>CM036548.1:13380836-14580836 GCA_020745685.1 Tautogolabrus adspersus | reverse complement strand
AGATTTTGGTGTCTAGCACCAGGCATTTCGCAGTAAATCACAGCGCTGTACGGCGCACCTCAAGTGTTTACAACTTACACAGTTAGCTAAAGCTTGTGAAATAAAGAGCCCGTTTTTATTGTAAGCCACAATTTGTGCAGCTTAGCTAGAAAATTAAATTACAACAGTGCAATAAAGGATGAGGGGGAAAAATGTAATCGGGCTATGAAATTGTCTCACAGGCCAGACTTGGTGGTTTAGACACCTTCTTAAAGACAATTAATTTAATCTGGGTCTCCTATCTTTGCAGAAAAATGTTGATTGTGACATTTGAAGATTTAAGTGTGACACAGATGTGAAAACTCAACACCACATGACTAAGAGAGTAGTTATCATATTTTGTTTTGCTCCCATAATCCTAACATACCTGCTTGATTTATACTTTATCAAAAGCTAAAGCATAACATGGTCCTTCAGAATATTATTACATGTTTTATGATATGTTCTGTCCTGTGACAAATCCACACCAACACTACTTATATATTAAAGTGTCTTGTTATCTTATCAGTCATAGGACACAAGCCTCATTTGTTTAATAAAAAACTTGCAGGCAAAGCTAATTCAACTTGTACAGCACTGCATCAACAAGACATGGATGTGTTCACATGAGTAACTTGTTTGTTGTGTGAATGTGAGCTAGCACCCCTCCGAGACAGCATCATCATGTTTGCAAGACCATCCCTATTAGCTTGTTTGCATTCACAGCCCCTCCCAAGTGGCAGCTAAAGCGAGAGATGCTGTCAGGCAGCCTGGCGGAAAAAGGCAGCCTTGTCAGCAAATATACTGTAACAAGAAGGCAGCCAGACACTGCTGCTGCCTTTCTGGTTCCTCAAATATGATTTTTGGAAAAGGTTGTCCTGCTAAACATATCAGTGAAACCTGCCCAATTCTTTCCACTCCACCAGCAGAAGTGAGTGTAACTTTTAAATCAGAATGGTAGAAAGAAGACCACAGAGGGCTCGTATTTGGAAAGCTGCAGAACAATGAAAAACGATTATATTAAATATAGCTGCAGGGATTAAAACATAGATTGGAGGCAGACAACTGCAGAATAATTGATAACATAAAAAAGTGCCTTCTCTAAAAGGTGGAAATGGTCCTGGAAGGTGATAGCTCTTGGATGTGATGGCACACCAGACACTAACCTTCTTTCTAAGATGCAAGCAGATGTCCTGCTGGCTCTGCCGGTCTCTGTGGAGCTCCAGCTCCTCCTGGTGGGCATGTCTTGCCTCCTGCAGGGTGACCAGGGCTCTGGCCAGCAGCTCTTCATTGTCCCGCTGCCATTGCTGGGTCACTACCTTTAGCTGTGCATGGGTGAAGCGCTGCCAGTCCAACACACGTTCAAGCTCCATCTGGAACAAGCATAAAGTAGACACTGTTTTCAAATGAGATCTTACAACTAAATGTCTACACTCATTGATGCCTTACATTTTCAGAAAAACATAGAACAAACATAAATAAAGAAGCAGCGCATTAGATTGAATTACCATGATATTTCCAACAGTGTTGTACCAAATTGATGACAATCCAAACAGACCCAAACACCACTACATGATATACCGTCTATAATAATGGCAGCAGCCCCACGGGGAAACTCTGTGTCAGATGTAGCTCTGCTGGTGTATAAAATGGTCCGTCTCTCCTGGCTGTGAAATGTCCTGAAGGAAAACAGTTCCTTTCTGTGTGAGGGCTGCCTGTAGCTATTCATCATTGTGTCAGCACTCACAGAGGCTGCATCACTTGGCTGCTTCCCTGGAACAGAGGGAATGATATTCATCTATGGGCTAATGGCGGCTAACTGACGGTGGGAAGACATTAGGCGGCTGACTGGTTTTATTGAAAATGAGTGAGCTGACAGACCTGCCAACTGATCAGAAGTGCCAGAGCCATTCAAGCAGATCCTGTTTATTAATGCACAACTTTAGAAGTTGAGCGAGATCCACCCTTTGTTCCTCACTTTCTCCTGTCCTCTCCTTCAGTAGCATCGCCTTCCTGCACTTGTCGTGCAATGTGTGTTCTCACATTGGCATGCATGCACTTCAGCCAACACATTACAGTATGCATGCGGAAGTACCAGCCGCACTATGGCACCACATTAAGCTTATCTCATCCATGTTCCCTCTGTGGCGTGCTGTCTGCACTAGTTCTGAGCCAACCATGGGAGTGAATAAAAATGCCCTCCAAGATAAATTGAGGAAAGGTATGAGATATGAATTAGTTCTGCTTTGCAGTGGCACATTATGAGGGTATTACTATGAAATCCTGCTGGTGCTCTGATGGCCTCCTACTTATGAGAGAACATAAAGCAGTAAGTCATAATAGACAATAAAAAGCCTCAACCAGCAGAGGGAGATGTCCACTCTAAGCTAGTTAAGAGTACCACCACCTGATGAAAATGAAAAGAGACTGGCAGAAAGAACTCATAAATGTATCCATATTTACATCCACATACAGTATGCATTCTTTGAGACAGTGATTTGTACTTGAAGGTTATGATCGACCAAACTTTGAATCTTGTAATTAAGACAGCAACATCTGCTTCTGCTCTACCTTTCCTTTCTCTTCCAGATTACAGAGAGAAACTGAAGAGACACTGTCAAGAAAACAGCGTTAAAGTAAACAAGTAAACCACCTACAAATGTTTCTCACACTAAATATATTTTTAAAACAAGGGGTTATGCAACCGATTGACGATAGCATTTATTACAGATTTATCACCAAGGCCCTTAAGTTGTTCACTGCACAAACCCCTTCGGCTGTGAAAATGTCACATCTGCCGTCTAGCAATAAAACAAAACTGTTCTGTTTAATATTGCAATTTAAAGTAGACTGACAAAAGGAAAAGAAAATGATGCTTCATCCTGGTATAACCGCCTGCAGAGGGATCTAGATGTCCGGTGAGCGAGTTATCAAGACTAAGAACAAGAACAGCCTTCAATGCTCTGTAGTTACAAACCAACATATGAAAAGCTTGGATCAAGGGCTGACTCCATAGAAACCATTCCGTAAAAGAAGTGCTAACAATAGTTAGGCAATGTGTGCTATGGCAGAGGGAATTATTTTTCATAAAACAAATACCAGGCAAATATCTTCCCAAAGCAGACTCCTGCCGCATATTCAGGCTTCACCTTCTCACTTTATATATAATGAGTCAGAACATGCACAGTCCCAGCCTCTTCAACAGCAGGGGTTCCCAAACTTCTTTCCTTGGAGCCCCCCCTACTACCCAAGGACCAAATTGGAGAAAATGAATATACATTTTTAATACTTTTCATTGATAAAATCCCAACAGAATATGTCTACACACATTTGTTGTTACCAAAAGACCTGCTTATAAACTATCCAGTAATTGTTTTATCATTATTTAAGTCAATATGATCAAATCTAATTTTGACAACCTCAGAGCAGACAGAGCCTCGTGCACCCCTGAGATCTTTGGGAACCAATGAACTACAGTAGAGGCCAGATATAAAAAAAGCACATATGCACTTAATCAAACAGGTTTTAGCAACCAACTGTAGTGCACACTAATTATCCACTGCATGTGTGCAAGCTTAATTATGACTTATAGATGAATAAGGTGGATTTAGCACCACATCAATGCACTGCATTAACTCTGCTTCAGAAGAGGTGAAAAGTATGGAGAGTGACTGTTGATAAACATATCTCTCCCTTTCACCCCCCAAAGGCTGAATGATCACAGCTCCAAATGCAGCACCCAGCTGGAACTGATATGAGGACAGGTCTCCGGGTGCTGGTAAGGGGAGGAGAGCGGGGCTGGCGGTTGTCATGGCGATGCTGAGGTGGTGGCGTGAGCGAGTTGTCCACAGTGGGTGACATGGCACATCCTGCAGCGTGCTGAGCGAATCATTGTCCATGCTTATCTGTGTGTCTGTCTGCGCCGTTCAGGCTGCTGAGCCACATTGATCAGGGAGCCAGGGACTCACACTGCAGGGACGCTTCAGACTGAGGAGTAGGGGGATTACCGTACATTTTTAGATGTGGGTGCGGATAAGTGTCCCTCCATCAATGGAAGTGGGGGCTTTCTATGCATTTTTTTAATGAGAATTTTCATCTTTGAGAAATGGAATGGTGAAGAGACCACCCTGGAAAAGACAGCCTTGATCTCAGCAAAACCTCCCTTGATAAACTGTTAATTTTAGGGTTAATTTTAGGGTTAATTAATTAGAAATATTAATTAGGTGTGGTGTCAGAGATTACAGAAAAAAAGCAAAAATTCCACATTGGAAATCTGGTAATCATCAAATAAAAACCAACGCTAGAAATCTCCAAACTTAGAGCCTTTTTATGCTTAAACATAATCAAAATATGTTTTTATCATTATTTTAATGAAATAAAATTTTATTTTGAAGGTTTAAGCACTTTCTCCTTTCTTTTCTGTTCTTTGAATTGCCTTGTGGCTGAAATGTGCTATAAAGGAAACTTGCCTTGCCTTTAATACCTTTGCTTAAATACCTACCAGCTCCTGTTTAGTTTTCTGAGGGAAAAGCCTTTGGAGCATATCCATGCAGAGTGCTCTGTGGTTTGGTACCTCAGGAGGAGTGTATAGAGACAAAGTGAACTGGAAGCGTTGGTGTTCATCTGCACACCAGCCAAAGAACCTGAAACAGATCAAAAATAATACCAGAAAATGATGTCATCCTTCCATTGTATCACCTGACTTCATTATCCGAGGCTAGATTTGCTCACTATTAATAGAAGCTAACAGTGCTATATAGCGACCATATGGATATCAAGTCAAGTAATGAAGTGGCTTTGACACACTGATACAATCAACCTCCCGCTGAGAAACACTTGTGTCATTCAGTGAACTGAGTGGCATCTATGTGCGGTTAATGTCCTGCTAAGTTTTTACCATCTTGATCTGCCAAGCTTTGCCTATAGACAGAATTATGTTATTAATGGAATATCTTGAAACAGCTTATTTTATTAAGATATAGAAAGATGTTGTAGAGAGTGACATCACACATATTTCATATAAGCAGCTGAGCCTAATTTTCTCATTCAATCAAGGCCTACCTGTCAGTTGTTTGCAGCTGCTCTCGGAGGTTCTGGAGCCTGCTCTGGTATCTTTCTGTCAGCGACTGGAAGGTCTGGATCAGTGAGTCTTTTAGTTCTGGATAGGGGCAGTCTGAATCCAAAACCTCCTCTGGAACGTATTCTATGTTCACCAGGTTATCTGAAGTACCTGTTAAATATTTCTGCAGAGAAAAGTATCATGATCTCTGAGCTACAAGTTGTAAAGTTTAGACGATCCTTTGGCAGGAATCTCTCAAGCTCAAGTGTAAGCCCTAATACAGACTTTAAATTCAAATTTGCTGAAACAGAAGGACGATATGGAAATGAGAAATGTACCTCCAATTCAAGGCCAGTGATCTCCTTCTCCAAGACCAAGTACTCTGCATGAAGTTTAGCAGTGATGTCATCTTGCTGGTTTTTCACAAAGTGTATCTGGTTATAAAAGGTTGACATCAAAACAACAATATCTAAAATAGTTAGATTACACACAGTTTGAACTTGAAAAAAACAACCAAATTTGACCTAATTTTTGCCAACTAGACTTCCACGTCTGATATTATAGGGAAAAGCTCCTTTCTGTTCTTTCATCATACACAAATCTGTGTCTGCTGGGATCCACAGAGCCAACTCAAGAGATCACATCTATCAGCTGTAACACTTTCTTCCTTCTCGTAATGCTATGTCTGCTCAGAGCATCATAAATGCTTGCACTCAGGTCCCCAGTGTTCTCTCAGACATCTACATTCAGAATCATTTATCATCAGTACATAGCAAGCATTCAGTAACTGCTTCTTTCCCAAGATGTTACATATCAGAGGGAGGAAAAGAGATATTTAGGAATGGAGACAGGTTTTATCAAGTCATTTGCACTATTTCTGTTTTTTAGAAAAGCTACATTTACAGGATGAAGTATTTGAAAAACAACAAAGGCAATGTTAACATATCCTTCTGATGGTTGTGAACCATTTAAAAAGCTAGTTAAATCAAAGAAGGCACTTTCTATTTTCAGGGTGACATGAATACACTTCTATTTTTCAAGGAAACACATTGTTATCGGTCTAGCACTGTCCCTGAAGACATCTACAGTAACTCAGTTTCCTCTTGTCTTTTATTCCAGCGTCTTGCTGTTGACTCATAGTGATCACATTTTTCTTCAAACATGGCTACAGACTTTACCCTCTTTTTGTGTCTCGAGATAACACTTGTTATGATTGGCGCTATACAAATACAGATTGATAGATTGATGAGGTCAGTGCGTTTAATGGCAGACAAGGGAATGTATGTACGGAGATACCGTAAACTTAAATCTGATTTGTGCATGATAAAGATGGGGACCAAGACTGTAAATAAAATTAAAAATATAGAGTAAACAACAAAACAGTGTTATAAACAAAAAGGAGTATCAAGCAAAGTATGGACAAAAAAAACAGAGTCCAAGAAAACTTTGGATAAGGATTGCAGATGCAACAGGGAAGCATGACATCACTGAGCAGGTCAGTCGAGCTGTGGCTCTTGTTTGCAAAAGAAAAACTGGAGAATTTACAACTATTTCTACATTCTAGCTAGACAAGGATAATGATTGGACCCTGGAGTAGGAGCAAGAGATAAAGAATGCTAGAGGCTTCAAATAACTGCACTGGCTCATTAAGGAGAAATATATCTTTATCATTATTACTGATTTAAAAAATGAACACTGCAGTTCTACAGTAGCAGTTTTATCTGAAACATGACTACAAATAAAAAAAATGGAATTAACATATTATTTCCCCCAAAAAATCAGTTGTGGTAACGTGTCATGGGTTGAATTTCAGTCTGCCTGTCTGATTGTTATTTGTCTTTTATAAATAAGCTTTTAACTTAATACAAATGTTTTCCAGACTCTAACGTTCTTAATTAAAACAGTCAAGGTTGGATGTTTAATTCGAACGGACCTAGAAGAGATCTCTCTGATTTGTTTTGAATTAGAAAGCAAAGCTAAGCAGTGAAGTAAGTAAATAGTGCAAATGTTCAAAAGTCATGGGAGTAAAATGAAAAAACAACAACAACAACAAAAAAAACAATAAGGAGCATCATTACTGTGTGATGTGTGTGTCTCTGTGTGTAAGGGAGGGCGAGGTGGGGGGGGGGTCCCATTGTGCCCATGCGATCAGGTGGGTAGGGGCTGTGTGCCAGCAGGAGTAGAGGGGGTCATGGGAAAGCAACAAGCATGAGTGAGCCTCACAGAGGAGACAAAATGGCTGGCAGACGTTTCACTTCAAGTAAAGTCTGTTTTAAAAGACCCCTGCTTACTCCTTAATCTCACCATTCATCTCTAAGGCTTGATCTCAGAGGCATAAAGACTCTGAGAGTCAAAGGCAGAGTTTGTGACTTTGGTGCCGTGGATATCTAACAAACAAGAGATTTTTGGACGGTGAATACCACGCTGTGTGCAAGCTGGGATCATTGTGTGAACATGCAGGACAGCTCAGCTTAAACTTCTGCTGGATGTGCACAGCAGACTGTTTTGGTTTGGCAGGATTTATTGTTTAGCGCTTTGAGTGTACTTTCAGAATTAAATACTGCAAAAAAAAACAAAAAAACAAAAAAAAACAAGGACATGAGTTGTAAGATGCAGGAATGTCTGATACGTTTCTTTTTGGTAACCAGGTGCAGTAAAAAAAAAAGGATTCTGCTGTCCTTCTAAAAATTCAGCTTTGTAAATGTTTTATTAAAGTTAATATGGGGGACAGTAGACATTCAGACATGTCTTTATCACTCAGATACCTGTTGTATAACTTGCTCCCAGTTTGATCCAGAAACATTGGACTCCCGTTGTCTTATTTCACCCAGTCTGAAGCGCAGGTCGTCCTTGAGATGATGAACAGGCTCCACAGTGGCTATCCTGAATGCTTCCCGTTCTCTCTCCAGGAGAAGTGCTAAACCCAAACAAAGATTTTAAAAAACAGCCAGAGATTAGTACAAAACTTAGACTACTCAAATACAGTCACTAATAATCATTCAAAGCTGTCAGTTTTGTTTACCAGATTCTTGGAGTGAGAAGGTTGCAGTGTCTGTTCTATCATTCGGCCTGATCATCTCCAGAAAATCATGGATGTCATTCTCAGCCTTCTCCCTGTGTAACGAGTTAAATGCATTTCAATACAATCACATTCAGTTATTTATTTACATATCTTTAACATGATACAATATTTGACAGGCTAAAGGCACTTTGGTCACCTTAACTCAGCTCACATTGTTTAACATGTGCTATTTAAATACTTTTTGTTTGACTTGATTGTAAAGACAGGAGCACTTTATCAAAGAAAAAAGAAAAAGCAAAATGACATGAAGTGCTCTTCACATCTATGACACATCAGCTAGGAGTGTTGCTAAGCTAATGTGAGCTATCAAGATATTCCAAAATGTCACATATTGTGCAAAATACACTTAGTAATGTTTTTCCAACACTAATACCTAACCTGTCTTCAAAACCCACAATTCTGAGAAAATTCCATCCTCTCCATTTCTCGCCTGCTCAACTTTTCAGAAAATGTTTGCTCAAACAGGCCGTTTGAAGATTTTTAAATACAGCCAGTGTTGGAAGAAGTTAGCATTACTATATCATGAGGTTATATTTATTGATCCATTGATGTGACTAGTATCACTATAGCAGTGCATCTGGTCGAGGTGTGGCAAACTTAGTTGCAACCTCAGGTGTCAAGTGAATTTATTCATGTGGAAAATACAACGTAGCATTGAAGTAGCACTTAATTATACTATATAATATATATATTAAATAACTGTTGTGGTTAGATGTAGTTGAATACTGCACCTAAATAACTGTATTTGTTTTGTCCTCAATGAATACTTTTGAAATCTCACAACATGTTGTGATGGCATTTGGGGACAGAATGGGGAACAGGTTTTTCCTTCAATCTTACTATCCCACTGACTAGTTTTTCAATATTTCAAAAAATGCTTTTTGGTGGAAATAAAAGGGCACCAATGGATACAGGGGATTGATCAGGGAACTTGAGATCAAACATCATAGAAATATAAGCAACTCATAATCCCTACGACATCAAAAGTGTGTCATCACAAAATTAAATGGATACTTCACTTCAATTGATTTTTTTTACCACCTCTATATGATAGAGGACAAAAAAGCTTTAAAGGGGACATATTGTGAAAATCCACTTTTACAGTGTTTTTGAACATTTATTTGGGTAACCTGAGTGTCTATCGACCCACAAAGTCTGAAATAAATCCATCCAGTCCTTTATTTGTGGTCTGCATAAGTCTTACCACTCAGTTTGTGACATCACAAGCTGGATTCTGGTAAAAAAAAAATACCCTCCTTTCCCCTGTTATCTCCACCCATGGACTCCACCCCCAGCCTAGAGCAAAACTTTTGCACAGGTCTGACATTTTTATTCTCGCTACAGAGGAGTGATATCTACTTTGAAACTCAGGGGGGGCTCATTGCATTTAAAGAGACACACACACCAAAACGGAGTGCTCTGAGAGAGCTGGTTTATACAGGGTCACAAACCTCCTCTGGTGCTTGATTCATGTTATATTTTGACCAAAGCACAGCACAGATGTTTCATTAAGACCACAGGGGACTGTTTGAAAAGGTAGAAAAGGGGTATAATATGTCCCCTTTAAAAAGATTGTGCTTCTGAGGATAGTAAATAACACAGAAAACAGGATGTGTGCTTCAAAAAAAGTATGACGGTAAGAAAGGGTTGACATTATTGTTAATAAAGGAAGTGTTACCATAGAGATATCTTCGTCAGTCTCCTTTTTGACAAGGTGGCTTCTGAATCCCATGGTAATTTAACTGGTTATATGCAAAGAGAGCTGCAAGCAGTGGCACATCTTTATGACTGGGCTCATTACTAAGGCTCACACTTGTGTACATCATTAACCTTGGGTGGCTCAGACACAGTCATTACGCAGCCAAACAAGCTGCACCCCAGAGCTAGCGCTGCCCTTCTCACTTCACAAGGCATGACACCGCTGGGGCCCCAGTCCCACACTTCTGCGTCAGCACGTAGAGCGAGAGTACTTCTCCATTCAGTACCAGCACAGCTACAACTCCAGACTTCTTTCTGTTTCTCACCCTTAATTCAATGTCATGGCTGCAAGAAAATCAACTTTCTTCTCTTCTTGTTTCCTCCCTGGTACTATTTTTTCACCTTATTTTTTCATTCAGGTTCCTGTATGAGCTCAATCTTAATGGAGCTTAACTGGAACGCTTGCGTGGCATAATGGCAGATTCAGAAAACTGCAGCAGATAATGACAGGGAGTAATAGGGGGCTCTTACTCAGCCTGTTGCAGCCTAGGGCACTCGCTGCTCCACACCTGTCTCTGCTGCCGTAATATGGAGCTCTCCTTGGTCGCCTTGGCTGTACAGCGAGTCTTCTGAACCTATAAAACAAAGGTTTAATGCACAGTAAAAATAAAAGGGAATAAGCACTGAAGAAAAAATAACTTGGGTGTTTACTTTGGATGCATTTAAGCTATGATATTTATTACCTTCTACGAATAATTATCTTCATCAGGACAAACCTAACATAGAGGGTATTAATGCATCAGGTCCATATTATAAAACTGAAATGGCAGAACAGCTATAAAGGGAGTAAATCATGATGTTGCAAGGATGACTTTAATGTTTGTGTGCTATAGATATGAACAAGTTGTTCCCTCACTCAGCACATTCAGGGTATTTTTATACAAGCATTTACCTCAGCCTTTATTAGTATTATTGTGTCTTTGAGTGGCTCATAAACTTAGGTAATTCAACTGGAACCACGGCTAAAGCGTTACAGCAACATAAACAGCTGCAAATTAAAACAATCAAGTAGGAACATGCATGGCGCGCATGAGGCATGTTATTATGTAGAAGGGGGAGGTGGGGTAGAAATCTTAATCTACTCTCATTTGTTTTCCTTTTTGATCCTGAAAGAACAAGGTACATTCAGAGTACTCTCCTATCAGTGTTTTCATACACAGGCCACTGGCTCAGATAATTAAATCTCACATAACTAATACATGGGTACAGCCATTTGTATAGCATTCATACATTATATAGTAATTGTCATTAGGGTGTTTTTATGTCTTTACTGCCTAGCTACATGCCATTTGCTGTTCAGCTTCAGTTGAAGCAAAAGAAGTTTAAATATATTGCGCGAAAGATTTACCCTTGGGGTGATACTCATTTTATAGTCTTTTGAATCAGCAGTCAGTGTGAAAGTACTGCTGCTCTGCAAGAAAAAGGGCAGAATTGATGTCATCCCAGTCCTCTTCCAGGCAATGAATGGTAGGTGATCCTAATTTGCATTGGCTGTCTAATAACTCAGCTGAACTACAAAAACTGTGCCTGGAGCGAAACTTACATCAACTCGTTTCTAGTTTCATTGTGCCAAATAAAACAACCATCAATACCCCTCTTGTAAATGTTAAAGTAACAATGAAACCAGTCCACTTCTCATCATATTTATTGAAAGATGAAATGTATTTAATTTAGTGACCACTTTATCATTTGTTATAAACAAAAAATGTGTCAAACATGATGTCAGATCACTAAAAGACTTTTCAAATTTCTGGAACAAAGCTATGTAATCCTGTTTTGAAGGCTGTGTACATCCGCATGGGTGTTTCCCTCTTATTTCGTCTAATAAAATGTCTTGTCGGCTCAATATTCGGTTAAGCTATTCTGGGATTATATACTGTTAACTATCGACACAGACTATGTATTATAAAACTTCTCTCTCCCAAAATAAACCGTACGGTCAGAGACATGGCAACAAAGCTCAGCACCCTGCATGCCCACACAGTTATGAGATGAAGCCAGTTAGATGAAATAAGGACCTAACCTATGCTGGTAAAAAAGGGGGTCACAAACCCCTTTGAGTTTATCTTTCTTTACAAATAAAGTAACTAATTCAAATGTCAATACTCAAGTCAACACAGTCTAAATCTATTTGTAAGTGTTTGTTTTTGTGGAACCTGCATCTTGAAATAGTAATATTCTGTGTACGTGTAAGGATTAGGTGATTATAATATGCAAATTACAAACTGAAGAATTCCCTGCAGAATTGTTGTGTACCTACTTTACAACTACAGAACAACATATAGTTATATTGGCAGAACTTTCTCTTACTTCTAATTTTTAAATGGTAACATTTGATTCATTTTTTGGGGAATGCAGGACAGCTGTAATAATGCACCTCCCTCTATTTGAGTACAGTGCTGTGGGTTAGAGATCTTCTCAAGAGGTACAATTTTAAGGTTCTAGTATCTCCTAATGCTTCCAGTCATTTCCTGGAGAGCAAAAACGATCCCATGCTTGAGGCCACTTATGGTCATTTTTTCAGAAAGCTTGCCTTTCAGCAGGCCAACCATACGTGAACATAATCTTATCTGAGTGATGCAGAGAGCAGGGCTGGAAGGAGCCATGTGCGATCATGGTGATACTAAAACACTTCTGCCACAGTTTAGCAATTAAAACACCGCAGGTCTAACAGCCTAATCTTCACTGCCCGTAGCATTAACTTTTTGCTCTGCTCAGGGTTGACTATGAACTTCAATCAGTTTTATAGAAAAAACCCAGGCAGCCAAATGAATATTCAGTAAACTGGAAATACTATTGTGCAGTGATATTACTGTGCTCTGTTTCATGTACTTAAATAAACCATAAGGTTGAGCAATGACGGTGTGGTGGTGGTATAAGTGGTATAAAATCAATTTACGTCATGTGGAGTTTAAGAGAGAGAAAATAACGATCAATAAACAGAGAGAATTGTTGCTATTTCCTTCGATTAAAACCATGTGTATTATCAACTCAAATTACAGTTAGTGTTTGTTGTCCTGAGATTTATGAGGATTGTTTGCTGTAAACTCTTCTTCATCTGCTGCTGAATCACCATGTAATGAACTTTAACAGGGATTGATTTTATAATAAAATTGCTGTTTTAAACAGGGGCATGAGATTGATTAAAAATAAAAAAAAATCACCTTTTGTCCAATTAGATCAGACTCCAGGCGCTTGGCATCAACGATGGCTTGTAGTCTTTCATATTCAGCTGGTTTGTACTTTGAGCTGCCGAGACCATTTTTCATCCGCACTGTCAGTTTCTCTGCATGGACCAAAGCATATGATATGGCTAAATTAGGAGCATTGGAATTGTTGAAAAATGTATCACTCTTAAGTGTCTGAAGTAAAGTATTTATGCTGACTTCAGCAAAGAAAGAAAGAGGTAAAGACAGGGAACAGCACCAGCTGAATGTGTTGGATTGTAAGGGTAATTGAGAAATGACTGCATAGAAGAGGGTTAAGTTTGAAGGGGGTAGCAGAGAGTAAACAAACTGTGTCAGACAGTTTTTAGAGTTCAGCTGTGACCCGTAGAGGCAGGTGAATAAACACAAGCAAGACTGCCTCTGACAAAAGCTTCAAAGACTTGACAGTACAAGAAGAATTCAACATGGGGACAGGTTAAATCTGTTCAGCAGATCAATGGGCCACTATGTCACAAGTCAGCAATGTGTCAGGCCCAGTTTGTGCTGACTTACCCACATCTTCTGCTCTGTAGTTTATAACGAATGCATGCCGATCCTTTCCACTCATCATAAAGGAGATGCATTTGAACACACTACAGTGCCTGCAAAATAAAGACATTAACAGGAAAATACTAGCCAGAAGAAATAAAGCAATGAGAAACTAAACTTTGCCATCAAGATCTGCTGATCAGTTGACTATCACAAGTTTCAGTATTTGAAAGGTGACGGATGGTGCCAGAGTGTGATCTGATATGCCTCTGGAATATATTTTTGTCTTTGCTTTGATTCAAACTTTGGAGGAGAAAAAAAGGTTTTGGCCACACGGACATTAATTAAAATTAACACATGTGAAATGGATTGTGTGAAGTATGGAGGAACTGATTTAATCTCTGAGTAATATTAAGATGCTTTGTTCTAGATCCATTGAAGATAATTGCTATTCTTGGTCTAGCAGACAAAAAAGGCTTCTTTTTTTAACGCAGAACAAAATTATTATATATAATATAAAGACCAAATGGAAGCTAATGTTGGGTTACCAGGTTATAATAGCTGACAAACATAAGCCTTTCATTTTCTTAGTGATTACTGTCTTCACTCCAGAGAGACATAAACTAGTAATGAGTACAGTTTAGGGCCAATTAATTCATTGAGGAAAAAAAAAATCTGACACTGTTGTTATAATCCATCATATCTTTGTTTTTTTGTCAGCTGCTATAAAACGTGTTAGACCTCAGTAAACATAAAAAAGCCTGCCTTTAGATGATCCACTCTGTACAATTTGATCAAAACATAATGGTGTTTTTCACAAGTTATAAGTTGTGAAAATGTTGGAAATAGTGACAGTCAAGCAGAACAATATAACTAGGTAACACAAACCAATGCAGACACTTACATAAAAACACAGGTGAGCTCGAAAAGTGTAACGGATAAGCAGCTGGTAAGCTAACAAGCTAACTAGTCTAAACACAAAAGTCAGAAAAATATCTGAGACCAATATTGAGAAAAGAAACGTTGCTGAGTTGAACAGAACCTCGTAGGATAAAATAAAGCGACACAGGTAACTTGTATCAAGTCTGCTATACATGTAAAATGACTGTAAAAATAACATTTACCCACTGAACCCTAGCTTACCTTGTGCTATCCCTCTCTGTTAAGTTGACAAAATTTGTAACCAAGGGAACTATCATCTCCTATGTTATTGGTTCATTCAACAATACGAACCTCCTTGGGAACGCCCCTTGCCCCCGTCGAAACCAATGAGGAGTGTGCACTGCTTTCCCACATTCCCACTGACGTCATGCACGCTCGCATTGCCTGGGACTGCTGGTGGAAGCAGGGAGCAGCGAAGGGGTCGTTCTCCTCTTCTCGGCTGTAGCTTTATGGAGGCGCGTTTCACTCCTCCACATGCATGGGACTAAAGAACTGGACTTTACCGGTGAATTTACCTGTACTAATGCAGAACCGAGTCGCAGCTCAGCCAGCTTAACAACAGTCCTCTTAAGGTATGTAACTCCTTTCCGCCCGCTGCTTCACTAACTGCGGAATAATTGGGGGGAAAACGTTGGGAAAAAATAAAGGAATCTGTGCGCAAGGAAGGAGGTTGCCTGAACTCAGAAAGTCGGGACTTCACTGTGTGAAGTAATAGTGGGCTTTTCTTGTATGCTTGTAACGCAGGGAAAACTTCTTGAGGCTTCTTCACAGCGGGAGTGAATCTAATACTAAGCTAATCTTTTTCTTGTGACCGAGTCATCGCCAACAACGCACACCTTTGAGGGACCTTCACGCGCTGTCTTCCTTGTCGTGCTTTAGCGTTGGACGAAAACTTCGCTAGCTACCGTTCAGGGGTGGGTGGGTGGGGGGGGAATGCTTCGGCCTTAGTTTCCTGTATCAAAAACACAATAACTCACTTTTCTCGGTTAGTGTCCTTGAAAGCGCGTTGTTAAAAGGTGAATGAAAAGGCAGGTGAGCTTACAGTGTGAGAATCTCTGGAATGCGAGGTCGCCGAGGGGCGGAGATCCAGTCTCTTTGCTCCCAACACATGAGCTCACCTTTACTCTCACGTTTACGAGGTACATTGAAATTACGCCATATTTAATGACCCTGATCTGCATGTAAAGATGGGGCGTTTCTTTAAATTGAATATTCATTACTTTGTACTGTGAATAATAATAACAAAAACATTTAACTTGTATTACCTAAGCAGCTGTAACATATTCAAATGACCTGACCTAATGCAGTATTTGTGCCTGGGTAATTAGCTAGGGAGCTGTTACAAATCCGTCACTCACTCAGGATTTATAGTCTTACACAAGGCACATGTCCTTTACCTTGTTCTACTTTGGTTTTAAAGGTAGGTCTGATTTCTAACAGAATGTTTTGTATGCCACATCAAACCAATGTCTCAGTCTTCAATAATTGAATAAGCAGTGCTTGTTGAATGAACTGTTACTGAAGTCCTAATGTAAGAAATGCAATAGCAAGGCGAATAGAGCATTTGATTCTACTTCAATCCCCCTGCAATGTTGCAGTCTGGCTAAGACTTTATTAAATAAAACTAAAAATAAGGAAGCATTTATTTATTCTGTCATAATGTTTATTCACCTGAGGTTATGTCTCATACTCACCAGGCTTTCACATGAACGGTGATGGCATTGAGAGCTTTTAAGACTCTCCTGTTGCCATGCAGGTGCAGAAAGGTTATCTTCCTGCAACACTGACGTGAACATGATCATGCAAGTAAAACATTTTCCTCAGACAACAGAATCAGTTAAAATGTTTTTTAAATGTGAACTCACCCTCACGCTCACTCATTCTCACACATACCCGAGAGGAATCACTCTGTTACTCCCCTTGTGATTCACATTACCACACTAGAAACGTACTGCCTGCCACACAGCTGACTTCCATTCAGGGTGGTTTTAGTGTGGAACTGAAAGGACAGCAGGATGTTGGATTTAAGAGTAGACTCTCCCTCAAGTTTTTTTGTTTTCTAGTGATTATCCAAATCAGTGTCACTGTGTTTGGCACACGGTGAGATATTAAAGCAGGTCAGACATTCAGCCAACATGACAGTTTTATCTGTCATTCCCTGTTTTTTGTTTTGTTTTACTACTGCTCTGCAAGACAACAAAACACATTTTTGAATGAAATGTTGTGGTTATGGAGATATTAAGATTATTATTACACAAAATAAGAAGATTGTTTGCATGAAGAACATCCTTGTGTCTTAGAAGAGAGACCCACAGAAATGCCCGCAGAAGATCTTTTGTATGTCATTGTGTTTGTTTGACTCAGTCTTCACGGTGAGTCCTTTTAAATGGAAACTGACAACAGTTGAATAGTTTAGCGCCCTTTGGTGGGCCTCCTCTCCTTGTATTTTTTTCACTCCCTAAGCCTAGTCCGACATCAAGGCTTAAGCCCTCACCCCTGCGTCAGGCAACATGTCAGATTTACTTTTTTCTACTATGATCAAAAAGTATTTTCCCCCCTCTGTAAAGAAAAGGGAAAGTTTTTCCAGTTTTCGCCTCACAGCCGTTTTGCCTGGGAACAAAATGGTTATCAGTCTTGTGTCAGCGCAGTATGTGCATGCTTGTGTGTATTGAAGTGCTGGAGTATCAACCTCTTTCCTCAGTCAGGCAAGAGGAGGTCAGCATCTCTTGTTCACATTTCAATCAAGAGTCAAGCGCTCTTAGATGTAGAGCATTTACTCAGTGTGCAGTAGGATTTTGTGTTTTATTTACTCCTCACAAACCCTTGAAAGTATCTATTATAATATCAGTGTAATCGTAGCTTTAATGCAGAAAAAACACGTAAAAAAATCACTAACAAACAAAATGTATGATTGACTATGTCTACATGACACTAGTGAATCTCTTACTGGATGATTTAAGAGATTGTATTTTAATGCAAATGTGTGGTTGAATAGTGTGGTAGATGTTGAATGAATATTTGTGTGTGTGTCTGGGAAGGACTCTCAGCCATTGTGGTGAAATAAGAAGAGCCTTTATTCACACACTGTAGTGGAAAATCTTTTTTTTATTGAATCCCACATACCCCTCACAGCGTCTTTCCCTCCACATTTGCATGGTGCGGTCTTAAGAGAGTTTATCTTTCTCTCCTGCCTCCTCTGAGAACAAACGTGCATGATAGAGGATTTATTTTGTGAATATGTAATATCTGTATTTGATACATCATCCTAGAGACTTAAGGAATAAACCAATAAGCAGACAGATCACTTTTTTCCCCCATTTTTAATATGTTAAATACATTTTTAAGATGGTATTAGTATGTAGGAGGATATAAAGCTTAACATGAATCACGAACTTGCAGTCTTTCCTATTCCTCTGTTAAATGGGCTTTTCTTTAATGATCAAAGTATTATTTTTTTAAAGCATGCTGCAGGTGAGAGCATTCAGACTTGCAGAACCTCTCTGCATAAGCCTTAACATGTGCGGCTGCTGGCTGATTGTTGATCTAACTGGATATGTAGATAGATTCCTGAAAGAGCCCCAGATTTCATGCTTTGGTTGGATCCCGGACAGCTAAAGATAATACAGAACACAAAGCATGTCAGCGCTTTTAGGGATTAGGCGCACAATAGATTTTTGTCCGGTAAAATAGCCCTCCATAGGCCTGACATGCTGAGTCTGAGAGACGGCCTCTCACCAGTGTCTGCTGCTGTTTTGGAGACTTCCTACAAGCTCATGGCTCAAACAATCCCGTCTACCTGAGCCTATCTGTCTGCAGCATTACCTCAACAGGGCACGTAATACCTTGTTGAATATTTCAAAGTGCTACTCACATTATCACCCCAGGCAAAGCTATCTCTTTATCTCTGATTGTAGAAGGAAAAGTGGAGCAGGAAGGAGTCCATCCCAATGGAGAGAATGAATGACATTATAAATAAGCAGTCCTGAAAACACTACCATTTCATCTGCAGTCATAAATACATTAGTTTTTTTTAAAGTGACACTTAATGTTGAATAATTTGAGCCATGCATAGTGTGGATAAAAGTGTAACACTGAGCTTTTGGAGATCTTTAGTGTTTCAATAGTATTTCTAATTATTTTCTTTTGTTTGTAACTGATTGTTTAGTCTACAAAAAGTAAAAAGAACAAGTAAACCGCTTACGGGTAGATAAATTAACTGGTACCAGATAATGTTTGACCTTTCTGTTTAACTAATGTCTCATTTTCACTGACTTGTGCCTCCCTTTACCCATTGTTTCAGCACAGACGTAGGCAGTGTTCTTCTTGCTTTAGACATTTTAAACCCTAATATAGTTGTTTGTGGGATCAGGTATCATCCCAGAGCGGTATGTGAGTGCACTCGGCGGCTGGATTTAGTCAGAAGGTGAAGGCATCTCCCCAATGTCAGGTTACATGACCACAAGGGTTGAGCCTGTTCCTGGACTTCAACTTAAAAATGAGACAGTCTGCCTGCTTGTGCACCTCACCTGTTTCCATGTAACCCCGACAAGAAGCAGGAGATTCACTTTCTTAAATGTCAAGGCATTAAAAAAGACAGCTAAAAAGTAAAATGAACTCTGAAAAAGGGAGTTGTTGACATCAGGAATGAATAAATACAGTTCAAGCACATGACATTTAAAATGGCATTTTGTAGATGCTAAGCTTTGCATGCGGCCATAGAGGCAGGCGTGCACTGTGATATCAAAGCCTTTACTGTACCTTTTCTTTCTTTTTCAAAGTAACTTGATAGAGTGACGACATCAAAGCTAGAAAATACTTGTAGCCTCAAGGCAGCAGTGCATGGATTTGATACAACTTAAACTGAGAAGTTTACTTTCTTTTTACAACAAAGCTTTGTTGTCAGATGTGCTTTGTTAAGAAGCAAAGAAATATCCCAGAACAACCAGTCCTTCCCTGTCTAACACAAACCCTCCAACCTGTTGAAATGCTTGTTTTCATCTATGGAAGATCAGTTTTTTAGGCTTTGAAAATGCAATCTCTTCATGCCCCAGTAACCCTAAATGATGCCAACCCTCCTATTTTAAGACGGACATTCACTCCCAGGTGCTGCCACATCTTTTAGGATTTCCTGTATAGATGAAATAATCTCAGAAGTGCTGAAAAAACGTCTTAAAAATCTCTCACACAGCAGAAGTGTGAAGAGTTGTAAACATATATAGCATATTTTTATCTCATACACAGGATTTGAGAACGATTTGGAGAAATTCCTATGTGATAGAATGAAAGTGATGGCACCCACACTTGTAGTCTGTAGCACCCAGAGGATATAAATTTAAGCAATGCCTCAAATAAAACCCCAGATACCTCAGCAGAACTGCAAAGTCATACACATCCTCTATGAGTTATTACAGGCTACATATAAAGGGAATTTATTCTAACCAACTTTTGTAGTGTGATTTATTTTTTCAATTAAATCCGCTTTGATGTATTATCCATATGGTGCCATCGAGCAAACCCTACATTCCTCTCAGGGACGTCTCAGTCGGAGATAATCGCCTTTTGTCAGTCTGTGTATGAGCAGAGCACCGGCAATTTTTCGCGAAACTATGCCAATCGATTAAAAAGTTTGGATTTCAAATGCACTGTAAACTCACATGAACCAAGTCATTGTTTTAAAATGCCAGCTGGTGCTGGTTGGCTGACCTGACATTTACCTAAGTAACTACATTCCTTATTGCTTTCCCTTTCTGTCTGCATCACAGTTCAATGCCCGTCAGTGTCCTGAAAGTGAGGTTCAGGGATTGAGTACGCTTTCTCCTTCTTCCAGTTATTACCTGGGTTTTCTGGAACAGATTCTGTTTAGTATGCATGATATTCAACATATCCTTCTGTTACTTTCAAATTAAAAAAGAATGGTATTTAGTTGCTAAAATCGTTCAGGAAATGTTCTCTTTGTAATATAAATGAATAGCTTTAATTACATGTGCAAGAATCAGTGAAACAGTTGCACGTTTAGTAGCTTTTATTGTGCACTGTTAAGAGTAGTTTGCAGCAGTAAAAGCTGCAGTTGTTTGTTTTACCTTGCCTCTTTAGCTTTGTTGTTTGCAGCAACCTGCCATTTCTCCAACATCTAAGGAGAAATGGCAGGTAAATGGTAAGTGTTGTACTTACTCTCTGATGTACGTCGCTTTGGATAAAAAGTGTCTGCTAAGTGAATTGTAACATTGTAACATCTCACACTTAGCCACAAACAGCAGGCTAATAATTAAATGATCGTTCTGCAGAACATATTTATTCAGTCTTTTTTTTTCCCTTTTCCTTATTTGGTTTAATGTGTCATATACAGGCAAAGGCATATTAATGAGAAGTTTATGTTGCAGAGAACATCAGATTAGGGCTTTGCTAGGCTTTGTGTAGAATGGAATAAGAGGTGTGCAGAATTATAGATGAGGTACTTTCTGGGGACTCGGAGGAGATCAAACACAGTCTTAAAGAAAAGGTAAAAGCTGCTTAATTGCCACACTTGCAAACATCACGATTGTACAAGTTGTCAGATAATGTTTCTTACTTTTGGCCTTTTTTGTAATTGCAGTTTCGGCTTATTTAAAGTACTGTATTATATTATGTGCTGTCCCTGAGAAATGAATTGGATAATAAAGGCTGGTTTCAAATTTGTAATTAGTTTGTGGTTAAATGTATTCACTTGCATAGCTGTTGGTTCCAAAAAAGGTAGAGAAAGTGTCTCCTTAAGATTGAAAGCCATATAGATTTGTGGAATTTGGGGAGGCAGAAGTTCCGTCTGTAGGGACGTGGGTGGGGAACTACAGCGCCGACGGTTCAAGTCCTGGTGCGGACCAAAATATAGAAGTGGTTCATGTAGCTGGAGAGGTGCCAGGGCACTTCCCGAGTTCTTCCAAGGCACCAAACCCCCAACAGCTCTGGTGCGCTCCCTGCGTAGTGTGTAGCAACCCCAATCTGACATCTCTCCACTAATGCATGTCCTCAGGCCCTGTTTCCGACGTGTGTTTCTGGCTTGTGTTATTGAGAGACATGCTTCTCACACACCAGAATTTCCCTTAAGGATTAATAAAGTATGTCAAATTAGAAGAAAAAAAAAGTCAAATCATGAATATCCTAATTCAATTAACTCTGATTCGACACTGTTAGTCGTAGGATTTTTTTTAAGCAAACAGGGCCTGAAAATGTTTATATTCACAGTACCTTGACCTTCAATAGTTTGTTGACAGTTAATGCGCACACATTTAAATGGAAAGCAGCGTGCTGCATGACTCCTTTGTCCACTGTGAAGTCAGGGTATTATGTAGGCAGTGCCAATGCTAATCAGACGTCAGGAAGTACACAACAAGGCCTGTGCTTATCCATTGCTGTCTTAAAGCTTCTTTCATAAAACCTCACAGGAACAGGAATTTCTTCTCATATGTATTGTTTTCATTTGGTTTGGGTTAATTCTCATTAAAATCCTTTTGTCATGTTTTGTGTAAAATGTGAAGTAGAGACACAAATTGAGTTTGGATTCTGCGTGCATTTTTGTTATTGTGGTTTGACATTAAGATTTTTGGCATATCTGAAGCACAGGTTATTGATCATTCAAAAGAAAGTCAAATATATGTTGTATTTAAAGAAAACAAGTTAAAGGAAGGATTTTCTGTTTATGCAGTTAATCTCAAGAGATGAATGAAGCAGATCACAGTGATCAGAGAAATCAGAACACCTGTATCTCCTTTCTTCTTCAATGTTTATCATGCGTGGTATATCAGTTCGCTAAAATGTTGATGTCAAATTTACTTGCAGCTTAACTTTTCAGTTATTATGCCTGGTTCTGAGTTTATTCTGATTATCCTTGTAATCTGCATACTTGTTACAGGGATGGAAATTACCTTCATAACCTAGCTGCCACTGTGGCTGGTGGATTCAAATATATACAAGCTGCTCACTTATTTACATACCACATAACTTTAACCGGCACCATGATGTAATGACGTATAGCATAGTTAAACAAGACTTATAGTAATCAAGTTACAGGCTGTTTTCTGAAGGGAAATGTTTCAACAGTTTATGAATTTGCTGCAACTAAACCTCGACTGAGAGGCAAGATAATCAATTTATAGTTTTTAAAGTATATAAAGAGAGTTATCACAATCATAAAGGTTTTGTTGTGTGTTATTTTTGGGTCTGTTTTGCCTTTATTAGAAAGGACAGCTGAGGAGAGAAAGGAAATATTGAGAGAGAAGAGCGGGAGATGACATGCAGCAAAGGGCAAAGGTCGGATTCAAACCCACATCCGCTGCGGCGAGGACCAGCCGTGCGACATACCGGCTAGCATTTTCTGGTATCATAACACATAATGCTATACAATGTGCACATACGTGTCCACTAACTTGTGGAGAAATCGACGGATAAAAACATGCTTGGATCCCTTTTAAAGGCAGGGCAAAATATATTTGAGCTCTCTGCAAACACGCGACATGAACAACACTGAAATGCATAGTTGATCATAAATATAATCTTTATTCTTCAGAGTCACTTTTGCACATTACATTGTCATTAATATACCAGAGTGAGGTGTTTATATGACAGTTAATGTAAAAGCCCTTCTTCCTTTACCGCAAAATTCATTACAACAGACCCACAGAATTGTCCCTTTCATGAGGACGCACTCAGCTCAGCTCGATTTACACAATTTATAGCTTTTTGATTGATTCATTTTCTCGGGCTAGTTCATTTCTTGCTGTAATCAGTCTTAATAGAAAGTGCTGAGTGAGCTCAGTTATTCACCTCAGAGACACCTTACATTATGACAGCAGAACACTGCTCATAGCAGAATATTTGTTATGCTAATTTACCTTTACACTATTTTCCTGACTCGGAGCATTGTAGTATATCTGTCAAACTTTTTTAAATCATGCATGAACTCATATCCAAACATGATGATTTGAAAGCCATGACATGCACATTTGACACAGTAAATAAATATTATAATAAGTGCGTAAATATATAAGTATATACAACTGCAGCATTGATTAAACACGTTTTTAGCCAAACTAATGAGGTCAAATGATATATTTTCAAGGCCATGATGCAACTTTGTCCACAAGCTCAGTGCATGAAATCTTCTGTTACATTTGTCCGTGCCTGTGTGCCACATCCGTTACACAAAAAACGATTTCCGTCTATTGACTTCTCCAGAGATGTACACACAGCATTATGCTGTAATTCCTTCTTGGGAGGCATTCCTGCCGTATCTGTTGTGTTTGCATTGTAATTGCATGCGGAAAGGCATTAGGGTGTTAAATATATTTGTCCAACAATGTGTGACAGGATGAAGCATGTCTTCGTCAAGCATAAACTCTGATTCTGTGAAAGGGATTTACATGCAATCAGAATAATTTATGTCCCGTTCTGTCACAACATATTACTGGTGGTGACATGTTGGAAACAGCTGATGAGACAGGAGTTGAGCCTCTCTGCTTCCTATTTGTGAAGGTATTGTTGTGAGGAAATAGCGAAGCGGCCGAGGGTGAATGAATTTTGTAGGAAGTTCCTCATGGAGAGTAAGTCTTGTGTTTTTTACTGCTGCACAGTGCTAACATGGATTATTTGGTCTGCAGTCATCGTCTCCATGTCCCTATTGAGTAAACATATCTTGCAAGATAAAGTGCAGCCTCGGGAGTTATGTGCATACAGTGTTTGGAATGAGTCTTTGCAGGTTTATGTGTTGTACTATGACTGTGTTTCCTGCCTTTACTCAGAGGTAAGCCCTGCCCTGTGGATACACATGTTCTGATAGGCCGCAGGTTATTGCAACATTTGTCGGGCAGAGGTTCAAGGTGTGAGGGAGGCATGGGTGCAGCTTCTCAATGATTTACTTTGCAAGACCACTTTGTTGAGAAGGTGGAGGAGATGCTGTCGTGCTGACATTTGGGGTCATACTTCTCACCTTGTTTAATCCTACATCAACAGAAGAACAGGTATGTGTCTATTTACAGAGGAATTCTCTGCAGCTAATTCAGGACAATGATTGATAGAGTTGTTGCTTGCAAGACCGTTTCTGCTCTGGAAAGGAGACATTCCTTCATTGTTGGGTGTGTCAATTTATGAGAAAAGCTTTTTCAACTGTTAAGTGAAACAAAGAGTGAAACATTGAGGGATCTAATAATAACTCTTTTTCTGTGTTTTGCTGCTAGCATGTCCATCATGAGCTTACCAAGTACTCGTCATCCTCCTAAAACAAATGTTCTGTGTGACACAGAGGTCACAGTTTTGCAAATACTTACGAGTGTGCTCTCTGAGGTTACGGTTAAACAATGCCATGAAGTATGTTTAGGACCACTGCGATATTTGTGTTGCTCAAATTCATGAATCAGCTCAGAGCAATTACTCTGTCGGGTCTTCGGTCAGCACATCCTAACCATGTGTTTAGCCTAATAGTGTGAGCTGCAGGGGATTTCTGAAATTGTTTGAGAACTCAGTGACTTGCTGAAGGAGACAGAATGCTGCTGTTGTGAATGCTTTTTTTGGGCTGATGGAAAAGTGTTTATCAACCTCTGTCAGGGAATTTATCGAGTCTGAAAGACTTTATTGTTCATCTTGGAGCATTGTGTTACTGGACCTAAAATATACGTTTTATCGAAGGAAGTCAAGACAGTACACTTTTTAAAAGAAGAAATTAAGCACTGTGGGTCTTCAGGGACTTCCGCATATCTGCTGAGAGATTAGCAACAAGACTGTTTTGGCCTCCGAAAGTTTCACATGCTACATATTGCTGGAAGGTCAGCCTATGAAATGTAGACACAATCATGTGCCACAAAGGCCGCGTGGGTTTCCATTTATATTAAACAAGATGATTCCACTGATCAGCTTCTCCTGCAGGGAATGAAGTTGTGCCAAGCAGTGAATATCTAATTTTGTTTTTGTGCGTGACTCTTGTTTGTTTTTGAAGGATACTAAAGCTGACGGTTTTTAGGTTAAATGGGGTGGTGAACTTTAAAAGTATTTATTAGCTGCACACACAAACTGCAGCTTTTAGGGTTGTGATTTCCCTTCATGCACTGCCAGGTTTGCTTCTGTATGAGGAATGCCAAAATCTTAGGACAGTTATCAACAATTACTTATCTCTTCTTTTTTATGGTAAATAAAGGTGTGGTAAAAAGAGAGATGTGGTCTGTTCTATGTTTCTTAAACAGCTCTCCGATCTGTTTGTGCAGCAGATTTCCCGGCCCTGTTAAGCTCAGCAAGGCGGAGCAATCAGCATTTGAACTGCTGCTTCCATGAGACTCCCTGCAATTGAAATTCAGGCTGATGTATAATTATTTCTGAGCTCATCTCCATTTGTCTGTGCTGAATGTCTGTGACCTGGTGTCACACAGCCTGCTAAAGACAAATCTCTTCCTCTCTGACTGACAGACAATGGATCTATTGACTTGGAGAAACACTGCCTGTGCTCAGGTGATGGTAGTTTATCTTCCCCTTGAAGTAAGAAAGAGGGAATTAAAGGAACACAATATTGAGTGCACTGAAGTCACCTGCTTACTGTTAGATTTCTGCATTAACCTTACATCTGAAAGGTTGTGTTAGCAGTGAGGATTTAAAAGAAGACAGTTTATGCAATGTCAAATCTTGCTTCTACTTATGTGTCACATATGTATGCAATGGCATTAAAGTAAAGATTTTTTTTTTTCATACTGTTTTCTTGAAACAGACTTAAACAGACACACAGTCAAAGAAACTTTTCCTCAACTAGAGCATGACCTCACACACCATCAATCCCAATGAAAACATTTTGTTTGGCAGGAAAAAGACAACTCACTAATACACTAAAGAAAATATGCAGTCTTGGCTCAACCTTTGTCCTGAAGAAAAATATGCTTACTGACCAGCTGTGTTTTATGAGTTACAATAATCATGATCCCGTTGTGCATGTACTCTAACCTGTTTTCTCCTAGTAACCTGGTTTTCTGGGTACATGTAAACGCAGCCAGCATGACGACTGATATTATATTAGCTGGTGTGGTGCTCCTGGGGGAAGGTGACACAAGGCACAGGTGGCTTTCAGAAGGATCAGCGAGCTGATGAATTCACGTCTGTGGAGGAAATTGATGCATGAGGCAGTCTTTGAATCTGGGACGACGGTGCTGTCTCAACTCTCTGAAGCTGCCTTTACATCCCCATTTTATTAAGACATGTCACTTTAACAGAACGAATCAGATTCAAAAACCCTTCCCATTTTCCCTTTTCCACCTTGTACCACATTTAAAGAGGGAGAGAAAGATGAGTTGTGTAAGAAGCTCTGAGGAGTGGCCGGAGTCTGAGGTCAGTAGAACAGATCGCATAATACAATGTGTCAGGGTGGGGTCAGACTAATACTGTGTCTTGGCATACCAGGAGACACTGGGGCTTTAAAGGGGAGCTTAAGACTGATAGTGTGTTTGTTAAGAGAGATGCTTATGTTTAAAAGTCGTACAAATCTGTCACTGAAAGAAATACTATTTAAAGCAATCAGGTTTGTTTTGTACGGCAGAGTATCACAGCCAGTCATATGGGCTAAAGAGGAGAGGAGGTAAAACATTTATATTTAGCAATCCCAAAATGAAGCTGAGGAATTTTGCAAGAAATGGAGAACAATCAGTCTAGGAGGATTTTTTTTCCATCAGGAATAAAATAAAAATGTCAAGAATATAGTTAGTAATGATAAACTTTGATTGTTTCTGTCAGAAGATAAGATAAAAAACATGAATACGGTTTTTTAAATTGTCACAATGAAAAACAGAACTTTAACTTTACTCTAAACATTTCAAATCGAATCTCTTCATTTCAACTCTAAACCAATGAAGCAATCATCTTCTGACTGTTTTTAGTCTTATGCCTTGCCCTTACTGTATGCTCTCCCATAGTTTTGTCATTAGATCTTGTCATGCTGTCCTATAAATAGTGTTTATGTTCTGCTGAGTCAGGGAAAATAACCATAATGCTAATAATTAGTTTGCCTCTTTGTTTAGACCAGAATGAGGTCATCTTTACTCTGCGGGAACTACAGCAGTCTGGACCTCAGGCATTAACCTAATGACAGCCTCAAAAGCTGCACAGACCTTGTTTGACTACTTAGCTATCCTCGACCTCTCAGCTGTGTGCGCTTCAAACTGTGTCAGATCTTCACATACCAAAGTTGTTAACAGCGAGGAAGTTCAGTGAGTTTATTTTTCTCCTCAGTATTTGGAGGGAAACACTAAGAGAAATGTTGAAGAACCAGTAAGCCGTGTGCTTAAAGGACTTTGGTATGTTGTGTGCGGCATCGTTGTGTTCACTTCTATCCTAAAGCTGCTGAGATCGAACAGAGCGAGATCGCTCTGATCTGGACCAGAATTAATGGGAAATTTCAGAGGTAGGTTCAGATACACATCATAACTTCCTTCCTTAGTGGTTCCTACAATAGGGTTCACTTTCCTTTTGTATGTTGTTTTTTCTGTGGTTCCATTTCCTACAGTCTGCTTAATGTGCACTTTCCTACAGTCAAGTTTATACTTCTGAGATTTATTCACATGGACAGATTGTATACTCAGATTTTGTCCTGTAGGCGTGAGGAATTTCCTCTTTTTGACACGCTAGCAGGGCCACTTTTTTCAACAAGTTTGTGTTTAATCAAAAAGAGAGCAGTTACAGAGAGGCATGATAAGCCCCATTTTTATTTTACAGAAATCTATGTTCATTTAAATTAAGCTTAACATATCAGAGCCTAGCTTCCTTGGCTTGATATGTCTTTGTCCTTCTGTGAGAGGATAATGTGAAAACTGAGAAAGGATTTGTGCTACCCGACCGGGTTGGCAACTTCTGTCAGATTTAAAAACTGCACTAGGTCAGTCCACTGTGGTTGTGCAGAAGTCAAGGAGGAGGAGTTCTGTTGAATTCAAACAGTTTAACCCATTTCCTGTTGCTGTGTTTTCTGGAAATCAAGTGCAATGTCCTTGATTCAAAGGCTGTAATGTAGGCGGTAGGGAGTGGGGGCGTTGTGTTGCAACACTATGAATGAGCAGGAAAGGAATTTGGGAGTCTGACAGGGAGATACAGTACGTGGAATATCCTGTGTGGACTAACATACTTTGTAGTAGTAAAAACCGTATCTGTCATTCAACACCAGCACTGGCACATGGCTCTGTTAAAGCTCAGACACCTTGAAATGCTCATGCTGCCTTAGTGACAGACTCCCAGAATACCTCAGGGTCTCATTTCTTCCAAATGCCTGGGGGACCTCCCACATACTTTTTGCCTCCTCACTGATGCCTCATCCCTGGCCAAAAACTTTTATGTTCTTACTGTAAACACACCAACCAGCTCACACAAACTGGCTGTCAGCTGGAGCTAAATGATTACTCATTTGTTCATGTGTGTGTGTGCTGGTGGATCTAAATCAGTCATTGCATTTACATAACATTAAGTGACCCCATAACCCTTCAAAAGTATTTTGAATTTAAATAAGCTAGCTCAGTTAAGCTAGTGTGTTAAAAAGGAAATTAGACACTTTCATTGGGGAATATTCAGTTGTTAACGGTGGGGCTATTTTGAAAATTACCATATGGAAATGTCATGTTGGCTTTAGCAGCTTACACTCTACATATTCAAATTCATAGTAAAAATGTCTCATCACAACATGAACTCTTTCTTGCTCAGTCAAGGAAATCTTGCAGGTTGAGATATGTGTATAAACCAACAGGCTGGATATATCTTTGAATTGGTATCTTGGAGATGACAGAGGCAGTGTATCTCTAAGGCAGTAAAAGTCATAGTAAAATCCCTGTTTCCCCAAACTCACATACCTCCTGTGTTATTAGAGCCCCTTGCTTTTGTTTCTCTGCTGCAGCCCTGAGCTGTGATGCAGCCATCGCAGCCTTCAGCCGCCCTGTCTGGCTCAACAGGCTCCTTCTGGTAAATATGGATCCACCTTCAGCAGTGCTCCCTTGATACTCCCCCCTGTCAACAGATATAATGAGGTCATAACTATTCGTTCTACTTTCTCATTTCAATCCCGGACATGAGGCCAGAGAGAGCGACAGAGACCGGAACACCTTATCTCTTCTGTCGGGCTGCAGACTTGTTTTCGTTTTTATTGTCTCTCAATGGCCTGCCCTGTTGTCTGTTATAACCTCTTCACTGCATCTTATAAAGGCATATATATAATTCCCATATGCTGTACATGCTTGGTATTTTTGCTCCTACACTAGATCCTTGTCTAGTATTTTTTATTTGTCTGTATTACATACACAAATTACTATTTAACTCGTATTTTTCAACCCATATGGCAGGGATTTGCACTGTAACAGACATGAAACACTGTCAGTCTTTTTCTCTATGGACCATATGGCTGTGTGGGTGTGTGTTTGTGTATTGCTGGTGGTGGCATGTGACCATTGATAGTCACTTCTCAGCTCCACTCGCCTGGGTGTTTTGAGGAGTGGTTGACACAAGTGTGTGTTTAAGAGTAGAGTGTTTACACACACATGCACACAGTCTGATATGTGTGTACAAGATAGTGTTGTTGTTGTTTTTTTAGAGGAGAGTCTGTGCTGACCAGATCATGGTGTGTGTATGTGTGCGTTTGTTTGCTCACACAGGAGGAATGCCAGCTCCTGAGCAGAGCCCAGTGACGGAGGAGGGGCTTCTGCTGACCATCCGCGACAGATCAACTGGCCGCAACATGGAGGCTGAAAACACAGCCAACAACATCCTGGCATCGGTCAAGGAACAGGTAGAGGGTTTCTTTGATTTGTTAAGAGCCCATTAAACTCATGCTACAAGTCTTATATTATAGAACGGTTAGAGCTTTTATGAACCATTTATGCACAGTGACATTTACAGAAGGCTAAATGTGATGGTGACTGACAAATTGTACTTAAAGAAATCCACTCTTGGCCGAGAAAAGGCAGAAAGTGTCTTTTTGGCTCATTTGGATGAAAGACAACAACTCCCAGAATGCACAGCACCATAGGCCACTCCCACTGACGCTACGGTGCTCTATTTACAGTCTATACGGCCGTTTCCTCAGCTGCTTCCGAGATTTCTTCCCGAAGGAATTTGCATCTTAGAAATTCCTGGCAGCAAACGGACTCTATGTCTGTGTCCATAGGTAAACAGTGAGAGCACCGACACCACCAGTCCGCCCCAGCTCAAGCCGACCCGGGCTCCTCGTCCTCACCGCTGCCTCCTGTTCCTCCATCAACCTCAACTGCTCGTCGCTATATTGCAGCTCGTAGAGATAGCCACAAACATCCGATTCGAGCACAAGACTTTCAAAATCCCCTTCATCCATATCAGTTTGAAGTTGAAACATATTTTTTTCGCTATTGTCGGTTCTTATCAGCTTTCTCCACAGAGCCTGTTAGCATAGCTTCCTAGCAAGATGGCAGACATTGCTTTTAGATTCTGGGAGTGAGGTCCCACCCACTGATCTGTAATGGGTGTGTAGCTTCAGTGGGTCGAAAACATGAGGAACTAGCGATGTAGTTTCACCCCCTCTAACCAAAGCAGCCTCCGATGACGCAAAATGGCGATTTGTGCGTCATCGGAGGCTCCCTTTCAGACAAGAAATACGGAGCTTTTCCGTCTCAGGGGAAAATGAGGGCGGGATGCACAGACCATTCAAAAATACTACCAGGTTTCTAATGATACAAAGCTTAATGCAAATGGTGGAAGTATCCCTTTAACTGCACATAAATGCCACACAGCCTGTTGTGACTGTATTCATAAACCCAAAGTTGGACTTGTAATTTCTCAGTGTGGGACGATGAAAGACTTTTGTTACCAGAACTGTGGTCCGACTGAACTGCCTACTTTTTTGTCTTTTGTCTAAAATGTAATGGGAATAAGCTTGACTAGAGGCTATTGGCAGTTAACCGTCTGCAGTCATGGCCCAGCTTGCATCAATGAACAAGGAGGAAGATCATTTCTTGCAGGGTTTGTGAGCCTGTGGAGGAACATGCCCTCTGACTCACTCCATCTATGCATGTGTCTTTGTGATTCATCCACACTCCCTGCTGTTACACTCATGCACACTCTCTTTTCCTTTCTGGCTTACCTCCAGCACTGCATATTCCCGAGAAGCCAACACAGGGCAAACTGGGCTAAAGAGCTTTTTCTCTTATTAATGATGTTAATTCCCTTTTGTGACAGCTTCTCTTCCTGAGTGACATTTTAAATGAGCTACACTTTGAGATTAATGAAATGCGCTAGGTGGTGTTTATTAACAATTTGCTTTAGGAAATCCCATTTAGGCTTACTGCGGGAAAGTGTTGTATTGTTTACCCGAGTAAGGAAGGAAGGAAGGAAGGAGGTAGCACCTGTCGATGTCACTTCCTTCCCTAGAGTATTCCTCAGTGGCTCGTCCGGTTAGAGCAGATATCCAGGCGAGCAGGAAGAGTGAGTATAGACTGCCTGAGCTGTTGCTATTAGAGCGACAGGAGACGTGCCTCGGAGGGGATTCCGGCTAAAGACTAAGGACTGGAAAATGACTGTTCTCTGTGGTGTTTAACAGAGTTGGAGAGGCAAATCATAGGGTGAGTGTGAGTGAAAAAAAATGGAGGAGGTCAGAGAATAGGCTAGTGTGAGAGTGCTGTTTCCCTCTTGTGCTTTTTGCATGAGGTTTTCCTGTGATTGTTGAGAGGCAGACCTTCGAGGGATCTCTCTCTGTCCATGTAAACATGCAAGTCTGTTGCGCTGTGGTTCGCGGTTAGGGCTGGGGCTTAGGATGACTGGGTGCTTGGTAAGTGTTTACTCTTTGGTTCTACCCTCTGGTTTCTTTTTTAGCTCTTTTTACTGCCTTTTCATTGGCTGATTTGCTTTTCCCTCTTTTTATTCTTACATTTACTTTACCTCTTCTTACAAAGTTCTTGGTCTGCCACTGTTTAGTTACAGCTGCACAGGCTCTGCACAGATGCCCAAACAAGGACAGATTCATCAACATACTATAATTAATAAACTCACTGTGTATTCATTTGCTTTGACTCATATTCCCCTTTCCCCTTGTTTTGACAACTAACAAGCCCCCTCCTTTTGCCATCAATTTGAGGATTTAGTTCTGTCGCGCTGCAGTTCTTGGTTATTAGCATCCTGTCTTTGCTCTGTTCCTTTTTTAATAGCACTGATACACCCTCTGGGAGACACAGATATAATGGTCTATTACCATTGACTCTATTTTAGCTTTTAATGTCAATGTTTTTCTTTCTGCACATTCTGACTTGCTTTGAAGAACCACATGTCCAATATCTCAAGTCTGACTCAGACATATTATTAAAACTGTGTTGTAATTTAGAATTAACTTTACAAATCCCCCCTTCTTCTGTATTTATTATCTCATTAAAATTTAATTCAGCCAAAGGGGATGTTTCGAAGATTATCTAAGACCTACTTTTTTATCTGTTTCATCTTAAGTGTAATTGAAGATGTGGGAGGCTGTGGTGCTCATGCAGACAGATAGTCCTTAGTGTGGATTATTCAGCATTCACTGCACTTTTCTCTGCCTTACCATGTATTTAGTCTTAGGTTTAACAAAAAAAGTGCTGTATTCACCTTTTTTTGGGGGGGGGGGGGGAGACATCTACTACATGGAAGAGTAATCCATGGAATTGTTATTATTATTTCTTTATAAATTATTCATCAGTCATTACATGTTCATGTGATGCTAATTTCTGGTGTCCTCTACTCCTTTGGTTTGGTTGTCTGTATATGCAGTGTACTCTTAATGCAGCACACGTTTTGTCAAATTGATGATGTTTTCTTAATTTGCTTGTGTTTTGTCTATTTGCATGTGTTAACCTAAATTGCGATGTAATTAGCCCGCAGGGCCACCGTAGTATTGGTTGAACAAAACCTGCGTTTCAGAATTATGAGACACGAAAAACGAATTATGCATATTAATGTGCAATGTTTTCATAATACAAAAATGATATGCTTAAATTGGTCTGTGTCTTATACACCATTAGCGGAAATGAGCTGAAGTAGTATCTACCTGTTTTCTTTCTTTTCCGTGCCTTTGAGTTTGGATTCTTGCCTGCTCAGGGAGCATAACAGGGTGGATCCTTTAAGGCACCAGAACACTCCATCAAAAGTGCTTATCCGATGCTCGAACAGCTTTGGGAACCCCCTCCCATGATACCTTTTGTTGCAATCCAATTTTCTCACCCACTTCATGCAGTGATAGCCGTCAGTGTGTAGAGGTGAAGACTCAACAGGGTTCGAACTTCTCCAAAATCTCTGTTTCGATCAAGACTTATTCCTTGCACTCTTTGTGGAACAACTAGCAGCACTCTAAATGCCTTCTAGGGGAGATTGTCAGATTATTTGAACCATATTTTAAATCTTATAATTATCACATCTTTCCACCCCAAACCACCTTTTAATGGGTTTGTTTGAAACAGCTTATAACATTTTTGCCTTTTGACACACAAATAAGCTTGTTTTGTTTTTTTAGCAAAGCTTTGCCCTAAGTGTCAGAAACAGCTGAAGCATCTAATATTAAGATTTCTCATTAAGGTCCTCTTGCACGTAGCCAGTGAGCCTAATGAGTGCAGATACAAGTTCAATGGAGCATTTGATACTCAAGTGTGTTGATGGCCACATTCAATCAAGTGGCTTTCAGCCACTTACAGCTCTTTTACTCTATACACAAATTTGATGACTGCGTTATGTCTGAGCTAACATTGTGAACTTTTACATGCACATAAAAAATGAGCCACTACTGCCTGATAAGGAGACCTCTTAAGAGTGCTTGACTATAATCTTAGTAAAGAACATGCATTTGAAATGTTGAATACTTATACAAATCGCAAACATGTACACCAAGAGTAACAACATTTTCTTTTGTTATTTCAGGTTATTAAAATACTATGCAGTATAACATTTCACATGTGTTGGAGTTAACGAAGCTCATTGGTGGATATAGACAGATATGGACTCAAGTAAAACTTAATATGTGAACTGTGGGATCATTTTTCCATTCATTGTACTTTGATTGGCTTGGAGTTTTTGTGACGGGTCTAACTAAATAACATTATAATATAATAACAAATTGCAAGTGACCCTTCAGAAAGTTTCTTAAAACAAAATGCAAATGGGATTCTAATGGATACTGTTATTTTAATATTGGGAAGCGAATGCCACAAGATGACATCATCGAAAGGCCAGTAATGGAGGTTATGCCGCCGCACACTTATTCCGCTTTCTGTAGTCAATGCTCCTGTTTCCACATGTGCCGCGGTCCGTCTCCAGCCCATGCCAGCAGCGCCACTCTGCTCCAAATACTCACCAAGTCTATATTCGATGGAGCCCGCTGCAAGCATGCGTCAAGCTGAACAGTGTAGATCAACCCAGACAGGAAGTCAGGCAAGGGAACGCACAGTCAATTTCCAAATAATACATTATATACAGACTCCTGATCGTAATCAACCTTGGAAGTGCTAAGTAACCTGTTGTTTGAACATTGTTCTCTTTATTGCAGCATGATCTTGTAGTTCTCCTGTGAGCTTGTGACCGAAGAGTCCGGCTGCTCATGGATGCGATCACGCTGAAAATGTTATCAGTTGGAAATGCATTCATCTCATATGTAAGGCCATAAGGGTACACAATGATGCTGAAGGTAAACGTAAACATAGCTTTGTTTGTTTCTCTATTTACAAGAAAAACCCCTCTTGTCAACTTTTAACCAGGGGAACTGTGTAACACAAGAGGTTGATATTTGACAGTGGCTCAGTCTCCTCGTTTGAGAAATCCAAAGGAAAAAAAAAGTTCCACTTGGCCAATTGTTATATGATGTGAAGAAGGTACGATATATAACTGCTGCTAAGGGATTTATTTTTTGTTAAAGCATTTCTTATGTTTCAATTCAGGTTTCCTCATGCATACATTAAATGCAAACACAGTAGCATATGAATGAAAGCTAATGTAAGCAGTAGATGTTGGAGTATCCTGGCATTTACAACAAACACTGTATTCAACAACCCTTTAAAAAAGAGCCACATTTCGATTTTGAAACAAGTATACAGAAGCCCTCAGGTTGTCTTGTAAGGGAGCCTTTGGCACCCACTGAGAGCAGGCATCAATGAGTGCGAGGTCAGGTCTTTAAGGAGCATCATATTGATCAATCCGCACTCCTCTCTGCCTCCTACAGCAGCTCCCAAGAGAGGGATAGCTGTAGGAACAAGGGGCCCTTTACTTGAGTCAACTTTGATTTTATCCTCACAACGTTAATGTACATTGCTTGCCAGTATATCTGTTTTAGTCATGTTTGTGTAACAGCATCAGTGGACTTGGGGAACAGAAACACTGGGAGGTATGCAGGTTACGAAAAGGCTGGTGCTTCATGACAACATTTCTCACATCATTGCTGTCATTAGCTGTGCCTGAACATGCATGTACCACTCCACTGGCCTAATAGGCACGCTGCACTGTGCTGTTTCAAAACACAGTCTCCCAAAAAACACCAGGGTGGAAATTTTCCCACTTTGTTGGAGGGTCCAATACACATGAAAAGTCTGTTTGCCTTTCGCGCTTGCAAACTGGACTGACCCGGTTTTCATCTGAATCAGGCACAGACAGACTCCTGCGTTCTGTGCTGAGCTCATAAGATGACCTTGCTTTGAGTGCTACAACTCAAACTCCCTCTTAAAGGCTTGATGAGCTTGCTGAAATATTACCCACCTGAGATATGAATGCAAGCCTCTGTCACATTTTAATGAAGCCAAAGTCGTCTTTGTCTACGTGACCCAGCTTAAGGAGTTAATAGTTAGGGTCAGGTCAAAGATTCAAGGCGGTAGTTACACCATTATGCATTTCAATGCCAGGAGCACAGTCGGGAGGGTGAATCCTCTCTGCAGGCAATAGTTTCTATTCCACATCCATGGTTAAAATAAGGATTCTAATTACAATCGACTGGTGATTTTCTCCACTCCTCAGGGTCTTATCTGCCCTCCTCTCCCTACTGCTGCCGCTGCTGTGACACAGGCAAGGAGAAATCTAGAGGCATAAGCATTCTGGCCTCGATTATAGTCATAAAAATGGAAGCACGGCTCCAAGCAATTACCCCATGGGGGAGCAGAACAAGCATGAGAGGGGAGACGGATTCAGAAGGGAGAGATACAGGTGAAGGAGAGTGCTCAGATATACAGCAGAAAGACAAAACGCTCACATATGGAGGGGAGGGCTCGGAGGGTGGTGGTGAGTAAAGGGAAAAGGACAAAAAGTGGCTACGTGAAGCATGATGGAGAGAGGCAGAGTCGGGGAGGTTGTCACCCGTGAATTGTTCTCTAAAGCACTGTGGAAGTGTGCTGTCAGCACCGTGGAAAACAGAAAAGAAGGAAAAGAGGAACAGGAGATAATCTTCTCCTAATGTGACATGATGTCAAAGGTGTGTGTGTGTGTGTGTGTGTGTGTGCGTGTGCGTGTGCGTGTGCGTCTTTGGCACAGTGCTGTCGTTTTGAACCCGGCCCTGGGAGATCCCGCTGCAACTAGCCTGTTAATACTCATCACCATTACTGTCATCCTCATCAGTGTTACTATAATCATTGCCACTGTCAATAGCACTCACAGAGGAGTCAGCCATTTGAGAGCAGGAGCAGAACAGTAAATGCTGCTGGGCTATCCTTGGAAAAGCACATGTCCACTGAGGAAGTTAAGGAAGTTGACTGGGTGAATAACCAATGTGGTTTTTGTCCATGTATCCTCCTTTGACCAAACAGAGATGAGGACTGATCCTGAGGTAATCGCACTAGTCACTGCAGTCTTTGTTCACTACACCAACCTGCAGATTGACAGTCCCTAGATTGCTTACTCTCCTCATTTTAGCCTGGAGCAATGTTCTTTTAGTCTGACACGGCGCCATTGATCTCTCAGTGGAATTGTATGTTCTCACGTCTACGTGAATAGCACAGGCAGTGTGATTGCACTGCTGCAGCATTTTTAACTTTTTTCTGTGTTCCAATCTGGTAGATCCAGACTGCTTTTATGAATTACTCTCAATTACTGCCACTATGCCTGGGCGTTGTCATCAACAGCATCACATTAGATTTTTGGCTGAGATTCAACAGCCTGTAGTGACACAAACAACAGCAGGTTTAGTACAATTCTTAGATCAACAGAAATAAGTTGCAGCAGTGAATTCTGTTTGTAAATCCAGTCTTTACAAATGTATTAAGAGCATAGCATAAAACAATGCTGTTAGATTAAAAATGAATAGAAGTCTTTGTAAACATTATGGGACAGAAGTTTGCCACACAATAGTCAGATATCATACACATGTGAAGCCAAGTTTGATTTTCAAATGGAGCACTTAAAAGAAAAATGGTGTCCATTGCTACACAGAACTTTTAATTTGAAATGATTACAAATGATGCCACAGAATCCTGATTCCATTTGAACTATTATTGTGAACAATTTGTATTATTATGTGTGTCTAACCATGAAGGCTAATGGGGCAGAAACACAAAGCCAACTTCACCACTTGCCTCTGCAAGAAGCATATTTCCAACATGTTCCTGATGTCTACCCAGATTACCTCTGCCAGTCATGCCATCTCAAAAAGGCCGGGGGAAAAAATCCACTTTAAGACAGTATTAAATGAACCAAGACTATATCAAAGTGTTAAACAAACAAATACATGTTGAATCCCACACAACATAAACTGTGGGGGAGAAAATCCTCGAAACCCAATTTAAAATGTTGGATCTGTTCGTAAGCACAGACAGGCTTTCTCTCCCGCTCTCCCCCTCATAAAGTCAATCCTCTCTGTCTTTATTATTGACAGTCATTCTTTTGTTGTCAGTCTCTTGCATGGCAAGCAGTGGCTGCTGTAGTTGCCAATGCACATGACAGCTCCTTTAATAGCATTCAGCACAGAAATGACTCTTTCTTTGACAACATTTTAATTATCAAGCCAAATTGTAACTTCTGCGCAATGTTCCAAAAACAATGTTCTCAAGGGTCTTACTCATCTGTGTCGGCGGCATGTTTTTATCTGAAATGCCAGTAACATAGACTAGTTTTCGGAGTGATGATGTCTGGTGAACACTGTCATAAGTAGAGCTATTTTTAAAAGGGTGCTGCCACGTGCATGTTGTCATAAAGTGCGTCTTCCAATTATGAACTGTAGTTCTCATTGAATCTAAATTAAGATTTTGATCAATGCGGAGGAGGACAAAACTTAAGCCAAGAACAAGAGATTATACAATATTTTTGAGGATTGGAGCCTTGCACACAGTAATGATCTAAGATATCATTTTACCTTTAATATTTCAAAGAATGGAGTTATTTTTTTGTAATGAATACATTTAGCAAATTCATTAGGAAAACAACATTTTGCAACAGTTTTATCTTGCCTTGACACTAAATTCCATGTCTGCATATACAGGAAAAAAGAAGTCCTGCCAGTTTCCTGCTGTAAATGCTTGTGAAGACACATTGGAAATCCTTGTAGACATGATGTTCTATTGTAATATTTTTCCCTTTATCAGGGCTCGAATGATATCTCAAATTTCTGTAGGTGGCTTCTTGTCAAATTATCAGCTTCAACTGTATGAAAGCTCCACTGCAGCTGTGGGTGCTTAAGCAATTTTCTACCTCTGATTCACCTATAGCTGTGCCTGCAGCTGTACGCTCTCTTACCTCAGCAGGCCACTTCACTGTATTCTTTAATGCCTTTTCTATTCATCGTTGTTATTATAATTCTGCAAGCCAGCTTCCTTAAACCCTAGTATTTTAACAAGGTGACTTTGTGGCAGTTTTTGTAAGTAATTGCACTGCATGGTTTCCTTCAGGTCTGGTCACACAGCCTGTTTGGAGGACTGTTTCTCTTCGCTCACACCTCAGGCCTGCTTTACTGTCCCTGCTGCTGCAGAAATCCTTTAACCTCTGCTGTCATACTCCCACTGTGCAGCATTGTCAGGCTGTCGATGGCATGGGTCTGCCACACTGCAGTGAGGATGCAGGCCTGTCAAGCCTCATTGGCGCTTAATGAAAAAACATATTTCTGCTAGATTCTAATCTTTGGTTATGAGGAAATCTGCCATCTGCACTACTTATGCTAAATGAATCTGAACTTCAAAAGTTAGCCCTTTCATTCCAGCCTGAGCCTAAATCAGCACAATCTAAACACACAGACTCACATTGGCTGCACTGGAGGTAACAAGAAATAAGGATGAGATCTCTACTCTTAATTAATAGCTGTATTCGGACACTCGCTATACTCAGGCTTGGGCAAAGATTCAAAAGATTTATACCTCACAATTATTATTCTGACAGAGAAAGGAGGTTGCTGTCACCAAGAATATTCGAGCACAATTTCACACATCACTAACACTGCATCACATTATCATTATTCATCATAGTGTATAGGTGGCATGTATAACGTTGTAGGTTCCTTGTTTTACATACAGGAGGTGAAATGATGCATCTGTTCAGTTACTAGATAGTACCTGTGTTGAATCTCACATGATACAAACATGCGTTCCTGTCAAACATGCCAGAGGGATGGAAAAATGTGTGACCAAGCTTAGGCAATAACGTTATTAATTTGTGTCCACAGTCCACACTAGCTCCAATGAATACTGCCTGTTACATGTGTTAGAAACCTACAAATATCTTCGATATATGACGAGGAGATGATAAAGATGTAAGCTTACCGTGTACACTATTCTTCTAAGGATGAAACTACCAAACTTTAGCAACCGACTTTTGAGTTGAATATTTAATACTCAGAACAATTATATAAAAAATCACTCAAATACAAAGTTCTAGCAGGTAGCAGTTAACATTAGATTTCTTTTTCAAAGCACACAAATCTTTCATAATCAATCTTTACCCAAATGCAGCTGAATCTGCCCAAAAATGTGTCATAGATGCATTAAAATGTGTTGAATATTGTGTTAGATTTCTCCAAAATGTTCATTTGTAAGCCCTAAAATCAAACTCAAGGTATAATGCAGGCTGCAGTACGTGCCGCAATTTTCTTTGGCTGTCCTATTGAAAGATTTTTTGAGGGAGAGAAACATTTCAAATTGTATGAGAGACGTTTGAAACTCCAATAGTACAGAGGGGCTTTTCATTACTTCACAGACAATCTGTCCTGTCTTGTTTAAGGAGCTCGGCGTGATTGGCAGCTTTGTGTTCATCACAGAGTCTGCAGCCTCTTGTTTTGGAATATTTTGTATGTCAGATTGTTATATTGCAAAATAAGAAACTTAACTATTTAAACAGCTGGTCACAATTAAAGCATGTATATTCATAAGATGGTCATTGTAAAAAAGAAATCTTGAATTGATTGTAATTGGTCCTTATGGTTGTGTTCTTTATTGCCAAACATGCTGATGTTCTGTGTTTTTAAGTGCACAACTCAAGTAACTGCTTATTGTTTGATTTGATTATGTCCTATGGTCTTGCTGTAGGCCTGTTTGAGTGTAGGTCAGTGTATGTTTACTGTATGATATTTTGGGTTTGTGTATGCATAAGCTTCTTTTATCTAAGCTGAACTGCTGTCTATGTGCTGAAGCAGCAGCGGGCAGAAGCTACTTCAGGCATTGCAGATGGGACTTGTATAGTCAGCATCCATAAAGATGACAAGGGACACTGTATATTGGTTGCGTGATCTTCCGCCGTGTGTCATCTGTTTCTTTAGGGCCTATCTGAGGACACAAGGGGACAGGATCTGAATCAGCTCTTGGACTACAGGCAGATCAGGCCCAACAGGCTCATTGTAATGAGCAAATAAAAGCGTTGGAGGCCTTGTTGGTAAAGGAAAGCCGGCCACCCATTGTCTCTGTCTTCCTCTGCCACACTAAGCCTGGTACCATCCAAGGCTGGGCCCACACCCGTTAAATAAGCATAGGGCTTGTATAATGGTCATTACTGCTTTGCTTAGGCTGACTTGGATCGTTATGCTGAATGGATGTCTCCCATTTTGTGAAGGGGCCAATGCAATGAATTACACAGAGCAGTGCGTACGCTTTCTCCATGGCTAATGCGAGGCCCATTTATGAGTGTGATCCTTGTCCCTGTTTCATTAGACTAGGACCTGTTTTGGCTCAGAGCCCTTTCCTATCACATTCTAATTATGAATATATTGGATCCATTTTTCCATTAGAATCTTAATGACTCATGCACAAATAAGGAGTCAAACATGTCGGAAATGTTTGAAGTTGGAAATGTTTAAAGTTGGAAATGAAACAATGCATTAAGATTTTCTTGGCTGGCTATAAATTCAGAGTTTAGACCATTTTACTCCCACCATTCCAGTTCTCCAAAGTGTCACAGTAAACGTCCCCGCTTACACTATTTTCATCATCAATCAATCTGCTGAGTATTTTATCTTCAGTATTTCATTAAGTTTAGAATCAGCAATCGTATTTTGTCATCACAATTTCTCCAGATATCTTCAGATTGGTTTATTTTTTTCTAACCAGCCCAAAGACTCTACATTTAATGCCATAAATGACAAAGAAATTCTAAAAATGCTCATATTGAAGAAGCTTGAACCAGCAAATGCTTTACATTTTTACATAGAAAATAACTGAACAGTTATAAAAGATTGTCTGAGTAGTTTATTAGATCAACAACTCTTTAGTTTGATTACAGTCCCAGCTCTAGTCGCAGTACTTCTTTTAATGAAAAGAAATACAATTAGGGATGCATCGGTTAACATCAGTATTGGCCGATATCGACTCTGTTGACAGACATCGGCTGATCTGTAAATGATGTGGAAAGAACCGATGTCAGTAGCCAATATTAGCTGTTGTGTGGATCAATATAATTCTGGCAAACTAGTGATTCAGAGATGACGTTTTTTTCACTGGGCAGAAGAAGTCACCTGCTGGACAAACTGTAATCTGTTTTCATCGTCAAACATGAGAGAAAATGTTGGCAGTGTGGCAGTCTGAGACTAAAAGATCTCCAGATGCAATTCATTATAAACACTTGCAGTACAGTTCATACAAAACACATGACATACTGAAAAACTGAGAACATTTCTGCAACCAATTTTTTTAAGCAAAAGAAAACACCTGGAGAACTGAGAACTTCATACAGTAAGCCTGAGACTGCATCCATGACTCTCCCTAGTTTACCACGATCAGGCAACATGTCCACCTGCTATACGCGTGGAGCAGCTTTATATATCAGTAGTGACAGAGATTTCTGCGCCTTATGGTTGCAGCAGATGTCTCTCTTTGCTGTGCTTGATCAAGATCACAGACCATCTAATTAGCTTAATTGATATCCAAACTGTTTTGTGTGAAATATGAAGAAATGTAGGGCTGTTCATTCCTCCCTGAATGCTTGAAGCTCTCTATAACTTAATTGCTGTCTGAGATGAAGTTTCTGGACCTGAGAAGGTGACACACTGCCAAACAACACACTTGGATAGTGAGCTTAAAAAAGACGCCACAGAAATGGCGAGCCAAAAATAGTGACATTTACCGGCAGGAATTCTCCGACTTCTGTAAAGACTGTAAACAACACAGTTTGGCCTCTCTGTCACCATATGTCTCATCTTTTTTTTTTAAAACATCTGCTTCGTTTTCATAAATGACACTAGATCAATAAGCCCTACACATATGTTTGCGCATGGTTGTTTATGTGCGGACGAGTTAAAATGTGTATGAATGTCAATCTGAATTTATTTTTTGATCTTTACATCTATTACATCTAAATGGCTATTGAACTCTACCTTAATATTTAAATGTCCATATATTCTCTCTCATTCCTGCGTTAGCTGTGTGTGTCCATATGGTTTATCTCCCACTCTTGTCACTTTCACTGTATGTTTTTATCTGTAGCACATCGGTGGCTTAATCTAACACTGGAGTAAAACCAACATTTTATCAAGTAGCTGTTTGAATCATCTCTTCCGCTCTCCTTCTTCATGCATGTGTGAATCACCCTCTTGTCACTATTATTCACTGTCTCTCTCTCCTTTTCCCTGAAGGCTAAACATGAACTCCTATCCCTTGTTTTAGCTATAACATCCTCTTATTACCACAGCCTCATAAATTAATACAAGATACAGGCATCTTGTGTCTGTGTGTGGAAATTCTGTCATAATGGTTCAATCTTTTGACAATCCTCAAACTATCCCCGCCTTATTGTTTGATGGGCTCAATCCCAGGGTTTGAGCATCCATATTGTTATAACCGTCAGACTCTGTGTACATTTCTAGGTGGATTTGGTTGAGTATGAGCAGGGGAATAGTTCAAATGTCAAAATGTATGACAAAATAAAGTGTTTAATAGAAGCCAGTTTTGTGAAATGAGTGATGTGCCAAATGCAGGGTATGAATTAAATGTGATTCTACTGTTGACATTCTGCATCGAAGCACTGTCAAAATATATTTTAGTATCTTATGTTTTGATAATTCAGTCACATCCGTAGCAAGAAAAAAGCAAGGAAACAAGGATGGCTTGAATAAAAAAGTTGAAAATGGCAATTTCCATTTGACTTAATCTCTCAGTGGGGGTAATGTGTCACACAGAGACTTGATGGCTCATTCCTTCTTCTGAGGCTACACTACAGTGTTTCATCTTCAAACAGTTTTTTTTTTTTAAGATTAAAGATTTCCATCCAGACAAGCCTTCTAGCCCTGCTCTAGAACACATTTCCAACCATGCTAACATACCTGAAAGCGCTTATGACAAGACCATTAATGCACACTGGTTCTGGGCTGGTATACATGATGTACATGTGCTTGTTTGAACAGGCAGACACAAAACAGGCCATGGTTCTCACACAGCAGCATAGAGCTGAAACCGCTGCTTGACCCCACTGGCTTCCCTCTTGCCAATGTATGTAGAAAAATAACATGTTGAAATGAACTGCAACAACAGCAGCAAGCAAGGTCACACAGCAAGGTCATTTAGGCATTCAGCTAGTAAGTTATGTTGAATTAACAGCTGCAAGTCATAACTAATCGCTGGTCAAAGCGGGTCATGTTTCCCGGAAACACAGAAGTCTGAGCAGAATGTGTAATCGAAGCAAAAACTAAGCTTTTATAAAAAAAGGTATGTAGCTGTAGCAAAAGTAAATTAGTGTTGTATCTGCTCTTTCTCTAGCCCTAGACTGCCAGTAATGGGGGGTCGAAGTGATTCTACTTCTGTGCCGTCATCAGAGGTAGTGTCAGAGATGGTACAGGGGCGAGACAGGATCAGCAGAGCCAGCGGGGTTGAACAGCACTGTGTGTGTGTGAGTGCATGTTTGTTTACATGTAGTGCTTCCTCAACGCCATCATGCAGTGTGAATTTCACAGACTGGGACACCAATATTAACGCAGTTTTGGAATGAATATGAAAGTAACTGATAAAATGAAGGTGGAGCTGGGTTACGGCGCTGTTGCAGAATCCCAATCTGACAAAGGCTTCAGTTTTGCTCTCAGAGCTTTATCTGCAACATGGTAGTTTGTTGACATCACATGTTGTTTTAAGCAGATAGCAGGATGATCAGAGGAGTCTGCCTCATGACCCAGGCCTGTGCTGGATCTAATTATGTCAATAATTGTGATAATGGTCTGAAGTAAACTTTTTTTATCAGATACATATTTAATTTGTTATCAATGGGAACTGCACAGCTTTCTCAAGAGGCAGTTCAACAGGCCAATTATAAGCCTGATATCACGTGTTTGGGGAATATATGACTTTACAAACAAAGGTAATGACGGGGATAGAAATAATTAATAATAATTATTTTCATCGACTGGTCTACCATTAGACTACATATTGTTAAGGCAAGCTCTATGAGTTTTAGACTTTTACTGAATGTAAAGTAAAGTTTGACTTCTGTTGTTCATATTTGTATCTTATTACAGATAGCAGCATTACCATTCCTGATCTTCAGCTGTAAGTTGCTACCAATGCAAACTATCTATTTCCTGCTGCTGCTTCACATTAAAAGCGTTCCGCATGGAATCCCTAGAAAGCTTTTACTGAAAAGCAGCTGCTGGGAGCACATTTTATTTGTTTCATAGATAAGCAGTGCTGTGGTAGCTAAACAATTGTCCAATAAAAATCAGTTTAACAACAAGATTTCTGCTACACTACTACAGTACACTATTTGTGTTTGATTGAGCTGCAGGTTTTTACTGTGGTTTGTGTTGAACAGAACAATTCTATAATCTATTATAGTCATACAATAACTGCATGTATAACATGTCACTCTTGAATGTTCATTTTCAGTAAATTTCACTAATCTCCATCTATCTAGATCTTACTTATTGTCTTTGCTACATGCAACACAAGATGTGATTAAGCTTTCCCAAAGCACTGCAAGGGTATTCCAGCCACATAAAGAAATGTCCTAATATTAAGGAAACAGGGTTTAGCAGTTTTCCTCCTCCCTACCACTGCAGTCAAGCTTCACATTTCCACAGCTGAGGGGAGGAGAGCAGTGGAGGGTATAAAGCAGCACTTAGGGGGAGGGGAGAGGAGAGCGTATCTACAATGTGAAGGGAGATTTCAGTGTGTCCCCAGGGAACATTTGAGAGTAGGTGTGAAAAGTAGGCTGGTCTTAGTGCTTTTTAGAGTGACTAAACTTCCACAGACAGGTCACAAAAGAAGCATACAGCTGGTTTGTGTAAGTGTGGGTGGGTGTGTGAGTGTAAGTGACCATGGTAATGGACATTACATGGTCAAACTAAGGATGGCAAGGCCAGGATCCTGCCTTCTGACTTATGGTGAATGAGGCCTTTTTGCAGGAAGTGTTAGCACTAGAGTGCAGATATTCTTTATACTTTCTGGTTAAAGGTGTGGGTGAGTAAAAAGGTATTTCAAAATTATGCAAAGATCTGTGCATGTGTGCAGCTTTTCTGTACACACAATACCCTGTGTGTATCTTATGAGTGGCATGATGCAGTGCTGGGAGCCAGAGAGCTGTGCAAGTAGCCTTGCTCAGGCTAGATAATTAGTCAAATGCTGATTTCTACACAACTCCCATATAGGAAAAAATGCCACCAAGGCTAAATATCACCCATTGAAGTGGTGCTTATCTCCCTGTGTGGGCTGGAAATATGGCCGTACCTTATAGCCTGGTTGTGTATGTGTGTACACTTGGGTTTGTACTGGAATGAACTTAGTCTCTATTTTTTTACTGCTTGTGAGCTCACATTTCTATTTAGAATTAGCTTGTTTGCGCTGTGTTAAGCTTCTATTTAGTTACATCATTAACCTACATACCACGATTAATCACGACACTATTGGAGCAGGCTGTCAAACTGTCAACCTGCCTTCCTCATATTGACATCACATTTGTCAGATCTGTCAATAGTATTAAGAAAAGCTCTCTATGATGAGACTGAATCCCTGACCCTATTCTCCTCTCTCTCTCTCTTTTTGTAATGTGTGCATGAGCAGGAGCTGCAGTTTGAGCGGCTAACCAGGGAGCTGGAAGTGGAGAGGCAGATTGTGGCCAATCAGCTGGAAAGATGCAGACTCGGGGACGAGTCGCCAGGCGCTGGTAGCAGCAGGTAATGAGAGGATGAACACACACACACACACACACACACACACACACACACACACACACATACACAAACAAACACACTCTGCACCGCAATCCAACACATGGCTTTTCCATCCTTCACAGCAGTGGCCATATTCCATAGTGTAACCTTATGGCATAGTGATGCAGCAACCCAGTGTGCTGAAATCTAATTGGACAGTATGTAAATCTAACATATTTCCTTCTTATTCTGTTGTTTTCTGAAGGACAGATTTGTGCTGGCTAATTGTCTTGAATCCCTTTTTAAGTCAAGAAAATATACAACTTTGTAGGAAAAATATCAAGCCTATGTTTTTCACTGACAGCATGTGTATGAGTGCAATTGTATGATAGTGAAGTATTGTTTGCTCAGTGAAGCACTGCTATCAGTGTAGAAGGAGTATGGAGCTTCTGAGTTTGTTCAAAAACTCATTCTCACTTCATCAGCTAAGACACAAGCTGGCCTGATCATCACACCTCAGTGAGCACACATTCTGTCCCGTCTGCTCTGGCTCAGTCATGTCAGGTTCATTTGTACAGTTCAACACCTCATACAATATCCCTATGGGCGCCCAGTGAAGAAGGGCTGACTCCAGATTTATATTGATAGTTGATGTGATTTGTCAAAGATGCAGAAGGTTTTGAGATGCAGTGAAATATATAGAAGCAGCATTGCAGTGCATGAAGCAATGACGATTGAGTATTTTCAAAGATTCATGCATCACTGTTTTCAGTTATAGTTGCACACAATTTAAGAAGTCAAATTTGAATCATCTTTTAGGGCTGTTTAAAGTGTAATGCTTTGAAGTGGCAAGGGAATTTACAAAAGAGGTTAATAGACTGTGACATTTCAGAGATTGCTTTATGGTCAGATTATTCAGGCTCTATTAATAAAAATGTTCTTTGTCGCTTCTACTTATTTGCTTCAGTCAAGGCCAGTTTCTGATGGCACAGCATAGTGCTCTAATGTGTTGGTATTTTACTTTCTATTTACCAACCTGTTCATGTATGCATCACTCTAATGTCGTGTGTTATACATCTACAATTAATGATAACACATTCATTTATTATTATGAGGGTATGATGGTAAGACTTTGGACTAAACAGTGAATCATAATGAACTTGGCCCCTGTGTAGAGTTGTTTGTATCACAATTATAGTCAGATATACAGTAGCCTAAGTTGTGGTATCATCCATTGGCAAGTAAGACGGTCAATGAACCAACTTGTAAATGATCATTTGATGATTATAAACAACAACAGTGCAGTCTCAGTTAAAGGTTTAATGTCAGTGAAAGCCATCAGAATGTCAGTGAAACTTGTTTTTGAATTCTGTTGGTATCTGAGTGGTATGCAGTATCAGCTGATACTCAAGTCTTAGTATTGGAAAGTTATTGGGAGAAAAAAATGATACTGTAACATTTCTTTCTGCCCAGAGACTCTACATAGAGGACGTGTAATAAACTAAGACTCTCAGAAGTCATAGCTTGAACCCATGGTACAATGTATCCTATCCAGGACACATGAAAATCTACATTTTGTAGAAAGATATAAAAGTGCACATTGCACACAAATGGTCCCCTAAGATGTTTTCTGATCACTGGTCCGAGCTGCAATAGTTGTGAAATACATCATGATATTTCTAGGTACATGACATTTGTCTGAACGGTGGCTGTAATGGCTCTGATCTCTTTGAGCTTTGTGATAATAAGCACTATGCCCTTATACGATGCATTCTTGCACTCCAGCCTGCATACCTGCAAAAAGCAACCACCTACTACCAGCATTTTGCGGTACTCAGGAGTAAGAGTGTCCATTTCCCCTTTTTCTCTTTTTAGAAAGGCTAAGGGTCACAGCTATAGAACAGCTTCAAGTGCTGTCAAAAAGGTCCGAACAGCAGCTCTCTGAAAATATACACAGCCTGGCTATTCACTTTTTCATTTCCTCTTATGCTGTATTTCAGACCACAGTTATATTGAATATTCAACCATGACAAACATTTGGAGAAAGAGACACACCTCTTCCTGTGTCTGTTCTGAAATCAGATTTACTCATGACGAATGTTAATACAACAAGAACCTCCTCCAAATGAATTTAACAACTAAAGTTTAAAAGAGAAAGACACATTTGTTTACTTTATCTAATAATTTCCAAATATACAGTATATATATATGTGTATATATATTTTTTTTTTATTGTGCCAGTCTCAATGTATCAGCACCCAAATCTGTTTTTCGAGGGGTTCAGCCCAATGTCTAATTCACTGATCCCTCAGTGGCAGCTGAAAGAGTTCTCAATAGTCCTTTTCATACTGCTTTTTTAGCAAAAGTGATGCACATGCACGCACACAGCACTGTGCTCCCCGGCTGGCTCGGCTGAAACTGTTTCTGCCTCCGAAGACGGTACAGAGGTAGGATCACTTTGTCTCCCAGTTACGCCTTTACGGCGTAAATATTGCGGCTTGAAACAACAGTCTGAATAGAGCTAATATCAATCACCTGATATTAAAGGGATGATTGTACTAGCCCCCTTATTCCTTTTTTTCTTATTTAAAACCTATTTTTCATAATAAAGGTAAGCATTGAACAACAAAGAGCTTAACATATCTTTGTTCCTGCTGTCTATATCTATTTCAGATTAAATTCATCAATCAACTCTGTGTCAACAGCTGTTTTGAAGCTGTTCCTCCTTGTTTTGTACATTTGCTTAAGTAGTGTGAGCATTGTTACATTAAAAAGAAATACTTTACTCCAGCATTTCATTTTAATGTCTTTCCCCTTAACTTTAGGTATGTGTTGTAAGCTACTTAGGGCGCACTCACACTCGGCAATCTGTACCATGCCTAAGCACGCTTCACCCCTAAAGTCTAGTTCGTTTGACTAGTGTGAGTGCTGCGATCCGTGCTCAAGCACGGTACACTTCCTTGGCCCTGTCACATTAGCATAAACACGGAAAAGCCTTAATTATCGAGAAATCCCGGAGTATTATGGCTGTATCTGACTAAAATGATTCAAAATAAGCTACAAGGTCAGTAACATAGCTGTCATGTTCTCTGTGTTGTTCTCCGATGTGCGGACGCGGACTCGACCGCGCGTCCCTTTAACTTTTTTTTATCATTTTGTTAGAGTCCGCCTGTCTTGTAATCTAAGCACGCCTCATAACCTCATAAAGGCATTCATGTGTTGTATTACGACGTTATGTACAAGAGGTAACCGTGCTCAGGCCCGGTTAGTCCTGGAGCAGTGTGAGTGCAGGCCAGCGGGAGAACGGGGAGGGGAGACAATTTTGCTTAAGTACGGTACGGGACAACTTTGCCTAGTGTGAGTGCGCCCTTAATGTCTACCCTTACAACTTAAATGTTTTTGCTGGAGTCTGTCAATTGCAAACCTCAACGTTCAACAATGGTGCAGCTTTCATATAAGCAAACACTGGTAACCACAAGTATCAGGATTAAGACAGAAAATGTTTGGCTTTTTTATTTAACCTTATAATAACTGTTCACAGACGAGGTCACTTTTTTTTATGCATTTGTCCCACAGTTTACCTCTGCGTCCTGATTTTTATTTTTTTTTGTGGTCCGTTCTAGCACAAAATCAATACTGTTTCACTTTTTGTTGGACTTCGAGTTTGTATCTAATTACTTTGGATAGAACTCCTGACAACTTCAAGTAGTTTAGTATTTTTCTTTCACCTTTCTTCCCTGCAGAACCCTATCTTTGTAATGCAGTGTTTTTTAAAATCCAGTTCACTTTACAGGCAAAGTTTTCCATGTAAATTATGTAAAATAAATCAATTGCTACTGAAAGATATAATCACATTTTTTTAGCACATGTAAACGCAGCCCCTCTCTCTCTCTGGGGGACTTGTAGCCGTCAGCCACCTGCTAGGGACTCTAAAAGAAAACATGTAACACCATTTTCACACCTTTTGTAAAGCCAGAGGAGGAGAAATAAAATGGCTGTCACTGGAAATTTGTGTGTGAATGGAGATTAACTTTAACCATTGAGCTCACACTGCTCGGCTCAATAGCTCAGCTGGACGGCAGCAGAGGTGAAAGCGCAGTGAAGGGTCCTGATGGGAGTCATTACGTTTCACGACACCTCCAGAGTTGACCACCGGCCGCCTTCATTTCTTCAAGAACACTGAGGGGGTGGGTCATTTAACTTGACCTCTGGCAAAACTACTAAAACATGCAACCTCCACCCAGCCAGAGAGGTAGATGGGATATAAAGTGTCCTGTCAGGGTTAGGTCTATTGTTTATCAGCAGCGGGCAGTTTTACAATCACTTTAAACTGCCTTCCTCCAGCCAGCCGGTCGGCTAGCAGCAGGCATGGTGCATCATCGTTATGGTAGCCATTCTTCAACTTCATCTGCTGTGGTTCAGTGAAGCAAAACTTTCCCAACTTCCTCTTTTTAATTGCCTCTGTGCTCATTAAAATTCTGACAGCCGTGCTTCTTGAAGCTCATTGAGTGTCACCTTAGATGGAAAAATAGCAGCATTTGCAACATCAGGTGCTTGGTAGTAATGGCCAGATAATAGCGGATACTCCGGATAGTTAAAAGAAAAGGTTGGGAACACTGCCGCGTGGTCTCCTGCTCGGCCTTCGTCAGTCATATAATGAGCTTCTGTGGATACAACTTCCTCTGAGAAAGTGTATGGATTCCTGCTGGTCAGAAAGTTTTTTTTTAGGCACATACGTACATGGATTATAAATATTAGGTGACTATAAATATTGCACGCATGTATGTTCTGCATTTTTCTATCTGCCAAAGCTTTGACTGTAAGTGGCTAATCGAGAGAAATGCATCAGCTGCAGGACTACTTAAGTGTCGATTAATAAAGTTGATTTTCTTAAATGTCCGGATATAATTTACATTTCATCATCATCAACTACCACTTATCAAGAATTGAATAAACTAAAAATAATTTTTTTAATTTAAATTTTTTGGTATACATTTACAACTGTCATAAATAAATGTGTGGTGAGACAAACCAGAAGTACTGCGTTAGACTGAGTATGCACTTCATTCAATTTTGGAACAAAAGCTTTCAATCATCTAAGAAGCTGAAGGGTGAAATTAGGAAGAGCAAATGAGCTACAGCATGAACTGTCTAATACTTTCCCCGACTTTCACACCGCCTCTTCTTAACCTCTACACCATGACTGAGTGACTTTCCCTTCTTGTGTACATCTGAACAGGTTTATCTTTGATTTATTCTTCTGTGGTAAAGTGTTCAACAATACTTGCAGGGCTATGTGTATATATGTGTAACACCTTAAAGAAGCGCACCTACTTTAAAATGTAATAACAACATACAACAATAATTACTGTGATTGGTCAAATGAGGTTGTTTGTTTTTTTACTCAAAGTTTATAGGGAAGACATTAAATCAGTACTAAGTACTGTTCGCCACTTTACCCACTAGCACTTAGCAAAAAATGTTTACTGCAGACTTCTGTTTGAAGAAAACTCCTGCTCTGTATCAAACATGTCTGTTTGTAGTAAATTGTAAATGGACTTGAGTTTGTATATTTCTTTTCTAGTCTTCTGACTACTCAAAGCGCTTTTACACTGCATGTCACACCTACCCATTCACACACTGATGGTAGAGGCTGCTATGTAAAGTATCCATCAGTATAGCTTATCCCATTCATACACATTCATACGCCTACGATGAAGCAGCGGGAGCAGCACTGGGTTAAGTGTCTTGCCAAAGGACACATCGGACATGTTGCTGCAGGAGCTGGGAATCAAACCCCCAACTTTCAGGTTGAGAGACGACCGACTCCACCAACTGAGCTGCAGTAGTCTCCCATTCAGTTATGAGGCTACATGCCATACAAGGGCCGCTATATAAATACAGTCCTAGGTATATTTATATACCAATGCTCTGCATCGAAGTGTAAGCAAATGAGAAAAACCCAGTTCATTTGTGGAATATATTCAAAGGATACTTCATTACAAACTATCCATGCGTCTAGCATCGAAATGTTGATATTAGCATGTGAAAGCCAACGCTCAACTGTCAATCAAAAACTAAACCAAAGTTGACTTTGGATGGGCTGTTTCATCGACCACAACCCCCACTATAGATGTTGAAGCAGACATTTTTTTCCTAGCAACAGAAAATGGCAGGAATAAACATTCCTCTCACAGCCTGCTCCTCCATATGGTGGGATGGGAAACTTCCAGGACTGCAGGGTTCACCAGTATAACTCAAGCTGACTGATGGAGTAGCTTTCTTGCTGCCAGAAGCACCCATCCTTGTTATTTTTTTAAAATGTGTCACACATTACCAATAAAGGATTAAGAAACTAAAAACACTGTGATAAGCAAAAGAGGAGTCAATGGCATAAGAAAAGCACACAAGTTACCACAAACAAAGTATCCACCAATTTTAAAATAAGAACAAGCCGGCATTAGGGAAAAGATGAAGATAACATGCAGAATCAGAAAATTCTTTTGGATCATTTTTTGCATTTGTGCCATTGTCTTCAGTGTCATTGTTGTCTGAACTTTCCATTGAGTATGATCTTTCATAAATCGATCCAGGTCCTTCTTGTTGAGATTTCTCGGCATCCAAAGTGTTGTGGCTGAGAAATTCTTGCAAACTGTAGCCTTGTTGAATTGCCAGTTCAAAGCATATATCCCATTAACGTCTCGCCTTCAGTATAATTGTCACAGAGGTGTAATGGTGGGACCATGTCGCCCCACCATCAGAGGTTGTAACTGAGGGTTACAGGGTAGAGACAGGACCGCTGTAAGATGGTGGACCCATTGGGGGAAAACAGTTCTTTGTGTGTTCATGTCAGAGTGTGTCTGTATGGGGAGCTCCCACTGTTTTGTTACACATCCTGCTTCCGCAATGCCGTAATGCAATGTGAAATCACAGACTGGGAAACCAATATTACGCCGATGTGGAAACATTATGAAAGCACAAAGGCGTAATGACAACAGAGCTTCGTTATGGCGCTGCTGCGTAAACATAATCAGACAAGGGTTGTGATTGTGGTGTGGCCCGACTATTTTTCTTTCTCTTCTGACTGCTTAGCTCTCTATGATGGAGTTCACAATAGTGTGCATGTGAAGATGCTGCGAGCTTGTACTGTGTGGATGAAATGTATAGGTGAAAAATAGCTTCCAGCCCCATACTTAATTGTTTTCGCTGTGCTGATTGGTGCTCAAAAAATACTTGCTGTCACCAATGACACATTTTGGTCTTGTTAAACAAAAATGGCAATGATGGACTCGTTTAATCTGCACTCTCAAACCCAGGGATTATAACTGTGTATAACTGTGACCCTGTTGTGAAATGCCCATGGAAACAGAACATGCATCTTCCAGATGATTTCAGTCACTGTCACTATTTGCTCCATTTCACTGTGCTGTGTCTGGTTCATTTAGTATATGTATTCACTTCTCCCCTTCTTGTTTTTTCTGCACACAGCTCGTCTGAGAAGTCCCTGCCCTGGAGGACTGCAGGTATGTCAAGTCTAATTCTACTATATTGTAATTAGAAAAAAACGTCGTTTTCTTAATTTTTGACTATGTGTATATTCATTCAGGTCATATATGGTGTCCTTTCATACTCCCTGATTGGTCGGCGTATTTAGACATGGATCATATCCCAACACCTTAGTCTGTGCTTGGGCATAGACGTGTTTGATGTGCTCGCACATCAGAGAACAACACAGAGAACATGACAGCTACTTTACTGACTTTGTGTAAAAGCACACCTCTACCAAGCGTTTCAGGGCCAAGGAAGTGTACCGTGCTTGAGCATGATTCGGAGCACTCACAGTCACACTCGTCAAACGAACTGGACTTTTGGGTGAAGCATGCTTAGGCACGGTATGGATTGCCTAGTGTGAGTGCGCTCTAATAGACCCCCAAAGTCAGAGGCCAATAACCAAAGTTTGACATAAACACTCATGCTTACACATTTTTTTTAATCTTTACGAGTTCTACTGTAAATGATTAGTTGACTAGGCCGTTGGTTGGCTATCAGAGCGATTGAATAGTGGAAGTTAAGTAAAGCTTTAATGGTAAGCTAAGTGATTTTCAATTATTATTTAGTTCTGCCAGAATGGACTCAGTGTGTGTCTTTATCTGAGTCTGTGTGGGCCTCGTTAAGTGTTTCTCTATGTGTAGTGCAATACAAATATATTTTACATTTCTACAATCAGTGCTAACATGAGCCCTTTCAACTAGGCGTACAGTAACGAACAGCCCACGGCACTTTCTTGTTCTAATAGTTATCAGAGCTTTTTCTGCCCACTCACACACAACAGCATCAGTAATGGAGAGCAGAAGAATCTCTGTCAGACCTCTTTGGTCTGTGTTTGTTCAGTCCACATCCTTGAAGGTTCTTCAGCAGAGAACAGATAATGAATTGGGTTTACTAATGTATTTCATGGCTTATTAATTGCATTGTGAAACTTGGCATATTTCTGAAATGGTCATTAGTCATTTACTGTCGATCCCGACACAAAAGCCTGTTGGGGGTTATAGATGTACACATGCACTGGGAATATTAATACTACACGCTTTTCTTATTTGCTACTAGCTCTCCATTTCCTTGCTGAATGTATTTCATTAATGTGGGAACACAGCCTGGGACTAATCACAATCATTGTTTTTGCGTCCTATTGATTTCTCATTGTACTGTAAATGATAAATGATAGTCAGACGTGGCAATGTAGTTTTTCCTATCCAAATGAATTAAAGACTAACTGTGTGGCACAGAGCGTAAAGGGCCCCATTCACTGCTAGGCTTATTGGCCTCATGAGCCACTGTACGTCTCCTCTGTCTGAGTTTGGGATTGAAGTGTTACTGTGGAAACAAGCTTTTTAGCCTCAGGAAATGTCATTGCAGTCACACCTCATATCCACAGAGAGAAAAAGACAAACACCTCAGAATGAAAGTTTGTTTCTCTTTTTCAGTCCCATGTCTCTATTTCTTGCTGCTTATTCTTTTTCAGAAATGCACTCTGTCATTATGCTGTCAGGTTAACATTGTCAAAAGCCCCACGTCATTTGTGTTTAAAAACACTGCATTTTCATATTCAGCATGTTGTGATAGCACAGTTTCACAAGAGAATTGCACGACAAGAGTCTCCTGAATCCTCAACATTTGAAATACAAACCGGAACGTGAATTTGAATTGATTTTTACTCTTAAAATTTACCACGTTATGAAGTGAAAAGGAGTTTTGGTAGTTATGATGATAGGTCGCTTACCAAAACACCTGCATAGTCCTCCACTGGTTCAATTATTTCCCCTGGATTCTCTTACTTCTTCATATTTGTCTCCAGCTCCTTGTATGCCTTACAGGCTGAAAATGATACAGCTCTCGATTAAGTATGCTCATGAATATGTATTTTCTTCTTTAACAAAGTTAAAAAGAAGCATTATGATTCATATTTCTTATAGTTAATGTCATGACAGGACATGAACCATTTAAACACAAAATAAGGGGAGAGGGTGGGGGGGGGGGGGGATATGAGGCCAGACTTTAGTTTGTTTATTTGGATCCCCATTAGCTTCAGCATTACGAGAAGCTATTCTTGCTTGGGTCCGCAGTTTACATTGTGACAATACATTTTACACATTCATATTATATATATTCTTTTCACACTGCACAAACATTCCACAACATATATCATCATATCTACAATAACTACAAAAGAATAAGGACAATTTACATAAATGAACAAAACCCCTAAAAGAAACAGACAAACCGTCTAGTTTTATACAATTATATTTTTTAAATAACCCTTATTTTTGGACAAATCTGTTAACTACAGACTAAACCTACACAGCTCATTTGCATTTAAAGCTACAGACACAGATACAGCCTGTTCTGAGCAGGGCAGAAATAGAGGGGTTTATAGGCATGCTGAAATACAGGATAGGAGGGGATTTTCAGCTAGAAACTTCACAAACACGTTTTGGGGACCTCTGAGACTTTTTTAAACTGGTTGAAAAGGAGGATAATATGTGACCTTTAATATAATATACAAGACATTTTTACAAGGGGTAATAGGAGGCTTAGTACAGCTAGGGTTAGCAAACAGGGGCAAGTTGTAGAAATTCACACTCAACTGCAAATTTGTTTTAGGTTCAGTTCAGCCAACCTGTTAGAGAAAAATCTCTCAGGAGAGACTGTTTAGCTTTTAATCAAAGACAATGACTGAGTGATAATCTCATCAGCAACATTAAAAACAGAATTATTACACGCAGGGGCTGTCATTTTTGTTGCCTAAATCCTCTGCCATTCGTTGATAATTGAAGCCTGCAATTTTTCATCTTTAGTGTGTTGAGAAAAAAGGGCCTCTGTCCTCCCTTCTTTCTTTCTGTCTCCCTCTCTTCCTGCTCCTCCTCTGTTCTGGCTTTCTGGCATCTCATTTATCAAACCGGGTCAAGGCCCAGTATAAACCCCCTGTGGTCTGAAACGACATGCTGAGTGCCAGGCACAGAGTTGCTGCCAGAATGAAAAGAGAAAAAATACTTTTTCAGTTATGTCATTATTAAGTCTTAAAGGACACATACTTTAAGACGTTACTAGTTGCTACTACATGACATTTTCAATGATTTCAAATTGGATCTTTTCTTGTTAATTGCCCGGCACCAGTAATGTTTCATGGGCTGCGCTGAAATGTATTTTTGCGATATCTAAATGTCTGTTTTCATACCATCATGGTTAAGTTTAAAATGCATTGAACAAAAGTGGAGAAATGAAAGAGAATCACTAAGCATGGAAATAGTGTGAATCTTTCATAGCTTTATTATGATGCAACAGCCTCTCGAAACGGTAGGGACCGTTTTTTTTCACAACTCACGAGGGCCACCGTCAGATCTTGTGAGGTGGGAGTGCAAGATGTTAAGTTGTCCGACACACTAGACTTATGATTCAACAGGCCTATATGTCCACAGATCTAATCATCAGGTCTGCTTAGGCTAAAAGGCGGCTTCTTCATGGGTTTCAGCTCTCAGATTCACACCGGCTAAGCAGACCCTGGCAGCCAATGTCTGCCTCCCTGCTCCCCTCCAATTGCTGCCTATTGTTCTAGTGATTGCAGAGTAACTCATTGACAGCGGTCACGCTTAACTAGATTGTGATTATGGGGACACATTGTTCTCAGTAGCATTAGAGGGCTAATTCCAGTTCCTGTTTGACACACTGGTTGTTGTCATGCATGAGGAGTGCTGGATGTAGAGAAATGTAGAGCAGCTTAACCATTTGGAACATGGCTGTATAGAAGTTTAAGTGACATGCTGCCCAATTTGCCTCTCAGAATGAGTATGGCATTAGAATATAATGATTCCAACTGTACACAAGCAGGAAACTAGTGTTGCAGAAATCATCGTCTGGTAATGTTTCCTCTCAACCTCGTATATTGTTTACTGCTGCAAAGATAGTTCTTCTTTCCAAAGCCACAACTTTATAATTGTGCCAGACTCAATTCTCTTTCTCTGTGTCTGATTCCCTTCTCTGCTGTCTTCCCAGATGCCTCAGCCTTGGGGGACACCAAGTCTCGGATGACTGACAGCTCCCAGTCGCCCAGCTACCGCATCAGGGCCGAGTCAGAGCAGGTGTCGCTGTACTCCCCGGAGCAGTCCTCTCTCCATGAAAGTGAGGGTCTGTTATTGCCTTCTGTCCATTTTCTGCTGTCTGCTTTTCTTTAACTCACAGCTTTGTTTTCTGACCTCAGTGCTTTCCAACTTAATTTATAGGGCAAATCTTCAACTACAAATCTTTTCTTCCCTTCTCTTTTAATGATACAGAAAGCCTGTTTTATCTTGTACCTTTGTCTTCTCCATACTGATACCTGACAGTTTGAGTGTCACTGATAACAACTGACCTCTCAGCACAGCTTATGAAAGGCTGAATGATGTACAGTGGCACACTGAATCATAGGGTGACAGAACAGTTCTTTCCCTGCTGTCATTAGTAATGCTGTCAAGGTAAAGGTCATGTCTATTATGAAACCCTTCATGACTTGTCTCTCTCCCTTTCCCCCCCCCCCCATCTTTCTGCTTTTTATTTTTGTCTGTCTTCCTCTGTCACTCTCTTTCAGGGTCCGCAGGGAATTCCCGTAGCTCGACTCAGATGAACTCCTACTCGGACAGTGGCTACCAGGATGCCAGCAGTGGCTATGTCAGCAGCCAGAACCTGGGCAAGGCTGAGCTGAGAATGCAGCACTCCTTCCCTGGCGCCGGCACTGGTACCCTGGTGAGGAACGCCAGGGCTGAGGGCCAGACTTCAACGCAGGTACTGCCAGCAACCGCACAAACAACATATTTCTGTTGTCAAGCTCAAACATATATCCGTAAAAAGGTGCCTTTTGATGACTCATGCATGCATACAAAACATTTTTAATTAAGAATGAATTGTTCTCAATGTTCACAAGCTCAGGAAATTTAATTAAATCATTGACAGTCAGCTTTTAATTCACAAGAACAATAGAGAAACACGTACAAAACTGCAGGATTTTTTTTTTTTTCTGTGACTGTAAAGATTAAAGGCACAGGAGGTACATAGTGAACAGAGCACTGCAACATAATCATGCTTCACACAGCGCTGTACACACAACCACTGAGAAACCAAATGGCACTGTGGCACACAGCAGAGTGGGTGGGGGGAGGAATAAATATGGCCTACAGTAAAGTCATGCCCTGTAATGAATGTGCTTATGTAATTCTGTGTTATTTAACATGTCCGTACCAGTGCATAAGTCAATACATGGCAGAGAATAAAACATGATTATTAAAGATTGTATATCTCCCTAAGGACTGAGCATTACTGCATGGAGCCATATTGCTTTGCTCCCCTCTTGCAGGTTCCAGCAGTGACAGCAGCAGTGCCGGGCCGTGCTATGCGGAGGGTAAGCTCAGTGCCTTGTCGCTCTCACTCGCCAGCCTATGCCAGCAGTATATCCCCCTCCCGAGGCTCCCTGCGTAACCCAGTTGGCAGTGCCTACGGCTCCCCCATCGTAATGGAACCAAAACCCCTCTCCAGCATCTTCTCCACAACCTTGCCCTCTGCCCAGCGCACCAGTAACACTGCCGTTGGGGGCAGTGGCTCACCCTACTCAACGCAAAAAAACTCCCCTGCTGCACTGCGACGCATGGGCTCCACAAACTCCCGATCAGGCAGTGCAAGCCGCACAACCTCACCTTATCAGGCATCAGCGGGTTCGTCATCAGGTCGCATGGGCTCGCCTCTGACAATGGTAGACGGCATCAACCCTCCACTGACGAAGCAGCCCACGCACTCATCATCCCCGATCAGGGCCAGTATGACTGCGGTGCCCCAGCACTACAGCTCCACTCTGCCCCGCTCCATGCTCCAAAACACCGACCCCTACGGACCCCAGAGTTATGACATTTATGAGAGGATGACGCGACCTGACAGCCTAATAGGTACTCTAACATTCACACACACTGCCATTTAAATCTTATTAGTGCACTTAAACACTCTCAAACTCTGTTAAGTACATGTCAACTTATTTCATCTGTATACCCTTCTGTGGTATATATTAAAAACAGAGTCCCATTACATTTTCTCAGAGAGAACAAAAATAAATAATGTTCTATTCTTTTGCTAAAAGTCCCTTGTCATCATTAAGCACATAGCTGTGTGAATCACTTTGTGTCACATTAGGTTTGTGTGACTGAGGGTGTGTTTGATTGTATGGGACTCACTGCTGTCCAAAATCGCTGAAAGAGCACAGTGTTGTACAATCCTACATAGAGCCACATCCATAAATATGTGTTGTTGTACAATAATTATTTTAATATGGAAGAGATTGATGATCCCATGAATGAAATGAAACCACTACAAGTGAGAATGTATTTTAAAAACCCTGAAAACATGAAGAAACGTTGATATAACAATAATCAATAGTAATTCATACCTGTAATTTAGTTTCTTGCTATTAAGCTTCAGTAATTCAATTTAGGCTGTAGGCTGTCATATTATGGCTTCATATATTCCTCTGAACTTCTTCAGGGGATAGTTTACTGACACAGGCTGTAAATATTTGTACAGTGATACATATCTGTAGACGTGTTGTTGGCTCAATGCTTAAAAGAAAACTAGCTGTGCAGGAAGTGGTTGTCTGGGAGAGCAGCCAAAACATAATTTCTGCAACATGACAAATATCAGCTGCAAGAGAATCACAGACTGCTAATAATAGCAGGTTTTTCTGTCAGCAACAGAAGAAGAAACCAAATCAAGTAGCCCTTTTATCGTAGCCCATATGTCATTGGAACTGGAATCTCCTGTATAACTGTTAACTGTGGTAAAAGTGCAGAAATATTACGTTTCATATTTCCAGTCAACTCTGAAAATTGTACATTTCCTTGATTGTATTGCATCATGGTGAAAGTTTAACCAAGGGAAGTCAAAAACACATTTTGCTGCTGCTGTTTAGTTGCTTTCATTGTAGCAAGTTTAAAAACAATATTGAAGTATTAGTTCTGTGACTGCAACACGAGCTAATTTGCAGGGTCAGTAAGTGATCAATATTAAAAACATCATCTTCAAAATGTTTAAAATAAAATATATGTAGATATCTATTTTGTCCCTTTAGGCGCACCGTGGATACGCATCTTTACTGTCTCCCTGTAGTCACAGTGATGGAAAAGAAGACACTGCTGCATCTTTGACTTTTTCAATTCACTTTAAAAAGTCTCAGATAGCTCAGTTGACGAGTCAAAAGTAATATCCACCCTACCCTAAAATATTTCATTTGTTACCGTTCCTTTGAACTGTTTTTATTTTGTTTGGTTTTTTATCCGTAACGAGTTTCTTTTTCCGTGGTTAAGTTAATGTTGTACCCTTCAATCTACCAGAAGGTCCTTACTTTATTTCAAAATTAAAGCAGGGCTGAATTCAAACAGCAAGTCAAGTAGTCTCAGCATAAGACAGTACAAAAAATTCAAAATAAAAGCCTAACGATTTTTATTTTTAAATGCGAAATTATGGAATTTCAAACATGCATTTAAAAATGCAATTAATCCAATTAACTATTGAATTTTTATTTTTATTTTTTGACTTTATTGTTTGACATTAGTAGTGAAATAAATAGGAAGGTAGAAGAAATGTCATCTACACATAGTGTTCCTTCCAAAGCTTTTATTTTCACGAGTGCTTTATCGAGAATACTCATGAAAAGTCTGAGGAGTCTATAAAGCTGCTCATGCCTCTCACTGTGTGTGTAGGCGTGTGATCAAGAACAGTTGAAACAATCATGAAGATCATAATTGGAGAACTTGCCTGAACCTGCTTGTCTGTCTTCTTTTTATTTTGGAGAAAGAGGCACAAAGAAGCTCGAGCTAATGTTTTCTATAGTCAAACAGGTAGTGTCCATAACTTGGACCAACCAATTTCGAGAGAAAGCAAGAGGCCAGCTTGTGCTTTATCCTGTAGATACGAATGTGGCTTTGACGAACAATAAAAAGACACATAACATAGCACATAACCCTTTTCTTACTTCTGTTATAGTTAAAGGTTTTTCAGCAGAGCGAGGAAATGAGAAAAGTAATTTAAAACTGCCGGTAGCAGGTTTCCACCATAAAATCCAAGAACATTTTTGTTTGCTCTATTCAGCAAATCCCTGTATTATTGTTACAAGGTTAATGGACTGTTTTCTGCTTGACTTCCTGCTGCCTGGGGATATCCTCAGACGCCTTGGTTGATGATGAGGTTCAAGGTGAACACATTTTGTTTCTGTTTGACATCAGTTTCCAATCATCCTCCGTGTGTTGTGTCTGCATGATGATACTGCATGTGCACATTGGTGTTTTGTTTGGTCTCCGTCAAATATTGATCTCAAACCACTTATCACTTTTAATGTTATATATATCAAGCTACTTTGTGGTTAATTAACACTTTCTTCACAGTGGGGATTAAGGATGCAACAATACAGTCAGTCAACATGTTTCAATACGTACTTTGTCTTTTTGGTTCTGATGACCCGGGCTGTTTAAGCTCTTTGCTATGCCATTCTTTTGAGTTTTAGGCAACTTTTACAGGAACAGCAAGGGGTTAAAAAAAAGGTACTACTAATAACACAAACAGGGACGGCTGCTGTATGCTGGGATGTATATTAAACTATCTAAATCTCTTATTTTGTGTGCTAGTGCTAGCAATATGTTTTCTCTCTAACACTCATACCTTAGATACAGTTCTCCTTAAACAAATATTCATATGCTCTTTACCAAACTTCAGAATTCAAACCATTTTTAAATCCAGAAGGTTGTGTGACAGCTTGTTGTCAGAAATCCTCATTTTGTGTGGATGCATTGGCATCCTCTCCGACGTTCATTTTCAGGCTCATTTGCAGGTTCTTGTTAGTCGGCAGTTATGTCACGCTTCTTTGAGTAATGATGGCTTAAGCAGACACAAATGGGTCTTCAGTCTCTGTCCTCCGAGCAGAGTTAGACACCAGCCCAGTTCTCCTCTTTCTTTGGAAGATCATCCTTTTCATGTCCTCCTATCCTCTCTTCTTCCTGTATTCATCAACCTCTGTCTCCCTTACTGTCTCCCATTTTCTCACATTGACTTCAGTCGATCCTTACCTCAAACACAGCTGTTTGTCAGTGTTTGTGAGCCAAAGTAGAAGGAAATGGGATGATCACATGACCAGGCTCGATAAAAAAGCATTTGGCAGATGACATCCGACAGCCTAACCTTGATATTGTTGCTGTTGGGGTTTCCTGTCATTATATATTAGAAGATGCTTTTTTCTTCTTTCCTCACTACTCATTTGCTCTGTCACAAATTTTGAAGGTTCTCTTTCTCTTCTAATCAACTTCTAGGGCTTTACTTTTATTTTTTCCTTTCCTTTTGTGCTTCTTTCTCCTTTTCTCTTTTTTTCTACCTCCCACCTGCTCCCTTTTTTGCACCGTCATGCCTTCACACTGCGACTGCAAAATAGAAAATGAAGACAAATTGCCCCTAATAATGTGCTCATTACACTCAGTGTCCATTTCAGAGCTGAGTGGGACAAAAAAAGAGAACAGGAGAGGATGGCATGTCTACATGTTCTCAAACTGACAGCCAGGCCACATTGGTACTTTTAAGAGGGGTACATTCTATTTTTACAGCTATTCTTACTTTTATGTGTAGCGATTTTCTGGTGTTTATTGCCAGTTCTCCTATTTGTTTGGAGAAGGGGTTTGGAGAATTATTTTTGTTGAGGAATGCAGTCAGCTGCATCCATTTAAGTGTTTGTTTCTCCAGAGCAGGCGCGCGCCAAGCCGCCACCGCCCTTCATCTAGCCTTTGCCAAGTGTAATCTGTTAAAGTCACAGTGAGAGGGCTATGGGGGAGAATTAAATGACTATAACCCACCAGGAATGTGGGCCATTCATCCTCAATAGACGGCACTATGTTATTTCTCCCTGACAATTTGCAGATGCTTTTAGAAGTGACTGCTGCTCTTCCATCGGGGGAGGAGAGTACAGAAGACAGACGGATTAGTCTCCTCCTTAGGTTGTTTGAATGTTGCTCCGTTCAGGAGTCAGGCTGCTGAGAGCAAGAGATACGCATGAAGGCTCCTGTGCCTGGGAGTGTCTGTCCCTCTCACTTGGTCACAGCTGTGCCAAAAGCTCTGCTCGTGTAGACCAGCTTTACACGGGATGAGAAGCCTCTGGTGGTCCTAGACAGCCTCATTAACCCTGTTTTCATTTTCATCTTTTCGTTCCCTACCCCCCCTCACACCCTCCCCTGCTTTCTTCTTCGTTACTCCCACCTTTTCATGTGTCTTCCCACAACCTCCTTTCTCCTCGTTTTCTCGACCCTCCTTTAAACCTTTGAACAAGAGAAGCAAAGCTGGTGTCCTGCCAAGCTGCTGCTAGTGGCTATTGTGTGCAGTGCCACAAAGTGAAAGGCTTTCTAGGCTTTTGAGTGTGCAGTTAGAGCATCCAGAAGCAGCATAATTCAGCTTTACTCAGTTTTAGTCCTTACTCTGCACTGAAACATGCCAGACATTATTGTTTTAGTTTATATGAAGATGTAGTTAAATTGTGTTGCCTCAAGGCTGGTAGAGTATTTAAAATAATCCATGGAGAAGTCTGCTTATGTGAACTTGCAATATATTTTGGAACAAAGTTAATTTAGCAAAAAGCCACAAGAGAGCACACTTAAAGCTAGGACTGCCAATAACCCTCTAAGCTGCTTTATAAGCATTAAGTGGCTCATTGCTTTCATTAGACAGTGCTGGAAATTCATTACTTTTGAATGTCTGGTTGAAATGGTATAGATTTTTAGCAGGTGAGGAGATGAGATGAGACTGATGTTTCAGCAAAGAAAAGAAACAGCGTAGAGATGCCCACTGTAGCAGGGAGCTCGGGAGAAAGAGGTGGGGTTTCTATTGTACCTGTCGCATAAAGTATGCAAGAAAATAATAGTTGTGTGTATGTGTGTGTGTAAAATACAAAAAACAAACAAATATGATAATTAGTATGGAACCACATAACACAAAACCCTGTATTTCACACCACAACAAGAAATAGAAATGTATTGAAAGCTGTAAATAAACCAACACATTCAGGAAATAAAGGCTTCAGGGTGTAACTGGCCACCTGAGTGTTGTTTATAACAACACGGTAACCTTGCTCACTTTAATTTAGTACAGTTGTATCTATAAAGTAGTAGACCAAGTTAATTTGTGTGTCTTTACATAGCTTGATTTTGTGCAAAATATATCTATTACTATAGAGATCTTAAACAAGTTGAATTGAATATTTACAACAACATTTTCTCAGTTTTTTTTTTTTTTTTTTAAGTGGCCTGTAGGGATGTAACGATTCACTAAACTCACGATACGATTCACGATACTGGGTTCACGATACGATTCTCTCACGATCTATTTTACAAAATGAGACTGAAGACAAATTATGAGATGACTGAAAAAGATGCCTTTAATTTTTTCATGAAAACACCGATGCACCTCGTAATCTCTTTGGCAATTGCACTCGTTTGGGCGAGCGAGGCTGCAAATACGCTTGAAGTGTGGTTTGGCCTCTGCAGCTGCCATGATAACGCCTACTTGTTACAACCAACCGCCTCTGCTCTACAGCTGCTGACGCTCACGATATTACTGCGATTCATTTTTCAGAGTACCGATGTGAACCTTGACACCTTTGAATCGATTTTTAACTGCCTCACGATTAATCTTTACATCCCTAGTGGCCTGGTTATGTCTGTCAACTTGTCTCAACAAGAGCACAATCTGGTCTTTAGCTTTAAAACATTAACCCTCAATCAATGTATATCATTCTCTTATGCACTTGTTATCCAGCTAGAGGTCAGCCTTATTCTGGCCTCACCATCTCTCTCTAAAATCTTCCCTCGCTCTGGGAGCAGACGGCCTCACTTTGCCCCCAGAGGATCTTACATATACAGTACATTATTATTTATTAATTTCCTCCGGCACAAAGTGTGACAAGATCCCCTCATTTAGCCGGTTCTGCCTGAGCTCATGCAGTTGGAGAAAACCCAAGTGACGTTTGGAGACTCGTATAATGTGCAGTGAGCGGTTATTTGCCAACTGTACACTGGTCCACTGGGCTTCACAGTTTAGTGAGCTTCACTCATGTGAGGTTTCACACAAACACAAAAACATAGATTACGTTTTAAGCTGTAAAGATAACACTACTGTTCATCTGGGGATGATGTAGAGTAGACCAACAGGCTCTTTCAACCAGATTGTAATGGGCTTCACTGGAAGGGCAATGTGAGCAGGAGATTCCCAGCTCTGCAGCAACAAGTACAAGGATCCTTACCCAACCTCCCACTGTCCAAACCCACGTCTCTGACAAGCTGGACGAGAATATTGCTATTTATGTGTCCAATAGTGGAAATGAAAACAAAGTAGTGAAAAACAGATAGTTTTATTGTGAACTTTGACATTACTGCATCCAAGTTTGAGATCATTTGAAGAAACAAATGTTTAAAGATTTTCTTATTGAAAGCACAGTCATGGCTGTAGCATGTGTTATTCTAGCTCACTATCCTCTTCTAAAGCTGACACAGTGAATTTTCATAAGGTAAACATACTGTGGGTTGAGTCATTATGTAATTAAAGAACAAGCTGAAAACTGTCTTTGAGGACATATTCAGGCTTTTCTGTTTTTCCAATTTAATTTGTAGAAATCGAAGAAGGTCGGTAAAACATCAGCGTTCGCTAGGCAGGGAACTCTGGATTGTGAGTGATGCAGACTGTGAGCATATTTGTTGTCTCTTTTGAAGACTGCCATCATGAACAGCTGATGACCGTGTTCTGCTGGCTGAAGAAGACAAAGTAGTGCTTAAACAAAGTGGCTTGCTGACGGCAAACTAAAGTGCTGAATGTCTTAATATAGCATACACTTTCACCATCGTTGAGTTTCAAGTTGGTTTTTATTAACATTAGCTAAATTAGGCGGTAAAACTGTCCCCGTCTGCTGCATTGCATCGCTTAGCTCTCCTGCTGGCACTACTTCTACTTAGACATCAGAACTGGATCTAAATATGAACCTTTAAGTAGGACATTTGTACTGGGCAATTTGATGTGTTTGTTATTTTATTCTCACCAATTGAGAGTGTAGTGCATTGAATTTGAATGTGATAGACAACTGAACAGACAGGGTACCAGAATCAAATATGTCCTGCCTCTAAGCCCTAGCATGGATACATTTATTTTTGTATTTTATTTATTTTTAATTTTATATACTTTATTAATCCCCAAGGGGGAAATTCTGGTTCGCACTCTGTTATTGAGAGACATGCTTCTCACACACACAGGCCTGAATCACACACATGCACAAACACGGCCTGTGGACATGCATTAATGGAGAGATCTGTTTGCTTTTAAAATGTGGAGACATTTTAAGGTAAGTTTGAAAAGGGAGCTAAGGTGAAAAGATGAGCTGTTTATATGAAAGGACCAATTTCTCGTTTTGCAGTATTGTTTCACTTCACACTTCATGCTGCCCACACAGCAGGCTTTGAAAGGGACTTTATGGAGAGTATAGTTTTAATTGGAGTACTCACCTCTGTTTCTCACCCCTTGTAAGTTTAGTCTGTGGCTTGTTAGAGAAGCACCGTCTTTTATCACACTTCCAACACTTCCCAATGTCTCCTTGGCCATCCTCTGATTGGCTCACAGTCTTATTGAGCCAGTCTGCTCTGGTGAACCCTTGTTTGTGGCAAATGTAAAGCATTTGGTGAATTATATAGTTTTGCTTTTATTTATTCTTCTACAAGCAAAAGAATACACATTGAAAGAAAATGTTTACAGTGGCAGTTTGATTAACTTTTTTAGAAGTCTTATCAATTATAATTTTGAGAACGGGACTGTTTTCATAAGTTGCAACTGAGAAGCTTTAACAGCTAAATGGCTGTTAATGAATTCTGCGTACACTGCTTTTTGAATAAAGTGTATGTTGGTGTTCAGATGGCTTTTTTTGCTGGACTTCAGTTGTTTTAGTAATTAAAATTAACCAAAGGTAGAACAGCCAGCTATCTTAGCTATCTATTTTCTTTCTAACGTTTTTTTTTTTCTTTTGTTCTGTGCCTATTTATCTTTATGCAGAATATAATGGTTTTAAAAACGTTTTTGGTATCGCTGAGTAAATCAATTCGATGAAGTCCTGGTTTGTTATTCCACCCCCTTACACGTTTTCGCTGATCCAATTAGAGTGAAACATCTTTGAAATATTTTTTGCAGAGGTTCAGTGTGTGCGTACATGACAACTTTATGTAACATTGGTAAATAGTTACACACACACACACACACACACACACTGGGTCGCAAATTTGCAATAAAATAAGAAAAAATCTGATAAAAAATACACTGTCATTTACTACCTTAGATTTGATATGGATACATCCGTAAACTTTATAAAAGCATGCTGGTATAAATGTTGTATTATTAAGCAAAAATACATCCCATCCTGTTTCTCATTGTCGCTTCTTCATTATGCTCTCTTACATGTTTTAGACATTTAACAATAATTGTTATTCTGAAGATATTAGGATATAATAGCAGCTGAGCTCAAATTCATTCAGTGTTCTGCTCAATGGCACTTTAAGAGGACCAAGGGGAGAAGATTGACTGATTTCTGCTCTCACAGGGCTCAAATCTTTTACAATTCTGTCGTGACGCTGTCATGTAATCACTCAACCATTCTGCTGCCAAACGTTTATAGGCTAACTGCTCTCTTACATCTTCAGGAATGCGGAGCTCATATGCCAGTCAGCACAGCCAGCTGGGCCAGGACTTAAGGTCAGCCATGTCCCCGGATCGCCACATTGCCCCAATCTACGAGGATCGGACGTTTCAGGGCCCGCTGTATCGCAGCCCGAGCCACAACCAGCAGGGCTCCCTCTACAGGAGCACCTCAGGTTGGTTCCACATTATTTACCTGGTAACATCCTGCAAGCAAGTTTTAAAAAAAACACATGAAAGATGACCACCATCCACAAAGAACAGGACACCATTGTAACAAACATGCAGGAAGAAAATGATTTGATATGACAAAAAAAATCTATAAATTCACAAGTTTACATCTTTTATGCCTACAATGCAAAAATAACATTAGAAATGTCTTGATGTATTTATCTTTATATCTTCATCGAGCTGTTATTAGGATACCCTATGATCCTATTGCACCTAGCTAGCAAATATAAGTACATTACAACAACACTGAAAGATCATTTGAGACGGCCTTATTACACTATACATTAAATAAAGTAGTATTTATTAAGTAATTATTCCCTCCCGCCCTGAAGGACATTCTGCAAGAATTCTGTTCTCTTAAAGAGGTTCACAAAGTGCTACAACCCTTTTTTGGTCTTGAATAAAAAGCAAAACATGCTAAACTCCTTTTTTTTTTCCCCCAAACCATCAAACAGAAATTCAATTTTGTTTTTGTTATTCTCCTTCTCCTAGTGCCCTCTATGCAACTTTCTGCAGCGAAGTCATGCAGGTCATAATAAGCAATACTTTTTTTTCCTTAACATTTTCATGTCAATCTGAACAGAGCACTTTGTTCCATCTGTCCTCGAATCTCTCAAAACGGTTTCCACTTAATCTTGACTTGACTCTTGGAAACACCATTTCTCTGCCCATCTGCCCTTTAGCACTACATTGTTATGTCTTTCTCTCTTGCTCTCTATTTTTATTTTGTCTCTGCCCCCCTCTCTTTCCCCTTCCCTCCACTGTCGGAGAGAAAAGGGTGACACATGAGTTAATAGGCAGGTACTGATATGTCATCCTACCACAAAGGAGTCCATTACCTGTGTGACACACTGAGAATAAGAAGAGGGATGCAGGGGACAGCTTGGTTACCCACATCCACAGCCTGCTCACTTGCAAGCTCTCCTGATGATGTTGGCATTCTCGTCTCATTATCCCCTCATGTCTCCGATACACATGCTTAGTTTGCACGGACACACACTCTCCATTAAGCCTTCTCCTTGGCACTCTGGAGATCTGCTTAGACCGATAAATTCACTAATAAATGCTATTGATGCTGTGAAGATGCCCCCTTCTTTTATTCATTCCTGCTAGATTTAGTGGTGCTAAGATGGAGATTTTATAAAAACTATCTCATTAGAATATCTAATTTGATTGAAAAGTGTTTCTCTGTTTCTCTACAGAGGCATTTTATGAATTATTTTGTGTGTTTTTTTCCTCTAGCTTGCAATGTACTTTTTTTGTGCAATAGGAGCAAGACTGTTATTGTATCCTAGCAAGCTCCTTGGATGAAAATATGAGGAATGCAATCCAAATATTTCTAATAAAATTGCAAAGCTACATCATGTTGTTTATGTTTTGCGTTCCAGTGTCTTTGGCTCGGTTGTGTTGCATTTTGGGAGATAACCATATTGCAGGATGCTGATTCTGCCCAAACATAGCAGTGCACTGGTGTGAGAAATTGTGTTTTTGGAGCAGCCCCACAAGTTGACGTATTGCTCTCTGGGAGGAGGGAGTTTTTTGGGCACGCACATGCTCAGTCCTGTTGGAAGTCTGATAGAGATCTGACCAGCGCAGTAGTCACACTGCCACACATCACGTGGCTCTGGTGAGAAGGAGCTTGTTTATGCAGTTCTGTGTTTGTGACCCATTGTGTTAAAGAACTGGATCATTATATCACTTGGAGGAAAAGAGGAAAGATGACTGAAGCGAGATGCTGTCAGGCAGAATTTTTGACCTTGCCAGGACGGATTACTTTTCTGCGTGTTTGTGATGTGTCATCTTTGCAAGTGTGTATCCTGCTGTTTTTGGAGCTGCTTTTTTGTTTTGCATTTCCTTTCTGCTGTATTTGGCAAAGTTAGAATCAAAATGCAGTGGCACAAAGGAGCAAGGAGGCGTTGAAGAAAGCATTTGTGGATCATAGAGCACGTTGTCCTCTTAAAAAAACCAGCAGGATGCCCCTGGTTAAACACAATCTTGTAAAAACAAAGCAGCAAGCAAACAGCCCCTTGAAGAAGAAGACGTCTGCTTAAAGGAACCATGGGAGCTGCGTTTTATCCTCGTTATTAATTGATTCCAGATTTTAAAATTTGCTGAGTCTGATGGAATGGCTGTTCTTTTTTATTTTCTTCTTGGTTGAAAGTTGTAGGTACCCGCTATGCAAAGCTAAGAGTCGAGCTGAAAAAGGTCTGAAAGCTGCTAATCTCCACTAACACGGCTTTGTCGGCGCACATAGGGGTTTTTTCTGTTCAGTCTGAAGTTTTGTTTTTGGGCACACAGGTGTGGGAAGTCTCAAGCGGTCAGCCAGCCAGCGCAGTGCCATGATCTACCAAAGAAACAACTACGCTCTTAACACAACAGCAACCTACGCTGATCCCTACCGCACAGCAACGTACAGGCCCTCTGATCCAAACTACGCTCGCCAGCCAGTTGTCATGGACGATGGTGCTACCCGCTCTCCCTCCATAGACAGCATTCAGAAGGATCCCAGGTAAGCAATGCTCATATTAGTGAAATCCTGCGTTTCTAAACCACTAAATGATTAGTGTAGTGTAGCAGTGAAGCAAGGGACTACTTATGCTTACAAGGCACGCCTGTTCTGCTGGGTCAACACAGGTTTCCTTTTACAATTCAAACATGGAGCCCCCCCAGCTAGTCGCATGCAGCTCTAGCCTTTAAGCTTGCTTTACTATGCCTGGCCTTTTAACAATAGAGTCTCACACACACTGGGACTGCTGCGTCTGCTCTTGTCATACAGCCATGTGTAAACACAGAGAGCAGTTTGAACTCTTTTATAAACCCCTGACCTTGCACATTGGGAGCTTTGTTTTACACTGTGTATGTTGCTGTAGTGTAACTACTTGCAGCGATTGCACCCATGGGACCACTATGACCCCGGTCCATTCAGGAAGTTCAAAGAAGAAAAAAAGAATATTTGAGAGGATTTCCGTCTTGGGAAATCTACCAGTGTATTTCTCAGCTTAAGCTCATTGCTCTGATATAATAATTTTTTTTAAAGTAATTTTACAATCCAGGGTTCTTGGTGCACATCACAATGAGAGGCAACAGCATATCTGCATCACAAACACCAGTGATCTCATTTAATCACATAGTTTCTGTGTGGCTGCAGATTTTATTTTTGAATCAGATAGGAGACAGAAGATATTTCAATAAATACCATTCCAATTGATATTCGACGGCGTATTTTTGTTGCCTTTAGCTAAGAAATAATGCATCCCTGACCTATTTACCTTGATAGACTGCATACAGAAAAGCAATAGCCTTTTTCAGATTGTGATTCAACGATAGCGCCATAATAAAGCTTCTCCTTCATTACGTCATATAGATTCTGCAATGGCGTAACATTGGTTTCCCAATCTGTGAATTCACAGTGCCTTGCACTTGCGTTGCAGAAGCATGACGTGTAGAGAAATCAGTGGGAGCTCCACATACGTACTGTACATACACTCAGATATGCACACACAGCACTGTTTCCCCTGTTTGCTTCCCTGATCCTGGCTCACTCCTTTAACGCCTCTGTTACTTCCTCTGAAGGCAGTATAGAGAGTTGGGGGGTGGGGGGGGGGTCACTTCCCCCACATTACGCCTCTGTCAAGGCAAAAGTCACAGGGACGTAAATATCGCACCTTGAACAGGCATATGAATAAGGCTAATAACCCAAGTGTGAACAGAGTGGATTGTGATATAAAACTGGATGTCATTTCATTGGTTTGCCTGTTTGCCCTGAGGTGCCAAAGTATGCATATGGAGGGAAACGCTGCCGGGGCTTTTCAATTACACAACGTTGTTTCTGCCTCTGTGGTTGTGCTGATACCTTTCCAATCCTCCTCCTCCATTATTGTAGGGAGTTTGCTTGGCGTGACCCAGAGCTGACAGAGGTGATCCACATGCTGCAGCACCACTTCCCCTCAGTGCAGGCAAACGCAGCTGCTTACCTGCAGCACCTGTGCTATGGTGATAATCGAATTAAAGCTGAGGTAAGTACTGGACCACTGATCCCGTTCTATCTGTAATGCTAACAGTAGTACTTATCAAACATCTGTTAGTTGTGTCACTTTTAAAGAGAAGCTGCTGGGGTTTTTTTACAACTTGGATTTCATTTTGTGGCTCTGGTCTTCAGCTCTATTGGATACAATGTCAGTGACTCATTCAATTAATTGGTGAAGTCTTGGAACAGGGCAAACATGCTAAAAATAGGTCCAATCATTTGCCAGATGATTAGGCAGACAAGCTGAGACTTAATCTGTAGCGAAACTGACAGTAGGAAATAATGGTGCTAATAATCTCTAACTGTGCAGAAAAACGGTGAGCATGCACAACTGTTGCAGGTCCACCTGAAACCACAATGTTGATCTGCTGACCAGAAACACATTAACAAAAGACAGCGCCCTTTCCCTGAAGACACAATGTTTATTTATGCTTTTAACTATTTTTAAAGACATGATCAATGCTTCAGACTCTCGTAATGCCATGCCTTTTCTTCTAGTTTGACCAAAAAGGGAAGCGTGTTTATATGGTTGGAAAATAAATCTTCAAATTTTGTTAAAACCACATCAGAATTACAATGTGAAAATAACTCTATGTTACTTATTTAACCTGCTGTTTGACAGTTGTTTTCTGGCTGCCCTTGTTGGGTTTTTTCCCCATACACATTTCTCACATTCAGCTGTGTGCCTGTGTGTGAGATGCTGGAATAAATTGGCCATGTTGCAGTTGCTACAGACTTCAGGAGAACTTTACAGATGACAGTAGTGTGCTTAGGCCGGACAACTTCCAACTGCAGGGCATTTATTTAGAACAAACTCCTTAATTGTATATAGAGAGGGAATACTGCTGCAGCTCTGTACCATATTAACCGAGTTAAAGTTAAAAAATGTCATTCACAAAGAATAATCTGAAACCATTCATTTAAACACATTTGTTAAAAAGTGTTATTGCCCAGCTCTACCATTCAGTTGACATCATTTGTGTTTTTGAGTGAGATGAACAGATTACTTTCTCCATCAGGATGAATTGTTGTGGATATATACAGTATGTTCTTACAAAGTTTTCTCAATGGCCATTCTGCAAAACTAGAAAAAATCCCATCATCCTCAGCTGTGGTTTGGGTTCACTTCTAAGGAAAGCGCTGGTTTTGTGTTGCACCATATTTGAGCACATTTCAGACTACACACCAAGATGTGTTGGTGCTCAGCCCTCGAGACACATTCACTTTGCTCACTTATACATCGATAAATAAATAGGAATAAAAAAATACACAAAGAACAGGATAAAAGCCCCTGATTCCATCCTTTTGTCCTTTATTTAAATGTTGAAAGGAGAAGCTAAGGTTTGGAAAAAGTCACACAAACAGGAATAAGAAATCAGATGTTGTAAAGTTATAAATACTATGAAATCAAGAAGAGGAAACTTTGTACTTTTCCCAGTATGCCTCTTTCTTCTTCAGAGAATGTAAATAAGGCTTCCACTCTACCGTCCCCTGTGGTCTTTATGGCCATAGATTTGCATTACTTTTCCTAATAATTTATATCTGGTCTGAATAATTCTCAACATGGAGATTATATTGCCAAATGAATAAATGCATGACATTGCTCTCTGCAGGATATGAGCGAAAAAATAAAATGCCGTTAGTGGAAGGAATATTTTCCCCACCTGACAATGCTGTATGATATCATTCACGATGTCTACAGGTGTGTCGACTGGGAGGAATTAAGCATCTGGTGGATCTTCTAGACAACAAGGTTCTTGAAGTTCAGAAGAACTCTTGTGGTGCTCTGAGAAACCTGGTTTATGGCAAAGCCATGGACGACAACAAGACGGCTGTGATGAACGCAGGAGGGATCCCAGCTCTGCTCCGCCTGCTCAGGAAGACTGTCGATGCAGAAGTGAGGGAGCTTGTCACAGGTAAGTCACAAATATACGTGCTCTTTATAAACTGTGACGTGGATTCTGAGCTTTGTAGTTCTTACCCTTTGAGAACTGGATTATTGAAGGAGCAACATATTAATAACCAGGTCCACATATCAACCAAGGATTACATGTCAGTGCTGAGGGATTAAGATATGACCAAAATATTGTATTTTTAAGTCCTACATCACACCCTTGGTTCATCAGGGAGTCAACTCCATGGTTCATCAGGGAGTCAGCTGCATGATGAAGGCTTGATGCTGTTACATTTAAACCAGTAAACATTCTGACATGTTAAAATTGAATTTCAACTGGTTAAAACAAAATCACTTTGAGCCAGCCCTGTTGATTTAATGTTAAAAAGGCTTGCCGTCTTCAAGGAGGCTTTTCCCTTAAATTGCTGCTACTACTGCTGTCACTTCTGCTTATGGTAAAAGCAAAGACATGAAACCACATTTTCACAGCATCATATTCTCTACTACTTAGGCTGCACAGAGCTTTAGCTGATTCTCTGTCTGGAAACAACCATCTCTGACAGAGTGCATGTCAGTCTCCTCCTCTCCGCAATACGCTGTGGCTGCTCAGTAGTGTTTGTGTGTCGTCTGAGCTCTTGCAAACAGGGTTTAAATCCATGTTGTTTAGGATCAGGGTGGAGCACTACAGAAATAAGCAAGCTGAGACATTTGGCTCCCAGGTGGCTGAGTCAGCTGTTTGCGCTCCACTACAGCCCCCGCTGTAACATAGTCTCATGTTACAGTCCAGTGGTCCCCCCTGAGGAATACAACACAGCCTAGTAACAACACAACACTCTGTGGAATCCATATATTGTCCAGGAGGAGGCTATATTCTGTATCCTTCTACACAAATATGTTCACTTTGCTGAAAACATAAAACAGATAAATTCAATTTTACAAGTGCACTCAGGTACACAGTCTCTTTTCACACATAGATTAGCAAGAGTTATTGGCCCCTAAAAGCAACACTAAAATACAAATGTTCTTTTCCTTCATTCGCATTTCTAAAGGTTGAACAGCCAAGTGTTGCTCAGAGTAAGCAACTTTAATGTCAGCTCTGTGTAAGTTTTCCCCTTTCATCTACTAGCCCTCTGTGGCTAATTGTGAGAGCAGGCCCCAGGATAAGGAGCAATTAGAGAAGGTCAGCAGTGCACCATCACCTCTGGTTAATTACAGCTGATGAGAACAATCCACTTAAAGAGCTTTCAGCAGATGACAAGAGCATCCCACACTGGAGCTTTAAGTGGAAGAGACAGAAAGCATTCACTCACCAGCAGCTCCTTTCTACTTGAAACATGTTTTAAAGCGGCATCAGTTGGTGAGGAAGTAAGCCAGGTGTTTGTTCTACAAGAAGCTTTGTGGCTCCCATTGTGTCAGTGGCTCCGGCTCGACTCCTCTGGGAGGTCCAGGTGTCACCTGTGCCTTATTGGAATGGGCTGCAAGTACAGGCTACCCCCCAGCTCCAGGTCAGAGATCATATTTTTGAGGAAACACAAAACGATCTTGGCTCTCTTACCTGCCTCGTCGTCTCCCAGCAGTTGTTGTGGTTATTGCACTTTCTCCAAAATAGCCCGTCAGATCAAGAGGCCAAGCGGCACAGCTCTGCCATTAGATCCAATACTGTGGTCAACTCACAAAAGCAATGTTCTGTTACTCTGTGTTTCGATATAATCAGTCTTCTTTTCTTTGCTTTTCATTTACAAACTTAACTGCATTTATAGTCATAATTTTAGAGATTTTACTGGCATGCACTCAAACCCATCAATATTCACAACTGTTGCTCATAATGATAAATCTCTGGATGATGTGTGTCTTAAAACCCTTCTTCAGAAGATCCTGAGAAAAGACTTAGGCAGAATCATGAAACTGTTCTTAAACTGCAGAATGGTTTGCACCTGTGTTTTTACATTAATGATAGCCATGTCTTCATAAGCTGGAAGCTCATGTATTTTTTTCTTTATTAGCACTGAAAAACGCCCCTTTAATGCCCATATAAGGGCATGAGACTGCAGGGCTGTGTGCAAACGCAGAAGTTACACAGGATTAAAAAGTGAATCCAAGAGATGTGGGGAATGGGTAAATAAAAATCCAATAATGAATTGGGTTTTTTTTATGTAGACCTCGAAATATGAAGTGCTCTTTATCTTAAACAGTTTTTCATTTCTGGTGTTTGCAAACTTGCATTATTTTAAAAAGTGAAACTCCTTTGAATTTCACATGAACAGAGAAGCACGCAGAATGAGCTGCTAAATGTTGGCACTTGGCATTGATTGCTCTGTTTTGTTTGAGAACAAAAAACTAAGGACCTCTTGAAGAAAAGAAAAATGAATTTATTCCCAAAATAAATCCAGTTATAGCCGAAAGCATCAATGAATAGATTTCTCCACAAGTGAAAGAAAATTAGGAACACCCACTAGGCTCTAAAATACACACCAAGCTGCTTGTCTGAGTCGATGCAGCATTGACAAGTTTCCAGCTCAACTCCTGAAACCCTAAATGTTAACTGGGCGGTTTTTGAATGATCAGCAGCTTTTCAGAGTAAATAATGCCAACCCAGTTATAAGACCTGGCAAAGTCGATGACACACTGACCTGAAGTTTCAAAGAGAAAGATTGTCAAAGGAGCAGTCTGACATTTCGGTAATCAACCAACAGAAGATCAATTAAATGCTGCCATATTGGAAGAAAAAAAAAAAGAAACCAACATTTCTATGAGCCTTTGCATGGTCAGAGTCACACAAAGCCTTGTGGGTATTTGAGTCATAAGAATAATTACAACGAGTACAGCTGATTCCATTTTCTACAAATGTCATCCAAATATTTTAAGCATGTTGTACCTTTGGTGCTAGACTGCTCAGGGCCTGATGTGTAATTCTGACAAAAATGTGATCAAATTATCACTGCAGGCCTGAGTTACCGAGGACAATTCTGAACAAAAAGAATATTGGAAACCTGTTTTGGTATAGAAAACAGGCTTTACAATTTCACCAATGGGGTAGATGGAGGGAACTTCTTCAATCACAACATGGACTTAAATTAACTTGTAGCACAAAAGCTGACATCAGAATCTTTCAACCCATGCTGTCTGTTGTAGCCCGCTCCTTCCACTTGTCCTATGAATCTCTTTACCTGACACACCTCTGACATACATCTACAATATAGACTGCTGCTTATTTAGAGAGAATACATCATCATTATTCATGTTGTATTTCAGCCTGCTATTTTCATTCCTTTTAGAATCTTTTACAGCAGTATCTTTATATGCACATAATATAAAATAAGGAATTTATATTGAAGTTGCAATCAATACTGTAAAGGTTAGCTTAGTTCAGTCTGTAATGTTGCTTTTAACAGAAGGGAACAAAATTGGTGGTGAAAAACGAGGTAGTATTGAGATAAATGGGTCACGTTATTGATTTTCCTTCTTGAAAAATAGGGAAAGGTTCACAAATGCATTGACAAATGCAGTGGACAAATCTATCCAGTTTCAGTTCAGTCACTTCTTATACCAATACCTCAACAGCAGTTTGAGACCGGGTTCATATTTTCCTCCATTTTCTATTTCTTTATCATCCCCTTCCTCACCCTCTTTGTTCTCTCTGGGGTTTAGCTGTGGATAGATTATTGGCGCTGGTGTCACTTTAGTGTTTACAAAGGGTCAGTGTTTCAAAGCCAGACCAGGGCACCTGAGAACATGTCACTGAGCAGAGAACACAGTTTAGGACTGTTCACACACACACAGTCACACATACACACGACTGTTCGATCCGACTGACAGATATGACTTATGGGTATTGCCGCTGTTGTTGCTCAACTGTCAGTGTCGTCAGTCACACCTCAGTGAATTTGCCTGTTGATTTCTCCGGCATGCCATCGCCTCTATAGTAGCAACCAGAAATCCTGGAGAGAATGTTAATTTCTACAAATTGTCACAGGAGAGGGTATGGAGGAACTTTTCATAGAGAGGGAGTGCATTGTGGAGGTTTAAGGACCAGGGAAGTTGGTCAGCAGTCGGAAGAATTTTTGTGTTTTGCATTCGTGGCCCTTTTTCCGGGTAGTTCTTGTGTGTACCAATATCCCTTAAATAAGGCAACCGCAGACCTTAATGTGCTTGCACAATAGGATATGATTGAAATTGATCCTACAGCCTGAACAGAGCAGAGCCATCAGCCCACCTGATGCTCCGTTTTCGGCATGCAGCCCCACATGCACTGCTGGCAAACTGACAAGGAGCACATGCTGCATCTTAACTTTTGAGAGCAGAGTATCACTTGACTCTCAGCTTTCTCTTTTTATTTAGGAAAACCAGAAGTGAAATGATGAAAGTTCACTTAAGGATTTGAATAGGTTTTAAAGCCCTTTGATGTAGTTTCAATAAGGATAATGGGAAATGAAATGACTGTTGATTAAATGACTGTCAGAGATGCCGCTTGGCAGACGCATATGCATTTATATAGCTTCTTGCCAACAGTGTGTCTGAATTGGGCTCCCTGGGCAATATTATAGACTCTTATCGCTGCTATTGGCTCAATTAGAGAGAGGAAAAGCGTGCTGAGAGGAAATAAAAAATGAGGTCATATTCATATGCGGTGGTCTTGTGTAGAAGGTGCAGATAAACACATGCAGAGTTAAAAATAATCTCAAGGCCCATGCTCTTTGTCATATTGTGTTCAGTGTTTACAGACTAAGGTTAGTCATTTTAAAACATAAACAAAGATGCCTCATTTCAGAAGCAACCAAATTTGGACAATTAACTCACATTCACTCTGTACATGCATTTGTTAGTAGTTCTATTGAGGTAATATGTTTTAGCAAAAGCAATGTATATAAACCCTGTGTAGCATTAGCCTCCTCCAAGGTTGTTTGTGCCCAGCAGAAGTCAGCCTTCAGGATAAGCCGAGCAGCTAGAGGCAGCTAATTAGAAGAACATGCTACATGCTGGCTAATCCTTGACAGATGCAGCATCAAAGGCTGCCAGGACTGTGCATGATTTTCATTGGGTACCAAAAGTATATTTGAATTGAGTGAAATGATGGCATAATTTCTAAAGCCGTTACATTATTAATGTTTCATTTCCAATGACTGAGTCTCTGCCATACGGATCTCCACCCTGTCCTCTTCCTTTTTTCCATTTCAAGCTAATAATCTTTGCCCCGAGGATATTCTACTCAGATGGAATTTGATGTGAATGTCTGATGCCTTCATGCTAGATCTTTTGATTCATCTGTGAAGGGGAGGATTTTCTGTGTGTGTGTGTGTGTGTGTGTGTGTGTGTGTGTGTGTGTGTGTGTGTGTGTGTGTGTGTGTGTGTGTGTGTGTGTGTGTGTGTGTGGTGTGTGGTGTGTGGTGTGTGGTGTGTGGTGTGTGGTGTGTGGTGTGTTGTGTGTGTGTGTGTGTGTGTGTGTATGTCTTGTTTGTTTGTTTTTATATGTGTGGTGGACACTTCCATACACACACTGAGCTATTGAAAGCCAATGTTTGACGGTGTCTCCAGCAGGTTGCCCTAACTGCAAACGACAGCTTGACACAACTTGAGGTTTGCATGCTTTTTTCCTCAATGCCTGAGTTTGCGTGCTGGTGTCTCCCTAGGGGTGCTGTGGAACCTGTCGTCATGTGACAACGTCAAGATGACAATCATTCGGGACGCCTTAACGACTCTGACCAACACTGTGATCATCCCTCACTCTGGCTGGAGCAGCTCCTCCTTTGACGATGACCACAAACTGAAGTTTCACTCCTCTCTGGTGCTGAGGAACACCACAGGCTGTTTGAGGTAAACCACCTGATGAGCACACTGGGCTCTAGCACCCCTATGTGGACAACTGATGCTACTGCATTGATTTCGTTAGCGTTCCCGCCCTTGCACTTAAAATAGATTCTACATGTTTTAAGTTGTCTTTTAAGGCAATTAAAGTGAAAACAAATAATAGGTCATTTTTAAGAGACAAATACATTTCACATGACAAGACACGATATCTTAGTAGGGTATTTTTGTCACACAATGGGGTTTAATAAACAGCATGAATTACAAATGAAATACGCGTGCGTGTGTGTGCATGTATCTCTGTGCACACATAGATTGTGTGTGCATGTGTGTATAAGGACACTGCGTCCCTTATTTACTCGGCAACATGCTTTAATGACTCGAGTCAGACCACACACACACTTCATACATTATGGATGATGTCTGAGGATGACAAAACCCACATCACACACTCATGTGGGACACAAAACACACACACGCATATGCTCATTAGGTTGTTGAGCAAAGTCACAAATCAAAGGCTTAATTTATTTGTGTGTGTGTGTGTGTCCCTGTACGTGTCTTAAGGAATCTGAGTTCAGCTGGCGAGGAGGCCAGAAAACAGCTGCGCTCTTGTGAGGGTCTGGTTGACTCACTACTCTACGTCATCAAAGCCTGTGTAAACACCTCTGACTTCGACAGCAAGGTACCAGGACTACACACTCTCACATACAGACGCATACAAATACACACTCTCACATACACACACATATACAAATACACACACACACATACTTAGCCAGGAGAAGGAAGCATGCAGCCACATGATAATAAGCTGAGGGGGAATTCTATTTTACTCCATTGTAATCATTGAATTGCTGATGTTTAAATGGCCCTCAATGCATCCAGCAGGGACTATTTCCTGCACTCTGTTGCCTATAGAAAAACACATATGTGCTCACAGTAGACATTCAGAATCTAAAGGAATTTATCATTGACTTTTAAAACACGAAAAGTCAAGCGGCTCATCTGTAATGTAGAAATCACTTGGGAATTCGGCCCTTTTGAATTTGTCAAACTTATATGCCCATTGACATTCTGTGAGCAAAGCCTGTAGAGAACTCAAACAGCGTGGAATTGAATCCATTTTCTCTGGTGCAGATATTCTTTCTAACTGGAGACCCTTGGGTTCCATAACTAATTGATTTGTAACACAGGGAATAGCAGGCCTGTGTACCACACACCGGCTGTAGATACGGTAGCGTGCTGCACTGAGTTTATTGTGTTGTAGCTTTTGTCATGGTGATTTACAAAGCCGCTGTAATAACTACCCACACCACTATCCAAACCCCCCTGTCTTCTTCCATCCTGGCACCAGATTGTGGAGAACTGTATTTGCACTCTAAGAAACCTGTCATATCGTCTCGAGCTGGAGATACCGCCATCCCGACTGACAGGGGGGCAAGAGCTGGATGGCTTACTGGGCAGTGAGTCTCCCAGTAAAGAGATGGACTCAAGCTGCTGGGGCAGGAAGAAAAAGAAGAAAAAAAAGAGCTTGACTGAAGACACAGTGAGTGTTATGTTGTTTTAAAAAAAAAAGTATCAGAGCTGTTTTGAATTCAGAATATTCAGAATATTAAACACTGTGATTTTATTTATTCAGTGGGACGGTGTTGGACCCATCCCTGGCTTCTCTAAGTCTCCCAAGGGGGCAGAGATGCTATGGCACCCTGCGGTGGTGAAGCCCTATTTGACATTGCTGGCTGAGAGCTCAAATCCCGCAACCCTGGAGGGCGCTGCTGGATCCCTTCAGAACCTGTCAGCCGGCAACTGGAAGGTACATTGTCACTGTTTGAGTATCTCATTCTCAGCACACAAACATATACATGCATTCTGTTTTGTTTTTATATGCACTGTTTAATGTGATATCCACTGAGACGAAGAATCTATTCAACTGGTTAAAAAGCATTTAACGGCTCACCTCCTCTGCGTCAGTCAGAGCTGATGTCAGTTTAACACTTGGAATCACAAATGCAGCAACACTCATCTAAGAACCGTCTTTTTTCCCGTGTGTCTACCTGACCTTTTGAAGGTTTAATGCCTTTTGTGTGTGTGTGTGTGTGTGTTTTTGTGTGTAAAGTTTGCAGCATACATTCGTGCAGCAGTGCGTAAGGAGAAGGGACTGCCCATCCTCGTAGAGCTGCTGCGGATGGATAACGACAGGGTGGTATGTTCGGTTGCCACTGCACTGAGAAACATGGCACTGGATGTAAGGAACAAAGAGCTCATAGGTGAGGAGTCACACTGTCAAACGGTTTACTCTGTTAGGGATTCAGATACAGGTTTAATAAGATGCTACACAAACATATAGATTATTTATGCTTACCTGCATGTAGCTACTCCTAATGCTGCACTGATACGCAATTTTGTGACTGATTTTTGCTTTGCTACAAGCACAAGTACAGCAAGAACATGAACATGACATAATAGTGTGCCTACACTTAATCTAACTGCTTAGTAAGGAAGTATGTAAGATTTGTAGGGTGGTATTTTTAGTTGGCTAACTGCCGAAATGTTAAACAGCGTGTTTAAAATCTGTTTTTTTAAGGTAAGTGCAGAAACAGAGCCAAGGCATTTTGTAAACATTTAACCAGCCAGTTTGTATCTTTCATTTCAGCCTGTTTTGTTCCATAAAACAGTTATATTTAATGGAAAGCATGTTTTTATGTGCGGTCTCGGTGGAATTAATGAGAAGTTACAGTTCCAGCAATGCAGGGGTGACGTCCGTTAGCATAGGGGGAGGCGTTGCAGTGTTGGTCTAAGGTGGCTTGGGTGTGTATGTGTGTGTGTGTGAGAGAGAGAGAGAGAGAAAAGGAGAGAGTTTGTGCAGCATGTGTTCAGCTCCTTCAGCTGAGCTGCTCTTTTGAAGGAGAGATAGGGGGGAACTATCTTTCTTTGAACATGCACACACTCTGACGTCCTTGCCATGATAATGCAATGTCATTTAGGAAAACTGCTTCACTCACTGCGGTCTCAGGCAAAAATAATGTGTCATTCGTGATATAAAAAGAGCAAAATATAGATTAGGTAGCTGTGGCTAAGATCCACTTTTACATAATGCAATATAAATGCAGTAATTGTCTTAATGTATGTGTGGTAAGTCCCCTCTCTTGTCCCTGTGCACAAGCTTCTGCTCACTAACCTGCTGTACAATATGTTATATGATGTTTGTTTCATGTCTAACTCACCTTCCTCCCTCTCAGGGAAGTATGCAATGAGGGACCTGGTCAACCGTCTCCCTGGGGGAAACACCACCCTGCTGTCGGACGAGACTGTGGCTGCCATCTGTTGCACCCTGCATGAGGTCACCAGCAAGAACATGGAGAACGCCAAGGCCCTGGCTGACACGGGCGGCATCGAGAAGCTGGTCAACATCACCAAGGGCAAAGGAGACAGGTGTGTTACAGCAGCATGGATTTGTCCCAGTGCTTCTTAGCAAGGGTGCTGTGTACACAACACAGACACAAAGCTGACTCGCTAACATGCTCACACTCATTGCTAGAAACAGTCAACCACTGTATAAAGAAGCTGGTGGCTGGGCTGTACACTCTGTCCCTGATATTGGACAGCATACTCCCACATTTAGACACGCACACACACAAGCACAAATATTTAAATGCTTTCAAAAGGGGAAGTCATCGCCACAGGGAAGGTGGTTTGTGTGCATTGAGGTTTAATGTCCCTGTGGAACGATGGAGCAGCAGCTATTTCCAGCCTGCTATATATTCCGTAATGTTCCAGGTTAAAACGCACCGAGGACACACTTTTCTTCGGTTACACTGTCCTGCAGTATTAACTTTGTTGTAAAAAATAAGGTTAAAAAGATTCTGTAAATCAATGTGTGCATGTGTCTGTTTTCCAGGTACTCTATGAAGGTGGTTAAAGCAGCTGCGCAGGTGCTGAACACACTGTGGCAGTACCGGGATCTACGTACTATTTATAAGAAAGTAAGAAAATCAGAACTGACGACAACTGACCTTGATGGTTGTGGTTGAAACTGCTACTATCCTTACTTTATATGTAAACAATGAAATGGTTGCTAATGTTTTTATTGCAAGGACCAACACATTGACTGTAATTAAAAATATTTAACCAGAAGTGCTTAAAAGAATAGTTCATGATTTTTGAAGTAAGGTAGTTTATGTGTTAAGCAGGGCCTTAGATTGGAGCTAGCCAAAGTACTGACACAGATGCTAGGCAATGAAGGCTTCTGCTGAGAATTTGGGCATCAGTTCTCAATCGTGAAATGTGGTCGTGCATCACAGTAGTCGAGTCTGGAAAAAATATATGCGCAACTTTTTCTATTTTATCACTAGGAGAAAGGAATGATCTGATTTTGGCTAATTGTCTCACTTGAGCAAAGCAGGAGTGCATCTCTTTGGTCTCCTGGGTAACAAAACATAAGAGAGAGAAAATTTGACATCCAATTTTTAATTTCTGACGGACATAAATTTGCTACAAATTTTGATTAATGACTTGAACTGATGAATACCAGTTCAGTAGGAATAACTTTAATATAGGCTGCCCTACTGCACACTTTCCTTATTATATGAACCATACAACATTGGAATTTTTGTAACCATAGAAGGAAAGAATTTTTCATTTATTCCCTCTGTGACCAAAGAAGATACCTAACCAGTTTTACAACATCCAGCACTGCTCCAGTTATTCAAACCACCACTTTCTTCTCTCGGTATGTCTTCACAGGATGGATGGAACCAAAACCATTTCCTCACTCCTGTGTCAACACTTGAACGAGACCGCTTCAAGTCCCAGCCCACCCTCCCTACCAGCACCATTCAGATGTCCCCAGTCAACCACCCTGGTAGGCTCCAGTTTGTTGCAGACTCTGCTGCCAGATGAAAATAGACACCGCCTCTGAAACAGGAAAACCTCTGGAATGTCATGTTAAAATGTGTTTTTTTTTTCTCTCTCTCTCTCTCTCTCTCTCTCTCTGCACAGCTGCCAGTGCCACGTCGTCTCCTGCCATGCTTGGCATCAAAGAGCATAGAGACCCTATCAGAGATTATCAGAGAGCACAGTCAACTATGCAATTTTATAATTACCAAGGAGACAACAGCATACATAAAAACCAGTATACAGGTACTCAAACTTTACACACATCTGAAATGTAATAAAAGTGCGCACAGCTTCAAATGCAGCAGTTATCCAATCTTCTTCAAACAGTTTCCAGTATTTTTTTCCAGACTGTAATCACAGTCTACCCTCCAGTCCTCTCTGTGCAGGGCATTATCTGTTTTATCCCTCATAACGCTCCAAGCAGATTCCATGGTTTGTCTCGTGGTTCCTGCCTAGACAGTCCACTCTTATCATCCCCACTGTAGCCTGCCCGCCCTAAGACAGTCACTCAGTTTAATCTAGACAATTTTAGAGCTCTTTCTGTGTCGGACGTTGTCTAGGCCAGCCAATGGTGGTGTGGCTGGTCTATAATTGTGCCATTGTTAGCCAGCCAAAGTCACAGCATGCAGACCGGAGGGGCAGCGAGTGGGTACCCAGACATACTTCAGCCAAAACACAGCACTCGCCATGCTGCATTGGTTGGGGCGGGGGGTGCAAAGTAAACACAATGAGCTTCAGACTTAAATGTCCATACTGTATATTACAAAGAGAGCTGGAAATTGAGTTCTAGGATTCCTCTGATTCTGCGAAGGAAAAATACCATCCCACGGGTAAAGTAAACAACAGGACAGCAGTAGCCAACTTCATTATTTGGTGTTTTTTCTCTCCCCTTCACATCGCAGCACTTCTTGATCCTGTTCTGTTCAAATACAGACGTTTGCCCTTTGGGGATTTGCAGACTATATGCTCATGAGAAGTGTATTTTGCCTCAAATCCAACTCTTTGATTTAAACTTTTTTTTCCAGGGTCTGCAAAGCCTTCTCCATATTACTACCCATCACCGACACGAGAGGAGCCCAGAAGAACACAGGTAAATATAATCATTCTGCATGAATGTTTGGAACTCTTCTCTTGTTTTTGAGCCATTTAAATCTCAACCAGCATTTTCTTAGCAGAACACCAACATCACTATCAACCTAAGGAAGGATTGACCCAGTGTTTAAACTCATTTTACCTATTAGCCTATAGTATTGATGAAATTAATAATAAAAAATAAAAAAAAAGTCCTTCAGAAATCCCACAGTTTTGGCAGAAGACTCCAGGTGGCCTGTGTTTCTTTTGTCTCATGACCAACACTCTTAAACCAACACTATTAAGTTTACATGGATTTAAAACCAGATCAAGTGCAACACAGGAATAGTTTGTAGGGGAACTTGTTTACACTGACTCCTAAAACTTTTGGGAACTGAAATCATGAGTTACACATAAAAAAATAAGTAAGTAATTCTGCACAATCTTTAGTAATAGTGCTTTTAAGATCTTTGCCCCCTCATATTGGTGTAAGCTTGAGTTTTTTTTATGACATTTTTGGATTAGTATGATCAGATATCAAACTCTACTTGTCCTGTCACTGAACACTAATGATGTCAAAATTGGCCAAAAATGACTTTTGAATATTCCCTCTAAAAAAAAACACACAAGTTCAGTTTCTTTTTTTACACATTCTGTCCACAAGAGGGCAAACCAACACAACCACACATAAGTACTTTTATGGATGGGTATATTTATTTCAACATAAAAATGTCCATTGAAATATTTTTTTACTTACACATGACAAAACAAACGAATAGAATACTGACTCATACCATACCATAAAACCTTCATTAAATACCATCTCCAACACATGCTCTCTCTCTCTCTCTCTCTCTCTCTCTCTCTCTCTCTCTCTCTGCGCTGTGCTTTATGTTCGAACTGAGAGCACGCTCCCTCTTTTGAGTATTAATTCAGCACACCAACTGAGCTGTGCTGTTATAAACAGGGAACAACAAGTATCTTCTTCTTACCATGAACCAGGAGATAGTTTCAAACCGTTGGGGACTTGCAGCGCAGTGCATGGAACTAGTGTCTCTCGCCTGTTCATTAATCAACATCCATTCAGTCAGTACAGTAGCACACTCTTCCGTTAAGTTGTGTTTAAAAAAATGAAGGCACCCAATTTTAAGACTCTACTCTAATGGATACATGACAATAAAGTGCTATTACACTTACGTCCAAAAACAGCATCATAATAAAAAGAAAAACAACCAAACTGGTTCTGCATATTATTCTCATATAAACATAATATTTTCTGACTGTTGGGCCTTCACGTTCTTAGGCCGTGAGAGTTTGAACAATACTATTTCACTGTTTTCTCGATTTAATATGTTTCTGTTTTATGCAGCTTTCTTGGCCAGAACTGCTTTAAAAAATTAAAAAAGTGTTTTTTTTTATCTCAGTTGGAATATTCCTGGTCAAATAAAGGGTCAGTCATATTATATAAAATCATTTTATCTTGGTAAAATAAACGTTTTAAACTAAGCTTTTTTATTGTTCCGGGTTTCACAAGCTTTGTTATAAAGAATAAGAGAACAAACTTTAGTTGTGCTCATTCCCTTCACCATTTTTGGGGGGATCTGTTGGACTGTATTAGTAGTATAAGTCCCTTGTTTGAGATCCCCCCTCTGTGCTGTATAAACCTGGCGGGGACAACCAGCTCTTCCAGCCCACTTGACTAATACAAAGAGACTGACACGTATTCCACTGTGGATAAATGGCGGTGCTGGGAATGACCCAGTACATCAACTATTGTCTGAAGCAGAGTGAATGTGACTGTTGGGATTGGGATGGTCTGTACGCGTCTCAGGAAACTGTCACAGTGAGACACGTCCATGTGTGCCCATTCAGATAATGGGCACAGTGAGAAGAAGGCAACGGGGGAGCAGACAGAAAGAGAGCTCTCTTGTGTCAAATCACTTTAAGACCAGTTAATGTATGACGACAGACCTTAAATTATTCTTATCTTATTCTCCTGAAAACAATAAAAGAGTGTATTCTCCAAAATGTCAAATTATTCCTCAAAGAAAAGTGGTGCCATTTAAAACTACAGTATTGAAAAATAAAAATCCTGGACAATCTTACTGTTAGAAATGTAGCTTTGTATTGTCTGCTTAATTCAAATGAATCACAAATGTTTAAATACTTCATGTAGAATATTAGAGTGCTATTTGGATTATACTGATGGATGGATTATTGTGTCTTGCATCTTAATGCTGGTAGACTTGGAGATCATTTTGTTTAACTTATGTGCTGCAAGGCAACAATGCTTCTTTGACGATATAAGTTAGTTCAATTTGAAAAGTATTCACTTGCTATACCTGTAAGATCCCTCTGAAATGTATCAGAGTAAGAGTACTAAGTAGAATAAATGAGCATAAACAAGTATAGGAGCCTTAAAACTGTGCTTTAAATAATAAGATAAGTATTTGGTTACCTTGCTCAGGAGTTGAAGGAAAGCAACTGGTTGCCTGCAGCTCTGGCCCTTTTCAGACTGCTTTTTTCGCAAAAGCTCAGCCGTCATCACATCTTTGTACAATCGTTTTGTTTCAGTGATGGCATTTATATTGGTGCCCCAATCAGTGAATTCACATTGCGTTTGGGTGATGCAGAAGTACAGTACAGCAGGAGCTCCATGTACGCAAACAGTCAGACATGCACGCACACACAACGCTGTGCTCCCCTGCTGGCTCAGCTGATCCCGTCTAGCCTCTGTTACAACCTCTGAAGATGGTACAGAGGGGGGGATCACCTTATCCCCCCAATACACCTCCACGACATTCAGGCTGAAGACGAAACGTCACAGGGGCGTAAATGTTGTGGCTTAAAACGAGAGTCTGAATAGTGCTTCTATAGAGAGAGTGCAGAAACAACTAAATCTCCTGAATTAAAATCAATAACATAATGCCAGTGTTTTGAATATATGAAAAATGCTCAACGTAAGGAATTTCAAAAACGAGATAAGACTTCTACTCATTTAGATTTTAACTTTCAGTAAATGCAACTCACCATTTGCCTGTTCATCACAGCTTGCCTCTCTCTCTCTTCCTTACAGCCGATGTATTTTACAGACGAGCAGAGCAGGAGGAACTACGATACATACAGGATGTACGTGCAGCACCCCAATGGCTACGACGACCCATACCTAGAGGAGGTCATTACCTACCCGCCCACAGTGGACTACAGCTCCACACCTCATGGACTTAAAACCACCACGAACTACGTGGACTTTTACGCTAGCACACGGAGGCCTTCCTACAGGGCGGAGCAGTACCCTGGCTCGCCAGACTCCTGGGTATAGGTCTGAAGGTGCTCCTTTGTCAAGATCGACAACACCCTTTTTACTCCTCAGTGCTGGGAGGAGGGTGTTTCTCCACCCTTCAGCGGGCGAGGAGGAGCAGGAAACACAAACAAACTAACAAACCTTTTCATGAACTTGGCTTTATAAGTGTGTTTGTTTTAAAGTGAATGTGCGAGGATGGAGGGGAGTTCAGCAGAGCGATAACAGATGGAAAGATGGAATGTGTGCCAAAGAAGGAAACAAAGGAATGTTTTTTTAAATTATTTTTTATTTAGTTAAACAAGATGGAATCATGCTTTGAGGGGGGCAGGCGTCTGTTGAGTGCAGATACTGGACATTACCGTGATGAGGCGTGCGTCCTGATCTGTGTAGATGTTAGTTTTATTTCTTTATGAAATCTTAGCTGTGATAGCATGGTGAAAGGAGTGAGTCATGTGCGCGAGGGTCAGCGAAAAGAATCAAGATGGGGAATGTGTATGTGCCGAAGCCAAAATGGATCATGAACTCATATCTGTAAAAAGAAATACTAGTAAAAACATGATGTTAGATTGTACAGAGGGAACAAATTGTGTCTGTACTTATTGTCAAAGCTGTGTAATGCCATCAAGTCTTGTACATTTCTTTCATTTTCTTGTAAATACAGAAAAAACCCATGTTACCTGGTTTACACTCATCAGCACTGGTTCAAAAAGAAACTTGTGCCATGTTAAATCTCTATAGATATATAAATATAAGAAGAAAAAAAGTGAACAAAGATGGCAACATAACACAACCGCAGTAAAATAATAAAAGGTCAGTTTTGTTTTTTAAACACTGTATCTTGCATCTTTTCACAGGCACAGTGCAAACATCTACTCTTCATGAGCACACAAACAGAATGAGTGTGAACAGAAGGAGGCCAACGATAAAATCCATGTCTTCTCTCACATAAACGTTATTTACTCCTGCGGGAAAAGTATTTACAAAAACATGAGCGGCGGGACTCCAGCTTTGAACCAGCACACCTGTTTCATAAAACTGAACAGCTGAGACGCCCTGAAGCTGAACACCCAACCCCTGTCAACAATGATCAGTACCTGAACCGTTGCTCACAGCTGCCAGGCAAATACATTTATTGTTTCTGTGGATATCTTGATAGTGAAAATAAACACATTCCCTTCACATTTTCTTCTAATCAGTGGCATGGAACACAATCAAAATATTGAGGAGCAGCTCAGCTAAACCTTTTTGCATGTTTTGACAAAGTATTTACAAAGACCTGAAGTTAAAGTGCAGATTTAATGTGAAGTGAAGCAACAAGTCATACAGGATGCAAATACATCGTTATGCATTATTTCTAGAGGTAAGCTTCATACCCCCAAGTGCCAAACCTGTTCTTGATTCACAACCTCCTGACTGACCTGTCAATCTTCCTGAGGCGTCGCTGAGTGGAGTAAATCTTCAGAGCTTCTTTTGTTCCTTTAAAAAAAAAAAAACTTCCCCACAGTAAACACTTTGCTTAGCCTTTCTTTAAAGAAAGGTTCATGATCAGCCAGGACTACACCAGAGAAACACCATTAACTATCAACAGAACCTTTGAACCAACGTTTTTATTTGTACTGTAGTGTTGGTATCAATGATTAAGTCGGGGAATAGACATATATTTCAATATTAAAATGTGGACCTTGCATTTGGAAGAGCAACCATTTTTACTAACAAGTACAAAGATTTTCTTTTGTACCTTTATTTGAAGGAGGGTAGGAAGGTAGTGTTTCACTAGGTTTTTGTGTAGTTTATTTCTCTGTCCTCATCAGGTATTTTTAGAGGTAAAGTTAAGTCTGTGGAGGCTTAGCCTGCCTAAATAAACGTCAAAGACATACGTCAGAGAGTAAGTAGAACAACACAAGCCAGGATCCAGAGGGGAGGATACAACGTCAGGAAGTACAAACAAACAACTTTTAGTCCAAACGGACAGAAGTGCTGACAGGCTGTGCACAGAGGCAGAGCACAGTTGTTTTTTTAAATTAAAGTTAATAATCAACAGCTGCTCTTGAGAGTTCTAATGAGCATCAACACCATCCTAAATATCGTCATCATCTATATTATTAAATGTGTATGTGTTCATGAAAGGGCTGTGTCTTTAGCCTTTTCCTGGAAGGTGCAAAGGGACTCTGCAGATCGAATGGAGTTTGTTCCACCACCGGGAGGCGACAGAGGACAAGAGTCTAGCAAGAGACTTGTTGTGAAGGTCGGTTCAGATGCCTTTCATTGGCAGAGCGTAGTGGGTGGGACTGAGGGAGTGTAGAACTGGATGAGAGGTCGTTTTTTGAAGTGTATTGATGCATTGAAGGAAGAATGTGCGACATTTTACACATAAACAGCAGAAATCAAGTGTATCCTATGTAAATGTCTCTCTGAGTCATGACTGTCTACAATGAGTGAGAAGCCTGAGTTGCTCCAGCTGTATTGTTGTAGGAGCTGTGTTTACATTATGTGTACATGGACGGGACAGCCTGGTGTAAAAAGCTGTTTTAGTCAATGACCAGAGTAAAGAAGAATAACATAGCCACTTACTGCTTATTTGGATGTCGTGTAAGTGTATTTAGATCACAGTAGTTCTGTGTCAATTTATGTGCTATATGAAGCTATGAGTTCACCAAAGTGTGGTATCATTAGCCTGCTAACACAACAATGCAGGCCACAGGCAATCATCTTGAGCAAAAAACAATTCTGTCCGCCGCTTGCGCTTAATGGTGCTTAAATATGATGCGTTCTAATTGATAACTCCTTCGTGCGAACGCGAGTGGAGAGGGCTTGGAGGTGTGTCACTGAAGGAGAGCGGAGGCTTCAGAAAAGCAGAGGTGTCGCCAAACAGCAGTTTGTTTTGGTTTTAATGCTGGTCCTCAAGGGCGACATCTACTGAATCAAAAAGTCGCACATGCTTCCTTTAATATCTACATTACTTAAATATAGAAGCTTGTTTCAAAGTGGCCTTGTTTTAATTGTTTGGTTGCTTGTGAATTTCACCGAGAGATCAATAATTCTTTTATTAGCAATAATAATGTTCATTTTGATTTGATTTGTAGCTTTTATCCATAGACTGTGAATGCTAACGAAGCCTGAGTGACATCACCCATCTGTTACTGCAGGGGGCTTTGAAACAGCTTTGGAATCCCATCGATGGCTGTTGCCATGCTGGAAATGCTGTCTGACCCTAACTTTCAGTCAACCTAACGACAGGCAAAGAGCTGGAGCTGAGGCGGATTTTAAGCCTCTTGACATAGTTACAGCACCCACCTGTCAGTCAGGCCAGCTACTGCATTATTGTAAATAATGCTTATCCTTCATAAAATCAAAACAGATGAGTTGTTAAAAAATGTACACCTGTATAGTGTGTGCCAGTCGACATCAGCTAATCAGACCAATTTAGTTTTTTGAAGTATGGCAGGCTATATGTTAATTTCTGCTGTAAAAACTGGCTCTTTTAAAAAAAATAAAAAGTGATGTCTATGTGACTTCCAGTGCTTCTGCAGCCAGCCTCAAGCGGACACTCGATGAACTGCAGGATTTTGCACTTCCGCGTCGGCTTCATTTTTCAACACCAGAAGTTGCCGCTTGCTTTTATCCAAATCTTAAAGTAACCAGTCACTAAAAGTATCCTGATAATGTGGGGAAAAAAGTGAAATGTTTTTCTGTGTTTTCGTAGTATTGTTGAACTGTTAAAGAAAAGGAGAAAATGATATAAGTCTAATTGACAGAAATTCCTAACTAGACATGAATGGTCATTGTGTTGTTGATGGCTCATCGTAGGCTACTTCATTTGCCAAAATGAGGTTTTGTCAAGATTTTCAAAATAAGAGTTTTCATCAACAACAACATCAAAATTAAGGGCTACTTTTTTAGATATAAAGAAAAATAAACATACCGAGTAAAATGATCAGTATGATACATTGCTGTTCCAGTTCACCATCAGTGAAAAGGTAAGAAAAAGCGTCTGCTAAATGAATTGTAGAATTGAAAAACAAAGAGGCGTCTCTCTGACTCCGGGCTTCCTGTCGCAACGCAGCACTACGTCATCTCTGTTTGAGCATAAAAACATCGTAGTGGACGCTGAGAAGAGTTTGGTGCATTTCTTTGCTTTTCTCTGCAAACTTATCGAAAAATGGTGCAACAACTTACCAAATCTGGAGCGAGGGACTCCCCTTTGCTGAAAGCTGGACACCCTCCAGCAGGTATGAGCTTTTACGTGCACGGACTCTTTGAATTTTGTTTTTCGCCACATTGAGACAAAGCGATGTTGTTGTGCGCAGCTCGACGCATAAACACAGCCGTGCCCACCCAGAGTTTCAAAGTGTTGTAACAACCTCGTTATACCGCGCAGGTTGCTGCTTTCATACGCAATACGACAAATGGTGGAATTTGTGGATTTTTAGTATTTACGCTGATTGCATCAAACGAGTGAAGTCGTAGCAGCCGTGATTCAGTCACGCCTTCTCCCTACGAAGGCCCGTCATGAAAGTAACACGGTGTTCTCGCAGGATAAATCCCCATGTACGAACGTTTTAATGAATTCAAATACTGATGATGAAACAGGCTGTTCTTAAAAAGCTTTTTGGGGTGTTTTTTCTATTTTTGGCTTATCTGAATTTTTTGCATGCAATTCAAGTTTTTCATTGTTCGGTGAGAATTGCACGATTGATGGAGAAGTGATTGAACTATTTAAAAGCCATTTTTACGTCATATTGTCCAACAGATGTATGACCGTTTGCTCCAAATCTTGTTCGCTTGTAATTCTTTAAAGTCCAAGTTCGAAGTCTACCTGCGTGTATACAAATAACAGGCTTTGTGTTACATGAAGTCCGAGTTAATAGTCATTTTACAATTCTTATTCATTTTTTGAATTCAATCTGGAAGTCTTTGAAACATTGAGGGGAAATAAGCAAGATTGTGTGAAAACAGAAAACTTTGTCTAGTTTTGCAGATTTTTTTCCCCGTGATGCTATTCTGTTGTTTTGACCTCTCAGATTAACCCCAGACCCCGAGGCTGGTAAAATGTAGGTCAGTCCCTCAACTTGAGCTGTAGATCCTGAACATCAATGTCCTGCTATAATAGCTTATACATAAATGACTGTCCTGATTATTTATCAGCTATTTGACTTCTGTCCGGGCTTTTTTTTTTTACCCATGTGCAGCACTTCACCTTTTTTCTATTGTCCTGCTATAATACTTTGGCCCTACGGTTAGTATTTTTGAATTTCAAAAGCAAACAATCCAAGAGGGGTATTTCCCACATAACAGTTTTCCCTATTTACAGAAAAAGAGTTGGGGTCCCCTGCATACTTTGATAGTTAAACAATTCTGCACACAGAAAAGAAGTCTACCACTTAATTCAGCAGATTTTCTAGGGAACATGCATTTTAAAAAGTCTTCTTTTCTTGGTTAAAGTGAAGGCTGGAGGTAAGCGGGTGGCCAAGAAGAGCTTGGAAGAGAGTGGCAGTCATGGGGCTCCAGAGAAGGACACCAAGAAGTCTGATAAAGCGAGGTAGGCCTACAGTCATCTGTATCTTTAATAGGTAACAAAAGTAGCCTTAAACCATTAAAGGTCAGCTTGCTATGAAGTAAAGTGAAACTCTTGTGATCTTGCAGCAGGTCCCTGGCCACCTCCAACAGGATGCAACAAGTCAGCATTCTCCTGGCAGGAACTCTCGACAAGGTAAACAAAATCATTTCCAATTCTAAAAAGTCATTTGTCATGCCGTAGAGCCTTTTGGGTGATAAACTGCTGCTTGTTATTTTACAGCTGAGCCACGAATTTCCAGAGACACCAGCGAGTGTGAGGCACAGTAAGGTGCGGCCTGCAATGGAGAAGCCCCACTGGCCCAAGACCTTTTGCATCCAGCAGCCAAGGAAGCAGTGAACAACGCGTGTAAAAAAAGAAAAAAAATGCCCGGATGGGAACTCTGTTAAAGTCAACTGTGAAAGACAAATATTAAGTGTTAGACACAGGAGCTGTCAGGTTGTCTGTGAAGTGTCTGTTGATGGAGAGAAAGCTTTTGTTGAGCTCCACATTTACTTTCTAGAAAGAGGATTGGCTTTTTTTCATGCTGTTCTTCTTTGTGAGAAATCTATAAACCAGCATTAAATGTGCCTTTTCTAGTGTTGTAAGGGAAGTGCTGTATTGTTCACCAGCTGATAAATAACGGATGGCTTCTGGGTATGTTAACCATGAGGTGATGTTTTCAAAAAGTTATTTTCCCAGTGAAATCTTTAATATGTAATGCTTGGCACTTAGTAGATTTAATAAAAAAAATATTGCATGGTATCATTAGACCTGGATCTCCTTATTTCTGATTCTTCTGTAGTACGCAACAATTGGCACTAGGTGGCAATATTTAGCTGTTTAGCACCTTGAAGGCACTTGGTGCTCTTGAAAATCAAAGTTGCAGGCCTATAAAAATCACTACATTAACAAGTTAGAAGCATTTATACAGAATGCCCTGCATTGCCAGGTCATAGATGTTGCTTAAAGTATTTTTTAAGTATCACTTTGAGAGAGAAGCAGTCTTTAAATGTCCCCTGTTCCTCAGACTGTTATGTTAAAAACGTCTGAAAGAACTTGTGGGGATTTCATAAAAAGGCTTTTATTTCTTGTCACTCAAAGCACTGAAACTGCTTGACTTTGCTTGAGGGTAAAATACTCAAACACGACTCAAACAGTCGGGTGTTTTTTTTGAAAACTTAAATTGTATTTTTTTAAACATCAAGTTAAAAAAATAGGTATTTAAGATCATAACATTACATGCCAAGTTTGAAAATGACCATATTATACCTAAGGAATGAAGGGCTCTGACATGCAGCATTCAAGATTCCATTTATATGTAATTGATCTTATCTGCATGTCCATAAAAAGACTAAATGTCATTCTCCCAGCCCACAGCAGTGAAACAGAAAAAGAACAAATATACCTTAAAAAAAACAGCCTCCCATTAAAAACAACACATTACCACATTAAACATTAGAGCCAGCCGGAGGATTGTTTATGTACAGCAGAAACTATCATGTAATCTAACACATTTGAGTGCCTCATGATACTTGTCAGAAGTTGTCACATATTACTAACTCTTTATGAAGACTACATTATGTTTAACATGATTGTGGTTCAGGCAGACCTTGGATTTGGGGAATTCTTTTAAAATAATTTTCTGTGAGAATGTATGATTTTAGGCTCATATTCATGAAAACATGCCTGGGGTGAATCGTAAATGAGGTGGAAAAAATGGCGATGCTAAGCCAAGTGAGTTATGAACAGTTAGCTGGTTCCCACTTCAGATTCCTCAGCCTGCTTTCTCTGTTTCTTCATTTCATGTATGCGCTGAACAATAAACCGAATGAGTTCAAAAACCATGTGAAATTAGACATATGAAAAAAAAACATTAGGATGAAGATCTATGTAAAAGCTGACTGCAACAAAACCTTTGGTTAAAATGTTGATTTGAAAAGTGCTTTTTTCACAATATGCAGTTTGAGTTGTCAAAGCAGAAAAAGCCCTGGTGTTACTTTAAGCAATAATGGTGGCTCTGTTCTATTCAAGTGTCCCATAAAGCATAACAATTTGGGAGTGTGCACGATAACAGGGTGTTTGAACTTAAGCAAAAATAATTTGAATTAAGTTAACAGTGAACAACATAGAACAAATAGTAATACACTGGAAACCCTGCCGCCAGTATTCTAATGTAAATCAAGAAAATACAGCAACGACTGTAATTCATAACATTGTATCATTACAGTTACACACTGTACTGTTGATTACTCAGAACTTTAAAATGAACTGTAAAATACAAGAGCTCCACTGGTGCCAGTATTTTACTGTTATGACCATCTTTAACAGTGTGTGACACGAAAAACTATTGATAGTTAGCATTTGCATATTAGCATTTTCTTTCAAAACAACTTTAACAAAGTGTGCACATAGACAAATAAACAACAGATATCTATCCCTCAGCTCTAAACAGGTTGATCCTGATAGTTCATGTGTTTGTCCCTGTTGTTGTGTGTTCATAAACAGGCCATTGTGTTTGCACCATGAAGTCGACAAACAATAACTGAACTTTCTATCACCAACAAAAGGCTTGATGATAGCTTTGTAAACACAATGTGGCGACCCTAAATTCTCAGTGATGCTCATGCTGTTCACACATGCCTTTGAAACAATCACCCTTTCTGATGTTCAGGGACCTCTGCTGCTCTGTATGAGGAGTGGAACAGTTGGTGGTCTTCTGACTTGCAGATGGGGTGCATATCATTGCCAGTGTCTACCCGTTCTCGACCATCTGACGAGCCTCGCTGACCCCGAGACGCCCACCTAACTGCTGAGAAAACACTCCACACTGACTGAACAACGCCTCACAGAGAAATGGGCTGATGGAGGAGAAGTGGTTTAACAACCTAAAATGTACTTCTTTTTTATCACAATGGTACCCTTTAAATTAGAAGTTTTACAAATGTATATTGCAGCCCAAAAATAAGCAATACAAAAAAAAGAATCAACATTTTTCTGTTACTCTGCGGTTTAATATGTTCTTAGTGAGATTTTGCACAAGCTGCAATACATTTTGTCACCTCATGATGTCACTATAGACTAAAGTTTAGAATGATTTTCACCATGCAGGATCAGTCTGAAAGTCTAAAGCCTTAAGATGTAAGAATTTGCAGTTATCAAACAGCCTCAGCATTAATTTGCACAATTATAAGTTTGTTAGTTATAGTTTTGAACAACACACATTGTTAGTATTTTTTAGAAATAAGGTCATAATTAGATTGAAAAGGAGCTCTATGCAAATATGTATTATTCAATCTGAGGTCTACATACCTACGTTGGACTCAGATTTAGAATGAAAAAAAATGCACTTCACATCCAGCTTTAAAAAGCCACCAATAAGGTTCTTCAAATCTCAACATATCTACAGAAACAAAACTCTATTATAAATCAGGCATTTCAAATTGTATTTTGGCTTTGTAGAAGTAAAGAATCATGGGCAGCTTATAACTGCTTAAAGAAGGGATCGTTTTAATGTTGTAGACAGTCCAGGTGGTGCCATGTTTTTTTTTTTATCTACCCTTGGATAGCTTAATGTAGCAGTACATCATGTTTTATAAGCTCCTACATGTCTTGTGTGTTAAATATTGTGCTGCAGAGGGGTAAATAATTTAGGACATGAGGAAAGTACATGGAATAAAAGTTAAAGAAAGTAATTCTGATCTGAATTAGGCATGTAGCTTAGAATTTCATTCCATTACTGATGAATAGTCTTAAAATGCCAGAGAAGAGTAAAAACAGTGTTTATTAACTATTAAAACCTACTTCATTTCTTTGAAAATCCAAAGATGTTTTACAAGCCAGACACTGTCAAAGCTCTGTTAATAAAATGTTTGCAAATACTGCTTGGTAGGTTTCATAAACCATTATAGACCAAATTTTGAAATGGTTGTTAATAAATTTACATTTCTTTTTATAATCTAATTTAAATATTTCAATTTGATGTTGAAACGATGGAAACAGGCCTAAAGCATCCCTAAATGAAATACATATTTACAATTGTATTCTTCTTTGAATTTGAGAGTTTCCAATATCCAAAGGTCAATTAATCAATGTCTATTGTCTAAAACAACTGTATGAGATATACAGTAATTAACAGTAAAATGTAATCAAATAAATAAATAGAAGATGTAGCTTAATATTAACCAGTTGATAAATAACTTGGTAGCCTGTGTTTTGGAACTGTTTCCAGTATTTTTGGACCCAGCACATACAATTTGACCAACAAAACCCTGGCAGTGTAGTGAGTGAATTTAAAATGAATTTAGTAAATATAATAAAACTATTATGCAAGTGACAAAATTAGCAAAGGGTCCAATTAGCACTTTTTTTTTTTAGCTTTAAACTGAACCAGATGGGTGATTTTTCTTTTATCAGATTCACACATATCTATATTATAAGTCTCTTATTTCCCATAAAATGTCTACGAAAAAAATAAATAACTATCTGATCTGCCTCTGATAGGTCTAGGCTACTAATGACAGGGAAAATAAAGACATGCTTTGAGGCAGTTAGCTACTTAAAGTTTGTTGGCGGGAAATTCCTGAAAGCACTGCAACATTTATGTTAACCTGCGGCAATCATAGACAGGTAGTTGAAGAAAGAAAATATGAATGCTTTAATAAGTTTAGACACTTTCTTATTTACAGTTGTATTGTTATATGTATATTTGCATCTCAAGCATCCTGCCACGACCATGAGGCATGCACAAACCAAAGCACAAACATATGAGGAAGAAGAGGAAATAGGGAGGAGGAAGGAGGGGTAGCTTGTCCTGGTTCCCTACCCTCAGTCGACGAGCCTCCCTTCTGATGACCTCATGCGTGGAGGAGGAGGAGGAGGAGCCCGGCGTCCCGACCCGTAGCCTACCTTGGTGGATCAAGTGGGGACTGAGTTTGTGTGGAGATACGCTCCTGGAAGACTGGGAAACTTCTTTTGATACTTTAATATCCATGACATTTATCAGGTAAGACTAAAAAAATACATACACGTTGTTTGTTTCGACGTAGTTAACCTGGAGGCATCGGTTCACCGGTTCAGAAAAGTAGGTGAAATTGCACTAGAGTTTAGTGGTAGTTTGTGGGGAGGAATGTCGGGACATGCCCATTGAGTAGCCTTCAAAAGCAACGGGAGTGACAGCTGTGTCTTATCCTAAAGTTGTTTAAGTTTATTTAGCCTCGTGGTTCGAGTTATTATCTTTTTCTGTCTTTATTACGTTAACTGTTATCCGTTTCTCAAACTAGTCTGTTGTCTTGGCAACAAACTCAGTTGCTAGCTTAACTTGGCTAACGTAAAGTTGAGTCAAACTTTTACAGGTAGGTTCGGCTTCCGTACGGTGCGGAGAGAAATCAAACTAACGGGACAAAAAGGAGATGCTAAATATGTTGTTGCTATGGACCTACTTGTAAGTTCGGTTATTGGAGAGTTTAACATTAAAACTTTAGTATCAGTATTCCTGATACGTTTCTTAACAATTCGGTGAATAAAATCAAAGAAAGAAAAGAAGAGAAAAATTATATTAAATGGATGCAAGGATTGGCCCATGTGAGTCAATGCCAAGATTTAACTAGACGTCTAAGTTATAAAAGATTTTATTATAATATATGTTTTCAGAGGGTTTTTCCAAACAAAACTTAACTATTTTAAAATCTCTAGAATATTCTCTGAAGCCCCCCCCCCCTTTATACATATTTTAGAGCCTAAATGCTAGATCAATGTAAAGGTACATTAATAATAAAAGCATTGTTGGAGCCTCAGAAGAGTTTCAGAATAGCTTTAAAAGCTTGTTAGTGCATGTGTTACATTTTCCAAGATGTATTTTGAAGTTAGGTAGTCTACCTGGATACTTATTTGATGTGACATCCTTCTGATTGAGATGCAGATGTTTTCCTAGCCTATAAGAAGTTAATTACTTTTCCTATTACTGTGTGGTCTTGTTTGATGCTAATGCTAGCCTGTAGTTTAGTGATTGGATTCAGTGGTTTTCAAACCAGAACCCAATCCAGATATAGTTGTAGGCTTAGGGCTAAAGTAGGTTTGCAATCTCAGCCGCCCACTTAGATTGAGTCATTGATGTTTGACCACTGGCTTTATATTGCTTTTGCTGTTTTCAGCATGTTTCCAATGGAGGAATCCTCTTGTAACTCTGCCAGGTGTTGGAATCAAAGATCTATAGTCCTCTTCTGAGAAATTGCTTGTAAATGTCAGGATTCGGCTTTGATCATTGTGAGAACATGAAGTCATCGATTCGGTGTGCTCTTTGAAAAAGTATTTTGAAGTCTACATAAGCTCATAACCCCCCTTGGCAATTTACTTTGACAGACTCTGCCACAATATTTGCTGTTTCCTGTGTCAAGGTGCTTGTTTTACTGTAGCTCCAAGGACAGTTCCACTGTTCTTCATACAGTGTTGATTTACCATTTTGAACTCAACAGGTGGAGCAGGCTCTGCTGCTGTCACTCACTCTGTCTGCAAGTTCACCTGGAGACAGTCATATTTTCAGGCAATTTTACGTATAGAGAACTATTACCATGGATTTGCATGCCTCTATGCCAAGGTTAGAGCTACCCCAATTGTCTACCAACTGCAGGGTTATGGGATGTTTGCACCTTAGAGTGCTCGTCTTATTAAAAGAGCCACAATGGTCTGCCTCCCAGTCTCTACTGAGCCTGGTTCCCATGGTCCCCAGCCAGTTGGCCGGTAACAGATGCTGGCATCAGAGTCACATTGTTATGGCTGAGGAGGAAAAGTTATTGGTGCCAGTGACCTGACAGACAGCACACACTGAGTTGTTGATGATGAAGTTGATGATTTGGTACTTTTGAAAGGGGTTTCTCATTGGTGAGGCATGAGAGTTTCCCCTACTAATCATTTGATGGGGGGCCACCCCAACGCAACCCCCTGGCACTCCAAAAGGAAGGCACAAAATACTTTATGTACAAAAGGCTATGGAAATGATAAAAGGCCACCAACCCTAACCGATAAACCTAGGTGAAATACTGATGGTACCAATACGAAAGACTTAGGTATGTTGTTTTGGGATTCAGGTATGCCTATGCGTCTGTGGCTCAGTGGCAGAGTTGGTCGACTCTCAACCAAGGTCGGGGGGTTCGATCCTCACATCCTGCAGCAACATATTGAAGTGTCATTGGGCAAGATACTGAACCCCAAATTGCTCCTGCTGCTATGTCAGTGGCGTGTGAATGTGTATCAATGAGATTAGTTAATACAGATGGACAGTTTACAAAGCCGCCTCTGCCATCAGTGTGTGAATGGGTGAGTTTGGCCTGCGGTATAAAAAGAACTTTGAGTAGTCAGAAGACTTGAAAAGTGCAATACAAGCTCATGTCCATTTTACCATTTTACCTACTGACCTACTGCTTTAATCAAGATCGCTCTTGAATAAATCTTGAATGTTGTAGTGTGGGATTGTTTTGATTTGGAAATCCAGGACACCTGATACCACATGGCAGCTGTCATGATGAATTTTTTAGTTAAATGAATACGGATCTTTTCTTCATGGATTGTTTGCACCAATTTGACAATACAAATGTCATTAAAATGTAGCGTTCTCAAAGAAATATGTTTATGAAACATTGCCAACCAAATCTAGTGTTGAGTTACGACCTGCACAAGTGTGATGCTCTGTAACATGCTGCAAAAGGTGCATCATAATATGTAGGCTATTATAGTGGGATTTGTACATCATGCCATGTTAAGTGCTTCATTTCAAATCTTGAAGGGGCTTTGGGCATGTTGTTAAATGAAGCTCTCTGGTGCTCTTTCTTGCTTGCATGTGTATCTAAAGAACGTGTGGGTTTGTAAGTGTTTCTTGGTAACAGCTGTTACTGATTTACATTTTTGTCAAGCTTTTTTGAAAGCCCCCAGAGACAGATAGGGAAAGGCAGCAATTTAGAGATACAGAGTCCCTCAGACATTCTAAGGCAGACAGATGCAGCAGTATTCTTGTCTAGTTATTATAGGACATTGATTTTGTGAATGTTTACATTTGGATAAAAAAAGCAGAAACTCTGTTCTTTTTAATGCATTTTAAAAAAAAATTCTAGCTTTGACAGCTAGTACAGCTACAAAAACTGTATCTTATCAGCTCAGATCTGTGCATGATTGTGACAGCACTAATCTGTACCTGGACAGAGATTTCTCTATTTCTAGGTGTGTGGAGTTGAATAAGAGCCTCTTTTTTTTTAACAATTTCTTTGATGAACAGTTTGTTGCTTTCTCCCTCTTAATAAGCAAAATGATGCTGTTGTATGCCGTCACAGTAATGCCATCATTAGACTAATAAGTTACTCTGGTGGGTGGTTTGTTTAAACTACAAGGTTAAATGTCTTCCTATCAACGCCTTCCCATTAACTTCTTATCATTATATTTTTTTATTTTCAATTTTCTGGCCAAAATGATACTGCAAGAAGGTTGTACCTAGGTAGAATAACAGCTCTAGCCCGTCGTAATAAATAATATTTGGATTAGGCTCAGGCAGGTGGGTGTGTTTGAGCAAGTGTACACTTTTTTGATGGCTTTCTATGCTGATAGTAATTGCATAAAAAGTCAAACTCTCTTCCCTTGTTAAATTTCATTGACTTTTTCTGAGTGACAGGCTAAGAATAAACCTGCACTTAAAGTGGACAAGTGATAATCTTATCTACAAAGGGCTCTTACTCTGCAGCCCTGTTGAATGTTCACGGGCTGAAATCCCAGCTTACATACTAGACTTAATGTTTCATTAACCTGAATACAAGTCAACAATATTACTGCACAACTATAAATCTAAAGTCATCTCAGATGTTGATTCACTCACATGTGACCCTCTGACCGACAAAGTGTTTGAAGGAACTTCCTGTAGACTTTAAACACAACTTGTTAATGTTTTACTCGTAATCAAATACCAAGCTCACTGGGAGGCAAATGTCAGACTGAGTGTAAGCAACAGTGGTCCGGCTTTATTTATCCTTGCTCCAGATGTTCATTAACACTTGCTGATTGCTTCGGCAAATTGGTAATAGAGTGATAAAGTTTAATCATCAGTGATAGCAGGAGTTAATGACTGTAACTCTGATGAGTTGATTGTTGTTAGTTACTCAGCATGCAGTTAGATCTGTTGCTGGCTGATGGTGATGACAGAAAGGGGGGTCGTTGGTGTGTAATTATTGTGAAAAGACTTCAAACTAATTTGACAGTAGGAAAACAGTTTTGTTAAGGCTTGGAGGACATCAATAACTCATCCATAAATCATTGGTACACGCCGAGATAATGGGATGCTTATTTTGTTTTGCCTTTTTCTTTCATTTAAGTTTAGGTTGAGTCACTTTCCAGAGCTTGGGGTGTAGCCGTATATTTAGAGCAATGATCGCCCTCTAAAACATGCCTTGACACTTCTGGAGCAGCACTGCTGGGATAAAAAAGACAAAGGTTTTCCTGTTGTCACTGCTGAGCCAGCATGTAGGCCTGTGTCTGGAGTTGTTCATCAGTCGTATTAGAAGATCAAGGACAAGTGGGCTCAGAGGGGGAGTCAGTCTTTCCAAAATGAAAGTGCTTTTCCCATGGCAGTATAATGAGTAGATCAGACTTGTTATCCGTTTTAATTTCACACTGAGCCATGCGTTAAGGCCTCCTCATATAAGAAGCTAGCTGGCCTTGCCCCAAGATACAATTTTAAATCTGCCTGTGTCTGTGATGAGAAAAAGGCACAGGTAAAGGTCAATAATCCAAGCCGTCTCAAATTGAATACCAGCCTCTTTTGTCATTTCATTTTGAAGATTCTCCCATGAAATGTCACATATTCTCTTGGATGAGTATCTTTAACGAGTAGCACCACATTATCATGCATTCAGTACAGATACAATGCTATTTGTCCACCTAGAACACAGGGCCACTGATAGTGGTGCAACGGATCACAGATCTCACGGTTCGGGGCTGAGCACAGACTTTTATCATGGATTGCATAGTTTTTTCGATCGGCAATGAAAAAAACTCATTATTATAACACTTCTTACTCCTGATGTAGCTCTGACTCGAACTTTGCATTTTAACAGCACTACAAATCCAAATGCATCTCCAAGAATTTAAATAATGTATCAAATCCTCGATTTTCTGCAGTATAGGCTATACACACTGCTACAATTCTATAGTATTTTAACACAATCAGTTAGAGAAACCTGGACTCCCTTTTATTTAGGAAACACTTTAAAAAAATCAAGAGTTCAACAGTCTGTAATAACAAAACTTCGATAAATATAACTTCGATATATCATAAAAGACTTAATTTGCTTCCTGTTTGTGTTTGTACAGCTGATCGATCCTCAGATCAGGTGTCTGATCCTGAACCGTGGAGGGTGATCCAAGGATCACGGATCAGCTGTGATCTGTTTCACCAGTCCTGATAATAGTATTTGTCTTCTATAAAATACAGACAGCTCTTTTACGAAACGGTTCCTGTATTTCAGCTGCAGGAACCATGTCACGGGCTAAGTTCTTGGGCCTTATTTGGGGACCACAAAGTGTTTCTGCAGACAAGGTAGTAGTTTCCTAATGCCCCAGTGGTTCTGGATGGTGTTTCCTCTCTGAATATTGTAGAAGTTTAATGTAAAAGCCTTGTGGCCTCTGACTTAAGGAAGTAACCATATGGTATTTAAGATTTTTGAAATTTAGGTCAGATTATTTGGCTTCCTTTGAGCTCTGCTATCAGTCTCATATTTCTTTGAAAACAGAAAGTGTCAGGGGGCTGCTTGCCAGACGGTGAGTACGACTTTAAATATGCTGCTAATTGGAATTCAAGGGTTTCCTTAAAGAATGAAAATCTTGTGCTGAACACTCAACTGCCTTTATTTGCCTGAAAAAACCCACAGTTTTACTGCATATTCTTTTGCCATGATGGCTGAAATACTATATTTCCTTTTTTTGCTCATTATAGTATGAACTGGCCTGCTTTCCAAAGGCCCAAAAGTGGAGATCAGTGCCGAAAGCCCTTGAGTCAAAGTGGTAGACTAGTGGCATAAAAATGTCTGTTCTTTTGTTATTTCCTTTCCACTCATGTTAATGTGAATAACAACATTTGCTTACAATGGCCGACATGGAGACTTTGCCGTCCTCCGTACCTACTTCCGACACTTCCTCCTTCAAAGTTTTGTTAGCTAACTTCCCTTTGTTTATGGACCACTTGAACTCACAGTCCTTGCCGGGCCTGTTTCCTGCATTCAGGGAATGGACAACAAAAGAATAGATAATTATGGAGTTCACAGGAGGATCTGAAAATATCCGATCACTTCTAGGCGGTGTTTGATAAATAAACTTGAAGGTCAGCCCATGGTGAGAATTTTCATGTTACCACGACAACAGGGTGAAAATCTAAGTGTGATTATTCATGTAGAATCAGACTGAGGAATAAAGCTGGCAGGGCGTTTTAAACAAGAGATGAACTCATTGAGTGGAAAATAACTGCAATCCTGGAAAAGTGGCAGAGTTGATCTGAGCTTAAGGGTGCTCTTTCTATTGTGTGGCACCTAACAGGGGACAAAGCAGGTCCTAACTCACCAACCACAGATGTATGTGAAATGCTTCCCTGCCAGAAGCAATTCGGTCAAACAATCCTATTTCCGTTCTATATATAGCCGTCTTCTCAGGTGACTGTGGTATAGCTGGATGGCCCCATTAGCCACATGTCACACCAGCATTGTGTAGGTATCTTTTCTTCCTCACAACCTGTGTGGATTTGAACTCTATCAAGTCAGGAATGACCTGCAAAAGCATACATGTTGATAACCTGAGGCCCCTCTTAACCACCTTGGTTTCCAATTTCTACTGTGTGAAAGGAAACCATCTCTATGTTGTGTCAGAGACAGCAGTCATTTTTATTGTTGCCTTGAGCTGTAACAGACAGTCCACATGTGAAGGTCACACAGCTGGTAAGTGCCAGGTGGACAATGCTAGCAGAGGGGAAGCACCCTTAATGCAACATTTTATGGTCCAAATATTTTATTCCTTCACTTGCTCGGGGAAATTTGAAGCCTGCTGATGACTTTCGATTAATAGACTGTTGTTTACTTGATGTAAATAAACAGGCAGCACCATGGTCTTGGTCTTTTGCTGATTCTTTGGTTGTCTTGCACAAAGCAGTTGTTGTTATTAAGAGTCTGTATAGTCCATTCAGTTTGTGTGTGTCCACAAAGACCTGTGAGACACTGTGGGATTTTCACTGCTCTGTTTTAATATTGAGAGGCCCCTAGTTAGGCCCCATGCTTTGAGGCTGATATCCAAACAGAACTAAAAAGCACTCGGATGGACCTGACTTTGAGGGCTTGAGGAATCTTGATGCCCATCTTACTTGCATACCATGCAGTCCATGGCTCCTCTATGAAGAGACTTTCTTTGAAAGGTCACAATTATATCCTCACTACTGCTTAAGCGTATGGCTGTGTTTGAAGTTAATTGTGGTGCCTCTGCTCTGGAATCTACCTCCAATAAACTTTGGTACTTAATAGACGATGTTGCTGCAAGTCTTTTCAATAATATTATCTTCATTCATTACAATCAGAATCTAGAGTCATAGCTGTCTATTCACTAGGCAAGAAGGTCTCTGTCTGTATTCTCTTTGATTGTTTACCACACACTGTATGTTGTCACTAAGTCAATATTGTATTGGTTCAGGTGGCAACACTGTCATATGTTTGGCTTTCATTCAAGTCATACTCGGGGCTGGATTCCCTCACTTTGGATAAAAATGGCTAATGTAGTCATACCTCCTCAGAATAGAAAGCGATGACTGAATGATGACTTAATAGATGGTGTCTCATTCTCAATGTTTGTGTGTGTTGGGACTGTGGGGAGGGAAGAAGGAAGGAATTTGTTATATTGGCTTTTAGAGTTTCATTAGGGCGTTATTTTTTTTCATTTCCTTTGGGTTAACCTGGTTGATGTTTGTTGTGATTGAGGAGATGAGCAGCCAGCTTCCACATGCACGCACACACACACACACACACACACACACACACACACACACACACACACACACACACACACACACACACACACACACACACACACAGAGCACTCATTAGTTCCAGTGACAAGGCAAATGTACTAAAGGCTATACTACACTGAAATACACAACTCTGTAAGCTAACACACCTGGCACTTACTGTACCTTGCTTTGTTGTCAGAAGGATTAGATTCCAACACCTGTGCATTCTTGAGCTTTACATGAACTGTGGTTCAAGTTGTGTACTAGACACTGTCATCTAAACGTCCTGTTTGTTACACTTTCTATAATTAAATGAAAACTGACTGAAACATACCAATCTTACAATGAAGATGGAGGAGAGCCCCCCTAATTTAATGGTAGGGGAAACACTGCATTAGAAGTCCTAAATGCAGACTTTTTCATTTTGGCTCATCTTGGTGTAAATATGTTACAAGAACAGTATGAAATAGTTGAATGCCTAAAATCGTGACTGTAATGATATGCCTGAGTGAAAGAAGTGTTTGATGATGGAATGTTTTTGAAAAACCTTTCTCTGAGCCCTTATGATAAAGAGACACTGTTGATACTGGATCACTCAAAGAGAAATGTCATCTTTGGCAGAACAAGGGCTACAGGAAATTGGTTTTGAGCTACAGGCTAGCAGACAAAAAGAAAAGAATGGGTCATGCAAAGTGACACTGTACAAGTGATGAGCAGCCTTCAGGTGAATGAAATTACAGTTTTAAGTGAATAAGTTTGTTAAAATTCAAATAGGGGATATTTACGTTTATACACCAGGGTTCCATCAGGGAAATTCAGATTCCAGAGCAGGTAGCACCAAAGGATAGAACAGCACAGTCACAGACACAACAAAATAAAAAACACAAGTTATATAAAAATATACTCTACACAGTAGCAGCAATAGATATGTTTAAAAATATATATACAGATTTATATAAAAACAGCAGCAGCAATAAATGTAGTAGCAGCAGTAGTGTTGTGTTTGTATTTGTCCTTTTTGTTATAAATAGATTAAATAACAAAAAATAATGCAAGCTGTTGTGTTGTGGTCAGACCTATTCCCCCCCCGTCCTCTGTCCTCCCGCCCCTCCTCCCTCAAAGTGTGGAGTTGTACAGTTTGATTGCACGAGGGAAAAAGGAGTTCCTGAGTCTGTTTGTGCTGCATCTGGGGAGGAGCAGCCTGTCACTGAACAAGCTTCTCTGGTTGCTGATGACAGTGTGCAGAGAGTGGCTGGTGTTATCCAGGATTGCCAGCAGTTGGTTTTTGATCTCTTCTCTGCCACTGTCACCAGACAGTCCAGCTTCGTGCTGACCAAAGAGCCAGCCCGCTTGATCAGCCTGTCCAGTCTGGAGGAGTCCCTCTTTGATGTGCTGCCCCCCCAGCACACCACAGAGTAGAAAAGGACGGTGGCGACCACAGACTGGTAGAACATCCACAGGAGTTTCCTGCAGATGTTGAAGGATCGCAGCCTCCTCAGAAAGTACAGTCTGCTGACCCTTCCTGTACAGATGGTCTGTGTTGCTTGCCCAGTCCAGTTTGTCATCCAGCCACACCCTTGTAGGTGCCTACAACCTCCACATCAACCCCCTCAATGTCCATTGCTTGAGGGCGTGGCCTGGACTTCCCAAAGTCTATGACCAGCTCTTTCGTTTTTGAGGTGTTGAGCTGCAGGTGGTTTGTATGGCTCCAGGTGACAAAGTCCCTCACCAGACTTCGGTACTCCTCCTCTCGGTCACCCCTGATGCACCCCATGATGGCTGTGTCGTCAGCAAATTTCTGGATGTGACAAGATTCAGAGTTGTAGCCAAAGTCTGAGGCGTACAGAGTGAATAGAAGAGGGGCCAGCACAGTCCCCTGAGGCGCCCCTGTGCTGCTGACCAAGATGTCAGACGTGATGTCCTTCATCCGTACATACTGCGGTCTATCATTGAGGTAGCTGGAGATCCAAGACACCAGGAGGGGGTCCACTTGCATGCTTGTCAGTTTGTCCTGTAGCATAAGGGCCCTTATCCAGATGTGAGTGGAGGTAGAGGATAGCACTACTACAACATTTTGCAAGTGCTCAGATAACTGAAATGTGTCTCTTAACTCAACTGTGACTCTTAAAACTAAGATGTATCATACTACAAACATTTGTTGCCACTGATTGGTCAGATACTGGCTTATGCTTGACAATACGTGCAAGAGATATATAAAAAGTAACTTTTTTTATTTGGTTTCATGTGAAGTGAACTTTAATGAATCATCAAAGTTATGCAAGCCCTTTTTTAAATCAAGTGACTTACAGGAAAGATCAAAGCACTTGACTTTTTGAGCAGCTTTTAGTTTAGAGACAAGCTGCTGCATGACAAAGGCAGCACCAAAGCTACACTGAAAGCGCTTTAGCCTTCTGATCAGATTGTGTGCAAAGTTTGGTATTTGTTTTTCCCCCCCAATGAAACCAATTATTCTACAGAAGAAGCTAGCACCATACATGCATCTCTAGAGAAAGGCTGGAGGACTTATCTGCAAAATTTAGTGTGTGTATTTGCACTTCCTGCTTTAGAATGCACATAACTGCCGTATACTATACATACAGCATTCTACCTTAAAAGTACATTTCTAATCTTAGTTTACAGTTCGACCCAGTTGAGTGAAACCTCATGAAGATTCAACGATTTTTTTGACCAGCCAAGGCTTATTTGAAATGCAGAAGCTCATCAGGGATTAGCCCCCTATACCTTCGCTTCCCGTAACTGATTCAGTGGATGCTGTGCCTCACAATGTTTCTTCTAACACCTTAAAGGATGAAATGAGGCAGATCGATAGCCTTTCCACAGCAGCAGTAAAAAAAAAAAACTAGATATATTAAGTCAAGCTTCTGCAAGAACTGTGTGTTTTGTTTTCAGAAAGCATACCCTTATTTGGTTGCAACCATTCTTTTCTCTTTATTGGAAAGATTGCTCTGTTGCTAATAATACAGTAGCATTCCCTGCTGAACCCTATAATGTGTTTAGACGGTTAGAAACCAAAGTAGTCGCTGCTGTGTTTAGTCATGTAGGTTTTACCATTGTCCAACAACATGAGACTATAAATACTTCCAAAGTAAACATGCACATCCAGGAATCTGCAGCCTGAACCATGAGTTCATGTTATACCGTTTAACTATGAGGATTCAAAATGCACACTAGCTTGGCAACAACCACGGAAAGCAGTTGCCGACACCCAAGTTCAGCCTCATAGCATCAATTACATGTGGAATTCAGGGCATTTGACAGAGTGTTTTCCTGCATAACAAGATAGCAGAACTTGTCCTTTTCTGTTTAAATATTAGAGCATTCTTTCCATGCTCCCGTCCACTGATGACCTGCAGGATTGGTAGTGCTGTGGGAAAATTTTCAGATGGGTGCCAGCTATGCAGTAAGAAAAGCAGATGCACAATGTTTTGCCTTTGCTATGTTTGGTTTTTGAGGACCTTTTGTATTGTTTAGATAGTTCTGGGTAAAATAAACAAAACAAGCATGTATGTGTTGGACTGGCTTTCTTTTTGCAGGTAAATAGATGAAATTGCTTCTGTCCTGTGCCATGAATAGAAATAGACCTGTCTGTGTTTTGTTGGATTATTTTCATGGGTTTGCTCGAGTGGCAATGCATTTCTGTTGTCTTGATGTGGCTGAAAGCAACTGATTTCTTTTTTCTATCTCCAGGGGCCCTTTAGAGAGGATTCCGAGAATCTCACCATGTTCAAGGCAGTGCTGAAGAAGAACAGAGATGGAGGAAAGGGGAGCAAGAAAGATTCAGGTATGTGGAAGAAAAATAGGCACACTAGGTTTCATTAAACAAATACTTTACACCCCACAGGCTTACACAAACTCTCTTTCAGAGACAGACGTGGAAATACTTTTGATCATCTTATTTTCAGTATTTGTAAATTCACTTCTTGGTGTCCAAAGTGCCTTTCAAAGACACCCTTATAAGTAAATATTCAGATTTAAAGGGTGAAGGGAGTTAAGGCTAAAGTAATCTCAAGAGAAAGTTGAGATAAAATCACATAAGCAATGGTAAATTTTAACTCTGCACTTAAGTGTGTCATCAAGCCATCATCTGCAGCTATTCCTTAATATTTATACGGTATATATACGATAGTTTAACTTTACCTCCTCTGTCTGTGAGGTGAGCGCTATGTGGTTCTAAGTGATTGACAATAAGTAAGAACTTGCATAAAGAGCTTGAGAACATGTTTGAGCACATTGAAAAGAATCTACAGTTCAAGGTAAATGTGTACTCAAAGCTAAACTAAAAAAAGATTGTTGTTTTACTGACTGTGACTAAATAGTGGTTGTGCTGTTCTCTTTATAAAGATATAACTTTAATGTTTAGTTTTTACAAGATATATAATATATATTAAATGTATGAGTAATATGGAACTTTAATAAAACATTACTAACAGAACAGTATATACATGCAATATGTATTGGTCATTTATTTAAATATATAGCTTTACGATTCCATTAATAGAAGACACAGAATGCAACACATAAAGTAAAGCTCTTGCCATTACGTTATTGACCAATACAGTAGGGCTGAAAAATATATTGTTTTACCATTGCAAATGTGTGGATGTGTATCCCACACATAGACAATACCTGGGCTGGCCGCCCAAGTAAATTTATGGCCGGCCAAGTATATTTCCGACCTGTTTTTATTTAATTTGTCATTTATTCTTAAAAAAATTAGAGAGAGCGAGGGAGAGAGAGAGAGCACGCAAGAGAGTGCAGGCACGCACGAGGACCTAACGGCTCCGTGCATAACTCCCGTTTAAAAAGAAAATTCCCTCTCGACTCCTGCTGAAAGATAGAGCAGTATCACATCAGCTTCAGAGAAAGAGAGAGAGGGAGAGCTAAGGTCCACTGTCCGTACAGCCCTCTTCAAAATGCACCTTGCTCCAATCGAAACTGAAGCTTCTCATGGCTTTGTTTTAATAATGTTAATGTACAGCTGCTTGCTGCCGATGCTGTGCTCAGCTGGACTCCTATAAATAACGGAATATTGAGTGGAACTTTCTAAAACACGATGCATAGTTGCTGTGTTTGTGTCTGTGCGCGTGCGCGTGCTTGGATAAATTGAGCAGATTAAAGTTGTTTGTTGCAAAAACTAAATTAATGTAAAGGGAAAAACACGTTTGATATAAATACAAACCTAATATTGAAATAAACCCTAAGATAAGAGTAAGAATAAAAACAGTATGTCGATCCTCTGCACCCCCCTGTGATGCGTAATAAAGTAAATAATAAAGTAACATCCCAGGATGAGGACGTGCGACCTCAGTCAAGTGATAAACCACAACAGCCAGTTATCTCATTTCCATGACTAATCTACAATAATAGTCTGTCTGGTGTCACAATCAGTAGTCAGAGAACTGACCAATGTGCATGCAGTGTCAGTGTGTTCCCTGGGACCCAGCATGTAAAAATGTACCATCTACCATCAGCACATGTATACACTTTCAAATCTAAATACATTTCATTTTGACTGTAGAGACGACCCAGCCGTTGTGTCATAACTAGGGATGTAACGATTCACTCACCTCCCGATACGATACGATTCACGATACTGGGTTCACGATACGATTCTTTCACGATTTATTTTACAAAATGAGACTGAAGAAAAATTATAACTAAAAAAGATTCCTTTAATTTTTTCATGAAAGTACTAATGCACCTCGTAATCTGTTTGGCTCTTACACTCGTTTGGGCGAGCGGGGCTACAAACCTGCTTGTTAGTATAGTTTGGCTTCGCAGCTGCCATGGTAACGCCTGCTTGTTACAACCAAACGCCTCTGCTCTACAGCTGCCGACGCTCATGATGTTACTGCAGGGTCCCAAATTAACTTTTTGACTTCTTGAATGAAAGAATTCACTGGTCAAACATATTTTTTACCGGCAGAAATAACAAATAGTGTTTTTGTGTCACATACACATCTGTTACAGTACATTTAATTGAGATGCATTATGTTCTGTTGAATCAATCACAGATTTAAGTCACAGATTCAATTTCATTTTATCAGATCAGGGAATTGAGAAATTAAAAAATATATTTGCTGGCCTTTATTTTTTAAATAGGTAGTTCCCAGACCCCCCCTGCTCCCCTCTGAACCCCCCTGCATTACGACATTACAGACTAAAAACTAAAATCCATCAGAGAATAATACATTATTATTCCATAAAACAAGTTTTCTCTTGATGGAGCTTTGACAATATTAGACACTTAATATAATCAGCCTGTTCATTATTAGACGTGTGTGTATCTCTGACTGCTCCTGCTGCGCGTGCATTTAGCGCGCACTATATCTGCAGTGTTTATAACGCAGCGCTGTTTCACAGAGTCTGAGTGGAGACGTTCACAGACTGAGACTACAGCGACTGTGAGATGACGTTGCTATCGTTATGTTAGCTGCAGACGAGTGAACGGAGAAAAGTCGAACCGACCGTTTGACCGGATCACATGTTCCCGACTCGGTCCGTACGGATCACGGATCAACTGTAGGCTACGTGCTGATGCACTTTAAGTTAAAAGGGGCGCGCGCGCGCTGTGTGTGTGTGTATATGTGTGCGCGCGTTTGCGCTGAAATTGGTGTGTCTCTGGGTGCTCCGCGATGCTCACAGTCATGACAGCAGAGAGAGGAGCAGGGAAAGCCGGCTGCAGCTACATAAAACGTGCTTAATACTCATAGCATAGTTTTTATGATCTTCTGGTAAAATATTTACCCGCCCTGTGGCAGATAACCCTCTGAAATGTACTCAACAAACGGAAAATCTACCCGCATTTGGCGCTTGGCGGGTGTGGATTTCGGACCCTGTTACTGCGATTCATTTTTCAGAGAATCGATGTGAACCTTGACAGCTTTGAATCGATTTTTAACTGCCTCACGATTAATCTTTACATCCCTAGTCATAACAGATGTTTTCTTTTCCTTTTTTGAAATCTGAAGGTTTTTTTCCCCAACATGATTCAACATGAGTCACACTCATTGTTGACTAGTTTCTTGTTCATACAATGGCCCCCTCAAATGAGTCTGTCTTGACACAGCAAATAGCCATTTATGCTTACAGTGCATATACCAGCCTGGACTTGATCTACTGCCTCTGGACCGCTTTGTACAGGTAGTCTGGTTCAAACAGTCCCTTTTTACAGAAACATGTCTAATAGCCATGCTGTCTCTGCCTTTGTCTGATGTGATTGTTTCACTCAACAGTCAGCACTAAAAGAAAAGACATCATTCATGTTTATTGCTCTCCAGTACATTGCAGAGGGAGGGGGTGGTATTGAAGGCTTCTGTTGTTTTATATCAAGTTGTTGTAACCTGTCTCACATGGATGAATCACTCAGATAACGCAGCTTCCCTGTTATCCAGAACTCCCCCCTCCCATCACACACACACATTCATACTTAAACACACAAGGTTTCTGTGTTCGTGTTGGCTAGGAGCAGCAAAGTTTTATGGCGGGATACAGCTCCTTTATCCCAGCCTTACTCTCCCAGTTGGACCTCATCCATCAAGCTAAAGCAGCTCTGTCTCCCTTTCTCGTGCAGGGACAATAAAATCTGGCCACTCCTTCCTGTTGTTTAGGGCTCTTAGGACAGATGATAGGTCACAGAGGTAACAGCTATAGCAGTGGTCACTTTGCCCTCTGTTGTTCCTGCATGGGGCAAAAATCAGGGAAGGCTTCTATAATTTCTTGAAGGTTGGACTAAATGAAAGATTGACACTGTTGGCACATTGCCTATAAAAACCAGTAAGGTTGTCAACATTTTCAATACCTTTCTTGCTATTTTTGTTATTAAAAATAAATTATTAGTCAGTATTGGCTACCTATGACTTTTTGTTGTTGTTGTCATGGTATCAAATACTGGTATTGTGACTAGCCAACAAGTTCCTCCTTGTTTATATTCTTTAAAATATCTTCATTAACATTTAGCTGAGTTATTATTATTCACATTAAGAGGCACAGTACACTAGATTACATCTCACAGTCAGGTATCTAATGTGTTTATGAATAACATAAGAAGTAATGACTCTGAAAGTGTATGTCTGTGTGATATCTCTGTGTGTTTACTCGTCTGTTGTCCTTGAGGAGGAGTTGATGTGTAAATACAGGTCCATACTGGGATCTGTACAGCAGTTTGAAACACAGATAGAGGCCCGTGTTAATCAAATGCGGTACACTGCAGAGCAGTTAATGGTCTCTGAGACAAGATAGTTCCATATTGCACATAAAATATTCACCTCACCTTCTGTGAGGCTTGAAAGAAGATTTCATTTTCATCCCAAATGGTTTGGGAGAGAAAGTTGTTTTAAAATGAAATGTCTGCTGCAAGGGAGTTTTTTGAAGTGCTTTATTATTCGTGTTTCTATTTTTGAAACTCGACCATGGTAAGGGTTTGTTAAGATGTGTTAAGTATTTTATCATTTGTATGTTGTGTAAATATGTTTCTGTTTTATAAGTCATGGTTGGACATTTATGTTTGTTTTGGCAGATTTTGTGAGCTGATGAATGAAAACTATGTTCATTTGTCCACCAAATTATTTCTCACAGTCCTGCTTGTATTTTAAGGCTTGACAGCTGATGGTACTTGACAAATATGTGCTGATAATTTAGTAATGAAGTATACGTTTTTAGAAGAATGCAAATATAAAAACTCATTTTACAGAACATATAAAGCAGACAACAATGCTTGAACTTATTTCCATGCTGCTATTTGTTTTAGTAATTAGGCTTCTGTCTACCCTTGCATTGCAATAATGGTGAACTATCTCCATAGAAAATATTTCAGCTGAAAACTTCAGCATATCGGCTGCTGATTATAATTAATATACCGGTAAGTCTGAATGATCCCATATTGGTTGGCCGTTGTTCTTAGTCATCCTGTACCGACCTTCATTTCTTCAGAAGGACCAGAAGGGCAAATTTCTTATGAAATCTGCTCAGCAACATATACAGAAAATCAATGGGAGGAGAGACCTTGATAATGGTATAATTGCAAGATAGCTCAGCATATGTTGCCCATGACATGGTGGCTATGGACTGGAGGCAACTTTAAAGCAGTCAAGGAAACTTGGCCTCCATGCCAGATACCACTACAGTCATTAGCTCTCCTCTGGGATCTCCCCATTGCCAAGACCACGAAAACACACAGCTTGCTAATTTAGTCTCTCCATCATGTGTTCCTCCTAGATCCTTCCTCCTCCTCCTCCTTGCTCCCTCCTTCTCGACTCAGTCTGTAAGGAATCTGTGTGGAATTGGCCTTTTTAATCCCTTTTAAGTACTCGTTTTTATGGTCTGCCATTCCACAAGTGGGATGCGAGTTTGCTGTGGCTTGCTGCCTTTGATGTCAACATGTTCTGAGAAAAGGTTACACTGTAAGCAGGCTTCACTGGAGTTAATAGATTTTGGACCCCAGGGCACAAGGAGATTATTATATTTTAAAGAATCTAACTGGTTTTTAATTGGTGTTTTCTTTGATAGAGGCCCCCTTCAGAGTTTACTGCGAGTTTCACCTATGACTTCCTATTAAATCACAGCAGTATCTGCTTTGTAGTTCACTGCAAAACAAATTACTTGTTCTAAGGTTGTAGAATTGTTTGGGACAGTGCTGCATTTTGTGGATGTGTTGCATCCTGTTTCTTAATGCAAACATTCTTCAACATCATTGCTCTGAAGTAATGTAAGTAAGCAACATGAAAGACAATGCAGACATTGCATTCAGGCACATGGGGTGATGCCAGTCCACGTTCCCTTTAAGAAAGTCACATGTCATCAGTTGTTTTTTCTTACCAGTCTGTAGGAGTGATATTGGGCTTCTTATGATTACAGCTAAATCAATTGATGCAACCCTAGTTTCTGACTGTTTTGAAGTTTTATTTGTGTAATGAAAAATTAACACGAAGCCTTTTCATAACCCTTTTTGGTAGACACTTGGGAACAAGTTAGCATTTTCCCTCCAATATGTACACTCTCTTTTCATGGAAAGTGGTCTGCTGGCTTTCTCCATTTTTATTTTTTTACTTCACAGAGGCCCACAGCTTCTATAAAGTAAATATATTTAAGGGAAGTGTTCGTTTTCTTATTGTTGCTGCTACCCTGGGAGAGTTGTCAACAATTATCTGTTCATGGTACGACCGAAAAAACAGTGTTTCTGACTCGACTTAAATTGCTTGGTGTGACTGCATTAGCCTCAGAGGGCCACCAACTTGGTCTCTAAGCACTCGTTGAGGCAGCTGCCAGACAGTTGTCTGTCTGTTGTGGGTGACGCAGTGTTAATCACACTACCATGCTTTGCCGCGCACTCTTTGTGGCTGATAACAGTTTCAGCTGTTTATTTCTCCAACCCCCAACATACACACACAAGCCATGTACACACAAACAGTTATGCAACCATCACCAGTTGGCAAGGCTTCTCTCAGTTTGTTTAGCAGTGAGGGGGACAGACACCACTTGTGCACCTGGCTGGGCAGGAGGCAGTAGTCCTCTTGTCCGCCAAGCACAAAAAAGTCGCTGCCCTGCTCAACTATTTATTTCCCGCCGTGTATTCTCAGGGACAATAGCTGTCCTTTTTAGCATACTTGCAGCATTGACACCAGATTCTTTAAAGAATACAAGGTTTACCTATTTGAATACAAGGAAGGAGTAAGCGAGAAAAAGTGACGCTTCTGTAACCGTGTTTCAAATTCAGCATAGCTTTCAGCTGAGGAGTGATCATGTAGCCACTTTACTTTTATCATCATCATCAAGGTCTTCCACTGCAGGGGGTGCTTTTTTAAAATGAGAAATATCTGAGGACAAGCGGGCTCATACAAGAACGTAATGTGTTGTTGGTTTGCTGCCTTGCAGAAATTTTAATTTTTAATTACATTTTTTAATTTAGGAGCAAGCTAATTTAGATTTCAGGAAGATAAAGAAAAAGATGAAGGGACTTTTCATGAGGTTGAGAAACCATACACAAACTAATGGTGTGTGTGTGTGTGTGTGTGTGTGTGTGTGTGTGTGTGTGTGTGTGTGTGTGTGTGTGTGTGTGTGTGTGTGTGTGTGTGTGTGTGTGTGTGTGTGTGTGTGTGTGTGTGTGTGTGTGTGTGTGTGTGTGTGTGTGTGTGTGTGTGAGAAATATGCTGTAAAACACGGAGTGAATGCTTGTTGCTTCAGCTGTGGTGGTGGCTGGTACATGCCGTCTCTGCAGTTTCTGTGAGTTCCTTGGGTGTTTTGACATAAAACAGTGATTTGTTGCTTGGGGTCAGACAACAGAAAATTGGTTACAAAGCAGGAATTCATTTAGAGGATTCTAAAGCTTGAAATCTGAAACCAAATATTGTTGATTGAGATCATAATTTAACTTTTCATCCTGGATATCCTTCAGTGGTGGACATAATGGCTTTGTCATGAATACTCCGTTTCTAAAGTTTAGAAGTTTTGTCGAGTCTTTCAATGAACTGTTCATTGAGTAAGTTACATTTTTTAAGATGTTCTCTCTGCTGTTATATTGTTTTGCTACTGTGTTAGGTTGAACAAAGAGACCCACAATGAAGAGATTACCTCCCTAATCTGTGTACTTTCTCTTCTGTTGTCTATGTTGCATTTTTCCTCCCTGTGATGAAACGGCAAAATATTGCAGCTGACATTGCAGGGATTCCTGCACGGTTATGTGTGTTCTTTTTCTTTCAGATGCCCTCAGGGGTTTACAAAGAGGAATTTTTTTCTGTTATGGGAAGACTTCCTTCAATAAACAAATAACCACAGGCGGTTTGTCAGTTTTTTGTTCCAACAGAAAAACAAGCTCTTCATGGACAGGTATTTGATTATACAAAAGCCTTGGTTTTGAGGTTTATAATGCAAATATTCAATGATCATATTTGTCACTGAGATAGAGATGTATCTAGTTTATATATTGGACATTTAGGTTTGACAAAAAAAGGAACTCAAATAGAATTAATAAGGAACCTTTGTTGTAAAAGAATAATGGGAATATTTAATCTTTTGTTCAGATCTCAGGCTGTTATTTGAGAAGAGCAGAATTAGTTAAATACTATGCCCAACAACCACTATGGCTTCAGAATTTTCCAGCAAAGGATGTGCTTCATGGAAATAGTGTGGGCTGGATATCATTGGAAGCACTTTCATCCAGTCTAATGTGTGTGGCATTTGCTGGTTAGCCTTTCTACATCACAGAAAGGAAAACACCAAACCAGGTTCAGGATCACAGTGAACTCTCTCACCTACATATACACGGTGGCCGACCCTACCTCAGACATTTACAAACACAGCTCAGTACACCATCTGCCCACAGGTTCCAGTGTCAAAGTGCCTGTGTTAGCCTGCTTCTTCTCCACCAACAGCTGGGTGGCAGCCTCCTCTCTACCCATATCTACCACAGCCATTTTGAGACACGCTCCCTCCTTGTCCTGTGGCTTGTAAGGGAACTCCCTCATAGTTCTCTTCCAATGTGGGTGGAAGTTTTTAACAATTTCTTATATTAGGGGAGCTGCTCTTAAACCAAGGGTAAGCGTACAGTATGCTCCAGGTGAATAAGAATAGCAAGATATATAGCATGGCGAGCCAAGACTGAGGTATAAACAAGATGCACATAGTCGACTAAAGAATGATCAGAGAGTACATGCATTGTGTGACCTGTACAGACAGACAGACAGACCCTATCTTATGTAACACATACGTATAATTACAAAAAAACAGAGGGAGAGAGACAGACAGAAAGAGAGGAAAGAAACCCCAAGAGACATTATTGACATCCTTTGATTTACCATAATAACTAGTCCTCAGACCAGAACCACTGACTCCTTTATCATCAGCTCATGGTTTTCCTTTTGGAAGACATGTACTGAAAAAAAAACTCATGCTTTTATGAAGCTATGCCTCTTGAGTTTTAAGTTCAAACATTCTTTGACAAATAGATCTTTAAATCAGTTTCACTTTCTGGTTTCTATCCCATTTCTTTCTTGTGCTGTTAATGTAATCAAATAGTGAAAAGGCTTTTTGGCCCATGTTTGCTATTTTTGCTCCCAGACATGTTTGTGTCTAGATTTTCAGACACTTGTAGAAGGATTTAAAATGGTGGAGAAAATAATGCACCTGATCTACAAAGGGGACTATTGAGCGCACGGACCTACAGGGCTATCAAAGCACTGTGCAGCCAGCAGGCAACCATTAGCGGGGCGTAGCTCAAACCACATCTTACACTAAGACACACATGCTCATGTACAAATACACACACTCACAAACACACACAGACACACACACTCCCACTAACCTCAGGTGTATCCACATTAGACACTCCCTGTCTCTCTGAAAAGCAAAATAAGGGCTCTTGGAGAAAGCTGTGAACCTGGTTGGCCAGTCTTTCACGCTGTTTCGTGTTTGCAGAGCGTTTTACAACAAACATTAGGCTCATGGTTACATTTGAGTTTCGCATCACATGACCAAGGACTTCTTAAAAGAAAAGCTATGAAGCTGATGACATATCATGCATCTGAATAGACGTATGTTTGCCACAATTCAGCCACACAGTCCTAAAGGTTGAGCTTAGCTTTAATTCTGTAGGTTGACACCAGGAAAACTGCACAGCTGCTTGTATCTCATCCTATCTTTATGTCATTTCCTGTCACTGTATTTCATTAATGGCTGAAGTTGGTTTGCTATCAATGTATGACGAAGACAGACCCGTTATTTCCCCTTCTAAAATGCACAGATTAATTGACGGTTTCTCTAAAGGTTTTTAATTCTTATTCTGGGGAATTTTATGCCTTTATTTGAGAGGTAGGACAGTGGATAGAGTCAGAAACCAGGGAGAGTTTCTGCTCCTGCTCCCTCTGACTCATGTGATGTAGCTCACTGTATGATTCTTTGTACCACAGTGGTACATTTGAATTTAATTTTGATTTGATTAATTGCGCCTAATTCCCCCCCACAGATCGTCATTCATATTTTTTTACTTGTTGAACATTAGTATTAGAAATTAGAGATGGGTCCTGATCCTTGTGATATAACTATCAAATCACTGGTTCAAAATATTGATATTTCATATCAATATCAATCATTGTTTTAAAAGATATCAGTTATTGCAGAATTGCTGTATTGTGATATTATTGTCATCGTGGACAACGTATTGTATCGTATCATTTTTATCCTATCGTATGGTATGATGAGTTCCCCTGTGTGTTCCACTCCCATTAGATAAAGGCTTGAAAATATGTTCCACTTTAAATAAACTTTTTCTCATGAAACTCTTCATAACATATTTTTAACATGGTTATTGCTTCCTTTCTAGCTTAACTTGGCACCCCATTGTCATTTTTTTAAAACTTAAATTCAACATATAAAAGACGAGGGAGAGTTAAATAGACTAGCTTATGGTCATATCTGGCACTGCTCTTCCTGCTCGGTGGTTTCTGACTGGAAAGATGAACAAATACTTCCATGGTTCCCAGAGGCCCTCCTGTCTGCCGAAGCAGCCGGTGACAACTCTCCATTTCACTAATTTGGCTCTCGCACACTCAGCATCGATTGTTCCTGTGACCTTGGAAATGTCTGCACAGCAACGGACAAGAGGCCAAACAAATACATGAGAAGAACGAATGGAAGCAGGGGTGATATCATCTACAGCACAGCAACACATCAGTTATAGTCCCCCTTATCCCAACCCCCCATCCATGGGCAAATAGTTTATCTTCCTACTTCAAAGAGAAGGAAAAACAGTTTATCAGCTAACATGCCAGGCTGTTTCAAATGGTCTTGAAGAGGTGATAGTGGCTGTCGTGGTGTTTCATTGGCTGGAGAGGTCAGAAGGCCACTGGTTGTTCTAATTACAGCGTGACCTGCCTGGGCTGGGCAGACACATTCCTTCTGTCTGTTTTCCGTTTTCCTTTCATACTTTTAACATCATTGTCTGTGATCAAAATGAGACATTGAAGTGTCTCATTTTGTGCAGGCACTACTCTGTTACCCACAGGAGATACAGAGTACTGGCTGTTCGGTGTCTTGCCTTCTGTCTGTTGACTTTGATATTTTTCCAAGATGGTTTTTCTCATCTATCGCCATCTCTCTATGCAGACCTAACCCATGCTGTCACACTGTGTGACTCGCAGAAAAGTCTGTGTGGGAATCTGTTGAGAGCTCTGCTCAGTCTTGGGCTTGAGGGCCCCTTTCTCTCTCCCTTCTATCCTACATTGCTCTGCCCTGCCCTGTTCTGCATTTCTGAACACAGAGACTTTTTTTGTGATTGTGCTTTCAGATGAATGTCTTGCCATCCTTAGCTCAGGAGGGTTTGAGACAGGCTGAACTAATGACCTTGGTTCCTTTGTGCCGAGCCTCAAAGGAAGAGGGGATAGTGCTTATTGCAAAAGGCAGCAGTGTGCATAGAGTACTCCCTTCTCATCTTTACATCTCTCTTATTTTAGAGGTGGCTTTTAAAGATTTTTTTTTTGAAGGATCTGTTAGTGAACAATTCTAATAGCTGAAAAGGTAATAAGAGCATTATAAAATTAGTCTTGCATGATTTTGGTGCCGTATGTTAACTCTTTTTCCCATTATTAAGAATGAAGATAACAATAATCAGAGTGTCAGTGCTTTTAGTTAAAAAATTACTACCGATCATCCTTCTAAGCACATCAAATGAGGCGAAAGTGATTGATGCTCAACTCACACAGATCCAAAGATTTTTAAAGATGGTTCAAAGCTGCAAACTCTCCCTTCGTCCGTGTTTGCTTTTGGGATTAGGTTGTATGGAAGGATTGGATGAGCAGCTTTTGTTCCACATCCTCGTCCATTTAACGTCACTGAACAGGCTGTTGTCCAGGGGTTAGTGGTGTTCTCATGACCTCACCTGGCCCCAGAAGAAACTCTGCCTAATGACCTGTGCTAATGGCAATCCAAATCTGTTGTTCAACCAAATCTCCATGGCAACCTTACGCTCCAGAACACATTGTACTTCTACATAGATATATAATCCACTCTTTTCTCCGATCTGCCTTATCCATATTAAAGCACTAAGGTCAGAAAATGGCAGGGGGGACTTGACATTTACAAGGTTGTGAGAAATCAGAGAATGTGGGACAGTTGAAGACTCTTGTCCACTTCTCATCAGACATCATTGTGACTCCTCATGTTTAAAGCTCACTGGCCCAGAGCTGTGTTCCTATAGTGTTAAAATGATTGATTGTTATATGGACAAGTGGGCTTGGCCATCTATCATCCACCTGTACCAGCTGTTTCCATGAATTGTAGAGGACATTGATGTAATTAACCCCATGTTAAACCCATGTGAGATGGTTTATGGTTCCACTTTAGAACTGTTCCCTTATTTAGCTTAACATCAAAAAGATCTACAATCTTTATTTAAAAAATCAAGACTTGAAGATTGAGAGGTACTACCAGAAAGGAACATAAGAACAGCATTAAGAAACAGGAACCAGTCAAAAAAAGATGGATTATTATATAATTTTTCTTCATTAAAATGGCTCAGCATTTGTAGGTATGTGCTCAGGTATGTATAGAATGTAAAAAACGTTGCCAGTTACCTCTACCTTAGTGGAAGAGACCAGAGACCAGCTGACTGCTTTTGACAGGCGAGATGAGAGGGGATCAGACATGAGAGCATGTATTTCCCCTTAGTGTGGGAGCTGAAAGTGTACCCCTCTTCTCTTCAATCTCTTCCTGAGGAGGCCTGTGGAGAGACATTCACACTGGGACCTCGCACACAATACTTGCTCGTATGAATATCAATAACTCTCAAGCTAGGACTGTCAACGGGGGATCTTGCCTAATGTATTCCAACGCTGTGATGAAACAAGGTCAAGCCCTTGAAAATAAATTTAGACTTTCATGGTTGGTCAGGCTTTAGCATTTGTATGACATGCCCTATTGTCTTTGTCTAAAATATGCAAACTGAAAATTATGGCAGGGAATTTTTGGCAAGGTAATATTCCTAAAAAAAAACCCATATGGTGTGTTTTTGACATCATTCTAGGTTCTGACTTTTAAAAAAGCAGGTGCTACTATTTTGTACTGAGCATTACAGTAACATACCATTTTAATTGTCAGTTTAACCTCCCCATACCTAAATGTTTTCAATGCTGCATTTCAGTGGTAGAAAAAATGCGATTCCCCTAATGCATTTTGTTTTACTTTGAGATTACTGCACTGACCAGCAAACCTTGAGATTGACTGATGGGGTGAAGACACACATGGTTACTTACTTTGCAAGATCTTACCTTCCATATATTGTAGTTTCTAAGTCCATACGACGCAATCATAGACTAGTATGGTGTGTTTTTTTAAGATTCTTACTAATTTGCTAGGTACAAGACTTACAGGAGCTCCTTGGTGTGTGGATCTTGTTTGCTTCCTTTTTTTGGCTCCAGGCTCTCTTAGGGATGTGTGTTTCTCTTTTGAGTTTTCATAGATACAACCGTTTATTAACAATTGAATGAAATTCCTCTTTCCTCATTGAGATTTGTCTAATTAAAATCTGCTCATCATTGGCTTTTCAACTTGTATGTGTTTCTCCTCTTTTAGGGCCTTCCTATAACATCCCTGTCACACATCTTGAAATGAAAAAGGGTAAAGATACTGCTGTCTGGCTCATTTTTTTCCCCCATACCCTCTTAAATTGGCGATTTATGAAGAGGAATGGGAAATGTCATGGTGGCTGCCCAGTTCTGCCCCCTCCCTCCCTTTCTCCTCCTCCCCCTCCTCTTCACTTCTACTCCCCAAGATACACACACATGCCCCTCCCTGTCAGTCTCTCTTCCCCTGGGGCCAGTGGGGAAGGCATTCCAGAGCTCAGGCCTCTGCAGAGAGAGCATCAGAGGGAAAAAAGGGGAGAGACAGACAGAGTCTTTAGTGTTTAGGATTCAGTTCTGCAGTCTTGCTTTGCCTACAGCATCTTAGCTTTGCATAAAGCAGCTAATTTGTTCTCATTATCAAGTGCATGTGAATTGGAGTTGAGGGTTTAAGAGCTGCAGGGACTGTTCCTGTTTCTGACAAGTTAAAACTAAAGAAACTGTCAGAGTTGTTTTCTCTCCTTGGGGGCCACCAGCATAGATGAGTAATCCTTTGAAACGAGTAGAGTAGCTCTGCACAGTTTAAGAGCTAATGAAATATGATTGTTGCACAAAAATGACAGTTTATGGCAAAAAATATGCCCAAAGGGAAGTCTGTGATTATTCTTAGTGTACAAACATTTACTTAACATACAATGACCAAATGTGAAAAAAATGAGCTGCTGCTGCTAGAAATGTCACATTGGTTCCCTTTCATTTCCAATCTATTTCATTCTGCACCAGAAGGCAGCCCACGTTTTACGAGTAAAAACTTACATGTGTTCCAAAAGAGCATAGAGGCTTAGTTTGCTTTACTATTTATCACTTAAATCAGTCTGTGTTTTACTGTCTTTAGTCACACTGGTGTGTACTGTATTATGACTGTTTCTATGGCTACCACTGAGTAAAGAGGTCTGAAATTAGAATGGTTATATGGGAAAACCACAGATGCCTCCATGGACTTCACAGACTGTGTGTATGGCTTTGTCTAACACAAATGTGTAATCTTTTTTCATTTCTTAAGTCATTTACCAGGCATATTTGCATCTTAGTAACATAAAGGATCTAATTTGTTCTTAATCATCATAGATGGCTTGTACTGACCCCCCTCCCCCACGTCGTAGTCCTTGTTGTCTGGCTCTCTCCTCCCTGTGGGTTTCTGTGTGTTAACCATGACAGCTTTTGTGTGACTGTCACCCTTGTCTCGGAAGTACACAGGGACCCCACATTGGCACTCAGTCTAGCGGGAGAATTCCCCCCTTTTGGTGGATTGTCCTATGGTCATCATGCTTTGTCTGTCCACTGAAAGAATCTGCATTAATTATAGCCTTTTCTCATGTTCTCTGCTTCATAGAATTAACTGGCCAGGATCTGATAGAGCATTTGTGCATTTGTGTGTTTGTGTATGTGTACAGTAAATGTATAGGGGGGAAATGGGAATGGTAACCTGGCTCATATTGCTATAGTTGGCTTTTGCCAACATGGTTTGCGCTGTAAATAGAATTCTATGTGGTAAGCGAAGTGGTTAGCATTAGCTCAGTCGAAGACAAACTTCCAGAAACACCACTGTTTCTCTGAGCCAGAAGTGACCATATTTGGACTAGAGAGTGGAAAAACATTCATATCTTTGTTCTCGTAGTCGGCAGCAGGCAGTGACTTGTCAATCATAGGTAGCAGCACCCTAAAGCATACCCTATGTGTATCATCTATTCTACTCTAAGTTAGACAATCATTTGTAAAATAAACAGCCTGCTGTTTGGGGTAAGACATGATGCCTGTGATTAAGACCCTGAACATATTGGGAAAATATATGCTAATGTGTTGAATCAACTGAAAAAAGGGTCTCTTTTTTATTTCCCACTCTTAACCTCAGAAACACATCATTACTGTACCACCACCAAAACGGTACCTGTAGCTGGGTCTGAGCACTGTTTGACCCCAGCATTTAGTTCAGAAAGTCAATGTACATATGCTTTCTTAATGTTAACCTCTCTCAACCTTAGTAAACTGTTCATAGTCCATTTTAGAGAGTTGAGGTTGATGTTTAAATATTGCAGACTCCTGAGAGCGAGAGACAGACCCATCTGAATTTTTACCTAAACAAGGGAAATTTTTTGGGGGTGGGGGGGTGGGGTTGCCTTTACTGGATAGGACAGCTGAGGAGAGACAGGAAATGTTGGGAGGAGAGAGTAGGGGGTGTCATGAAGCAAAGGGCAGAGGTCGGATTCGAACCCACAGCTGCGCTGCTGCGACGAGGACTGTAGCCTCATCACATGGGGCGTGCGACATAACCACTAAGCAACAAGGGAACATTTTCAACTGTAGTAAACTACATCAGAAAAGTGAAACTTCACTTTCTTTCCTTCTAATTCTAACATGTTTCTACAGCGAAGCGTATTGAATTCAGCTACAAACAGAATGTTCACCTTATGTTGACTAACAGAGCTTAACCTGGGACATCCGTCTCAACTTGCATCAAAGGTTTATAATTTTAAGTTAAGAGTTATGTGCCAGGCAGACAGGTTTAACTCCTCAATGATATGGAAACAATTACTTTATAAAAAATAACACAGGTGCCACTCAGTCCTATTTACGTCATAGCTGCTGTATTGCGTCTCATTTGCTTTTTTTTTTTACATAACCTTTACGTATTTTTGTGGTCTGGCTTTGAAGTTGGATAATTTTCATGGACATTTCAGGCCTCAATCAGACAATGGAGAGGGTCTGTGTTTTTCTGTGGAGGAATGCATTCCCTCACAAGGAGTGACGGATCACATTCCTTTGCACAGATTTACTCAAGAGGCGAAAGACACCATTCAGATGTAGACCCATGAACAATGTTTCAAAGCATTTAACATTCATTATTAGCTATTTAGCATGCTGGGGGGATGTTAAGGTCAGGCATGAAAAAGAAATGAATTGTGGTTGACTTCATTTGATGAGGATGGTCATTTTGTCAGTATAGGCTCTACAGGATAAACATACATTTCATATAGTGATAAGGAAGAAGGATAAACAGAGAAGTACGATTAATCATAAAATTATAATTGAAAGTAAGATATTTTTTATGTGGTTTCAAATGAAAGTACAGAGTTTCTAACTTTATGACAATACTGCATATGTTGGAAACAGTGAGTTGGAACATTGGTTGGAATAAACGTTTCACATTGACCTGCTCAGATAATTGATTTGTACTTTAAGGTTTACTTTTCTGAATCAATGTCTTGAAATAATATTGAACCATCTTTATGGGTTGGGCATGTCCCAGTGTGCTCTGGCCCTTCTCTTTGATGAGGAGAAAAGAGCAGGCAAGGGACTGTAATCATTTTTACATCATCTTGGGGCACCACTGTATAATTAGAAAAGGGTTGATTTCCTTGACCACAGCAGGGGCTGAAATTGCAGGCCTTGCCCCGAACAGGGTTTCGGAAAGAAACTGAAATAGCACTGGCAAAGTTCTGTCCTTGTGTCCCTCTGCGTTATAAAGTGTCGGTCAGATGGCGGACCAGTCACCGTGACACACTGCAGCCAATCCACCAGCACACGGACGGCAAACTTTTATGTGGCACCTCTTGTTTTCAGAACCAGCTACCAAAATTACAACTTTGTTATAATCTATTTAGCATGCAATATGGCTGAACCTGTATGACCACAACCTGATGTGACTGTAAGCGAACACTCGGCTGGCAGCTTTTACAGCTTGTGACCGATGTAGGCTTTAGGCACCACCAGTTTGGTCAAAATTTGTAAAGTATGGTTTTGAACCTATTTGGGACATCTGTGTCAAACTGCTATAGTTATCATGTCCAAAAAAAGAATGAAAGCCCTAAAATGTATTGATTCAGTTGTCAGGGCAAGTGCTGAGTCACCAGAATTTTTAACGAGTTTGACAAGGCAGAAAGGAGCATTTCAGACAACTTTACACTAAAGATGAATCTTCTAACCCCCACATATGGTCTTCATTCTGTGTATACAAGATATGCCTTCATTCAAGACAAATAGTTAGAGATGCACTGATTCACTTTTTTAAAGTTCCGATCTGGCTCCGGATATTTTTAACCGATACTGATTACGAGATTTTTTCTATCTTAATTCATATTGTTAATTTTGTTGTTGTTGTAAACCTGCAGTTCAGTCTGAAAGTCTTCAAAGCAAGACTGCGCGAGTCGAGAATGTTAAGAGCCTAAAGATTTTTCTTGACCAGTGACGCTCATCGGTGCCGTCAGTCAGTTAATTACGTCAATATTGGACCAGATACCTGATATTAGAACGGATCTGTCCAATTCTATACAAATTAAGAGATGACAGGAAATGAGGGAAGAAATATATCAGAAATGACATGCAACAGAGGTCTATGATCCACAGAAACTAGAACATTTTTGGTAAATAGTAAATTGACTGCCAATGGCTTTGCCAGAGGGGTGAACAGTTTATCATTTTACCGTCACAGTTTTGATATGCATATGCGCGCTACGAACATTACAGGACATGCTTTGTCGGTCAAGTGACATGACACACGTAATGCTACAACTTTTGTGTTGTTTGAGGCGAACCGCCAGTTTTATTTTTTTCAACACCAATCACTGTCACTGTGCATGCAGTCTTTGTGTCCCATCACACCTATTACAACGTTCGACGTACGTACAGACAACGTAGCTGCCATCACAGATACAGCACACTGGTGTGACAGTCAAGGCAGATGCTCAATTACAAATTTGAAACGAGTGTATTCCTGCTATCACAGCACCTTTTCCTGGTGCTTGTTAATGTTGTGGCCAGATATACAGACTGTTAATTGAGCCAATGTGCCGCTAATTGTTTACATTTAGCGGCTACACCTGCAGTGCACAAAGTGAAGTGTTGTGTGAAACACAGGCAGCTCAAGAGCCTTAGAGGTATGCTTTCACCTAATTAGAAGTTACAATCATGGGGCTGGTCATGTATACTAAACGTAACTTTGGACATTGTTGAATATGTATATGATGTATAAGTAACACAATTGCAAGATGTTTATTTGTAAAATTTAAAAGGAAAAGTGTTGCTCAACCTGTTCTCTGTCCAACTTTCCTCCTTCGACTCAATGTGTGTGTCAGAGCTGATGTGACACGGCTGGACCCAGTGTGTGATGAAAGTAGTAGGTGGATTTAGACTGCATTTATCTCTTTTAATTTCCTTTTTTTATCGCAGAAAGAACAAATATTGCAATGTCAGTTTTTATCAATATTGTTCAGCCTTACCTTAGAGCAATTTGAAGTTCAGTATCATGCCCACTGGCACTGCAATGGTGCACTATAGGAACTAGAGATTGAAACCTCGACCTTCCAATTAGTGGGCAACTTGTAAAATCTCAGAGCAATAGCTGCTAGATGCCGTGGATCATGATGGCCACTAAAACCCTAGTCCCCTAGTGTAACCAAGAATACAATATTATTAATGATCAGTTCACTATAGACCTGTGTGTGTCAGTCAATGTGCATTGAGCAGTTCCCTATCAGGTCAGGGACACAACAAGTCCAGCGGTTTTTCCACATCTGAAGGCATGCAGAGGTGTCATTGCAACCTTTCTGCTTCCTGTCTCTGGCATTCTTCTTTGTTTAGGAGCCCTTTAAAAAACAGAGCAGCTTTTATGTCCCCTGCAGCGAGGCGGAGGCATGGAGAAAATGGGTCTCTGTTTCTGATTAGCCCGGCAGCCCAACAACACTCATTTCCCCTGAGGAGCGAGCCAGGATGCTAATATAGTAGTTTGCCTCTTGTATTTGAGTCTTCAGTGATTTCTGCAAACCTCTGGCTGCAGACAGGCGTCAGCGCTAATCTGCTGCATGTCTTCCAGTGCAGCAGGGTCTTGAGAAGCTAATTGCCATTACTGTGGTTCACCACATCTGCAGTTCTGATTTAGCTGGGTCTGCTGACGTATGACCTGTGTTATTAGTAAGGTATTACATGTTATCTTGAGGTTGATAATTCTTACATTTTAATTTGTGGCAATGATGAGTGGGCAACTTTAATGCCACAGGACAGATTACTTTGCAGTTAGCCGGCTCCATGGTTGGAATTATCTTTCCATGAAGGATGAGTGCTCAGTACAGCAAAGCCATTTTTTCCATCTTGGGCTTGGATTTCACCCAGCAAACTAGTCACCAGGTTAAATCATTTGTACTGTAAGTCTTGAACCAAGTCTTGTGAACTTGACTGTTGGGCCTGTAAGAACAGAAAATGACAGTATCTGAAAGTGAGACAGAAAAAATATAGGGACTATCCAGTTTCAGTGTGGCAGCAGAGCAAGTGAAATATAGCTACCTATAAAGTATAAATGAGTGAGTTAAGAGCAATGTGACACCTTATGAGAAAGTTGCTTGCTTACATAGCCAGCAGACTTCTGAACAAATTGATCTTATTACATTCCATTGCAACCGGCATTACAGGTTTTTCTGTTTTATTGTTTGGTTTTAACATGGGAAAGACAACGTACAGACACTTTTGAAAGAATAATAAAAAGCGGATCTCATAGGTTAGTTTAGAGGTTAGTCAAGTATAGACAGGCCGGGAAGTTGTTAGCACAAATGGCAGCTAATGAGGCAAAAGTACCCTGGAGGGGCACAATGGAAATGTTTTCTCACAGGTGAGGTTTTCTCCTTCAAGACATATTTTTGGATAAGAATCAGGCAGTGACACTGATAATTTTTTCTCTTGATGCCTCAAGCTACTCAGAAGAATAGCAATCTGAGCACAAGCAGCAAGTCTAGATCTTACTTTCTTGACTTATAATGTCAGCACCAGTTGAAATCTAATTCTATCGGCTATCTCTTTCAGCTTTCTTATAACAACAACATCAGCACATTCTGCCTCAAGTTCCACTATTTGTATGTACTTAATCACTAATCTTATAACAGATTTGAGCCCAGGCAGTTAGGGGAGACTTGTTGTGAAAGTTGTGGTTATTCATGGTTGCAGCGAATACAGTATTGATTGAGCTCATTGAGAGATACTTTACCACAGATTATTATCAAGGTACATCTAGACAGTGTGGTTAAGTGCATTACATGTTATCTTACCTCAGTGGTCAGTGACACAGCCTTGTTTACTCTGCTAACGGGATGTCCTTCTCATGTGCACATACGGTGTGAGAAACGCTCAGTGGCCCATGACCCTGGGTTTAAATACATATTATGTGTCCCTGTGTTTTCCAGGATCAGCAGTCATCCCTGTTTGTGTCCCTGAAGAGACTTATCTCTGACATTTTTTGGCATTGCATTCTGTGAAGTTGATTTTATGAACAACAGTCACCTGTTACTGTAATTATTTGAGCTTAGTTGGATCCTGAAACTGGAATACAACCTTGAATGAAATGTTGATTGCAAAACCATACTGCAGGATGTGGGTGGTCATAAAAGTTACTATTAGAATGACTTTCCCCTCAGAATCTGCAAGCATTTTTTCAAATGTGAGGAAAGTTTAACTCCTAAGGGCATCGGCCTGTAAGCTCCATCACATCTGATAATATGTATTATGTGCATACAGAATAAGAAGTGAGTTCTTGTTTGGCATCAATAAGACTCTTAATCAACCCCTGCTAGTACGCAAAGCTCAGCAAAGTCTAGATTAAGCAATGATGTCAGCAAACTTTCTCTTATTGAGAAAAATAGAGCCTACAGGCGAATGCTGTACTGACTGGTCTGATAATATAATGCAACATTGAGCAGTTGCAGGTGAAGCAGTATGGGCAGTGTGTTGATAGCTTAAATAAACCATCTTTATAGTCAAGCTGAAGTGTATACCACTGAGTTAGTATCCCATGTAAGGGTGGTACATGATTTGTATTGAAAGAATTGACATCTTTTCAAGCTTTGTTCCATTGAAGAAGGGACTCTGAGTTAGAGACCATTCTAGTTTATGCTGATGAATCCTGAGTTCTACCTACTGCGATAGCTGGTTTCTCTGCTAGCCTGTGGCACCTATCTGTGTAACATGGTTACATTCAGGGATGTGCTGGGACAGAAATTCAACCCGGGACTTTGACATGGAGAGGCCCTTATATCAGGTTGTGCCTTTTGCACTTCACGCCAAATATTTGGTTATTCCTGTGGAAACTAGTATTTCATGAAATTCACCATATGTGCACTCATGTAATTTAAGCACCACTCCTCACATCACCATTGCTGCTTTTTGCTAATGCAGCCATCAAGTTTAAACACTCAAGCCCAGTGGTTTACTTGCACTAATAACTGACTTAGCTCTCACATTGTTTGTGTATGAACAAGTTTATAGTGTTGTGAGACTACTTGAGTTTTTGCGGAGGCCACTTTACCAATCATGTAAATAACTGGACCGTTGGACCCTCCACCATGGAAAATATTGGTCAATTTTGCATATTTAGCTGCATCTTGTGCATGCTTAGCGTTAAGTTTCACAACTTCAGACGCCTACAAACAATCTGCAAACACTATTTTTGGTCATGATGAGCCCGCATGAGCCAATCAGATGTCAATAACAAACCAATATCAGTTCAAATTAGGAGGGGTCGCTTGTTGCCCCTCAATATTGAAAGTAATTGGCCAGTCTTACAGGCAGCGTCCGCTTTGTGCTGCTGTCTGTGCTGGGCCAGACTGCCTCTGTGACGGCCGCCCAGAGGACCATCCATACTGCAACTACCGACATCAGAAACTGTAGAGTAGAAACTCTATGATCCCTGGCCGGTACGGCCTAAAATGGGTCGGCCGTTCAAAAGTCCTCCCAAACCAACCGATGGACACCCCGCCCCTGGTTACATTAAAGCCATTTGAACACCCTGTAACTATTTGGATGCAGCAAGTTCTATACTGTTATATGAACATGTAGGTGGAAATTGTGTCGTCTAGTTAGAAACAACACTTTTGCTTGGCTGCAGAAAAACAGTTTTTTTTTTAAAGATATGAATGTGTACTCAAACTTTCCATCCTGTCAAAAGCAGGCAGCTTTTTGCTGCAAAAGTTATTCCAATGTTTCCTTTTTGGTTTTACATTGTGTGTGATCAGACTCTGGATGGTAGTAATAGAAAATGGTTTTGTACAATGTTGTAGTTGGTTCTCCTTCAAGGTTAGCTTGGTCATCTTTATTCATCCTGTTATTTCTGGTTGTGGCCTCTGTATAAAGTTCAATCCATAAAACAAGATGTATGGGTGAGTAAGTATTTATATCACAAAACGCATTGTGGTCTTGCATTAAATATTAGTGACTGAAAAAAACATCCAGTCAGAGGCTCTTGTGACTGATTTAGTTTGTTGATTTAATATCATACTCTTTATTACCTGTACTCGCCTTTATTTTTAGGCCATCATTGATAGTGGAAGTGTCTTTATATGTGTGAGGTAAAACCAAAAAAAGATCATAAAATGATCTGTTAAAATAATCCATGAATCACATTCATTAAGTTTCCAAAACAGGCATCATTAACACTCTTTAGCTCTATGTTATATTTACTTGTGAAGAACTTAAGGTGCACAGCCTGAAGAGCCCTGTGTCATTGTGCTCATTCACAATGCAGATTATTGTGCATTGCATCCAAACAACACACACAAGTACTTTCTTCTATAATTCTTAGAGTTAATTATGTCTTAACACAATAGCACTTCAATGAAAACAGGTTTAAAAGTCCACAGAGCTTCCCTGTCTACTCCCCTGAAAACTCTGCACTCCATAAATAGCCTTCTAATTTCATAATAATAAACGTAAATGTGAATCTAAGAGCCGCTCCACTTCAGCTGCTCTAATTAACAACATCAGTCCTCCCCATTTCATTGCCATTATAGTTGCTAAGGTTAGTATTAGAATGTTGAATCTATTATCACACTTTGTTGTTACTGCTAAAACACATATCGTACTTTTTTCCTGTATTACTGGCAATGTAAATACATTTCATTCTTTGTTGTTGTTGTTGTTGTTGCTCTGTTCGTCTCTATCCTTCTCCTTCTTTCTGCATCTGCATCTTTCCCACTTTCCAAGCCCAACACAGTTCTGGGGGGAGATGGCTGTTCAATATGAGTTTGGTTCTGCTTCAGGTTTCTGACTGTTTAAAGGAAGTTTTTCCTCGCAACTGTTACTTTGCTAAATGTTGCTTCGTGCTGCGTCATGGTGGATTAAAGTTCCGTCTTTGTAAATTATATCATAAAGGTATAGTTTAGACCTCCCCTTTGTAAAGTGTCTTGAGATAACATTTATTATGAACTGGCACTATACAAATAAACATTTATTGATTTTTTTTTTTGCTGCTGAAAGTCTATGTTTACCTTCATATGTAATAAAATTCAAGGACTGTCCTCTTCTTTTTGTTACTTACATGAGGTAAAGCCAGAGCTTTTCATAACAAACATGTGCTTCTACCCCACAGGCGATGTCCACAGCCACAGTGCCCAAAGGAGACTCCCACCTGAGGGAAACCCTCAACAGATAGGGCCCGGCAGCGGTCACCCTAACGTACCGGATGATGTTTTCAGATTAAGCCTTACTAAGGGAGTGTCCATGTCTCTTCCATCCTCACCCCTCCTGCCAAGACAGTCCTACATGATGCCTTTACGAACTGGCAAGAGATCCCCAGGTACTGTTTCGCCTTACAGTTAGTTTTTCTGTACTATTCCTTACCTTGCTTCCTGTATTGACGTTGATTTTCTGGCCCCCCACATTACCATGAGTATTAAGACAGATGGGCTAAATGTGCTGCAATAACTTGTTTGTTTTGGTACAATATTTTGGTCTCATAATGGGAGCTTCATTTGTCTCTGTGGGCATTTACAGGATTATTGAACCTATGACAGCACTTTAGTGATGAGAGTTCATCTTTGCCCCTAAAACACTGACTGAACTTCAAGGTATTTTGAGTATGTGTAACCCTTGGAGAAATAACAGTCACAAAGGAGAGGGGGCCAAAAAGTAGTAATGAAAGCTAACCTAATTTTCTTCCTCACAGCTAGTCTGTGAACTGACACTGGTTACAAGTAAACTGTTCTTGTCTCTTTCTCCTTGTGTTTGATCACCTTGTGTTGATGTCGAGGTCTCTGCAAATGCACTGTGTGTTTATACCTTACCGACTAGTAATGGGTGTGTGTTTACACTGGATCTCATTGTCAGTCCCCCCCAGACGCCTTCCATCCACCACATTGGTCACATGCTTGTCAGCAGCTGTGGGGTGCTTCAAAGTGGGGGGGATGCCTTTGTAGCTGAACTTGTTTCAACCTGAGTCTTTGTATTCTGGAGACTTGGCAAAGGGAAGAGAAATCCTTTAAGTGGTCATTGTGGCTCCACTCACATGTGGCACTCATCTGTGGGGCTATGTAGCCTTTGTTTACAGTGGTAACAGCTTTGATCTGTTTAGTGTAAAGATGAGTTGTTGGGAAGGAGGAAGTGTGGTTTAGGCCTATTGCAAACTTTGTGTTGCACAAGTTCATATCTCTATTAAGAAATTGTCCTTTGGTTGTTCAACTCTCAGGTTTTTAATGTTTTGAAAAAGCTTGCTAATGGAATTCCACATTCTTATTGTATTGCCGTATTAGGAAGGAGGTTTTGTTGTTTAACTTCTGAACTCAGATTTTCTATGCATCTCTTCCACAACTCTCACATTATTCAAACTGTAATATTGGACTGGCAGGCTTAAAATTGGGACGCAGTACATTATGCAAATGTTCCGTGGAAGGCTGAATACATCATCACTAAGTCCCCGGTTTATAAAACAGGTAAAACAAAAGACAAATACAGTTTAAAATAGCCAAGTTGAGTTTAATTTCCTCAGACGACACTCAAGTTAAAACTCTAAAATCTCTTCAGCTACCTCAGGTGAGACAGAGTTTGAGATGACTGTTTTAAATCCATAAAAGGTAGCGCTGATGGAATGTACTGTACATTTACAGACGTAAAGGGAGGGACCAGAGAGGGAGATGAAGAAAGAAAAGACGGTGGGTTTGTGAAGGTGAAAAGGGCCCTTGAGACAGGGGATGGTGAACACTCATTAAAGGTATATTCCCACTTGAAGGGCTCTGAGGCATGGAAAAGGGGGGGGGGGGGGTAAATGGACCGACAAAATTGGATGTCATGGAGACAACTACGGAGAGACGGTTTGGGGGACGGTCTCCTCCACTGTCCTCACAGGTATCTGTGAAAACCCGTCGGGGGAGAGTTCACACCTCCAGTTAATAAACACATACTGCAGGAAATGTCTCAGCTCTGCGATGAAAACAACATGGGTCATGGTGCTGTATTTTCTTTTCTCGGTGAGCCCAGGAAACGACAGTATACTCAGTTTAAGGCTAATCTAGTTAAAATGAGAATGCTCTACACTATGGAAATGAGAGATTGGAGATTTTCTGTTAGAACCAAATAAAGACAGAGAGATTAGTTCATTTTATTTGCCACTGACTGCTGATATAATTTAATACTGCTAAGACAATTTGACCTTAAAGCGAGTAAAAAATGTTGATCAGCTGATGCAGGATTGCATTTGGGATACACATCCTTATAGGTGTTATTTTAAACCAGTAGTCCCATTGCATACATCACTTGAAAATCTTGCGTACATTTTATGGAATTTCCAATAAGATCATTGACATAATTGGCATGCCTTGTTATATTCAAGTATTTTCTTACTCCAAATGTAAGTTCTAAAATATTCCTTTAATCCTTTCTTTTAGGTTTCTACGTGTCATACATAGAAACATTTTGATTCATTCAAAACGACCACACATGTCCTTTCCGTTCCTGGTGCTCTATCTATGTAGCCACTTTGTAAAATGTCATCTTTATTTTTTAGATTCGGATCAACTGTATTATAAGGAATATCATTTTGGCTCATTCTTAATTTAATTTGGATCGTTTAAGTAAGTTGAAATCATTTACATTGGCTGAGATGACCAAAACACAAAATATTGTGTCATCACAACATTTACCTTAACTTCTACTTAAACTGACAATGAGTTCTACATTGTTTTTACAGCGTAGAAAGCTAGTCAGCAGCTAGTAAAAAATGTAAAGATAGATCATTCTACTGTATACTGTTTATTTATGTATACAACACATCCATCATTGACTTCTTTCGCACATCCATTTGTTCTCCTCCCCATCCATCCCTCACAGATGCCTTTAAGGGGAAGTGGTTTCACAGATTCCGAAAGCATTTTGTGGCTTGGCTTCATTTCCTGACACATTGGATAATCTATCGCAGTTTGGACGGCTCAGACTTAGTGGTTGTTCTTTTCATGAAAACTTCACAGGGGACAACAGAGAAACATTCAGTTAATTAGGAGTGTGACGGATGCATGAGCCGCAAAGTCCTGGTGGCGTTGAGTGCCGCAGCTTTGATCAGCTAAGCCCAGAGCTTAACCATGAAACACAGCACTCTGACATGTGTCGAACAGCACCTAGGCTTTATGGTCTTAATAGTTTACAGGCACCCTAAATGGTCAGGGAGGGGCATTTACTGCAGGAATGTTTCCTGAATGGATCCATCTTGTTTCAGCCAATACAGGACAGAGGTCAGGTATTGAAAACTTGAACCTCAATCTTAAGTGGGTAGAGTTAAGTTGATGACAGTCAATGAGGTTTCAAGTCTTTTTTCCCCCTGATGGTTAGAGACTCCCTGTGATCCAACTCTGAAAGTCTCCTGGGTATCTCCACAGTGACCTCGTCTGGTTGTTGTATGTTACTGTCCCACAGTGGGATAAAAAACAACCTTCTGTTGCACCACTGATAGTTTGTGCAAAGATGATTTATTTGCAGCTATTGTAAGAGCGCTTCAGAAAAGCACGCCTCTCCATAACCTTACAACCACACAATATATACAGCCACTCTGCTTTCCTGAAGTGTGAGCCCTGTAACAGCATGATTTGTATGGATCTGGTCAACATACCAGAAATGAATGACTGTCTATTGGACATCAGGTGATCTCTGAAAGTGATGGATACAGAGGTCATTGAGGTGTTTCCACTGTAGGTATACAAGATGTGTGACCTTTCTGAAGTCACATGGCATAACTGTTAGCTTCATGCACTGCCTGCCTGCCTGCCAGCCTACAAAGGGTCATAAAACAGCAATTCAGATTGAATTACTGCAGTGTTAAACTTTCATTGGTATATCTGCAATGAGGCCACAGGGATACTGGTCTTTGCTGGGCTGTTGTGTATATTTAAATGAGTTAAGTAGGTTTTTCTTCAATGGAAATTTTGGTTGCTGATTTATTATTTATTGATTGATCAAGTGAGCAGGTCTACAAATCACCACCAGAGAGCAGAGTTGACTGTTTTGACTTGATTTTTGTCTGACAGTTGGGTGATGTCTTTGATAAATGATAATGACCATACATTGCTATGGACAATGATTCCTTTGTTTTCCCTTTCTTTTTGCTGCATTGTTGAATACAGATGAAGAAGTTACAGCGTGCCATTAACTCATCAGTCCAAATCTCAGCCAAATCTCTAAATAACCTTAAATCAGAAATCAAGCAGTGATGGAAAAAGGCCAACAGAAACAGAGGGCAGTGTAATGCAGGTCAGCTTGAGGTGTGACTCGGGTCTGTTGGTCGCTGGTTGTTGTCTATGCACTCTCGGACCAAAAATCAGTAACATCACAGTAACATTTGCTCTGCTGCTGTCTTAGATTCAAATTGTATAAATGAATATGAGCATGATGCTACTTTCTCTGACTGTGGAAATCTGATGTCACAATCACAACAAAGGGACAAAGCAAGGCAATAAAACAGTTAATTAATTACATTAGATCACCTTCGTTTCTTTCTCTCTCTCTCTCTCTCTCTCTCTCTCTCTCTCACACTCATTATGTCATTATAGAGCTCTAATTTTTGACTTGCATACTGTCAGGTGTACCGTTGATTATCTCTCTTTTGCATTGTATCAATGTGTATACGAACGTCAATAAAGTAAGAATTTGATTACACAAAAAGGCTGATACAGAAGTGTGGCACTGAACTGAATCATTATTATTTGATCACAGCATCAGAAATTGACTCGAGCCTTTTCAAAGAATTTTTAAAAAAGCGCACATTTTTTCCCCGTCATCATGCAGGTAGATGGATCTGTTAATGCTCCCGTCTTTGGACAGCAGGATTCAAACACACAAAGTCAATGTGTAAGCAAATAAGATTACGACTTTTTACAACAATAGTCTAACACCCATAAGGTGCTTGTCTCCTCTTTATTTCTGTTTAGCGGTAGCAACCGATTTCTGACCCCAAAGCACGTTGAAAGCCACACAGTCATTACGTGTGTTTTTTGTTGTGGTTATTAAGCACCAACATGTCTGTGTTCTTGGGGATATTTTTTTTTCTGGAGCAGAGGTTAAAGCTTCACAGGATGTTATCACAGCGGGCCACATAAAACAACACAGTAGATCATTTAGTTAAACACTGGAGGATTTCTCCGTGGATTTATGTGTTTTCGTTAAGCCTCATAGTTTTATTGCAGTCATTAACTGCGTGTACAAGTTCAAGGACAGTGTCTGCTTAAACTGAAACCACTTCCAGAAAAATACAAATATTCAAAAGGTTTCAATTGCTTCTCACTGTAACTTATTATCTATAATCATTTCCAGCTAAACACTTCATTTCTTCACAAAATAAACTTAAATAAGTCTTTCTAAATCAGAGGTAGATTTAAAGTCTCTTATTATATTACAGTTTGAGCTAAGAGTACAACCTTCCTACACTTATGATCAATGTACATTTACTCCTACATTGCCAGATAAGAGCAATTTATTTTGCAGTTCTGCCAAGAGGAGAGAAACTCTCTTCAAAGCCAGTTGTAGCCCCTTTGAGGTGAGCTCTCCTGAAGTTAACTCTGGGGGTATTGACAGTAACCAGACTGCCCTAAGGGAATATTGATGCCTTTCTGAGAGCTCAGCTGTAAAAGGGCTTGTGATGTGGCAGGAACCCTTTGAAAGGTTCCTCTGATGAGCTGCGCCCCTGTGAAAAGTTCTATCTAGCTCTCCACTCCACTGCTCTTCCCTTACACCCCGGCTTTGGCTCCTTATCACATCCAATCCCCCTTTTCATCTGCAGAGGAATCCCAGCTCACCTACTGCCTAAGAGACCAGCTCTGAATAAACTGCCACTGCTTCTTCAGTCAGTCAGTCAGTCAGTCAGTCAGCTCGTATGATCTGGTGGTGTATCGTTCTAGATTGTAAATTGCTATGGAAAAGGAAAATCTTCTTCACATTGCTGAAGTTTGTAGTGTAACCTCTTGGAATTGTATGACTGTGTGCAGAGAGATGAGTGCAATACATAATTCATGCCAGCCCTCGAAACAGCATGTGTGAAATTAGTAGAGACTATTAAACATAGTGTTCCTCAAAGATTACAAGTCTCTCCTGGTGGTAGAGGAGAGGAAAATGATGACATGTCAGGCTGTGAATAGGGAATGAATCATAAATTAGCATTTGTATTTTAAGTTCACAAAGCACCATGCATGTATAACTGTCTCAGCTAGTTTGCATCCATAATGGAGAAGAAATCGAACACTTGGGGCAGATATTTCAAGACCAAGAATATCTAATGCTGTAAGATGTTCAATAGATAACACTCTGCCCAGGAACCAAAGGAATCTGCGAGCTCATGTTTTATTTGCTCTGGTACCTGTCCACTCAGAGAGAACTCCATACCGTCTGATTCAGGTCAGGCAAACACAACCGTTACACAAAGCTTAATATTAGCAGGTTTAGGCAGGTTTAGTAACTGTTGAGGTTTAAACAACAGAATGACTGTCACTACTGCTGTACTTCTGAAATTCACCATATCTGACAAAACTTTACTCAGAAAACAACAACTATCCACCTACATCAATGTATTGATCAAAAGATCAGAAATCAAGTAACATTGATGTAAATTATAAATGTGTGTCCATATTATCTGCAGAATATGGGCTTCCTTTGTTGAAATGTCCATGACAAGGCACAAGGTAAGGGTCGGTCAATGTTCCCACACTGCTCTGATTATGTTTAAACTGATTTTACACCGTTTCTCATCCGTCACAGCAAGCCCTTAAACTGAACTTAATCCACATCATGGCAGACTCTGTGTGTCAGCAGTGATTGTAGCGTTGTCCAGAGTGGATAAATCTTATGAAGATGGAACTTGTGATTCACACCTAATTAGATCGTGTCATATACAGAAACTAAACAATGCCATGATAATCATCCATGTATGATATTGAGATAGAATCAGTACACATTGGTTGTTAGAGCTAGCTTCCTAGCAGCCTACTGCTATGTCATTGTTTGGTTACAATGTTCTAAGGGTCCAGGGACATGTGGGTCGGCACCCGAACATAATGCCCATTGAAAGTCAAAAATGACTGGGTATTGACATACTGCGCTCAACTTTTTTTGCCAGAATATATTCCTTTTCCCTTTTGAGTTGAAGAAGGGCATTTTGGATCATAATGGGGGACTGTTGTGAGACTGCTTTCAGTGTCTTTGCTGCACAAAGCAGACACACTGTCTCATTGAAAAGTTGAAATGTGAAGAAGTCAAGAGTCCATCATGAAGAATGCTGGGAAATCTCCTTGATCACTACCCAACCATGAACAATCCTCTCTTTCTCTAGCTTCGACTGTACGCTGTAAGTTTTTGGTTCTAGGTATTCTTCTGTTTGGGTGTGTGTATGTGAGTGTATGTAAGTGTATGTGCCTGCTGATTGATGGCTCGCTGGTCATGGATTCCTGAAGCTCTCTGTGAATATCTGTGAGTAAAGAGTCCTTTGCAGTCACAGCTTGCCTGGATACTTTACCCTAGAGAGGCTTTTCTTGTCTGTTTTTTTCTCCCCCAAACAATCTCTTCCTCTGCCTTCACTTTGTTTGCTTTCTTCCCTTATCTATAAATGTGTATTCTTTTCTTAGACACACATTAACACACATGTTAAGGCTTCATTATGAGATAGACGCTGGTGCTTTCTGCTTGAATAGCATGAATGAAGGGAGAAGGTAATCCTCAATTTAGCAAACTGAAACTTGATATGGCATTTATTATGTCTCCTTTACTATTTGACTCACACATTGTCACACATATAAAATCAGCATGTTTTACGATTTAATAGTTCACCTCATTATAAAGTAAAAATATACCAAAACTGAATAAATAAAAGATGACGTGCTGAAAGTTTAAAATAAATTCAGGTTGCTTTAAAGGAGCTTTTTATTCTTTACCGTCTTGATATTTTTCTTTCTTTCTCTTTTCAAAACAAACATCCCTGTGGATTTAACTCTTCCGCTTTTCTTTGCTGTCATGAGCTCTTGCATGCTTTTGTAACACACCAGATTGAGGTATTTCTCATTGTCCTCTCTGCATGGGGTATGTCAGCGATAGTGGGACTGAATGCATTTTACTTTGTTGAGTGTGGCTGTGAGATAAAATGTGGAGATGTCTTTGATACTATGGTGAGGATTTTTTGTGGAAAAAGCCTGACATTCTCTCCTCACATCAAACTCGGTGATCAGTTTGCACATATTTAATTGCTTTGCTTAATTGCTAATTGTTTACAAATTATCCTTCTTGTGAATGGATTTACATTTTGGATACTGCCTTCAAAGTGTGATGAAAGTGAGAGCACATTTCATTCCTCACTCTCCGTCTCTCTCTCTCTCTCTCTCTCTCTCTCTCTCTCTCTCTCTCTCTCTCTCTCTAACATCGTCCTTCAAGGGTCACATGTCAGACACTTTCATCTCTGCGACCTTTTCATGCTTGTTATAAACTGCAATTGCTCGTTCCTCAGTGCTTCCATCTTGAAGGCCATGGCGGTAATGACACCCTGTTAAATCTTGAGATGAGATTTTGAATGGCAAAGAAACCCCTGCATCCCTTCGTCTGTCATGTGCTGACACTCTGACATCAGAGTCTTGCAGAAGGACCCTTTTGCCTCTTCCCTGTATTATCAGCCCTCAGATGTGGCCCAAAATTACCCTTGATAGCTTGCCTCATGTTTTCTATTTTGTGTGTGGATCATGTGTGCCTCCTGGCGCTCTGTGTAAACCGAATCTGAACTTCAGCAGATGGTTTAAATTACTTTAACCACACCCCCTGTTGTGTTTAGATGAATACACTCAATGGAACATATTTGGTGGTGCACTTTCGGTCCAAGATATTTACCTGAACTAAGTGTGTATCACACAGAGCCCTCTCTGTCTCTGTAGTTCTGCTTTAATTGGTGCCGCGTGACTCTTGGTTAATAGGTTCTGCCTGACCATCCACAGCTGAATGCAGACTTTAGCTTTTGTAGAGGCTTCTCAGCCTCCTTCTGGTGAGATCTTATCAATACACACACATCTCACATGAGAAGGAAACCCGTTTTAAGATGTTTTTTCACAACACAAGTCTTCTGGTTCCCTGCTCCTCTGACAGACAGCTACATATGACTTTGGGATCTTACTTGGAGTTCTTTACTTGCTTGTATAATTAATTCATGCTAGCATGCAGGGAAACTGTCTGATTGCAGATACAGAAGATATCTGCAGGTATCAAAAGCAATGTTCCTCACAATGCATTTCAGCTTGCATATCCATAGATGGCACTGTGCATCAAGCTGGCTTAGGTTTGTTGCAATGACATTTCCAGATCATTTCCTCTCGCATAGCTGCTGCTCAAACTCCCCCCCTGTACCCCCTGTATAACCTCCACTATTTGTATCTGTAACCAAGATATAACAGCTGTGGTTGCGAAACAAAATGTTCAATCTGATTAAGGGATTTTTTTCCTCTCTTGGGGTGGGAGTGACTAGTTATCAAATGTGGTAATAGGAAATGGCTATCTCTGCTCCCCCATCTAATCTTTATGTTATGACTGGGGTTACACATACAGTCATCTGATAACAGGAGTCTGAAGGAGGAGGAGGAGGTCTGGACTGGGTTACAGTAGGTTATGCTGGATATGCTTGTAGGAATGGAGTAACAGGAGGCATGCTGTTGCCATTCTCTGTGGATTTATGGACCTAAATTATACAGTGGCATCCTGTTTTTATGCTATTTCCTGCAGTTTCATTTTTTCTATTGTTTCTGACTCTGGGATTTATTTCTTTATTACACAAGCAACTGTGGGATAGAAGAAGAGAACTCAAAATGTGCACAGCAAAGTTTCATGGGAGATGTTTGTCCCAGGGCTTAGTATTTAGTCTAGTGGCTTTGCTGGATCTCCTGCAGATATAAACAATGATATTGCCACTTTAGTTAGTAGGCTTTTGCTACCACTCAATGAAACTTTTTGCTTGTACTACTTAAGGCAGATAAAAGGCAGTTTTATAGAATGGTGGAGACAACAGGGGAAAACCATATTTGTACACTCAAGAATGAAAAAAGAAATGTTGCACTCTAGTAGCCTTATATGATAAAGTTCAGTGCAGTGAGCAAGCATTCTGCTCGTCGCTGTGGGATTTTCTAATTCTGTCACAGGGTGAGCAGAAGGAACAGAGCAGCCAGCTAACCTCGACTCCTTACTAAAGGCATAAAGGCGGTCCTCAGAGGACTTTACCGCTGTCCCAGATTCATCATCTGACTTACACAAGGACGCCTGGACTTCATGTAGCCATATGTTTATCGGGGGTTTAACACTCATTTCTGAAGTTCAAAAAGGAGCTAATTGTCATTGTTTCCTGCTGCAGTTTACATACCCCGAGCCGGTGAGCTACGTTTTACTGGGAGTCTCCAGCCATGCAGACAATATTCTTGGTTGTCAGACAGAACGGAGCTGCTATCAGCGCAGAGAGTTGCCTGAGAGAGTGTGTGTTTGTGTGTGCCAGTGGGTTTATGTGAGCTACAGAGTGCAGCCAAGCCTGTCCAACTAAGACACCAGCGCCTCTCATCTCTAGTCCCATCTGGAACACGTTAATCCAGCAAGAACTCTCTCTTTCTCTGTTTCTCCCTTTTTCTCCTCTTTTGCATTTCTTTTCTCTCTCTCTCTCTCCTACTCTCTCACTCTCTCTCTCTCTCCCTGCATCTTCGATTCGTGCTAGCAGGTCCAGTCAGGAAGCCTAAATATGTTGAGAGTCCTCGCGTTCCCTCTGATGCCATCGTGTCAGCGCTGAGGAAGGTGGCTGATAACAAGGAGTCCTCCCACAATGGTGAGTTTTGCTTTACATTCACTTGTCTGTTTAAACGCTTGTGTTTTCGGAGTAACCTAAAAAAAAACAGGCCGAAAGAGTGCGAAACATACAAGATGTCTGCTGGAATTCACAACTTATCCTCCATACTGTGATCACTCTTCATAGCGTGATGTAGGTTTTGTCCATGCGGTCAGGAAAAGGTCTGTGTAACCTAAGGATAGCATGAGCTCCTGCATGAATGATCCATGCTAGAATGAGGTCATCTGAGCAGCGTTCCTTCGTGTAACCTCTTATACAAACACACAACAGTGCCATGTTTATTTTAAAGTGTGTGTTTGGATTACAGAGGAGCCAGTTGGATACATTGTCTGCCCAAAGCCCTGGATTTGTTTCATGTAAATGTAATGAAGACAAAACCTTAAATGTCCCAGTGATTGGACATGTTATGAGTGTTTTTGTGTTTCCACATTTCCAGGAGGTGTGCTTTTAGTGTTATTGCTAACTATTCTCTGCTGTGTTGGGCGTTGTGTGTTTGTTTGTGTAGGGGTAATGTTCCACTAAGTGGTCTGTTTTGGTTTCCAGCAGAGCAGTGCAGGCTCAAATTCCTGCCATAGGCTTAAGTGGAGTTGTAGGTTGATATCTTTAGCAAAAGACAACACAGAAAGTAGTGCCCTCTGACTGGACATGGCTCACATACGCAGACAGTAGTAGCCCAGCGCAGCACAGTCACTGTTGACTGTTACATACCAATCCACGAGGGTGTGTCTGACATTCAGCTGGCACACAGCGCTGCCTCGGCTCAGAGCGGGCTACCGGCAGATTGCAGACACCAGATAAATGTTATCTCATGACAGCTGGTGTGCTGGCACTGTGAGAAAACTAATTGTATGCGCTATTTAATTCAACAAGTGATGAGGAAACTGGTTTGGATTTCCTTAAAGAGAAATGTATCTCGATAATCAGTGTTATTGTTAAGTCATGGGACACTGGGCCTCGTTCACCAAAACGTTCTTAAGAAGAAATTTGTACTTGTGCAGTTCTCAAGAAGTTTCTGACGTGAACTAAAGTCTTCTTATCTGTGATTTGTTCAAAGCGAGGAGGAATAATATCTAACATGTTATTGTGTTTTTCTTAACTTAGCACAGTAATATTATTAAATAACATCTATAAATATATTATTTAAATGTAGTCAACTTGAATTTAATCATACAATGTTTGTTTGAAACTGGAAAATGTTGAACTAAAAACTGCAGACTTGGGTAAGAATCTTTATCTGGTGAAAATCAAACAATTATTAACAACAATCAAAACCCGCCTTCACACACGGGTATTTAAATAACAAAGCTATCACATGTTCAATCTTTTCATTTCAGTGCTAGCTTTTTTATTTAAATAAGAAAGATATGACTTATGGTCAACATCTCTCTGTTTTCGGTTATCCCCCCCCCCCATTTACAAAACTATTTCACTTTATGTGGTCCGCGTCCTTTTCTTATTACGGCATGATGTATTTTGTTTTTAGTGACAGCGCTGTCTAGACGAGTGATGTCATCCATATATCTGTTTGTAGTGTATATTTTGAATACACATCTTGACGCTACTAAATATCCTACAATTAAATCAGCCTGTTTGGGTTTCACTTTGGCGGCACTTCATTCACTTGAAACTATTTCTTATACTTGGTGTGAAATCATTTGAAGGTTTTTATTTGGACAGTCCCAACGTCTCACTTCTTTGCTTTTCTATCCCGTGTGACACAGCCCTGCAGGCTCATGCCCTTACACTGGCATTAAAGAGGCATTTCTCAATACTAATTAGCAACAACTGACGTGAGTTTTCAGCTTGCGAGGAAATGGCGTTCGTCAATTTAAGAACACAGGTGTGAACAATTCTGCAGTTTAAGAGCAGCATCATGAATGTGTGTACACGTTTTCTGAGGATCCTCTCAAGAATAAATGTAAGAAAAATCTTAGGAAGATGTGAGTTACGCCCATAGTTTAAAAGATCATCTTAAAGCGTCTTTCTGAAGCTCTTCCTCCCTAACGTAAAAGAACAATTAAATCATGTTCCAGGTGAGTTTAGGTGATGTAAACAGAGAAACTTGTGTGCAAGGACTGTTGTTGTCTTTGCTTTAACCTTTTGTACTCAGCAGCCTCTTCTCTAGTTTTTTCCAGGCTAAAATTACTCTTCAGGGGATATAAACAGCCTCACTATCTCAAAAGCATGACACTGATCTGCTGATCAGACCTACAAAGAATATCTTAGCTACCACTAAAAAAGAGAACTATCCAACTTCATTAGTCTCAAACTAAAGAGTTCAAAGTCACTCTCTCCTTAAAGAGCTTCAGGCATTTTAGAAAAGTTAGTTTAGTTTGCAGCTTTCTTGGTAACATATACTTCCTTTATTTAATTCATGTAAACATGCACGTAGCTGTTTTTTCTTAACTTTTTGCTATTGATGCTGTTTATATTCCTGTTTTTGAGCTGCTGTAACATCTAAATTTCCCCCATTGGGGGATCAATAAAGTTTATCCTTATCCTTATATGCACGATCATAAACATTGACATGATGACTCCCACAGAATTTAAATAATAAACAATCTGTGATTAAGGTCACACAACTGCTGACATGTGTCATTGCAGCCATGTACATTATTTCATTTTCTGCAAGCTGGAGAATAATCTTGAAAAAACGTTGTACCTCATTCCTCTTACAGCTAGATTTAGCAGGTAAAAAGTTTACTGCTGAGAAATTCCAGGAATGAGCTAACTCCCTCAACTTATTATGTACAATTAGGTGCTGTATAAATTCTAGACTAATGATTGCTAATTGTGATTGCCCAGCTGTAGCATGATGAGGCCCCATGCACAGCTGAGAGTACACTCTCAGCTGTGCATGGGGAAAAAGAGGCATGAGACACTCATGCCTCTTTTTCTCTCCCACATGGACAAATTAACACATGTAGAATAAGGATTCTATTTGTAACTGGGTTAATTTGCATGAATGTGCCTCACATGTCAGTGTGACAAGGACAGATCCAGTGTTCTTTTGTCAATAAAGACAGCATCTTTCCGTCTGTGTTATCTTCTACTTCAAAGAGGGTAAACAATGCTGCGTCTTTTGTGAACTGCTGATACAGGACAAGATGGTTGTTCGACATTGCAGCTTTTGTAACAAGGTCAGCATCGGTGAGGAATGTTGATACAGTGACAGAAGAATCGGAGACGGAAAATTTTGCAGCATGATAACTGTGTGACCTTCAGGCTCTGAATGAAGTGAGGTCTGAGGAGTTGTAAAGAGGCTTTTTGTTGGGTGTTGTGCTGAAGGATGCCTTTTCTTGAACTCCAAAAAACATGCATCAAATCGTCACTCACTGTGCAAAGTGAGGCTTCTTGTTGTATTTTAAGCAGTGCATACTTGATTTGTCTTTCACTGTGAAAGCCTTTTTTTTTTTAAATACGCAGGATAATTTTTTTGTTTCATTTTGGTAATCCACAGATATGATTTAAGCTTACATGTGAAGTTTTTTTTGCACTTTCAGCCTCCACTGATCCCTGTTGTGGATATTCATGACGGGCTGTAGGCTAAGAAAGGAAACATGCGTTTGACCTGCAGAGGTGTCATCTCACATTGCACGTCTTTGAGGAAGGATAAGGTTTCTAATACATGTGTGTCAACGCAATGTGTACTCTTATTTCATCTGTGTCCACAAGTACATCTCTGTTTGTTTATGTATATGTGTGCGTTTGCGTGCATGAGCGCCTTTGCAACAGGCGGCCAAAAGTCCGCCTGTCGAAATTGTTTCAGCTGTGGTCACAGACCTCTGTCCCTGTCATTCAAGACCGAACCTCAGGTCCCGTCCTCTCGTACAATTATGTCGCTCTCTCATAACCCCCCATGTTACAACTCCCGCGAAAGGGGCCAAGCTCTAACCACCTGTTTCATCATGTACTGATTATCTTGTCAATGCTGAAACTATGGTGTAGTATGGCTTTCACTTCTCTGCTGTTACTAAGTAGTTAGACTCATTACCACTCATTTGTTAACACCTTTCATTTGTGCTACCATTTAGTTTCATGGCACGCTTTAATTTTACTTATTAAATCAACAGTTTAAAAAAAAAAGTTACATATAGCAATGATGAAACATGTCATCAAGGAGAAGTAATATGATGCAACATCTTACATCTAACAGCACAGGTGGCAGGAAGCTGCATGTCACAAATATTACTACACATTTTTAAAACCATGGTGTCACTTTTAACACATTTTACATTTCATTTTGCACACACCCAAAACAGTAGAGCATATATTCAATTCTTTGGTATATTTCTGCATTGACAAAGTCAGACAGGAAGACTAAGAAGATTTCTCTTCATGTATAGTTCAATGCAGTCTGTCAGAAATGCAAACAGCAGTATTACAAACTGGCTGTGATTTTTGTACCACTTATAAAGGCCTATTGTATAATCAAGACCCATTGTAAGCTGCTCGATGATATAAAGGCACCCTTCATTCACCATAAGGCAAAGGGGTGACTTTGCTACAGCAGTGATAAATAGACTATGATTTCTTTTTGGCTGTATCGAAGCTGTGATTCTGTCTGGTTTCCACTGGATTCATTTTCTCTCTTTAGATCTGGAAGCTAACATTTTTCATGCAGTCTTTATTTTTCATTGTTTGATGAGAAAGTCTTTTAATCTGTCCTAAAGAAGCTGCAGCCCTCTTAGTCAAATCATGACTGATGTACTGTGCCAACAGTAACATCAACCATCAAAACAGCCAGATCTCATTTGAAAGTAATATGTTATCAACAGTTTACCTTAGTGCGCTGCAAAGTCTCATTGGACACTCATCTGTGCTCAGAGTGAGGATATTTGTGGTTCCCACATTGGAATGTGCAATAAGAGCACTTAAAGTGCTTCGGGGGGGCACGTCACCTCGTACCTCTCGACTTAAACAGGGGAGCAGGATGCATGTTCTCATCGAGGGTTCATTAAACAGGCTTCACTGTTGTGGTAATGAAACTCCAGCTGCTAATGAGCACCGGCTGGATTGTTTTCTCGGCAGGGAGAGAGCAAAGACAGCTCTCTGGAGCCAGTCTGTTCATAGCGTCCCCCCACCTTCTCCATCCTTCTTTTGCTCGTCCTTCTTCCGTCTTCATTCTTTTACAATATCACTGCTCAGCACGGCTACTATTTCACACCTGCTCATAAACCTCCACCGGCAGCAGATAACCTTTTTTGTCTCCATATGCTGTAGGGTTACTGGAAGAATGAAAAGTGGTCCCACTAACATACTGTCTGTAGCGCAAGCTAGATTTACTTTATACTGTATCTGTCTTCTATCCAGATATATGCAAGTATTAGGTGTATAGCCTAAGATTCTGTTTCCCTATACTGCCACAGTTTTATAATGCCCCCTTCCACATCATGAGTACTTTCCCTTTAATTGTGAAATCAGGAACTGATTCATGTGGTTTGCTGTGCTGCCTAAGGTTTAAAGAACAAGTTTTGCGGGGATCAGTGGATAAACTGTTTTATTCAAGAGCTATGAGAGCAATGCTGTTGAGAACATTTGATTGTAGATGGCACATTATTCCTGAATATAACCAACTTTGTTCACACGTCGGATCTCTCAGACTTCTTGGAGGAGTCTTGTGCATGTATGCCACAGCAACGGTTAACTCTGCCATCTTCAGTTTGCTAGATTCATCTGTCATAGCTTCAGTCTTATAACCTTTTTCTTCCTTGTTATCGTCTCCCTTTCTTTTCCCCACTGTTAACAGACTGACGTCAGCTTTCTGCAGATTGATATGACTAAAGGTAGTCCTCTGGAGTTTGTGATAAAAGTTGCGTCCCAAGCAACCATGTGGTTATCTTAGTAACGGTTTGTTTTCCTTAACAACAGTGATCTATCCACTGTTAGCAGACCGTTGCTATGCGTAATTGGCCAATCAGAATAAAGTATTTCACACTGCCGTGTGTGAATGGGACTAACCTGCTGAGCTGCATGTAAAAGGACCAATAAGCATTAACATGAAACAAAGCAGTCTTTATGATTCTGCATCCTGCAGGTCTGTCTTGCTTTCATGGCACCATGGTCAGGTTATCTTGGGATACAGGTAGAACGTGTGATGTCAGAAGTGCTGCATTGAGATACTCAAAATGTAGAACTGGACTCGAGAATGATTAATGTTTCATTGTTGTGTTTCTGCTTCTTAGATTAAAGAACAGTTTTGAAGATGAACACAAGGTTATAATCTAGGTATACGGTTTATTAGGCAGAAGTGCCAGTTGTTTAAAAGTACACTTGGTCTTTTGATCTAGGTCTAGTTGGCATTCTCTTCTCTTTGTATTGAAAGAAAAATACAGCACTGCATTTATTTGGCCTTGAGCTCAGATTACCACTGAATGAGAGACACAAACCATAGTGAGATGAAGAACATTCTACAGTAAAGTCTGTAGAGCTGTTACTGTGATGAAGGTCTACCAACACTGACCACTACTATAGCGAACTGTTAAAGACTCGCTTACATCCAGAACCTATTGTATGTTGTCATCAGTGACAGTGTCAGACAAACAACTACGATAGCATTTACATTGGCAGCAGTGTTAAATGTGATAGCAGTAATGTTACATTGACAGCAGTGGCTGCTCAGTAAAGCTTCAGATCGGCGGGCTGCTGCTGTGGCTGAAAGGTTAAAGAAAAGAACATCTTACTGAAAGGTAGGTGATTTGATCCACAGCCAAGTTAGAGAAATTTAGCAGTAAACTATAAAAGATAAACTCATGCACACCGTCTAACTTGCAAACAAAATTTAATGGCAACGTTTCGGTACTAGACCTTCATCAGGCAACAAGTTTGTCAAAAATGGGCATGACATCTTAAATAGGAAGTGGCTACAAGCCTGCAACCAATCATCATTATGACGTCAGCTCTGGATTAACGAAACAAATAAACATCAGCTTCTCGGTTGAGAGCACATACACCAAAAATTTGAAGAAAACTGGCAAAAACTTTAGAGGCAGATATAAATATTCCTCAATGCATCATTTTCAATTTAGGGGAAAAAAATCCCAAAGGCAAAACGAAATCCAAACACAAAATCAGAAACGCTGCAGCAGATCAAAACATTCAAAAAGTGGCCAGTGTCATACATGGCGCTAAAGTAGGCTCCACAAAGCGCACACACTTGGCAAAAATGCATGTCGAATCATATATATATATATGCCTCAGTCACATAAACACATAAACAACATTTTATGTTTTCAATATGTTTGCAGCATATGAATCACAAAAAAACATTTAGAACCAGTTCATCATTTAGTCCTTTTGGAGCCAATGTTTGCAGAGTATGGATCCAGTACGCCTCACGCTGTTTAAGAAGTTTATCATGGTCACCCCCGCCTGGGTGGGAGAGTGACTTGTTCAATCCCACAGAACCGCAGTGAGGAGATGTCATGATGCACATCATTAAAATGCACAGCAACGGGGTAATCCCGGTCGTTTCTGCGTTTTGTGCTTTTGTGTTCACTGATCCTTTGTTTTAGTTTCCTGGTAGTTTTCCCAACATAAGCAAGACCGCAGGGGCAGCGTATAATGTAGATAACATGTGTTGACGCACAAGTGATGACGCTGCTGATGTGGAAAACCTTTTACCTGTATGAGGGTGAGAGAAATGATCAGTTTTAAAAGTGTTATTGCATTGAGCACAACAGAGAAATTTAGCAGGAAAGTTAAAGAGCAGCATGTGTCCCTCCTTTAATACCACAGCTGAAGTGCCCTTAAGCAAGACACTTAACCAGCAACAGATGGCTTGGATTGTTCTGAGCAGCTTCTAGCAATGGAAATAAAGGTAAAACAATAAGCAGCTATCCCAGGATTTACTAAACATGAGCAGGATCTACTATGAATTCTCTCTGCATGCCATGTTTACTGTGACCGAGTTATTATGCTGTCATTGCTATCAACAAGCAATAGAATGGTAAGGTGTGAAGAATAGGTGATTATGACATTCGTAATAGAAGGAATGAGACCCTTGGCTCAGGGTAAACAATTTAGCTGTGCCATACAAAACCCTGTTGTGTCATGTGTATTAACATAATGCAAATGAATCCCAGTGCCAATCCATTCAGAAGTAGTTGTCAAGGCAAGGCCAGCAATTCTCTTACTTTAACTGTAATACAACATATGTGTTAAAGAGGGATCCCTATGTGCTGCATGGGCGATGTTTTTGTTAGTAAATGAATGAACACTCAGTGCTGCCTTCAATAAGCTTGCAAAGTGAAGATTGTGTGACTAGCAGGGTGTGCAGTATTGAATCTAATTTGTGTTCTTGCTGCCGTGTATTGATTTGCAGGGCGCAGACTGAAGATGGTGTTATCATGTGGCCCGTGAGCCTCGTTTTTGGGCTTACAAGAGCCTTGTGAATCCCACATGTGTCTTTCTGTCGGTTGTGCTGTGTGTATGCTGGTTGACTCGAGGCCTATCACAGCCCCAGCACAGTTTCAGGGCCTCTGATAGGTCCTCAGAGGCAGTTGGGTTTAAGTGGTTGTGAGGAGTAGGTGATGAATTGGTCCTGCAAAGATCTTTATGAACTAAAGGTTTCAACGATGAGGCACCTGTTATTTACTGTTTGTTATACTTCTGCTTTTGTTTCTTTAACATAACATGGAAACCTAGTCTGATTGTCTGATTCTAGATAGTAATTATTGTTACTATTCCTATTATTATTGTTACTATATTACTCTTCCATAATGTTTGTAAATGGAGGTCAAAAGCCCGTCACTGTTTGCTTACGTACGATAGCCATAAATGTGTGATGTGTAAGGTGCTCTTTTAAAGACCATGGGACAGATTCTCTCTATCTGTAGCCATCTAATAAAAGTCAATGTGGCATGCAATTTGTTGTTGTTCACTTCAAATTACTATTGACCCACAACTGTCACTCAGCATCGATTCAATCACACAGCTGAAATTAACAATGTAATGTTCATTTGAACATAAATCTTACTTATACTGCTCTGCCAGCTTATCATGACACTCAAGGGTGATTGAGATTGTAGTATCTCTTCGATTTCTTTAATAGAATTGAGTGTTTTACAATGAGTATTAACAAGCATCTTCAGGACCACAAAACTTCATGATAGAAATTCCACTTAAAGCAAAGCTGTTCTAGAAAAACACAGAATTGAGCTATTACATTTTTTATTTTACCTTTATTTTACCTGAAAAATGTTCTCGTTGAGCTACAATAAATCTTTTTCAACAGAATCCTGGCCAAGACAGCAGAATATAAGTTTCAGACAGAGAACAAAAAAACAACAATAAACAAATATTACATGAATCAACAAATCAGAAGCGATAAGCAGAGAAACATGTGCATGCAGTGGTCAAATGATCCTTTATTCATGTTTTAAAATCTTCCAAGCCAACTAAATGCTCTACTTTAAGGTGAGTCTAAACACACGCACAAAAAGCACTATCACCAAAGACAGAGCGAGTTCATGGAATGACATGATGAGTCCTTGAGATCGAAGGCTAAAGCTGCTGGGCTTTAGGAATCAGCAGAGAACACAAATAAGAAGGCAGTTCATGTAGTCTGGCCTTAAAAAGAAAAATGTACCAATGATCCATCCTTCAGTTGGACAAGAAATACCAACTTATTCTCTCATACAAGACACAATGATGTGTACAAAAAAAAACCAAACCTGAGACAAATGGCAATGCAGCATGGTACACTAAGTCCAACATTTGAAGTGAGGATAAGGAAGCATGGGTACAGAATATCACTGTAGGTAATCACTGATACAAACATTGCTGGAATGAGTTTCTTCCTAGCAATAAAATCAAAACAGCTTTTGTTTCTGTAGAAGGAATCTAATTGCATCCTCAACTTTTTTGTTTGACACTTGATATTGGAACTAAAAAGACAGATTTTCTATAAGTAAAAACCCAGGTATTTCCATGTCGGAACACGTTTATTACACCTTAATAGCCATCAAAAAACATGTTTGATGAATGCAATTGTTCGTGCTTATTTGGAGTTGTGGATGTTGTAGTGGGTGATTTCCTTTTTACACGATAATATCTCCATCCATAAACTTAAAGTGTGTGCTGTTTTCCAGTGACTCTGAATCTGTCAACAATAATGTTATTGTTTTATCTTTACAACAGGGGCCTTAAAGGGCTCCTTTCCAGAATTTCACATGAGCCTGCTGAGGGATTGATTTTTTAGATTTAGTGTACGGTAACTGCAATCGAGATATACGTATAATGCTAATAAAGCAAGCCAATGTACATTAGGTTTGCATCAGGTAGTGCATATACAAGAACTTCAATATGTTCAACATGAAACCTCTAGGCCTACATCACAACTGCTATGTTTCCTTTCAGTCCTGAACAATATTTCAGTTTCTCAAGTTTGAAGCGGAAATGCTTTCTAAGAGGCAATGTTACTCGCCTGAAGTCAGTGCAACCATAATACATAAACTTACATCAGTTACCAAGGCAACCCAATGGGCAGAAGTGTCAGAGAGCTTACATACTGCTCAACTTGAACTTAAAGATACATTCACGTCTGGCATGACCTACAGCAAAAGTATCTTGTCTAACACATTTTGTTCTTGGCTGAAGGCTCAGCACATGACTTACATGTGCCAAGCCATAATAGTTTATTTTGTCTCGCACAGAAGACAAGAGAAACGGTTGGCATGACTCTTTTTTCTTCCTTTCAGAGTTGCTCCATTACTTATAGTCGACCAGCTGTTTGCATTTCAGTCATGTCCAGCACAAGTTTTCAGGGCAATCCAAGAACCTTTGGTGTTCTTAAATTAGTGGAGAATTCATTCTCACCACTTGTGTTATGTAGCTGATTAGGAATGCAGAGTATCTCAGTCTAAAACTCATCCACTTCTCAAGGATAAGACAGCCAGCGATTGCTTTTTATATCCTAGGCTCCTTATATTAGTATCCCTGAACAAGAGTCTGAATGAGTTTCAACATTATTTGGCTATTCAAGTTGTGTTTGCGCTCCCTTTCTAAACAAAGGCAAACTAAGCTTCTGTGCTGCAGAGCTTCAGCATGGCCTGCACTTTCCCTCTGACTCAACAGCTGCAGTGAAATTCACCTCGTTTGCAACAACAGGCCTTTTCAGTTAAAGAGTTTGTCTGCATGCATGTGATTTTGGCTTGCCCTCCATGCAGGCAGACGCTCAGAACAACCCTCGGATGAATCTGGAAAATAAATGCTCTAATTCAAAAAGTAGATCTTGTAGAACACTTCATTTTTGTAGTGCGTTTTTTTTTTGCTCTCACTGCTGCCATTGTTGGACAATTTCCCTTTGCAAACTATCTTCACCTGACTTTTGACTTACACTTTCATTCACTTCTGATGTAATTTTACTTTTACTAACTTTGACCAGAGGTAGCACCCAAAGATAGGCCTTAAATAATCCCTATGGACAAACGGTGAGAAAGTATTTATCCTTACCAAGACAGCGGAGGAATACTGTACATTTCCTGAAGTAAAAATGCATTCTATTTTTAGGGGGGCACTGTGCTCTGTCACTTTTCTCAAAATGGTCATGATTGGAAGTTGGGGGCTTAAGATCCACGTTGGCTTTGATTTCCATGAACTACCTCACCACCATCTTACTTCCTGTTCCTTTCCTTTAAAATGAAAAATGTGTATCAATTAACGAGGTTGTGAGGTGTTAGGTAAATTATTATAACAACCTTCTAATTCATATAATGATTTTTATTTATTGAAGGACAGAATGTCAAGAGTTACTCACCTCTCATTCCATTATCACACTTTTCATTTATACTTTGACTAGGAAGCAGCTCACATACTCATAATATTGAACATGACAAGATGTAATTGAGGCTTCTGCAAACTCTACAAGGACCTCCAAAATATGAATGGGACACAACAGTAGTCAGACATGCTCCAATAAGTCAGAGCATGCTGCTGTAACTGGTATAAAGAGAAGGCACAAAGTATAAAGCAATAAGAATGAGTTTGGCGGAAAAGCAAAACAAAAAAGGACAAATTATTTATGAGGAGTTCTTGTGTGGAAAATAACTGAAAAATGAATCGGAATCTAAATTTAAATGCTGGGGTTGGACATACATGATATCATATATCAGTGGGATTGTATACCTTTATTGCAGTTCCCCAAGTGCATAGACTGTAATTTAACTTGGACAAAGTCTCAGTGACATCACCCATTGGTTTCAGATGGGCTTGTTTTGGAAGCCCAGCCATGCCAATTGCCATATTGGAAATGCGGATTCTATCCAGCTTTCAGTGAATCTGACAGCAGGTAAATAGCTGGAGCTGAGGTGGGCCTTAAGCCTCCGGACCAACCGCTACAACGCGTCTTCTGGTCCAGAATGGCCTGTATTTGTTTTGACTTGAGAAGGTAGGCAGTTTTAAGGCACCCCCACACGGCTGTTTAGGACGCCCCTTGGTTTGCCAGGGAAACGGCAAACTAAAAGATTTGATACATGCGGGCAAGCAAACTGGTTCAGATGTAACCGGTTCTAACTCATCTAAAAAGCGTCTTCCTTTTTCTAATAAGCCTCACAACCAGAAACGTGGTAAAACTAGGAAAAATATTGGAGATGCTTTTGAAAAATGGACAGAGGTGCAGAAAAGTTTCAAGGCCGATGCAGAGCTGGATAAACACTGAAGCTTCAGTGTCTGGGACATGGCAACCTGCGTGCACATCCACTCCAGGGAGGAGGGGACGGGGGAGATAGCTCTCGTTTTTAATTTGGACGGCAGTACCAATTTTAAATGTTAGATGTCAGAGCTACATATTTCTCCTTTAAGTCAGTAAATGTGTGAAGTGAAAATCAGTGTGTATTTTGTAATGAAGAAGAAGATAAAGGGATGGAGAGACATCTTTTGGTTGTCCTTGCTATAAATTAATCCTCCGCATGCTGTCCACCAAATCTGCGAATATTCTGACCTGTTAAGTTAAAGAATTAACAAATCAAAGTACATAGCACATTATTTATTAAAACATATGAAGACAAGTTCTGTATAATCCTTTTACTTTCAAATAATGGACCCATGTTTGAACGTAAATGTGTGTTTGTGTGTGTGTGTGTGTGTGTGTGTGTGTTGAGTGTTTTCATAAGGGCAGTACATTGTGACGGCCAACATTATTAAGAACTGTGGAAGAAAGAGGGTAAAGGGGAAAATGAAGGAGAGAGGAGGGAAAGGTGCTGACAGAGAACTGTATAATAAGCTTCTGTAACTTGGACATCTGCCCCTCTCTCTCTTTCTCTCTCTCTACATTTAGGCTACCTGCTACTTGTATAGATCCAAATAACTTTCTTTTCACAAGGGTTTTAATACATTTGAGCAGAAAAAAATTGCTAATGGTCTCTGCCTTGTTGATGGTGCTTCAACCTTGAAATTTCACTGTAAACAAGTATTAAGCCTTTAAAAGTGAAGACCACAAACATTTTAAGCTGCGTTATAGAAATCCCATGTCCACTCATTGATATTCAGAAGCTCTATGAATGAGAGCTGTAAACAACCAGTAGCCCTGAAATTGGCACTCAAGGCGTGTTGCAGGACACACACACACACACACACACACACACACACACACACACACACACACACATATTCACACACAAGATCTCTGCTTTCTTCACAATGCTTGACATTCACATGCATTCAAACTCTTTTAGAACACACGCACACACACATGCCATTGCCCCCACCAACCTCCCTCTCACTCTCCTACTCCCTGGCTTCTCTCTCTCTCTCTCTCTCTCTCTCTCTCTCTCTCCCCCCCAACTCTCCTGGTCTGCACCACATCAGCAGCTGGAGAGTGCAGCATAACATTTCAGAGCAGAGCCGCTGAGGGCAGGGCAGGCAGATCAGCCCTGTGTGGGCCATCCAGTGGAGAGAGGGAATCTGCCCCCTAACTCCCTCTCTCTCTCTCTCTCTCTTCCTTGTCTTTAGAGCTGCAAGTGGAGAAACAGCCAAGCTCCTCCTCCCCTGCCACTCAGGAACTGATGACAAGGCTCGGCTTTTTATTAGGAGAAGGGATCCCGGGTACGGCACGCATACCTATGGACGACAAGAATGAAAAGAAGGTATTTGATTTTCTCCCTCCCTCCCTCCCCTCCAACTCCCTCCCTCTTCCAGCAGCAGCTGCTGCCGCTCCTGCAGCACACAGATAGAGAGATAGACGAGAAAGGATGAGAGGCAGAGGGAGTTGTGACAGTGTAACAGAAGACTGGATTTTTTTGTTGCAGCTTGATTCATTTTTCACTATCATTTTCTTTGAATGGGGATTTAGGAGGCACCTTTTGGAATTATATTTTTGGGACAAACAACGGTAACTGTCAAAAGTGTTCTTTAGATGTTAAAGATTTTCCAAGGAAAGACACTGTATTTCAAAATTAACTGTGTGTACTTAAATTTTAGGGCAAGATATTTAGTGTCTTTTGTATGTCTCCCACGGTAACTTAAGTGCTATTCAAGGGGCTCTTGAGTATGTAACTAGAGTGTCTGAGCTCTTGTCCAGAAATAGAGTTATGTTAGGTCTGAGACTCAGTTTGTTTGGCTCCACTAATTAAGCTGGTGCTGTGTGAAAAACAGAGCAAAGCGCAGCACGCTACATCCATCTCATGTCTCGGACAGGTTTTGACATCAAACCTGTAATTCTGGGATTGTAAAATAGACTTACAAAGAATCTTATGAGTGAAATTCACGAGTTGAGATGTCCAAAAAGGAGACTGGCAGCGTGGGAGTGAAGTCACTTTTATTTCATGTTTGTTTGTGTACATGTAGGTGTGTGAATTTTCAGTTAGGTAGGAGTGCATGATTGTCATCTGCAAACAATTCGTTCTCCTCCATACGGCTGTTTAACAACATTAACAGCTTGATGTTTTTAGTTCTGCCTTACAGTAAATTCTTTAATGTCAGTAAGCCTTTTGGCTCTTCCTGTAACTTGTTAAATGGCATAAGCTCAAGGCTGCAGCCTTAGGTAAATATTACAAAAACGACTGGCATGCTGTTGCTAAAGAAATTACACATAGGAAATGTTGTTTAGCTAAAATTAGCATTCCACAAGTTTTTAATGATGCCTTAAGCAATGCAGCATCCTTCCTGTTGGGCTGTTTATATTCTTCCAGAATTCCACTAAACAAACCTACAGACCTTTAAACAGCAGCACTTTTTGCAAATTCAGTTTCCGCAAGATTTCTAACAAGCTCATTTATGTGTGAGTACTGTAGCTGTTAGGGTTAAGAATGATAATTATTTCAGTTGATACAATATAGTGTAAAGCACTATTTTGGAGTTGAGCTATATTGTTAGAAGTATTTGTGGTGCTTTTCTGTGATTTGAATTTGAATTGTTTGAGGCAATACTCTGCTTTTGTGGGAAGTGCTGTTTGACAGTCCCTCTGGTATCAGAAGCAGTGAGGTGATGGGTAGTTGGTGTTTTAGGGATGGAGGTGTGTTTAATTTAACCTCGGCTTGTAATTGTTGTTTTTAATGAGTATTTTATGTGAAAACAGGTAGTGATTCATACAATAATCAAGCATTTCTCTCTTTTTTTTAAAGGGTTATTATTGGGCTTTTTATGCCTTTATTTAGAGATAAGACAGTGGCTGGAGTCAGGAATAGGGGAGAGAGAGAGAGAGAGAGAGAGAGAGTGGGGATGACATGCTGGAAAGGAGACACAGGTTGGATTTGAACCCAGGCCGCCCGCTTGGAGGACCATAGCCTCCGCACATGGATCACGTGCACTAACCACTAGGCTACTGTCACCCCTAGCATTCCTCTTATTTGACCAAGCATCAAAAGAGACTAGATTATAGAACGTCATGAATCTAAATTATAGACATTTTTGTTTGGTAACTTGTTTCTATAAATATAGCACATTGTCTGCTAAAAAAAGGAGTGAAGTAAAGTTTATTGAAATCATGGACAATGTAAATAAAACATAATGAATGGCTTTAAAACTGAGTAAGTCTCTTTAATATGGAACTGTTTGAAGGCTCTGGCTCTTCTTACATTAGGACAAAGATAGACTTTATGATCTACAGTATATCATGTGCCATCAGAATACAGTTTAGGGAAGATGGGAAACAGTACAAACCAGCTTTAATTTGGTTTTCTACGGTTGTCAGTCAGGTCAAAGATTCAGCTGCTGTATGGTTGTCAGACAGGCTTGATGGCATGAGAAAGGTATCCATTGTGTCACAACAAAGTAGAGACTTCTTCCCTGGTGACATTTCTGTAGGCTTATTTTGGGTCTTCTAGACACATGAGTGTGTAATTTTCAAGCCTTGCTTCTTTCTGCAGCGCCTATGCCCTTCAACTTGTGTGTCATGCTCAAGCGTGAAAGGCCTGTTTATTTGTGAAAGAAAGTTTCGCAATGCTTTTACTTGATCCAGGTCAAATATGCAAATCTAACCATTCTCTCTAGTTTTCTCAATTCTCCTTCCAAATAAGGTTTGAAAATTATTTGTTGTAGTTGTTGCTGCTCATGCCCAAAAAATGTGAGCATGTAGCCAGCTGACAGTTTATATCGGGTTGACTTCATACTTCATTGACATTTTTGATTGATAGAGCATATATTTGTTGTACCTTTTAATGGTTTTTTCAATCTCCTTTTTCCCTAGTGCTCTGTGACTAGCCAGGGTATCAGCCCCTGCTCTACGCTGACCAGCAGCACGGCGTCTCCCTGCGCCGACAGCCCATGTTCCACACTCAACGGCACGACCAGCAGGCCTCCTCTCAGCCGCTCCAGCCCCTGTGGGACCATCACTAGCCCCAGCTCCACACTCGAGAGCAAAGACAGTGGGATCATAGGTGAGTAATAACCAGGTCCTTAATGGTTGTCAAGTAGCAACAAGTATATTGAGCTAACTTTGGCAATGTTTCTAGTTCTACTTTTCAACCTGAGAATTGTTACCTCATGTGCACTTAGTGATTTAGCAGAGACTCTCTTGATGACGTCACTCATTCATCCTTTTCTTAAACCCAATTTTTTTCAGTTGGGATTTTCTGTTGGACTGAATAGCATTTGTGTCAGGCTGTATATATATCCTCCGCCATGTGTCAGTTATTGGCTTTGCATAGAGCTGTTTCAGTATGAGAGATCATTGAGGTGACAGTTGCCACAGAGGAGGTTGTATTATATCTCTTGTAATAGCGCTGTAAGACATCTGGGGATTTATATAAGCTGACAGGAATGTGGCATAGACTATTGATATATTAATCCATCTGCTGTTTCTGCTCGCAAAGCTAGCAGTGGCCATACAAATGTAAAAGATTCACTCTGAAAATGGCTTTTGAAATTGTGTTGATGATTCAATGCCAAATTGTAACCATATGATTCTGCAGCTATACTTGGTTGAACTTAAATCATTTCTGAAAGCATTGGGAGATGTTGCGCAAAGAGTTATCTGCTGGAATGAGATTGAACCATGTTCTCTTCCTAACTATGATATCACACATTTAGCCTATTTGGGTGCCTGATCCACATGGTTTTTGCAATGAAAAGCAAGGCTTGCCAAAGCCATACACATCACACTAGGTTTGATATCTGACGAGTTGATACTGTTTACAATGAGTCAGTCATTCTGTTCCCCCAGGGCAATTGCATAGTCAGCTGCTAAATAATTTATAGAGGCTTGATGTAGTATTTGCCACCCAGGATGATGTGCACATGTGTACATGTGTTGTAGACTATCTCATTGTAAAGGTACTCTACTCAAATTTATTCTGTGAGAAAAATGGCTAAGTGTGAAGTTGGTCTAAAACATCCCACCCAACAGCATCCATTCCTGTGCAGGAATGGAAACAACAAAGCTTGGTTGTGTCCATAAGTTAGATTCCAGCCTGTGATTAATGTCTTAGCTCTTTGAAGTCTGAGTTGGACTCTGATTTGAAAAGCACATTAATTTGGCTTAGTATTACATTAAAAGCTCCTTGGTGGAATTGTGGAGATTTCACAATGTCTTAACATTTTCAAAACAGCTTGAGGGGAGTTTTCCCTAGACCCAGGTATAATACCCTTTTAGCAATGTCCATTACCTCTTTTTGTATAGTAAAATGACAAAATGGCACTCCCAATGTTATGCTAAGAGCAGGCATATATATATGTGACTGTCATGAAAGACTTCCTTTGCACCCAGCAGCAGGAGTCAAAAGGACAAGGATATGATCTATTAGTGTTTCTGATGATGTAACGTGCTGCAGCATTATGAAATCAAGATTAGGCATATGTGATGCAAACACAGCCAGCTGGCCAGTCAGTTTCATTTGTCTGACTTGAACTGACGTTTCTGTGTCCAGCTGCCTGTCAATATGTAGCTTTTGCCCTCCACTCATCTTTTAGCATCATTTTCAATGGCTGTGTAAGCCAGAGGGAGGATTAAAGGATTTATTTGTCATTTTTGGAAAACACCTGTTTGATAGCAAATCTGCATTTGCAGCTTTCAACACAAGCTTTCACTCTACTCTTATATTTGATTTATGTTTGTGAGTGAATTGTGTTTCACAGTACAGCTTCCTTTAAACAATATATGATATTGGATTCTTACACTGATGATCCCTTGAAAAAAGCTAAAAACAATCAAAGAATCTGGGTGCAGAAATAATTTTTACAAATCCATGCAATCCTATCTTTGATTAGTGGAAGCAGGCTGTTTCTGCTCTTAAAAATTCAGGTGGTGAACGATGTTGATAAGGGCACTGAGGAAAAGCAGGGAGTTATTCAAATTTAAAAGTTCCATTACAGCTCAGTATCTCAGCAGAGATGAAGATAGATAAATGTTCACAGCCCACAAAGAATCTTACACTCAAATGCATCGCCACTTACCCTCATCTTACCTCCCTCGCTTGCTCTAATCCCCTCTGTGTTTCCATCTCCTCTTAGCCACCATCACTAGTTCTTCGGAAAACGATGACCGAAGCGGCTCCAGTCTGGAGTGGAGTAAGGATGGCAGCCTGAGAGGCAGTGGGCACCATGGCCTTGCACAGAGTGTGCGGGCTGACACCTGCTCTCCTGTGGCTGAAGAAGACTCCAACAGCGCCACAGCAACACCAGCCAATACACCGTCCAGAACAGACCAGCAGCATCAGCAGACCAACATATCAGAAGGAGCACCACAGCCCCCAAGTCATTCACCTGAGGGACTCATTCCGTACCCACCACAGACATCTTCTTCCCTCATGATGCCAAGGCCAAACTCTGTAGCAGGTAAGAGCCCTTTGACTTCCAGCTCTTGACATCTGGATTTGTTCTGTGCAGAGTCTGGAAAAGAAAGATTTCTGTTTACTTTTCCTCAGAATACATTCAGCGTTACATGACATGTTTTATTACGTCTTTAGCCTAGTAACCGTTTGTTACGCTTACAGAAAAACTGACTTTGTGCTTGGCTGTCTCACTGCAATGCATTGTCAGTCAGATCAAGATTGAAACGCTTTGATAAGTGCTGCACCTGAGGCTGACAAGTGTTGTGTCATTTGTAGTTCCAAGCAAGTGACAGACACAGACAGGAAAAAACACGTGTAGATGTAGAGGGAATAAGAAGTTAGTGTTTTTTAGAAGCCAGGTTTCAATGAGGAGCGTGGCTAAAGGCAGAAGTTTGGGATTAAGCAGCTGTTGTGTGTTGTGCCTTGGTCCTGCCCTAGTGTTGGACCCAGGCGCGAGCCACTGTCTGGCTGATCTGTTCTGCATTCCTGCCCTGGAGCCTCCCTGTTATGGCTCAGCTCGCCATATCCACACAGCTGTCACAGTTGTTGATATCCCTCGCTACCTCCTCTTCCCCTTTCTCCCCCTTTCCATTCCCAGATCTCCCTAACGCTCCCTCTGTTTTTAACATTGCTGGTTTTGACCTTCGCCCTGTTGTTGTTAGGAACAAAAAAGTTGTAATTCTTCTTTTAAGATTTTTCGAGACCATTTTGATGCAACTTCGTACAAATATGGAGCCCTCACTGAAAGACATGGTTGAACTAGGACTTGAGAGTTATTCATTTTATGCTTGAAGTTGTGTTATACCTTGATGATTCACTAAGGACATTTGTTAAATTGAATATGTTAGTAAATGGTAAAAATCACCAGCAATTTTGTCTACAGCCCTTTTGAAACCACATGTTGTTTATGTTGCTTGGTACTCCAGGGAACATGCTGCACATGTTTGCTTTTAGTTTGACAAGAAGCTAGAAATAACAGCTATATAAAAATAAAGGACAGGAGTTAAGAGTGGCAGACTTGAGTGTGAGAAATATGGAAAAGGTCGAAAAATGGAAAAGCACTCTCTAAGGCAAGGTGACACACTGTGTATAACAGATACTCTACACAGTATGTCACACTGCATTGTAAAAGCAAAGAATTCTATTGTTGATGCAAAATGGCAAGACATTTAAAAGGCAGGAGCAGGCTCAGCAGCACGGGGGAAGAAGAATCATAAAATTCAAAATGGACTCTGGTCTGATCAATAGCCAAGATAAAGATGAGTAAAACAAAATCATATTGAGACAGAAAACACAACACCAGAATCCAGACATAGATCAAACAGAATAGCAGATCTCTCAACATGTGAATACTAGTTTCTAGCTGGAAGATGACGTCTGTTGTTTTTATTGCTGGGTAACCTGACAAGATAAAAGAAGAGGGTTACCTATTTCACTCGTTTGCCACAGGTGCAAAGGTTCTGATGTTGAATTGCTTTGCTCCTACAAAAAAACGTCTCCCTTTGGTTTCACCATGATGAAATACAGTAACTATTTACTCCTGTCTAAAGCCAAACCAGAACCTTTTCTCTCTTTGATGACATACAGCTCATGTTCCTCTTGGGTTCAAACACACGTATTGTAAAAGGCCTTGGACGAAAAACATCTGCGAACTATGTAATGTAAGTGTGATAGGTTTGCCTTGATCCCATGCCAACAAGTCACCCACCTGTCTGCTAAAGGTACTTGGCATATTCTGTTTATCAAATATGTTCTTCCAGTGTTCACTGTAAAGGCCTTTGCACACTGAGTCCGTTTTTTTCCGGATGCATTTTGTATCCGTAATCTTAAAAAAAAACAAAAAAAAAACGTTACTCACAGACACCTTGCACACTGAGTCCGATGCGTTTATTTTTCTATTCATTGCGAAAATACACAGTTTAAGACAAAATGTCTTGTACTCATCAGGCGGAGTGATCAAGCAGTGAAGTTGATTTTGTGGTTCTTTCACTCCTTGAAAACATCAACAACAACAACAACAGGGTCTGTCCACATGGCAACAAGAAAAGAGCAAGGAGAGTTTCACCTGTGATATGAATAAAGGAGAGTTTTGTCTTGTTGAAAAGGAGCTGCAGAATTATCTCTATCTCTTCCAGGTGTATTTCAGGATTTTGGTGGTCCAGTTTGATACACTGCAGTGCTCTCTACTGTATACTTGAACCACATATTCAAAAGAACACCACCAATTTCCGTGAAGCAACTGATCGTGAACAGCGACTGGCTGTATGTTTGAGATAGGGACACTACAGACAAACGCACACACAATGTGGGCGAAAAAAACGCATAAAATTGAAGCTGTTCTGAAATAAATAATGACGGTCGAAAGTTTCGGAAATTGTGCAAACATGATTGACACAACATGAGATCGTATTTCTTTTTTGACGTGCGTCAATTTCGGACGAAAAAAACGGACTCAGTGTGCAAATAGCCTTCAGTGTTGTTTAAAGAGTTTGTTGAAGTAGTTACAAAAAAGAAGCAGAACAAATAAAATATGAGTAGATCCTGTTCTCCAACATAATGTCCATGTCATAGCTTATGTACGGATTGCACAATTGTGTGTCCATCCCACAGTGGAACATGTGCCCTCGGTATAAACATGAAGTGGAATATGGCATTGAGCTGATTATGCTTGTTCAGTGGCCGTACGATTGTTCCATGATTCCATTCTCTTTAAGATCTCACCATCATTTTACCGCAAACATAAACCTGAGCAGCACAGACACACTTCTGGCTCATAAAGCAAACAGACCAGGGAAATGTTGGACTGTTTATGTGTGTTGGTTTGCGTTTAGGCACCAGCGTGCTCTCCCTGAGCGCTCTAAGAGTTTATGGGCTGATGTCATAGTTATGCAGTGTTGCCCTCTAGGGACCTGCAAAATTCACACCTCAGATTTTTACGCTGGGTGGCAGAGCCCTTGGAGAGGACATCAAGGACATGGTGAGACAGCTTCATTTATGGTCCCCACCAATCTGTGGCAATGTCACTTTGTTCAAGGGAGACTGCTTCTTCTCAGTTCATGCTCAAGGAAATTATATTCAATAAGAAATAATGATTCTGGAGAAGCAATTACTGAAGCAGGAAGGAACTAAATGGGAGAGTTCCCATTGTACAAAACAAACAAAATTGCATTCATCATTAGTGAATTCACTCTATGTGCCAGAAGCTCTGTTCCTTGGCTCTCAGCACATTAAATTACAAGTTTCTGCTGTAAAAATTGATTTACATTATTCATTGACATAGGACATAAAGATCTAACCTAAAACAAAATCACAACAGCCTGATTTTCTTTGATTCAGAGTACTGCAAATCTCAGCTGCAGTGGTTATTATTACATCACAAGATTCCCTCCAACACATTTCTTGTTGAATCAGTATTTCTGGCACACTGCTACCAAGCTACTTAATGATTGATGTGGTGCTGCAGGCCATCATGACATATCTCAATATAAGATAGAGTTGGTATGTTGTCATCATTTGGTGTGAGTAAATATCTTTTACGCTATGCTCTCTGGATAAGAGTCAGCACCTCCAGGTCTGAGAAATGTCACTCTGTTTGAAAATAGTGGATTGTCTCCCGTTGGGTTGGGAGCCTCTTCCGCTCCAAATGAGTTGGGTGCTGTTGACAAGTGAGAGTAAGATGGAGGATGAATTCCTCAGGCAGATTTATGTGGAGTTCGCCTTTAGCCAGATCTAGTACTGGACTGTTGCAGTGGCGAGGTAGCTATGGAGGCCAAGCTTTCTCTGAGCTGATCTATATTCTGATTACCATCTGTGGGTATGAAATAGGAAGCAACCATAATGTTTCCAAAATGTCTGGTTGCACCCTTAGGAAAAGTGTAGCATTCTTGGACATGGTGTCCTGCAAGGATCAAGACCAGAATGATTCCTCAGGCATCTCTGTAAGTTTCCTCATGGCATTCACAAAGGTGAAGACCTTCTGGTGGTATCAGATAATTCTGGAAGGATTTAATTTCCAGCCTGGCCTGGAAACATATTTAGGGCCCCAAGAAATATGGGGAGGTAACCAAGCTCAACCTGTTGACACCTTGACTGTTGTATGTGGTGGTAAATGGAGGGATTGATCGATGCATTTTTCAACTTTTCATTAGGAAATATTTTCCAATAACGGCAGCAAATGATCAAACATTTCTGTTTTGTTGTTGAACCACTGTCCTTGTATCAATTGACTTATTGAATATTGAGGTAACTACAACAGACAGATGGGATACATTCATAAAGTTGCAGAGAGTTGCAACACAAAGGCCAACATTTGTTGCTTATTTTGTCCATCTGTCTCATGCCAATCACAGGCTGGACCTCTAGAATGTAAGTTATGTATGTTGTAGGAATGTGTGTGTATTACCTAGAAGTGTCATTTGCCCTGCTGTGTTGAACACATAGTCATTCTATCCCTGGGCTACTTGTGAACTCAAGCAGCTCTGTGTGGAGTTGCATGTGCCGTAGCAATTTGCACAAACATTGGCTTGCAGAACCTGTCACCACCGACAGAGTGGATGTCTCTTTAGGAGCAGTTTGTAATTGCATCATTAGTCGTATTTGTCAGGAACTGTCTAGTGTCTCGTCCACCATTACTCAAAGAATATATTTTCTAACTTGTGAGGCAGCATTAAAAAGTTGTCGCATGTGCAGCTCCAAAGGCAACACTGTAATTTATCATCCTCTAACTTCCAGATATACCTTGTTGTAAATGTCACAGCTGACCACATGTTATGGTTGTGTGGGATTAGTCAATAAATGTACTTTTCTTTCTTTCCTGGACCTTTTTATGTTAACCAATATGAAAAAAGTATGTCCTCACGGCAAAGATTTGAACCTTGCATGATCATTTTTCCACTCACAAAAGCCTGCTTGTGCAGTACCTTTCAGTTTTTTGAAGGTTATACAATTTAAAATGTTATGAATAAATATCTTTTTTAAATATTGATGACTGTTTTCTGTGTAAAAGTATGTCTCCCAAAATGTTACTTCTAAACTTATGTAAAATGTGTGAAATAATGTTAACCTGAGCCGTTGCTTTAGGCCTCCTCATAGTTTGTTGCATTGTCTGGCCATACTGCATCACAATGAATGCAAATGACACTTTTAATTGACAGATGTCTCAGCACCCATGAATGACCATGTGTCTAAAAAACACTGTGTGCTTTTAGAAAATGGGTGACAGTGTTTCCCTTCACACGTCTTTACCACCCTTCCCTGCGTCACTTCATTACACTAAAGTAATAAGAATTCTATTTTTGAGTCATTCGTGCAAAGCTTTTTAAAAAGGCTTACGGAGTCAAAGGGCCATATTAGTTCTGGCCACTGGAATTCCATGGTTTTGAAACTTTAGCTTGAGCCGCTTGTGGTTGGGTTCCTCAGACAGAGAGATTGAGTTGGGGTCAATGTGGCTCAGGAACTGTGCCACGGTACAGCTGAGGTGTTTTTTCGATTCAACACAGCATAGTGGTCTGGGTTGTGTTGAGGTACAGCACTCAAATAAATGTGCATTCCAATGAAAAGTCCTCGTTTGTTCGGGTAAAACTAATACTCTTTGATAATTTCCCCAATGAAAATAGATCTAGGGTCATATACACCACAGTCCGTTGACCCAGACATATAAAAATATAAATGAGAGTCCTCCAGGATATGTTGTTCCTCCATCGTAACCTTGGAGATCAGTGACATCTGTGTTTCATTAGGAGGACATGAAATCATCTCCACCTGCTCCATTTGATCCCAATCTGTTACTCAATGATGTTTGCAAAGGTCAGACAGTGAAATTAAAACAATATCTTTCAAACTGCAGCAGTACTGTAGCATGAAATGAGGTTCAGCTTATTAAATTTGATATTCTGTTGTCTCTCTAGCGCTAGGACAGAATGGAATGATGGAGCAGTTTTATCTGATATGCTGTAAGCTCGTCTCTTCTCTAGCTGTTTTTAGACAAAAGTGTCTGCTGTTATCTTTAGACCATGTCAGTCTATTTTTTGCCAATTCTTTGTGATGTCTTCAGGTGGTCATAGATTCATAGATTTCTCTTTTGCCTTCAGCTTTATGTACACATCCATCTTGTTAGTAATCAATTAAGAAAGAAAGCAGAAAGAAACCATAAGTGACTCCAGCTGTGAAAAGGTCACAGTGACATCTTTTAAAAAGTCTGCTCTCAGAGAATTGTCAGTGCCTCGATGTCACAGTAGGAGGAAAGTCAAAACCATTGCAGAGATCAATCCTGTTTGGGTCATGAAGAAACATTTAATATTCCTCCCAGTTGCACTCCATCGACAGATCACAATTTGCCAAATGCGGAATCTCAAAAGGACAGCGTGTGCGTAACGACTCTCAGCCACCACCAAGCCATCTGGCAATATTTGATTTACAGCACTCCATCATTGAGCATTATGTAAGGGTTGTCAAAGGAATTCAAAAACGAACCCTTATGACTGCATGAATGCTGATGTCCAAAGTCTCTTTCCTACCTAGTTATAGATCTTTGTAGATTTTTGGCAGCTATGTGTGGCCTGGCCTATGTTTCAAATTGTGCAGAGTAGGCATAAGTGATCTCATGTATATGGTTATTGAACAGTTTTGCAACTTGACTACAGAAAGTTATGTTTGCCTGTTGGTTGATTGGACCACTGCTCTGGTCCAGTCAGAAATCTCTCAATCATCAAAGTGTATAGAGGCATTCTTGACATGTTTCTCTCAGGAGGATGATATGATGAACTTGACGTCATAAGGCAGATGAAAGAAAATGTTGAATTGATGCCAAGAAACTTTTTTTAAACCATGTTTTGCATCTAATGTTTGCCCTCATACCATGTGTAATATGGTAATATAACCATAAGTTACTGTACTCAAAGAGTTGCACAAAGAGTAAAGAAGCAATTTGCTGAACTTCCATCCATACTTCAAAACCGACTCTTACAATGTCTCACAATGGTTACAAAGAATGACACCAACCTACAGAAAAGGCAATAAGGTGAGCAAGGTGATGGGAGCTGTAATTGTATTCATATAGAGTCAAGTCAGGGAGATAAGGGGGGCAGTAGTTGGAGCAAAGGAAATCAGCCTTACTCTCTGGTCAGTCATGGGAAGCACAGTGCTGAAGGATTCAAAGGCTAGTCCTGCCTGAGGAAATAGAATCCCATTTTCATCAGAATACAGTCTTGACACATTGGTGCGGCTTCAAAGTAACGGCAAGCACCGACTTCAAGGTATCAAATGTACGTTTTTTTCAATGAGTGAAGTTGTGCAAGACTTGGAAGGAACCTGGAGAATGACGGGGGGAAAAGGAATTGAAGAGGGGGATTGGGGTGATAGGAAGGCTTCCTGTGGGAATTCTTAGCCTTGAAAGATTTTGGAAATGTAGCCAAAAAAGAAAAATGGTTATGCTTGAAGATTCATTATTACCGAGAGGAACTATAGGGTTTGTGCAGTTGGCTACTTGAGAAAGATAAAGTTAGCCTTACCTTAAGCCTTTGCTCATTGGGCCCCAGGGCTGAAAGGTGTGAAAACCAGTTCTCTGTGGCTTTTAGGTTCCCCACATCGAGTTCAGGAATCAGAGATGAAAAAAAGAGAAAACCCTCTTCTTGTGGTCAGCAGCGTGTCAGTTTTTGGCTCAAGGGGTGATTTGCTGCAGGGAGTTGATTCTCTCTCTCTCTCTCTCTCTCTCTCTCTCTCTCTCTCTCTCTCTCTCTCTCTCTCTCTCTCTCTCTCTCTCTCTCTCTCTCTCCTATTTTCACACATCTCCTTTGCCTGCACCCATGCTTCCCTGGGCATCATGATACATTCCTTCATGTTCTTATTTGTAATTCTGCTCTCTGTAACTCCTTTTAAACAGTCCCTCTCTTATCCCTCACCCCACTGCAGCCAGGATCATTGTTTAATACCATAGCAGCTTCCCATTAGAGACTGTAATCAGCCACTGATTTCCATTTATTCTTCTTCTAATTCACTCCCTTTCACGTCTCTGCTTTATGCTTCCTTAATTTTGTGTGTGCATTGAATGCATGCAGGATGCAGCCCATGGACAGGGCTTTATGCATTTGTGTAAAAAATCTAGGGGTGTTGACTTTTAAAAAGCATTCATTAAGCGAGCACCTAATGCTTCAAATGCTGTGACTGGCTGAGCGCTGGAGAGGGGGCAGCCAAGCCCTCTGCTCTGCAGCTGAATGCTGCCAGTGTGCCTGCATGGGAGCACTGGGGCAGAGGAATCACTTTTGTGCCCTCGGTGAGCTCATCGACTGGGAGCACTCTCCAGAGATTTAGCTAAGGGTCTGCACCCTGCCTACTTGTCTGTATGCCTGCCTGCCCAGGGATATTTCATGCTTGGGATAAGGGGAGGGATTTGAGAATTCCCACTGCCCATCCTGGTGCTGCTGTTGGATGTAAGTACTCACTCTGTGCTGTTTAGTTAAAGAATGGACTATTAGTGCTGTGTTGCTCTGCACTCACTCACACCAGTTTCTGTTTACCATTATCTTTAACTTTGTTTGGTCAAGCCTAACTTTACCCATTATAGTCAATAGTAAAAGCACCATCAGCTGCAGTAAAAGTAACCATTAGGGTGTTCTTTTCAAACCAGTCAAAGTTGTATTGATGATGGCCGCTTCCTCAGTCCCCCTGTTGTCAGCAGACCGGCTTTAATTAATGGGACATTCCAGAGAGAAAGTTAGCGACCAAGTGATGGGCAGAGAGGGAGTAAAGAGAAGAGTTGAGTGTTTGTGACACTCTCTGCCAGCCAGGGCTGAAAAAGTAGAGAGAGGAGGCTTTGATACGGCTCTTCAACAGGACCAAGAGAGCATGGATCACCATGGTGATGGCATTGTTGAGCAGTGAACAGCATTTGGAAGAGAGACCTTGTGGTACTAATACACATCTTTATTATGTTTGCAGAACAAGCTCATTCTTAATTAAAAATAATTATTTTTCTTTTGTATGAAAACACATTGACAGTAATTTGGATTGTGTTCTCTAATGCACCACATAACTGTTGCACTTATTGAATGATTGTGTGTGGATTTACAAACAGAATGTGGTTTGAACTGTGGTGCTAAAAATAAAATTACAAGTTGTTAGCAATGAGTGTTTTCTTAACAATGTACTGTAGCGGTGCAGCTGCAAAGTGAAACATTTCTATATATTTCTTGATTGGTTAATTCCACCTGATTTCTCAGAGGGTAAAAAGTAATCCTACCTCTACCTCTGTACACCCAAATGGTTGTATTTGACCTCACACAGATTTTTTGTGTGATTTGCAAGCTCAAATTGAAGAAAAAAAGGAGCCACTCTGTCTTGACTTAGGGACACTGTTCCTCTCACTGCTATAGTAAACTGGTACATTGCCTTCAGCGACACACAGATGTCAGAGCAACTGACTCGCTTATTCTGCACTTATCCTCTCTCGTAGATACCAAATGTTTTTTAATGGTACTTTTTTTTTGCGTTTTAACCCTTTATTTAGGCAGAAGAGTTCCATTGAAATACAAGATTTCTTCCAGGGAGTTCTGGTCAACAGTCATTGTGTAAAATATGCTTGAGAATCACCAAAACATCTACTTACTTTATTTCTCTGTGTGTTTGTCAACAGCAACCAGTTCCACTAAACTGGAAGACCTGAGCTATCTTGATGAACAACGCAACACCCCCCTGCGGACATCCATTCGCCTGCCCTGGCATAATACAGGAGGAAGGCCGCCTCAGGACTCTAAAGGTGACTGCTCTTTGCATAGTTGTTATATTTATGCACAAGGAAACAGGGAGAAACTTGAGAAGCACACTTTATATACTATTTTTCAACTGATTTAGAGCAATACATTTGCTATCAAAGCTTTCATATGTTTGATGAAATGATGTCAACTTGACAATGATAAGAACTGCTTCATTAGAAATAACTCATATTAATTATTCTGCACAAATTTAGCTCCAGACATTTAACATCCTGTAAGGTTCCTTCGGTTCTCCAGCTTTTTTCTTGGTTTTATGTCCAATCTCTGTGAGAGAAATCCCACGGAGTTAATATTTGATGAGAACATGAATAATTGAATTTGACATGGTTGGCTACTCAAACTATTTAACTGTGTTTTGAAAACCTTCTATTCCTTTTTCACACCACCTTAGCGGGATTTTGATACTAATCATCATATTAGAGGGTACATTTTTATTTACATCATGATCATGTATCAATACCTCATACATTTAGTTTTGTGTTACTGTCAAGGACTACAGACAATTTAATGCCACCCAATACACAGTCAGAAAATAATTCTATAGTTTGCTCAAAGCATTAAATAAGTTTGCTTTCTGGTGGTTGAGGTGGGCGTACAGGCAAGAGACATGCCATAGCCCACACATCAGGTCAAGTCAACAGTTTGCCAGCGGTTCCCCAAAAGAGTGTTATGGAGTTTATGTGTTTTCTAAACTTCACATGCATTTGTTAGTCTTACAGTGTGGTACATAAAACTCTTCTTTAGATCAAGTGCAAGAAGATGTTTTTTTTGTAATCATGATGTTGAAAACAAGCAGTGACTTTTTCTATTAAAGCCGAAGTTAATCCACTGCTAAACAGAAAGCAATTGAAAAGAAAATATGTGTCCAGTGTGAAGGTTGCCAGAAATATTAGAGTAAAAATTAGCAAAGAATTCAGAGGGAGTTTAACTTTGAACAGTAGTAGCACCTACATTTGTAAATGCAGCAGTAGCAAATGTAGTATTGGCAGTTGTATTGATACTAGTATAAGTAGAGAGGATCAGAGGTTTAGAAGAGCCCCGTAGAGAAAAAGAAGTGTTCAGAGAACTAATTAGTGCTGAAGTGGACCAGAAAGAGTCCCCTCTCAAGTCCACTCACAATCTGAATCCCATGCTAATTTTTTAAAGCAAAAAATAAATGAAGACACAGTTTTAAAACTTCAAGGTTTAGGTTAGTGTTTTAAGTGACACAATTAGGAACAAAGCTATCAAGATGAGCTTTTGTGCCTTTATTAGAGAGACAGGACAGTGGATAGAGTCGGACATCAGGGAGAGAGCATGGGGAATGACATGCAGGAAAGGAGCCGCAGGTCGGATTTGAGCCTTTGCTGCCCGCTTTGAGGGCTATAGCCTCTGTACATAGGGAGTGCTGACTGAAAACCCATTATGTGGAAGGTTTGTCTATAAATGATTGACAATATTGCAGTATTAACTTAGGCTAAAATTGAGCCTGGCATCAGTTTAAGATTTCCTATATTTCATTTGAATACTTATCTAAATACTTCATTTAATTTTTCTCCCATCCAAAACCAACAAGACAAAAAAACTGCTTTTGACTACAATGCAGTACCTCTGATCTCTAGTGTAAGACAAACAATAACTCAAAAATCATTTTATTTTTTTGTCTCTCTCTCTTTCTTATCCACTTTCTTTAGCTCGCTTCGCTCCATACAAACCCGTGGACATCATGCTCAAGCCTTTGCTATTTGAGGTGCCCAGCATCACCACGGACTCTGTGTTTGTGGGACGTGATTGGCTCTTTCAGCAGCTTGAAGATGTCCTAAAGGCCAACAAGTCCACAGAGAACCAAGGCGCAGTTGTGGTGGGCAGCGTGGGCTACGGGAAGACTGCCATTATCTCCCGGCTAGTAGCACTGAGCTGCCACGGAGGCCGCATGCGTCAGATTGCCTCCAACAGTCCGAGTGCCTCCCCTAAAAGTAATCAATTGTAGTATTTGCCTTCGGGTCTTAGAACTACTTTTGCAAGATTTTAGTTTATGTTCTATTTGGATTTCATTCAAAATCTTAGCAACTGCTGTGAGTTATCAGGAACTGAATACAGCACAGTCTACCTTGGAACCATGAAAGCAATTTTGCTTATGCACCAAATGTGACAAAGAGTATGCTTCTGTGTCTTCCAGATAGTGCAGGAGCAAACACAGAACTTCCTCTCAGCCAGCCACCACAGCCCACTCCACCTTCCAGTGCTACCAACACACTGAAGACCAACAGCTGCCCGGGGACGCCTGAGATGCAGCGACATAGGGAGGAGGCTGTCAAACGCCTTGCTGCAAAGGTACAACTATAGCCAATGCATTCAAGAGAAATCACAGCGTCAAAGAAACCTGAAAGGGAAGAAAATTAAAGTCTCACTCATCCTAAAACATTCCTAAACTTTCATTAATATTTCAGTCAGACAGTCATTTCAGTCACATAAAACAATTTGTCTCCTCAGAGAAAAGTTATTTACACAAATGCTAACTTATCTGCTTTCTATGGTTTACACAGTTTCTATAAGAAGTGTACTTTAGGATGGTATTTGTATTGCAGTTCCTCTTGTGTGTTCTTGATAGTCAGACTCTTTCTTATTCCAAAGATATTGTGGTGTGTGGAGTTGCTTTTAGTATGTATGAGATGCACTGCAGAAACCTGATGCCGGCTCTGCTCAGTTGATTTATGTTGTTTGTATATGATTTATGGTTGTTTATGTTCATTTATTTGATATACAGACGATGAAATATGGAGGGTCTTCAGGCATCTGCTGAGATAATGACAGACAGCCCTGCCATTGGTCTTTGAGAGACCTTTAATATCACAGGCTTGTTTGATTTGAGACGCAGTGTGCTTAGTTTAAGACTCAGCCATGAAACGCAAGTTCAATATTAATGTCCACAGCATCTGAGTGCTGCAGTCTGACTGTGAGAAAGAGGGAAGATAGAAAACTTGGGCTCAGGTCTTTAGCATGCCCTAGCTCAAAGTTGGAGGCATTTGCATTGTGTAGCATGAAAAAACATAGCAGGGTCCATGGGAACAAACTACAGATATTGCCTGAATTGTAGGACTTAATGTCACACTTTCTTATGCATTGCAGTCTGACTTTTACTTCAGAAGTTCAGACATTTTAGCTCTTCAGCTCATTAGTATTGTGCATTCACTAAAGGATTGTTGTTGTTGTTTTTAGTAGGAAAGTTTCAATAAAACATTTGTAACATTTAGTTGTAAAGCGTAATTAGGGTACCAAGTAACAAGTGGAGTACTATTTAGTGCACATTTGGGACAGTGCATATTTTCGTTTCGTCACATACTTTGATCCATTCGGCTGTTTTCTAATAAAGCTGACCTCATTAAGAGCAAAACATTTCAAGTCAAGCTTCAGTATTACTGCCAGGTAAAACAGGCCAACTGGAACTTTCCGACATAAAACAGTTGAAACACGTCTGCATTTCAATCAGCAGCTCTGTCATCACTTTTGTATGATGGAGTTGGCACTGAAGACACAAACAGATCCATAATTCTGTAGCAGTTTCTCCAATTATAATCCAAATTGTCAGCACTGGCCCTGTTTGAGTGTTCTCTACCTAATGCTGTTTTTGGCTCTTGGAAATTCTGCTTCAAGCTGGGGTTTTTTTGGTTATCTAATTATTAGCTCCACTTTTTGCGATGTTCTTTGTCAATTAGCTGATTGAATGGGACAGACAACATGTTATCATTTATCTGAAACTTTCCAATGTTACATTTTACTGCCTGCCTCGGTGTTTTAAAAAGGAAGATAGGCCAACTGTGTTAGTTTTGGATTCTCATTGCCACCATTTCGAGCACCTTTGTGATGAGGGCTTGTTAGCTCCTGTGATGGGTGACACAACTGTCTGATGGTGTTCTTGTCATTGATCCTGTTTGTGTCCTCATTTATTTCACATGTGTATCTTTTACGGGGTTTAATACTTTTTTTCCTGCCTCCTTGTTAGTGAAATATGGCACAAGACAACTGAGCGTGACTTTAGTGGTTTGCATAGCACCACCACTGGGAACACTAAAGTTTGTGCACCTAGCAGCTGACTTTGTGCCACTGAGACTCATCTAAATGTCAATGAAGCCCGAGCGAAATCCCTCAAGCCAATTATTGTGTAGTGTGTAAGTGTTTCCAACAGACGCCCTCCCAGGGGCTCTGTTCCTGTGATGTGTGAATACTGATGCAACACCAAGCAGCTTCTGTCAAATTCTGTCAGTTCTTTTTAATCATTTTTAATCAAGCCTTCTCATAACAGGGACACTGAGGCCATTTCATTTGATGGTTTATTGCAAGATTTTATGTCCTACCCATATGACAGGGATGAGCTTCTAGGCTTTGCTCCTCAACATTTCATTCATTGTTGAACCAATAGATGAAGTACTGCAGGTGCACTGCAGAATATTGCATCATCATTTCTGAGATTCTTAATGCTCACTGAGGAGTCGACAGGCTTGTACACCATCACTGCAGTTTCTTTGTCAGGCACCTATCCAAATGTATTATTTATCACATAGAGCAGTTCACTCTGATTTACTGATTTTATTGAGTGTAATGTTTCCCAAACAAAGCCTTCAATTTGTGTGACATTAAACACCCCGTGAAGCAAGTGTCACAGACTCTGTTTTCTACCAGACTATTGTGTTCTTGCACACATCACACCTCTGTTTGTTCTGTGACTAAACTAATATCGTACATTTTCAGTTGAGCCGTAAAGGCTTACAAAGGACATCAAAATTCCAGCCAACCAAACCCCCCACTGCAGTGTTACATTTTTCATTTGAAGGATATATGGATCAGTTACTGTCTATTTCCTTCATTTTAATTTAGCTCTAGTTCTAACACTTAGGTTTTTATTCGATGATATATAGAGACCAATCTAATACCACAACATTCTGTGGCAATACTAAGCTTTTGCCATCAGTATTTGCTAAGGTGCTAGGATTCAGCCAGATAATATACTGACTCACTGACTACCTTCCTGAGACAATTTCATATCAGTTTTGCAGAGCCTTGTGTTAGTTTTGCAGAGCCTCTTATTATTTTGTCACTTTGAAAAGAATTTTGTGTGGAGACATGTTGTTGAAAAATGCAATATACAAGCCTCTACCTCTGGCTTTTGTTCCACCTAAATTGCACTCACTCTTATGACTCACAGACTTCTCTTTGAGCAAAGCCGTCATGAAGCTTTAGACTGTTGTGGAAGGTTTATTTCTACAACAGTGAAATTGGAATGCGATTTAATTATCTGGCTATTTAACACCCACATATGAGCCTAAACCTATTATGCTAGTTCCCACATGTAAAGCAATAACATTATGACTTGATATAAGACCTGCCCAATAAGTGTGCTACATTGTTGTTTCCCAAATCTTCCAGAGTGAAGGCAAGTGTTCCTGCAGCTGCATGCACATTCACATGACTGCTGTTTTTTAATAGGAACCATTTGAGTCGCATGTCACATATAGAGAGCCTGAACTTGTTGCAGGAAGATTAAGGAAGACACATTTACTCTTTGTGGTTTATATTACTCTTTAACAGTTTAAGGACATTTAAATCAGATTTCTGAAGGTGTAATTTTGGAAAAAGTAGACCTCAGTCAGTAACTTTTCCAGAAGCTGGTCATCATTGTTGATGGATTAACAAGATGTAGCATCCTGCAGAGGAACAGGTCTCCTGCTTCTCCTCTTGCTGCACCTTTACGTGTGTCAGCTCCTCCAGGTTGGACTGTAATTAGAACAGAGCCAAACATCCCCAGGGCATCTATCTTTCCTTCTTCATCCCTGTCCCTCCTTTTACCTTCTAAATCAGACCTTATCTGAGCACTGCAACTACCCGTTCACATGCACACACACCACACAAGATCCTTCTTTTAGTCCTCCACCTGGGATCTACCTTCTCCTTTTTATAGTAGAGTTTATCTGAGGTGGTCAGCCATGGCAAACGTATGGACAAATTCAATGTTCTCTACTTGTTCAAGGGATAAAATGTAGCTCTATAGGGATATGAATATAAAAAGGCATCAGATACAGATCTGTAAAATGGAACAGAGTTATTTTTTTGTCAAAAAGGCTGTTGGCATTTAGCAGATGCTTTGAGGTTACTGAATGTTCCCGGCTTTGCATTTCTTTCATTGCTAAAGCCGAACTAGTTAACACAATGAAATTGTTACTGTTTTTAATTATTTTAAACTCTGACATAACTCGTACTTTGTCTTTTTTTTTTCTCCTCTGTGTTTTAGGTGGTCGCGTACCATTACTGCCAGGCAGATAACACGTACACTTGCCTGGTGCCAGAGTTTGTACATAGTATTGCTGCCCTGCTGTGCAGAGCACACCAACTCAGTGCGTACCGGGAGCTGCTGTTGAAAGAGCCAAACCTACAGAGCATGCTCAGTCTGCGCTCCTGTGTGCAGGACCCCATGGCTGCTTTTCGGAGGGGGGTCCTTGAGCCACTGGTCAACCTGCGTAAAGGTAAAGCACCATTGAATAAAATATAATGGTTGAAGGCTTCCTCTGCTTGAAACAGAAAAAAATCTTGTTTTTATTATTTTAAAACACTGCTTGTCATCTCACTGTACTCTTGTAACATATAATATGGGAAACGTTTTACAAAGGGCAAAGCACTTATCCTACTGTAGAGGTACTGACAGACATACTTATCATTTCTATGTGACTTAAGTGACAGTCATCAACTCATCTATTCTACAAAAAAAAATAGTGTTAATAAATATATCTATGACTCACCTAATAAGATTTGATAAACCAAGTAGAGATCTATAATACCGTGAGAATCAAAGACATTTTTAAAGCCTATTTGACTCAAAAACATGTCCTCTTCTTCCCTTTCCTTTAGTTTAGGCTGCTTGAGTTGCTTCTGGCAAAAGATTCAACCGGCTAACTGTTATGCGATGATCACATTTAAATAAAGTTTTTAGTTAATTTGCTGTGCCATAAAGAGAGACTTTATCCTAGGGAAGTCCAAGAAGACTATTACCGGTATATGTTTGATCAAATACACAAAAAGGGAACCTCTGCGAGATGAAAGTATTATCCGCTTTTCTTTTCAGAGCAAGTGTACCTCCACATTTTTGTTGAGAGTTAAGTGAGCACTGGCTGTGTAGTTAGGGATTCTAGGTTAAGGTCCTTAAAAAGGCTTTAGTAAGCTGTCTGCATACCCACTACAAGCATGTTCACTTTAGTCAATGTTGTCATGTATTCTATCTCACTGCAAACGTTGTGTGTGTTTCTAGAGAGGAAGATTCCTGAGGAGGACCACATCATCTTGATAGACGGGCTGAACGAAGCTGAGTTCCATAAACCTGACTACGGAGACACCATTGCCTCCTTCATCACAAAGATCATTACCAAGTTCCCACCCTGGCTTAAACTAGTGGTCACTGTCCGGGTCAATTTACTGGTGAGGAAGACTTCAGCATCATGAACTGCCATCAGCTTATAGATTCTGATCTTAAAAGTGAAAAGGTTTTCCCGATCTGCTCCAACTTGTCATTCTCTGCTCTCTGCAGTCATTTTACAAGGAAGTATATGTGACCCCAGAATCAGAACTGCATGACGGTATAGAAGCAGTCAGTCACTCTGAGCTGACTAGCTTAGAGCAAAACTGACACCAGCGTGACTAGTTACAGAGATGTGCTCAGCTGGGTGTTGAACTCACACTGTGCATGGTGGTTTGACATGTAGTGTCAAACAACAGCAGAATTTCTTTGCTGGACAAACTGTGAGCCTTGGATGATAATGTGAAAGCTGACTGACATCCAAGATTCAGTTATTAATGCTCTGGCAGAAGCAATGTCGATGTAGTGACCATCAGTATGCACTTCAAACCAAATTAATTTGTTTGATCCTGCAACTGTGAGGCAGGATTATCATTCTGTTCATGCAGAGGTTCTCTGGATGGGCTAAATCAATACATAACTCTGTAACTGTGACATTTTGTATTCTGCCTTCATATATTCACCTACATTTATTCATCAGGATAAGTTTAAGGCGTTGCAAGGTTTTGCAGATGTCGCAGTTGACTGCAAAAAGTGCAATTTGCTGAAAACCTTCCTGTCAAATGTCGGACTGACACATGGAATTCAGATTTTTAAATAAAGTGAATGTGCATGTCACAATGTCCAAGTTAGCAGCAGATAACTAGGATGAAACACTCAAAGGAAGCCATGAAACAATACTGCTCACTTTGCAATCCTAGCATCATATCTGTGCATACAAGTGTTATTAAAGTGTCACAGTTTTGTTTTGCACTTTGAGCAAACAAATAAGATTTCACCCTGGAGGACGGGTCTTCAAGATATCAGCCTTTGCTTGCTAGACTAATATCTGGTGTATCTGTGAGGTGTTGGTAGCACTTCATCCACCTCAGGGATTAGGATCAGTGACTCTGTGTGTGTGTGTGTGTGTGTGTGTGTGTGTGTGTGTGTGTGTGTGTGTGTGTGTGTGTGTGTGTGTGTGTGTGTGTGTGTGTGTGTGTGTGTGTGTGTGTGTGTGTGTGTGTGTGTGTGTGTGTGTGTGTGTGTGTGTGTGTGTGTGTGTGTGTGTGTGTGTGTGTGTGTGTGTGTGTGTGTGTGTGTGTGTGTGTGTGTGTTTACTGTACCTTTTCTTTTCATGATGAAGAAGAGAAATGTGTTATCTCCCTGAGGCAATGTTCCTTTAGCCTCAGACAGGCAAAGGATTGGAGGATTAAGGTGCATTGATTTCTCCAAGCCACAGGACATAGATTGAAATGTGAGCTCAGGTTTAGACCTTTGCTAGAAGTGTTTTCCCCACCATCCCATCCGCCCCCTGCCTCTTAATACTCACTCTTCCAGTCCTGTGTTTGTCAAAGCCACATTTCCGACAGTTAGTGTCTGCTTTGGCCTGATAGATGTGCGTGTTCGCTCCCCTATCATTCAAAAAGAGTTTTAATAGTAAACACACAAGAAAAAGAAAAATGCCTTTGAATAAGAAATGCAGTCAGCAACAGCTCAATGTGTCTGTTGCTGTGATAAGTAATACAATTTATTTTGACACACTAGCTAAAAAATACCTTATTGTCATTCAGGTGTTGAGATACGATTGGTACATTTTTTTCAACTATAGTTTCCAGGAGAAGGAGCTAAAACAGCATGACTCCTGAAATATAATTTTTTATGTGTCATTGACGGCTTTTACTTGTCTTTTCTGTAGGAGATCACCAGCCTTTTGCCCTTCTCCAAGATCTCCCTTGATGACTTTACAGACAACAAAGAGATAAGCAACGACCTCAATGCTTACATCCAGTACCGTATCAATGGCAGCAAGGATATCATGAACAACATAAGCCTGAATGGCAAGGCTGACCCTATCACAGTAGGCAAGCTCAGCAGCCACCTGATCTCACGCAGCCAGGGCTCCTACCTGTACCTCAAACTGACCCTGGATCTGTTTGAGAGAGGACACCTGGTGATTAAAAGCGCCAGCTACAAAGTGGTCCCCGTCTCTTTGGCAGAGCTCTACCAGCTACAGTGCAACATGAAGTTCATGACCAATTCAGCCTTCGAGCGCTCACTGCCAATCCTCAATGTGGCGCTCGCCTCACTGCACCCCATGACTGACGAACAGCTGTTCCATGCCATCAACGCCGGCTTCATGCAAGGGGAGCTGCAATGGGAGGACTTCCAACAACGCATGGAGTTGCTCTCATGCTTCCTCATCAAACGGAGGGACAAGACGCGCATGTTCTGTCACCCCTCCTTCAGGGAGTGGTTGGTGTGGCGAGCTGACGGAGAGAGTACAGACTTCCTCTGTGACCCAAGGTTAGTCCTCTGCTTTGTAAGCAAATGCAATAACTCAGCAGCTCTCCCTTTAGGAATGTTTGCTACTGTTTCCAGGCATGAAGAGTCTCAGATGCATCTAAATTAGAAAGTTTACTTGAGACACATCAACAAATTAGAGTTAAAAAAAATCTGTAGAAAAGACAAATCAAGCTTTGACGATGATTAAATATTTGTTCTTTGAGTGCCAACAATATGCGTACCAGACAACACTCTCATGTTTAATAAACAACCATTAATAATTACTTTCAGAGTGGTTCTGAATTGAGTTGTTAATAGTATGTGAGTCATTGCCATCACTATGCATGAGAAGTAAACATGAGAGACGGCAAGTCAAATGTCCTCATCAAAATGTGCAGCATGACGCACGTCTGAGTCACAGAGGAATTGAGTCTAAGATGTTCCAGGTATCTGTCTAAATCAAAAGGACCCACTATTTATAATACCGTGGCTAATGTCGTGCATTCCATCTTTTTATTTTGTTACTAGCAAACAATTCACGAGGACACTACTTACATACACAGATCCCTGCGTCAGATAGAATAAATTAATTTAAAAAACAGAAGCTAACAAAGTCTCTCTAGCTCGAGCTGTTGATAGCAGTACAGTGGATTTCTGCAGAATTTAAAAGAAAAGCTTCATGTCATTAAATACAGTTGTGGTTTATTTAGCGAAAGTCATGAATGTCTAAAATATATTAGAAATGAACCTTTCAATCAGTCCTCTGGAAAATAATGTTTCTAAACTTTTTTCACCTTTCTTCTTTCTTTTTGAAATCACATAAGCTGAATGTGTGCACATATGTAAAGCCAGCATTTTATTCCACTTGAGTTGGAATGCATTTTCAGGAGTTAAATCTGTAGAAAAGTGATCATTGTTCCTCTCTGTGCCCTTCTTGCCCTGTGAGACAGGCTTATCTGCTTTAGTGGTGCTACCTAATTGTCATTCTGGAGCCCTCCCTCACCCACATCACAGGCTTCAGTCATTCAAACTTAATAAATTGGATGATGTCACCCTGTTGCTCATCAGTATCACCTCTGCGCACACAGCAGCGTCTTTTAAATGAACCCAAAGCCTAGCTTCATATTCTGGTCATTCACAGCCCTCCAACTCTGTCATTAAAAAAAAAACAAAGGCTCAGAGTCTGGCACAGGGAATGCACATGCAGACAAAAGCCTGCTGCACTGCCTCTCCGTTTGTGTCTGGGCACGACGAGAGAGAATTTATAAGGCAGATCAAAGTGATCTGCAATCATGCATGTCCTTTTAATGAATTCTGCATTAATTAACAGCAGTGTCTGAGTGGAGAAGGAAGAGAACTCAGGGGTTTAACACTATTCTCCACCCGTCAGTGGGGCATTGCTCAGCATTTTACAACATCTTCTATACACAAGCACAGAATAAAAGGTTCACTTTGACAATGCCAAGGTGCATTCATGACCAAAATAAATGAAGAGTTTTATGATGAGACCGGAGGATAAACACTGAATGCATCAGAAGAGTCTACCCTGAGGTGGAAACCTTTTATGAACAGTAACTTCTGTCTACTAGTCTGTTGTTTTTACTCTATTTGTTACCTTTTTTGTTTTGCATCTGAGTATCCTCTTTGTTGTTTCCTAACCACAGGACTGGCCATGCTCTTATGGCCTTCATGCTCTCCCGCCAAGAGGGGAAACTAAATCGTCAGCAGACCATGGAACTGGGACATCACATCCTCAAAGCACACATCTTCAAGGTACAACTTGGGAAACATAAACATGCTCTCTACATTTATCTTAGTTTGAAATCTATCACAGATTTCCATGTTGTTCACTCTGTTATGAATGTATCGTGTGAGCTTAGTTCACCCAAGGATAAGCCATGAGATGTGAAGAGAAACGCTGACAGATTGTGCGTCTCAGGTTCAGTGACTTGACGTATGTGTGTTTTTTCGCATTCATGTATGCAATGGTTTGTGTGTGTGTGTGTGTGTGTGTGTGTGTGTGTGTGTGTGTGTGTGTGTGTGTGTGTGTGTGTGTGTGTGTGTGTGTGTGTGTGTGTGTGTGTGTGTGTGTGTGTGTGTGTGTGTGTGTGTGTGTGTGTGTGTGTGTGTGTGTGTGTGTGTGTGTGTGTGTGGATGCAGGGCCTGAGTAAGAAAACAGGTGTGTCATCCAGTGTGCTGCAGGCTCTGTGGATAAGCTGCAGTGCCGACGGCCTTTCTGCAGCCCTGGCCTCCCTGAGGAATCTTTACACACCAAACGTCAAGGTGAATATGCTTTCCAGCTTTTGTGTCCCTTGACCTTAAATTGGGGATTGTATTGAGTATAATTTTGCAATACTTTTAACCCGTTTAAGCAAACTGCAGAGGGCTCTACAAGTGTCATTCAGGTTTAAATGAAACCTTCCGTTTTTTTTGTTTTTTTTTGACGAGACTAAGTCAAAAAAGGCAGAGGAGGACAACTTTTTTTTTCACTTCGATTAAATTTTTCATCCATTTAGTCAATAGGTTAATTAAACAATCAACTAATTTATTTAAGACTGAAAAAAAAGGTTTCACAAAACTCTGAAGTAAGACTTTGATTGGGACCTCCTTTAAAATATTCTTTGATTTCCTTATTATTTCACAGATTTCAACTGGGGCCCGACCGATAAGAGATTTTTGGTTCCTATACCGATATCAATATCAATATTAGGTAGAGAAACAAATCCGATACCGACATCTTTCTAAGATCTATCTTCAATCTGTAGAGATAGACAGATATAGATATACACATTTATTGTTGATCCCTCAAATGAAGTAATCAAACACTTGTGGAAAAGATATATAATGAAGACCAGATGGTCACTCAACTGGAAAGTAACCGTGCATGTACCTGCTTCACTGCTTGACCCTGCTTTATACAAGGAAATTAAAAGGAAATGCCATTTGACTGGTGAATAAATCTAGGAATATTGGCACATATCTGCAATAAAATTAGCCTATACTGGTCACTTGATATGACAATATCGGCCGATATTATTGGCTGGCCAATTAATTGGTCGGGCTCTAATTTCAACTAAATTGTGATTTACTTTGAATGTCACAATCTGTTCCTTAAACTTCTTTATATGGAGTGGAAGCACGAGACAGACTAACACTCTAAATCACCATGAAAAGCTATTTAAATTATGTAAAGATGTTCATCCTCGTTTTCTTATCACATGTGGTTCCAGCCATTCACTCAATCCACAGTCTTAGATTATCCTTAAGTTTGGAGTTTAATGCTTCACATCACATATGTCCAATTTGTTTCCAGTCTAGCTTTTCAATCCTTTATAAATGTCTATTTTCCTCATTATTCACAAACATTTATTATCCATATTTTCACAGCACCCTCTTTTGACATTTCACACAGTATGTCTTATTTCTTGTTATACTCATTCAGCGTATTTGAAGACGAGGAAGAGAAAAGACAGTATTTGAAAAAGACACACACTCACAGATTGCATCTTTGGCAAATTCTAATATCACGTATTAATTGTAGCAGAGTCATCTTTCCAGACTAAAATAGTCAGTTGCTCATTTTGCACAGTGATTAGGCAATAATGAATCAGATATTGCCTAGGGATATTAATATTTTGTATGAGCAACACGGAAAATGAAAAATGATTGCAGGAAATTGGGAAGTAGATATTGATGAAACGTGTGCCACGATGAGTAAAACAGGAAACACGGTGAGTGAACAGGTCAGCGCAGATGAATGGGGGACAGAAATGTATTTTTGAGTATGAATTATTGAACTCTTTTTTATTTGGATATTCAGTCAGACTTTTGACTCTTTTGTTTGAGCTCCATGTTGGGGAATAAACTTTCATGTTGCTTGTTTGTCAACCACCAAGGCAAGGCAGGCAAGGCAAGTTTATTTGTATAGCGCTTTTCATACACAAGGCAGACTCAAAGTGCTTCACATCATAACATGTCATACAATAAAGTGAAAGAAAATGCAAGAATTAAAAGACAATTAAAAAACAGAGAATAAAAACATATTGACAATAGAAATTTTGGAAATTTTGGAGGACATTCTTTGGCATTTTTACTACTTTCAGACCCCATACTTGTGTTTGAAAGACTCACGTGAGATTTTCCCTGAATCCTGGAAACGTCTTTGCAGGATGCGTATTTTTATGGTTGTACGCCAAACCAGACAATCCAATACTTAGGATTGAAATCCAATATTTAGGATTTCCGTAAGATTAAGGCTTAAATCTTACTTCAGATACAGTAAATGCCAAGTTCAGTCCCAAATGTATGTTTGTCTAAAAACAAAGACTCTTGACTCAATTCAACATGATCCAAACAATCATAATTTATACTAATACATTCCTTGGCATTTTTACTACTTTCAGACCCCATACTTGTGTTTGAAAGACTCACGTGAGATTTTCCCTGAATCCTGTCCAAGTGACGTCAGTTTTAGTGTCTATTTAATGCTTTGTGGGGGAGAACATCATCAACCCTCCCTGGAAAGATCATTATGTAAACACCAAATGATCCTACATTTTTCCTCATCCTCATTGTTTGTGTGTGTGCGTGTTATTTTGTTTAAGTGTAACTTAACTTAACTTAACTCGTGGTCATTTGCAGAGTGACCTTGTTATGTCCTCTGAGGAAAACAGCTGTTAATTTATTTCACAGTGAATCCAACAAATAACGGAGAATTTCATTTCCTGTTGCGGGTACTCATTTGGCTCCGTGGTTCAGTTTGACCAAGCATTTATTATTGATTTCCTCATCGTGGAAGAGAATAACTCGCCTAATAATTGCATTCAGTAGAATGTGACCACTCCATTTGGTTTCTGACCTTTTGCTTGATAGAAAAATCTCCAGAGTAGGCTGAAGCAACGAGAGCATTTGCACTGGAATGAGTTAGAAGAGGAAAATGAAGTGAATCTTAGATTCTGCTGCTGTTTAAATTACTCATTGGCCACGGTGTCCACAAATCCTTGAACCCATGTACTGGAAAAGTTTACTGACTTGTTTTTGCTCCACATTTTGTTGAACAAACTAGTTGTCTGTAACTTCATTTTAAACTCTCGTCAAGATCAAACCTTTATTATCTGTCTTTGAAGGTCATCACAGGATTTTAAAAAGGAACAAAGAGCCAAAAATGATTCGAATAATCCTCCTGGTTAAAACTATAAAGAAATATCAAATATCCATTATTTAGTCATCTTGGTTTTCCATTTCGTCATTCTAAAAGTTTAGTCTATTCTGTACACAGGACATGTTGCATATCTATCCATCCTTTCAGGGATACTTTTTTAGGGGTTTAACTTCTTCCAAATTGAGGGTGTTGCTTACGATACACATTATAAAGCACCTAGTATCATATTTGTCATGTTGATATTTTCAAATAGAAGTGATTAGGATGTCAGGGTTAAATACAGGGAACTTTTTCACCTGGACATAACAGCATGGCACCATGTTGATGTCTTTTTTTTCACACTCATTTTGGCCATGACATCAATCTTAAGATCAGATCAAAGAGAATATGAAAAGGCGTCTTTTACAGTGTTATATAAGAGGGCTTATGAAAATAATAAATACAGTTGTTTACTGAACACACAAGCTCACAGATGGCACTACTTTGATTTCATTTTTCCAAGCCATCTGGGATCAGTTTGCATTTCTTTTGTACATCAGGTGAGCCGGCTGCTGATGCTGGGTGGGGCAAACGTCAACTACCGCACTGAGGTCTTAAACAACGCTCCAGTACTCTGTGTCCAGTGTCACCTTGGCCACCTGGAAATCGCCTCTTTGCTGCTGGAGTTTGGGGCTAGCGTTGACGTGGTGTCTGAAAACGGCATGAGCCCACTCTGCTTTTCAGCTGCCGCAGGACACTTGAGTCTGGTCATGCTGCTCTGCAAGAGAGGTGCTATGGTGAGGAGTCACAGACAATTCTTACCTCCTTTGTGCTAAAAACAGTGCGTGTGTGTACAGGTGTTGGATACATTTGACATGTTTTGGTGCATTAAAACGTACCTGAATGTATTTCCTCCAGGTTGATCATGTAGATAAGAGTGGTCAGTGTGCGCTGGTCCATGCTGCGCTCAGAGGACACCCAGAGATTATCCAGTACCTGCTGGAACTAGAGTGGAGTGCTGAGGGGCAGCAGCAGGACTGCGCTCTGAAGAACAAAGCTCTGCAGCAGGCTTTAATAGCAGCCTCCAGCATGGGACACACACAGGTAGGAATAACACATTCAGATATTTCACTCTGCACACAGCCAAACTTGTAGCACTAGTTCTGTTACAAATGAAAACATGACTTAATGAGTGAACCAGGGGGTATAATAAAGAAACTCATGAGGTTGTTATGTCATGTTTATGAATCTTTTCCTCACTAAAACAAGAATAAGAAAACTGAGGTTCAAATTGAAGATTTTCACTCCACATTAGATACCAAACATTTTCCATGTGAGTCTTCTAAACCATCCGACAGTTTTAGAGAGTAGAGGTCACAACAGGTAAAGTGTGAACACATCTTCTCTCTGGTGTCGATGACTTAAAATTCTGAGAGTTACTCGGCCTTGTAATCTCAGAAAGGATCGATCCCAGCGCAGCGCCCTCAGCTGCCCAGGTACAACGCAGGCTCAAGGTTTATTTTGGCTTCCACATTAGTTGGAATGGGATCCAGAGACCCAGCTTGGAATAAAAGATCTAGGCCAGGCTAGGCTATCCACATTTTGAAGGAGACCCCTTTAAAGTCAAAGAATAAATCAGCTTGGACTCACATAACCTCAGACAGAAGCTGAGGAGCCCATAGTCTAGTCTGCTGTGATTCATTTATAATAATCTGCTCAGAAAGCAGAACACAATTTCAAAATGTTGTATATGCTCTTGGAGGTTTATTTGATAGCTTATGCTGAAATAGTATGCCATTAATCTACGTTTCTTTTTTGGCAGGTTGTGAGAGGCTTGCTGGCATTGAATAATGAGCATGCTGTGCAAATTGATAGCCACGACACTCTGTGGGGAGAGACAGGTATGTTTTCATCCATCTTTCTGCATTACGTTGCTCCCCGGTATCATCACTTGCTGTTTTTGCATTCTGGACCTCGCTGCTGTGATTGCGTGCTACAGCAGAAGGTCTTGTATCTCTGGTCTGCACAGCAAAGCTCTCTGTTTGATGTAGAGGTCACTGGACCCCAATGCCTGTGCTTTTTTTTCTTTTTTTTTTATGGCTGCTCCAAGTTTTCCTGGGATGTACTTTCTGCTAAAAGCATTACTTATTGTGGGTCATGTGGGTTTCTACTTAGAGTTTGGAAAACACAGCATTTCCTCTGAAAAGGAGATTTTCCAACATGCTGATAGACGTCAGCTTCATTTCTTTTAGTGCTCTTTGTTAAGAAACAGTTCAAGTTACTTAACCATCTCCTGTTTACATCTCAGCTCACATTGAAGTTAAACAGGCATGGAGAGTCGTCGTCTTTGTCATCTTGTTTTTATTCATATTTGAATCAATATATTCAGTTGTTAATTTTAGTTGAATCGGTGTTTCTTCTGAGAAGGTTTTCAGAATACTTTTAAGCATTGGCTTCTGCCTGATTAAAGGAAAGTGATGGCAGAAAGTGTGAAACAGAGTTTGCTAATCAGGAATAGATGATGTAGACAGTGGCTGTTGTTACGGGCCTCTTCAAACCATCTGAGATCTGTGGAGTAAATGATGCACACATGAAGAGGTGACGCATGAATATAGCTTTCCATTCAAGTCGTTATCAATGTGCTCACGAAGAACATGAATAACAGAAGTGCTTCTTCTTATTGTAACCAGTTAAAGTGCTAAAAATATTCCTGCTACATTTTGTAAGTATCAGGCGCGTCATGCTGTGTTTGAGTTTCAGATTTCTCGCCTGATGTGTCGGACTCATTTCAAACGTCTCTCATCTTCAATCTGAGCTTTTGCTTTGAGACGTTCCTGATCCAGAGGCTATAAATGTTCAAATCACACCCCTTCCTCTTTGACAACATCATTTGATGCTTTTATTTTTTGCACAGAATCACACCAAAATACATTTTTACATAATACGATTTGTAATAATAGTCTCTTTGTATCTGTAAGGCAGCAGGAATTTGCACTAAAAGTTTGGTGCTCCAGGAATGTAGGTCAGCCTATTAGTGGAGAGGCCGTCCACAGTGTGGTTAGCTTGTGTCCTGCTAAACCACTGCAGGACTTCACACTCATCCCAGTCCTGGGACAAAGAGTTGTCTCGGAAATATTCCTGTATGGAGTTGCTGTTCTGTTTTTCTTCTCATATGACCAGAATCAGTATTGAGCTGCAAACTAAAACTTGTTATTGGAAACATAATACATTCATCCAAAGCTTTGGACCTTATTACTAGGATGCTTTGGACATGACTACTGCTGAGAATCACAGTTATCACACTTTCATTCCCCTGTGCTGTGACTGCTACAGAATGTCCTCCTCAGCTCCATTTACTAATGTGATGCTACATCACCCTCTTGATCATTCTTCTACCATCAAGTATAAAGTCACAGTTAGTAATAGAAAAGGTGCTGAGCGGCTCAACTGACCTAAAACTAAATGACTCCCAAACTTTTGACATGGACAGGTATTCAGTGTTTCTGCACCCACCTGCTTATCTGGGAAATAAGTTCATATAAAGAACAAATGAATGACATAATGGATTTCTTGTAAACTGGTTCATGATTAGAAAAAAAATAGTGTTGTACTGGATTAGTGACTAAGATGTATGATGTTGACGCTGACAGTAATGACTATCTTTTGTTGTTGCTGGATGGAAACAGCAGAAATGAGAGATGTATAACATTTCAGTTTCACCTCAAATCCCCTCTCTGCCATTTAGCGTGCAGATGTAATAATCCAAACTGGTAGCTGATCTGATTCAGAGAATCAGACAAAGCTCATGAGTTATCCTCCTTTGAACTGGCCGCTCATGGCTGCCTCTGAAACAATTCTCAGATAACAACCTGTTTCTGTGAACATGCATTTCATATTTAAAAATCCATCACAATATGACTTGTCTGTGCAAACAGGCCCACAGTGTGTCCTGTGTTCAAATAGAGACGGATTGGACGCACATCTTGGCAAGCTCCAGCTACTAAAATCCCCTCTTAGGATGCAGATCTCTTCCTCGTTATGCAAAGACAGATGAGTTATCTGCACAGAGAGGTTCTCATTGTGATGAGCACACAGCAGGAGAACTGGCTCAATGTAGAGACCAACGTAGTCTCATGTTGCAGTAACATCATCTTTTGTACATCTTTTAATGATAGATGTTGTTGTTTCTATCCCAAGGTGCGAAACGAGGAGGAGGCCATTCTCTGTCATTTTATGAGGCATGAAAAAAAAACCGTAACTTTTTTGAAAAATTCAGAAGCCAAGAGTTCCTTCTGTTAAGTGTTTATATTATTCATGTCAGCTCTTGTCGTTGCCAAAATCCATTTAAATGGCACGATATTTATAACAGAACATTAATTCCTCATGGTTTACTTGTATGTGTGTTGGGCTTGTGAGCACCTGCTGATGAGCATTTTTTCCATGCTCCACAAGACTTGAAGCTAAGGGAGCGCTCTAAAGATAGTGAAAGATAGCTGCCAATTACTCTCACGAGTAAGAATGGCTTAAAAACCTTTGCAATGTTTCATCATGCGTACTAAGATTTCAAGTGTTGGTGCTGTATGGTCAGAGCACAGTATGAGGTAACAGGCAGCTATTTGTGGCTCTAGAGTCTGGGGAAAAGAGGCTTTTTATTCTTACATCAAGTGACGAACACCTGCTTTTAAAGTGTGTGCTCTAAAAGCACCTCAGTGTTTACTGCTTTCTGATCGACAAATTCATCTCCATTAGCTTTATTTATGAGCCAGATTCTTCAGCCCAACTATCATGCATGTAACAGACAGTTAGACATCCCATAATTAAAGACATGCATGTAAACAAATGTTTAAGCAGTCACTTTATAAACGACAGGAAATGTGGCTCCCAGCTTGTCGAAAATTCTATTCCTCCTAGTGGGGCAGTTAAATGAAGAATACACTTTTAGGCCTTTGAATTAAAAACATTGTGCACAGATGTGGAGGCAAAGCAAAGTATGCCTGTGTCCTCAGTAGAAATGCATTTCTTATGTAACGGAGTATCTGTTAAGTCCACAGGCAAACAAACTTGTAATTTTACTAATGATTATCAATGGTTGTGCTGCCTTTTAAACAGCTTCCAACAATGACTTGTATGCAGAATGATGTGACTTAGTAGCATAAGAAATCATAGCAGCGCCATAGACTTCAAACTTTGGTTAGACAATCTTCAAAGTGTTCTTGTTGGTAAAAAGTTTCAGGTTGGTTAATCTGCAAAGCTTTGTCTCGGATGCCAGGTCATAACCTCTTGGTTGTTGGTGTGTCTCCAGCCTGGCGCTGAAGTGATGCTTGATAATGACATAATCATGTGTTTGCTCTGTAAATCTGTTTATCAGACAGTGATTTACAGTCTCCTACTAAAACACTGACGAAGTCGCTTTGTAGGTGGGCCAAGAGAGCAGGCACAGCAGATGTGACACATGGCTGATAAATAGCTAAGAAATATTAGATAAGATAAAGCAGGCAAGACTCTATTAATAGAGACTAAAGCGATCTGTTTCTCTGGAGAGCAGCATTTCTGAAATGTGTTGACTGAAATGTTTGTGAGATGTACATGGTATTAAATCAATTTGGCCTAAGGATGAGGGACCAGCACTCCACATGCAGATCTTCAAAGAATAAAATGAGATGTGTAAAAAGTTCATCAACAACAACAGTACACATGTTGATACCATTACTGATATCACCATCAAGCAGCACAGGTGCTACTAACAAACTGAGCCTAAGTTTAGCTGTGTGGACTCATTATCTTTACTGTGCTGGGTGTAAGGATATCCATATTTAGAGCAGATGGAGGGTGGGGCTGTTTGGCTCTGATGACTGTTTATCCAGATGGATGATGTCAGTCAGATACTGAGGCTCAGCAGCACCTTAAATCTCTCAGAGGTGACTGTGAGAGCAGAGCTGCTCTGCTTCTTACGCTGGATCTCACTTTGTTTTGACAATCAGCGCTCATTTAAGACTGGCCCATCTGCTGCTTTATACATCAGCAGCCGCCGATAAACTGTGAGAGTCGAACATTTAAAGACGCAGTCTTTGTTTTCGTCACAGACTTAAAACCATCTCCAATTCATACTTGTTTGTTTCTTTTTCTTTTGATGAAAAATGAATCAGACACAGTTAAATCCTTCTCTGACAAAGACACAAAATATAAACAAGGATGGGTGTTTAAGGGGATTGTTTGACTTTGTTGTCTAATGTTTGTCTGCCGATGCATAAAATGTCTGAATCTCTCTGTGAAAGGCCAGGGGAGCGGGATTTTAATGAGTTTAATAAGCATTACATAATTGTCAGTTTTTAAACTTAATTAGCACCAAACAGCCTGAATGTCTCTGCTTATCTTTGCTCTGTAAAGAACAGGAGGATTTGGGGATTGTAAACACTGTTTATATACCAGCAATTCATTTCCACAAACATATCCTAAAGACCCTTTCTGAATGAATCTCCTGGACAACACAGGCCTCTGGGGGTAAGAGCGGGGTCGCAAGAGGCCTTCCAAAAAATGAATACGATTTGAAATAATGAAGAAGAATGTATAGAAATATTTCCCCCATTATTGTAAAAATGTAAACAAAATAGTTCAAAAGCGTATCTTTAAGTGAAACGAGTTAAAAATACATAAAGAGTAAGTTTGCACGTGACTGCAACAATGGAGGCGTCTGCTGCTCTTTACACAAAAACAAGCACACACCTGTGTGTCTTTTATTAAGTGTTGTTCGTCCACTCAGTGCTATAGTCTATACATGGAAATGACTGGTATTCTGCTTCAAGCCTATCTTAAAATAAATTACAATAAAAGATCATTTTATGGTTTTTAGGCTTCTCTTTCCTTTTGTGTTGATTTTTTGTGTTTCCAGTGTTTGGATAGACTTAATAGTAAGTGTGCGTGGTGGTGCATTACGTTTTATGCCTTGACCACCTCCAGAGACAGTGGGGGTCCCCGGTTTCTGGCACCCTTATTTTTAGGGTCGGAAGCTGGAAAGTTTGCGAACCCCATCTCTAGTCCTCTTTCTCTAGTGTCCTAATTTGTTCTTTTGTTCAAATCTACATGAAGAATTCAAGCCTACATCAGCCCTAACATCAGTGTGGGTTTTGTCCTCCTCTCACCTCTCTTTAGCTTTGACGGCAGCAGCAGGTCGAGGGAAGTTGGAAGTATGCAGCTTCCTGTTGGAGCAGGGGGCGGTGGTGCAGCAGGTCAACAGGCGAGGGGTGTCTCCTCTTTTCTGTGCCGTCAGACAGGGACACTGGCAGGTAGACATTCTGGATTGCCCCAACGGCTCCACACCTTAATATTTTCTTCTTCTAAATCTTCATACAGTGGGGGATATTTTATTTTTGTGCAGTGTACTGTATATGTTCTTATCTGCGAGCTGACTCTGATCTGTCTCCTGACACAGGGTCATCTTGCCAACTGAATGAATAACCTCAACTGTTGTATGAGCTCTGCTTCTGCTTGTTGTCTGTTTTCCAGATTGCAGAACTGCTGTTGCAGCACGGTGCTGACATTAACATCAGCGACAAGCAGGGCAGGACCCTTCTGATGGTGGCTGCCTGTGAGGGTCACTTGAGCACAGTAGAGTTTCTGCTTTCTAAAAGTGAGCGACACATTACCACCAAACAGCCACCATTAATCTCGATCACCATGAAATTAAAAGGCAGTGTCTACTCATTAGCTGGATTAAATTAACACACGTTAATTTAAAGTGTTTACTTATTGTTGTTTGTCTCAAAGGTGCATCTTTGATTTCGATGGACAAAGAGGGGCTCACACCCCTGAGCTGGGCATGTTTAAAAGGACATAAGAACGTTGTGCAGTTTTTGGTGGAGAAAGGTGCAGTCATAGACCACACGGACAAAAACGGACGAACTCCGCTGGACCTCGCTGCTTTCTATGGAGACGCAGAGATTGTAAGTGAAAAAAGTCCCAACACACACAGACACCCCTGTCAATTTAGCCTCAACTGAGAGTGTCTCTGTTCAATTATTGAGCACATAATGTTGTGCGTTAGCCTGGCTGCTGGCTGACAACACACTGTTTATAGGTTTTAAACTGTTGCTCTCCTGCAGGTCCAGTATTTGGTGGAGAGAGGAGCAGTGATAGAGCATGTGGACTTCAGTGGAATGAGGCCTCTGGACCGGGCCATAGGCTGTCGAAACACGTCGGTGGTGGTGACCCTGCTGAAGAAAGGGGCCAAGCTGGGTAAGCGCATACAAAGAGCTATTTCTTTTGTGTTAATATGCAATTGTATGCAGAAAGTTAGTGCTGTCAGTAAGACTGTAAAGTGGTTGTCCTGAGGTCCCTTTAAACCGTCCGGGGTCTGCAGATTTCCTTCACGTCTCAGTAAACACAGAGATTTTCTTTTACTACCGTTTTTGTCTTGCCTAGTAGATCATGGTGTATAAATATAAAACAAACTTTCATTTCACTCTCATTTTGTGGAATGTCATGTCTATTCCTGCTTCTCACTCATTCTGACTGGTATTCCTGTGCATGTGCATGTCCTTCCTGTTCTCCCTCACATGCTTCTTTGCTAATTTAAGAATGTAACTTCTCACTTAAATGACAGCTATCTGGTCCACACCTTCACTGCAGTGCACTCTACTGTCTAAGAAAAAAAAAAAGTAACAGCCAGCACATTTAACTTTTTCTTTCAGCCCAGCTAACAGTCTGCATGCATTTACAAGGGCATTTCAAGTTGAGGGACACATAATTGTGTACTGTCACACTTCACTTTGTGGCACATTTTCCTTTCACTACAGATGACTACTCTCACTGTTGCATGACCTCTTTTCTCTTCACTCTTTCCCTCCTAACTCCCTCACTGCCTTCACTAAACTAAGGCCACAGAACGTCTCCTTACGATCGATCAGGTACAATCTTTAGGTAACTTTACCTTGTATCAATTTCCAGAGAATACACTGACTTTAACAGCAACGTTGACAACAACGTTAACAAGCTTTTTTCATTCTGTCCCCACAGGAAATGCTGCTTGGGCCATGGCTACGTCAAAGCCTGATATCCTGATCATCCTCCTGCAGAAGCTGATGGAGGAGGGGAATCTACTTTACAAGGTAAATGTGGAATAAAATAACATACTGTAAACTTTAAGAAGCAGTCTCTTGGGTTTCTGCATTGTTCATTCAGCTCCACATACTAACTTTGCTAACATACGCTTATGTAGAGTTAGATTAGATGTTATCTTTGGGTTTTTTCATAAGGAAATCGAAAAACCGATAGCATTGAAGTGATTGCCATCTGTCTGTAGCTCAGCTAAAGGCAGAACATAAATAGATCTCTATGTTCTGCACCACTCACCAAAGCAGCCGTGATCGATGCCTGACATTTAACAGATTGAGTTTGTGGCAGAAAGGACAAACATGTCAGGTATTACGCACGCGTGCGTGAGTGTGTGTGTGTGTGTGTTAGCGTGTGTGAGATTTTGATTTGAGCTTGCCTGTGTGTCGAATGTGTGATTGATGAGAAGAGAGGGGCTCAAGCAAAAGAAAAAGCTCTTGTGGTTGAGTACCTTGCCCTGTTTCTCTCACCCAAATGATTCCTTCTGGTTCTTTCCCTTTTCCTCTCTGCTTGTTTGCCCTCCACGGGTCCTCCAGAAAGGGAAGATGAAAGAGGCGGCCCAGAGGTATCAGTACGCCCTGAGGAAGTTTCCTAGAGAAGGCTTTGGAGATGACCTGAAGGCATTCAAAGACCTGCGGGTCTCTCTGTATCTTAATCTCTCCCGCTGTCGCAGAAAAACCAACGTAAGCCTCTCTAGAGACACCCTACTTTCTTTTTCCTATGTTCATCTGCCAGTGCTGTATTTTTAGCATGATCCTTTAATGGCTTAAAATAAGCCACTTCAGTCATAGACTTTTATTTGTCTGTAATGAATATTTACTGGGGGAAAAAATTTACTCTGTGCAGTATCCCCCATTGTTTTGAAATTGTTTTAGACAAAAAGCTAAATCTGTGACCGATGGTTAGAGCCCGTGTGGGCAGGAGAAGCGTGTTAGTGTTCAGATGGCACCAGGCAGGAGGTGGAGGGAGAGCTTCATGCTACATGCAATATCGGCTCCTGAATGTGCCAGCCTGTAGCCTGTCTGCTCACTTTAACTATGCTGAGCAGTTGTGCATCTTTCTGTTTCATGTTTTAACAGACTGATGAATTAGTACATAGTTACTACTTGAGAAAGACATATATATATATATATATATATATATATAAAGCAGTACAATACAACATATGTATTAAAATGCTTGTTCAATCTGTGATTTATTTATATACTTTTTGTAGGATTTTGGGATGGCTGAAGAGTTTGCTACAAAGGCACTGGAGCTGAAACCCAAATCCTATGAGGCTTACTATGCCCGTGCAAGAGCTAAAAGAAGCAGCAGGTAAACTATTCAGCATAGCTTCAGATCAGCTACTGTACTGTGGTTGTAATTGGGTACTTTTTGTGATCTGGATCTGCATCTCTTCTTTACGTCTCCCATCCACAGGCAATTTACAGCAGCCCTTGCTGACCTGCATGAAGCGGCCAAGCTGTGCCCCAATAACCGAGAGATCCGTCGTCTGCTGGCTCGAGTAGAGGACGAGTGTAAACAGATGCAGCGTGTTCAGACTAAAGGAGGCCTCGCTGGAGCTGCAGCTGCTTTGAGTCAGGCATCAGGAGGCCACGAGTCTGATCAGGAGCCAGACGAAGGACAGGGAGACCTGTCAGAGCACAGCCTCGCCAGGAGCGTGGACGGACAAAGAGACATCCTGGAGGAGGAGGAAGAGGAGGAGGAGGAGGAGGAGGCCTCACTGCAAGACAGGCCAACTGAAGCGTGCTGGACTCAGAACAGTTATTCCTACAACAGAGTCGTACCCTCTGAGCCCGGTACCAACAATTTGTTACACCAGAACCTGAGCCCCAGCTCACCCCCAGGCCCCGGCAGGCTTCCCCTCCACCGGTACCCTCGAGAGCACCGGGAGGGGCTGGCCCAACAGGGTCTGGTGCTGCAGCCCACAAAGCAGGCCCAGATCGTCAAGACCAACCAGCATTTGAGCTCCATGCAGGCTGTGGGAGGGGCCGTTGGGGGCCGCACCACAGGGGCAAAATCTCAATATGCTCCTTCCAGTCCCTTACCCAGCCGACATTTGTCCAGTATGTTGAAGCCGGCCCCCGGCATTGACATTAGCCCTCTGCAGCCCCCCAATGACGAGCCAGTGTACGGAAACCGCCTGTCTCTAGCATCTGCATCCGTCTCAATGGGACACAGCTGTGAAAACGACAGTCTACACTCCTCCCAAGCTTCTTACTCATCCTGCAGCAGCTCCAAGGGTCCAGGACAAGACCGGCTGTCTGCACACTCTGTATCCTCCCTGGACGGATTGGCCTGTTCTGGTCCTGCACCTCAGGGGAACCATACAGACCCAGAAAAGGAACTGATGTGTGGCGCAGCAGGACTGCAGGGGGGCGGCAGCAGCAGCATGCGAGTGTCCAGCTCCACCAGTAGCCTGGCGTCCAGCAGCAGCCTATCAGACAGTGGCAAGCTGGGACCTGATGTCCGCACCAAAATATCTGAAAAATCCAAGCACAGCCAACAGGCCAGCGCTGCATCAGAGTACAAACCCAGACCCTTCATGGGCATCACTGACAAGAAGGCCCGCTTTCAGCAGCAGCTCCAACAGCAGCAGCAGCTCCAGCAGCAGCTCCAACAGCAGCATCACGGCCTGCAGAGTCACCAGAGCCGCAGCTGGATGAACCACTCATCTGACGGTCTCATGTGTCACAACATGTCAGTTATGGGCCTTCAGCCCATCGACTGTGAGCTGCCTTATACCAAAACTGTGAGCACTTATCATGAGCAGCACAAACCTCCGCCACCTCAGGGTGCTATGGCAATGAGTAGCTTACAAAATGGCATGCATGCCAAGGAATTCACAGAGAAGTTCTGCCAAGCTGCCAACTGTTACATAGAGTCCAAGCCAGCGCTGGCTCTTCCGCACACTTTCATGGACAGTAAGCCCAAGCAGCCTGGCCTCGCCCGAGATAATCCTGCCATCCACGTAGCGTCAATGAAACCAAAGCGATCATTTATAGAGTCGAATGTGTAGAGATGTTTGCTTTATCTCTCATACAGTCCACAATGCACAAACAACCGCAAAAATCTTAAGTGAGAAAAATTAGTTTGAACTTTTTAACCAACTTCAAACCCTATACAGTCTCACTTTGAAGCCTTGTAACAAGTACAGAATCAAGTGCTTTGTTTTCCTGTGTGAATACAGACAGGAAGTGTACAGAACGCTCCAGATTTTCTCCTCTCAACCTGTCACTTGTGGCTGTCAGCTTCTGTTACAAGACAACATGTCCACCATTGTTCAGCCAAGCTGAAGACATTGCACTGAAGGAAGTATTTGGACATTCGATGTACAGTCCTCATCAACGCAGCGGTGACAGTAAGCACTTTATACACATTTAAGCCGCTTAAACAACATATTCAGTTACAGCATAAAGTTATCACGGAGCAGTTTAAGTTATACTGGGTTTGAACTATGTTCATTAACGTCCATGGTGCTGAGAGAGGAAAAATACGAAGAGTCCTCAGTGAAGGTGTAAGAAAGTTTAAAGGACGGGCATTCCTGTGTTTAAGGAAGGATGTTGAAGATCCTCACGTTGTGAATATTATATAAATATGTACTCTCCTTCTTTTCACTGAAGGTCTATGTTTAATGTAATGACAAGTTCAGACTTGTGTATTTTGAGTTTTATGCACAATGTTGTTCAGAAGATGTTAAAGGTTTTAAAAAAGCATTTGTTCAATGTTTGTACATTCTATAAATCACCATTAACATTGAATCCCTTTCTGTATCTGCTTGTTGTTGCTGTCTAGTTTAATTTATTCACAGCGCCAATGGCTTGGTTAATTGTAAAAGCAATATATTTTATATAGTTATTTTTGCACAGCTACTAAGACATTTTATGATTCTAAATGATGTTGACTTTAAGTGCATGCTTCAATTGCAGTTTATATTACAGAGTAAAAAAAAAAAGGATAAAAACAGAAATGGTTTCGGGGCACAGCGCCATCAGCTCTATTTTAATATTAAGTTCAATGCAATTGTTGCCATGTTTTCAGTATTGTGAGCTTTATTAGCTGTGATCACATACTGTAATAGACCATTACTGCCATAGCCACCATGGGACAGAGAAATAAAGACCCACTAAGGAAAAAAAAAAGGTCTGCTGACTTTTACTCTGACACACAGTACAGCTGCAGCAGCCACTTTTTATTTCTGAGAGGAAGGAAGTGTCATTCGTACATTTAAACACTGCACAGTGTTGCTTTGATTGATTTCAAATACACAGCTTGTGTGTAGGTATTTGTGATCAGATCTTTGTTGTTCCCTAAGTATAACCATTAATAGTAATTCATTCCTTCAATTAAATAAGACTTTATTTGATGAAAACTTGCTGTTCAATCATTAAGTACCTGGTGAGTTGGATTCTAGCTCTAAAAGAGAAGCTGCTGTCTACTGGCTAGACTTCCATCGTGTGATTGCCATCTTCAGAGATCTGTTGGGGGTGAGGAGCGAGGTCTGCAGGGGCAGGTTCGTCATGGGGCTAGTTTTGTTCCTGCCCCTGAGCCAGCTCTCAATAGACTCTCTCTCATAGGAATACCCATCTGTGGAGAAGACACACATTTAACACTTTATAGACTGGAGATCAGTTAATATATATGTTCAAATAAAGTCATTGGTGAGATTTTTTTCAAGGTTTTGTTGACTAACCTGAAGCAATGACTGGATCCTTCATCAACTCTCTGGTGATTGGACACAGAAACTCATCTGGAGCCTCTGAGCCGCTCTGCTCTGCCTTCAGGGCCTCAATCTTCCTCAGGAGACGACCGCGGAGGCCCAAAGAGTCTGAGGAACCAACACAGTGCTCAGTATGACTCGTCAAGTATCATGCAGTGCAAGTTTTTGTGACAATCCAAATATGGTGAAGCAAAGATTGATGATTAATTGGTGGTTACAAGTGGAAACAAATAAGGGTTATTTCACCTAAACAAAGATTGAAGTCATGTTGATGTTTTTACACGTAAAAAAAACAAGGTGTTTTATTCTAAATTAGCATCTCTTATTATCCTCCTCAAGTATAAAACCTGCCAAACAGCCCAATAGAGGAAGATCACTGCAGGCATCTGCACATTGACAGCACCTCTTGATCTCATCATCAGCTGCAAAAATCCCTAACAGTTACAATGGAGGGAGGATCTTTACAGACGAACACAATTCTGTTGTGTCAAATAGAAAAGAAGCAGTGAGATTGAGGTGCGAGTCTCGTAGAATATCAGAGAGTGAGAGCTGCTGCAGTGACATTCTAAAATGTACTGAAATTAAGTTTTCTAAAACAAACTATCCTGTGTGACATAAGTGTTCGGATTTACTGAACATCCCTTGACTCAAAACAAATCTTTAAGAATCATTCAAGCAAAGAATGTGAAACAGTGATAGAAAATAAAAACTGAAGAAAATATGAAGCTCCTTCCTGAGAAATCAGCTTGTCAAATTATCAACAATGTGCAATTTTTCTACTGCAGCAAAAGAAGTGTTAAAATGATATCGTAATTTAACACTTATTGTTGGATCAGGAAGTAGAGCTGGAAGGAGGGAAGCCATTCACATTCACACCAGAAAGACTGTGGTTTATTCTTTGCATGAGCTCAGTGTTTTGCCAATTCTGCAATCAAGTTTAAAGTTAAACAAGCACATGCACCAGTGGTGGCCTGCTGTCGCAATCACAAATAGTTTTGATCCTCTGGGAAAAGTGATAGTGCTTAATCGAAACCTCTTCCATCGTTGAGACATGCTGAAGCCATTAAATCCTCTGAATCATCCAATAAACTACTCGTAGGAAGAAAAAACTGCTCTTAACAGCTCTATAGGGTTTAAGATTTCCATAAGTAGTTCCCACATTTTTCATGGGGGCAAAAGCCATTACTAGTATAGCGTCCACTTTACATTTAGATTGATAATTTGATGAGATGCTACAATAAAACTGCAGAATGAGGCTGTCTTCGCCGAGATACACTGAATTATATCCGAGAGGAACTTTTTTTTTTCCTCCCCTTACTCAAAGATTCATGAATATTTCATTGAGTAAATTGTGCTGGAATATAATTTGCTCTGTGTGTGTGTGTGTGTGTGTGTGTGTGCGCGTGTGTGTGTCTTTGCAAGAGCACACATTTACACAAGCAGCATACATGGAAAATCAGTTTGTTGCTTGCACACCACAGAAAGGAAAGGAAACGAGGCAATCTGCTGTTTCCTCTGTCCTTCAGTGGTGATGATCATAGCGGTCCTCCATGTTAAACACATGGGAATGATGCTTAGACCATAGGACATAAGACAAGCTTAGGATAACTGAGAAGCATGCAGGGAAAGTTTGCTATAATTTTTAACTGCTGCCAAATTAAGTCATAATAATTACAGCCAACGTTTGGGACTGCGATGCTGCTTCTTACATGATTACATTTGACACAACGTACCCATAATCAGCGTAAAGACAGTTTTCTGTTTTAATGGCATTGCTGCAACTGTCTCATTTCCTTCAGAGTAGTGGGTGTAAATTAGAATTCAAGATAGCACTTTGTTTCGCTGCCAGTATATATTAAAAGTAACAACAAATAAAGACAAAAATTAAAGCTTAAAAATCCTTGCAGGTGTTTTCCTCCAAAAAGTAATGAAGTTTGAAACTGCTGAAATCGATCAGCTCCGAGTATGTGTGAACCTCCTGTATTTTCAGGGTGTAACAGTGTGATGTTTTATTTTTATTATTAACTTTTAAAGCTAACCATTCAGTCTTGTGCATGTACACACAGTTGAACAATATTTCAGATTTGGGCCCATAAGTAATGAAGACTAGATACATCTTAAACAGATTGTCTAACTTAATCCAAAGGTTACAAATGAGCCTCAAAGCATCTTTAGAGCTCACTCATGTAGCACATGTATTCTTTGTATTAAGTGTAACAACAACTAACTTCATTATAAGCTAAGCTAACCGTCACAGACTAATGACCTCTATGGTATCAATTTTACAAGTAAACTTAAGTGTTAATCTCTGTGTAAAGGAAGTAGAGCTAGACAATGTGATGTGGCTGATTGGTTTGGGAATTACCCTTTGGAGACCACGGATTTGACATTTTGGTTGTGGCTATCTTGTTTTTTTTTAAACCAGAAGTGACCATATTTGGATGACAGGGTGGGCACATTTCTAAATGTGGCGGCAACTTGTCAATCACAGGTAGCTCCGCCTTAGAGCACACCCTAAAGCTGATGACTAAGACCATCAACCCATCAGGTCTAATAAAATGTTAAAATATTGCTTTAACACATACTTGCTTTGGGGGCGCTGATGGCCTAGCGGTTAGGTTGTGCCCCATGTCCTGAGGCTATAATCCTCCAAGCAGGCAGCCTGGATTCAATTCCAACCTGCGGCTCCTTTCCTGCTCGTGATTCCTAACTCTCTCTCTCCCCAATTTCCTACTCTATCCACTATCCTTTCTAAATTAAGGCAACAGGGCCAAAAATAAATCTTTAAAAAAAGACATACTTGCCTTGTTTGGATTACATTGTTGCACTACAGTGTGACTGTTTATAAGCTGTTGTCCATCGCCTGGAGGGAGAAGTGTTTTTTTATGTTTCTGGCCACAGTTTTCCTGTCTCTTTTCCAACTGAAACCTCGGACAATCCTGAGCACACTAATCTTATTTTCAGAGGGATTATCATTGTTTGTGACGTAAAGGTCATTCTGTGGGGTTCTGTCCTCACAGCGTGATTTATGGTTGTATAAGCAGATAGAAACACAGCAGCCTCACATCCCTAAATCAGATCACTATTTGGGGAGAGATACTGGGAGGGGAAAATAAATCAGAGCATCGATAAAAAGCGGCTTATATCATGCTATCCAATTCAATCTGCTCATGTTCGAGGATCAAACGTTAAATCTGCATGAAAACACTGAAATGAGTGTGTGTGGTGAACACTTCTGTTGCATGACTTTGTTTTATACGTCATCCTCACCAATTCCCAGCTCTGCTGCTGTTTCCTTGTTCAGCTTGTTGAGCTCTGGCCCATCAATGTTGTTGCCTCTAAAGATGCTGATGAGTTCCTGCAGCCCTTCCTCACACAGCCAAGTCTGCACATCCTCCTCTGACCAATCAGTAAACAGCAGCCTGGAGTGACCCGGCAACTTCCTTCCTGAAAAAAATAAACACACAACAGGAAGGGAAGAAGTGCTTGCTTTCATACCCTCCAAACTCCCAACATCTGTGGTAACACACTTATCTGATGCAAAGTCTCTCCCCTCACACTCGCTCTGTGCTGATATTGGAGTGAAAGGTACTGCGCACACAGATCCCTTCCCTTGCATACAAGCATGTGATCCGTTGACAACATAATTAAGCTCAGGGTTGTGTTACTACACTGTGCCAGCATTCAGCTAAGCAACCTTCACATGACACTACACAAGTGAGCACCCATCATTTATCACAAGAGGCTGAAATAAACCGGCCCGTTGTGTGTCGTCCTGCTAATGACACCTCTCAGCAGCCGCGTGGTTTCCATCACCAATCATTAGGAACGTAAAGGATAACCCTGAAGACCGGGACGTGTTGCTCATTACCACCGTTTCCACATATTGGGTTCAACTCATTTCTTCTTCTCTCCAAAATCATAGTAGATGCATATTTTCCTTCACAACAGATTGTGGTTTTGAACCCCAAACAATGTTGATCTTATCTTGGAAGAACATGCCTGTGCCTAACATGAGTTTAGCATGTTAGTGCGCTAAGATTAGCAACAGATAAAAAGTAAAGCTGGTGCTGATGTTAAAGTAAGGGTTACAGGTTATACAAATCAAAGCTAGACTTAAACATGCCACCAGATAATATTGGGGCCTGCTGTTGAAACTGCCCTGGAAATGTCATTAGTGTCATATTATCAACATAGATCTACTTTACTTCTGAGAAACATTTCCTTTTTAAGAAAGAGGAAAACTGTGCATACACAATATTTTGCCCTTAGCTCAGCAGCACTTAGTGAGAAGATCAACTTTCAGCACCACAGTGAGTGGAGTAACACCACCTCCTCGCTGCAGCCACGGCTGATAGTGTGTGGAGTCTCACAGTCTAGCAGGCTGAGTCATGGAAACAAGAGTGCCAAAAGCATGAAAACCTCTCAGAGCTTCACTGCAGGCTGGGAAAGCTCGTACTTTAATTACTTGTACAGATGCATGAAGAACTCTTCATCAAATTCCGTTATTTACAGGTTAAGCCTGTTGATGGTATTTCTTCTCATCAGTTATCATGAAGAGACCGGATCAAGTGATTGATTTAACTCAAAATAAAAACTGTGTAGTTATAGCCTCATAGATCATTCTTCTGTATCTTAACCTACCTCAACAGTATAAAAACACAGCTCAAACCTTCAGTGCATTCATAACCAAAGCCCCATGAACACAGGTGTCACCCTGGCTGATTACACTCTACACTACAGTGAGGAGAGAGAGGGGTCCTGTCCCAGCAGGTGCCACAAAACGTAACGAGCAGAGAGTGATGACGATGCTAATCAAGCCTGCTTTGTAGAGAGGAGGTCTAATTAATCAACCAGACTGAAAACACCTGTGCAGGAGGACTATGGGTGTAAAGGGGATTTCAGTAACCTGTCAAATCTTTCACTGCATTGAAAATTGTTCAAATATTCCACTTTAGCTTTTTTTAAGAACTAAGCTAATTGTTTTTGTCTTAATACCTTTTAAAATGTTATTAAGATAACTTGACCTTATTTCACAGTGTTTACCCCTAAAGAGTCTAGAGGTAGCTGCTCTGTGGAGAAGTGCTCTAACATGGGGATAACATTAGCATGCAACTAACATTGCTTATGAGCACTAAAAGCTAAGTACAGTGGTAGCTGATGGGATTGTCATTTGTAATTCTATTTTTAGAAACACACCAAAGTATTTTCAATCTAAATCCTGAAGTAAAAACATTATTTAATAGTCATCAAAACATTTTTTACATTTTAAGGCTTTAACATTTATTTATTTTTTTAAGCAAAGGCCCTACATTCACAGAGTTAGCTAGCATTGCTAAAAAATAATGTGCAGAATCTTTTAAAGATATGAATACGCCTCTTTAATTGAATTACATTTTTGGCACTTTTAACAATTCAGTAGGAACTAATAGGCTTGGGTAAGTGTTGGGAGACAGACCAACACATTGTTGGTTTTAGACCCTTCATGGGATTTGCTGACATTAAGACAAATATTCAGCAACATTTTTCGTACTTTTTTACTATATTTATATTTTTATTTTGTGTATACATGGATGCTGCTACAAGTTCGTTGTACACTGTGCAATGACAATAAAGGATTCTGATTCTGATTCTTATCCGTATCCTTAAAGGCCAGACAGAAGCCATTCAATGTTATTTTTATCCACTTTAGCTTTACCAAAGCATCTTTTTGGGTTCACACAACACAGAAAAAAACCCAAAATCAGAAAAGCCTTCACCATACACCTTTAAGACAACAACCTACTGCAAAGATACCTGAAAAGAAATGATGTTTTCAACATTTTTACACCTGTATTATTCACACACAAATAAAGCCCATATAAAAGTGAGACAGCAGTGTTTTAGCTCAAAAAGTACAGAAAATAACTAAAACAGAGGAATGCATTTATTTACCTTGGGACAGTGTCTGCTGTGATTCAGCTCCTGTGAAAAGACATAAAAGGGAATAACTTTAATATGTGGAAAGAAAGAGGACACGGGATCAAAGGAAAGGGAGAACAGAAAAGAGAGGTATAAAGAAGCTAGGTCTTTATTGGGCTGAAATGTGGTTTGTAAACATCAAGCTGCTGCACTGATGAAGCTTCAAGGCCTCCAGATGTCTCACGATTGCACCTTTTTCATTTATTATTCTGATCTTTTACTTTCATGTTGGGCTGAAACTTTTTTTTTCAAGGAGGATTCACCTCAGTAAGAACAGTTTTCTATGGCTCACTGGTAGTTTACCCTGCTGAACCAATGAACATCATTCACTATTCTTCCTCTAGACTCCGCAGCCAGACAGCACTACAACGGGACCTTCTCCTGCAGGATAGCTCCCAAAACACTCTTTTGGGAGGCTTGAAATGGCTTCTGGGCTTTGAACCACTGCTAATAGTCTGTTTTTAAAAACAGGAGTGATTGTGCATTTGTGGACGACAAACTAAACAACGCTCTGTTAGGAATTTACCAGAGCTGTTGATTTCATCTACCATTCTCCACACGTTTACGGTTCTGTCCATGGAGCCAGTTGCAATCCACGGCATGGTGGGAGACAGAGCAACAGCCGTCACGTACCTGTCGGGAGGAGGAAGAGGAACACAAATGTGAAGGGTGTGTATGACGGACAAAGACTGGCACAGGAAGAGATCTGCTTTAAAAGTTAGACTGCTCCTGCTCTAAAAAAGGAAAAATGCCATCTAAGATCATAGAATATCTGAAATCCTTTCAAGCACTGCATAGAGCCTTGCCTGTGCGTACCTGCGGTGCTACTTCAATGACTTTGTGGAAAGCAGAGTTAGATACCATTGCATCACTGCACCCAGTGCTTCTGGGAAAAACTAATCAAGCAAAAATCACACATTTTGATCTGAAACACTGGGGCTCCTATGCCGCTGTTTGCCTGATAGCTGCAGAGATTGCATAGCGGCAGGAGGGCCGGTCATTTACCTGTCATGGTGTTTCAGAGTGTGGAGCAGAGTTCCCAGGTTCTGTAAGCAAAGAACAAACAAATATGAAGGGGAATGTGTAGAATCTCTTCGTAAGCGGCAGCCACAGACATTTTTGTTCGAGCTTCACTCACCGCATCATATATTGCAACACTTTTATCCACTGAGCTGTTAAAAAATAAGAGTAAACAAAGTCATTATATGCTTGCAATTTCATTACAGTATAATGAAAGAGAGAAAAAATGAGACCCATCCTTTCAGACAAAAACAGACACATAATTCATTTGTGACTGCAAACAGAGCACAGCTTAACCTTCAGCATGTTTGACTTAAAGCCAGAAACAGCAGACGCTTAAACACAACAAAATACACTCCTCCTGTGGCCATCTGAGGGAACAGCAGGATCGCTGCTGAGCACAGACGTCTGCCATTTGTAATGGAAGAAAAAAAGAACTATTTAAACATTTAGGAGAGATTAATTTAAAACGTAATTTGTCCCAAATGAGCTAATGATTTCTCTTCAAATAAATCATTCAACAAACACAACCCTGTCAGGCACTACAGTCAATGTTCCAGCACAGAAGGTGTTTATTAGTGCCGCTCGCACACAAAGACAAGAAGTGATTGTGTGTGTGTGTCTTACCCTGAGATGACCCTCTCTCCATCAGTAGAAAAGGCACAAGACAGTACTGGAGCTGACTGGCTGGTGAGGGTGTGAAGCAGCTTCATAGTAAAGGCTGAGGGTTGACAAACACAAACCCAGAAAGGCAAGGTGGAAGTTCAAAATCATATTATGTCTGCATTTGTTCAGCAACAAACCTCCATTACATTATCTATAAATTGGTCAGAAAATATCTCCAAAAATCTGTCTCTAAACACACACGTCATGCACACACTTCAAAGTGCATCAACCTCTGAATCAATTCAGTCAGCTCACACTCCAAACTTTTTGTCAATAACTGTCTCCCCTCTCGCTGGTTCACAGCTGTGCGTCCTGCTGACAGCTGCTAGGAAACTAAAGATTTTACTTTTGGCAATAAACCTGAGACTTTGACAACCTTAGATACAAAGACACTTGAGCAGAGAGTGATAATTTGTTGAGCAGTAATACGTGCCACAACTAATTGGTCCGTAGCAGCATTTGAATTATTAGCCTGTAAACATAAATGTGTATAAAATTAAACCTCCCTGTTCTCCGTTACAAAAATACAGTTTGCAGGCTCTGTGGGAGGCTAATGTGTTATTTTTATGTGCCAAAAACAAAAACACATGATCAAAGCTGACAAATGTAGGCAAAACTCCGCCAATAAAACACACTTAATGCTTGATAACAACATATGCTGCAAGGGGCAAGGAAAAGGCTGAAAAACTGAAATATTGCAGATTTTGTCCACAAAGCTTGGATTTGTTTTATTTATTTTTTATTTCCAGCTTGGAACCTTTGCGTCCCTGAATTATCTACTGGGTAGTCACTTCTAAAAAAGTGCAAGAGTGTTCAGGCATGCAATCCTCCTGCAAGCAAACACAAGCTAAATGCACATTTTAGCTCCTCCATGGAGAATCAGTTTCAGACTAAATACATTTTAAAGAAATGAGGACATACAGTATATCCTTCTGTGTCCATCTGCACGCTGCTCAGTCAGAGATCAAGAAAAAAATCCCCATTGAGCACAGCAGGTCACCAAATAGGGCACATTACATCCTCCAAAGAAGTGACCGTTACCACGGTAACACATATTGGGAACTAACAACATCATGGTGTGTTCATACACTGATTTAAAGAGAGTCCGTAGGCTGGTACACAACCTTTGAATGTACAGGAAATGTTCTTGTTCAGCTCCTGGTTGAACATGATAGAAATGTCACAGAGGATATATGCACCTGATTTTCTTCCAACTCTTCCCCACACACAATCCTACACACACTCACACACAATCCTACACACACTCACACACAATCCTACACACACTCACTGTCCTCTCCTCCTACTGCTGCTGCTGTATTTCAGCAGAGTGTCTTAAAATGATCCATTATTAATGAGCCAGTCTGCAGCTGATTTATGCCATGCAGTAATATAATTCTTCTATTCTGCAGAGAGATTTCAAGGTTAGAACATTAAGAGCTCTCTCTCTCTCTCTCTCTCTGTCTCTGTCTCACAGGTGATGGAGTGAGAGAGCTTTAAGATGAGGAAGACGGCAGAGGGGTCGGACTACCTGCTCCTTCACTCTGGGAAACAATCCATATTTTCAGCAGGCTGTCCTGCCCACAGGAGGCCAGTCGAAACTCCACACAGCAGCCATCTGCAGAACCAAAAAAAGAAAAAACAAAACAGCCACAGTCTATGGATGTTCACACTCGACTGGGTTTAATAAGAAAAAGAGACAAATATCATCTGACGGCCTGTTTGTGAGGTGTAACAACTCATATCTTTTACACAGCATGGGGCATAAAGTGTTTGGATTTAGATCCTATTTCCAAATCCAAAATGTGTTTTTTGTTACCAAAATGCATCACTTAAGAAAAACTGAAAATGTAATTGGAGTTTATGGATGAAATGTGACAGGATTCTTTAACTTAGCGCTGAATGTGAAGCATAGAGGACTTCAGTTTATTGTGCAGAATGTTTTTATGTTCAGAGTCGGAGCTGATTGTTTGTTCTGTTACAAACTTATTCGTAATTAGTTCACGATTAGTCATATAAGACTGAATAACAGTTGAGAAAGATATTCTGTCTTTTTAGGAAATAATATTGAAAATTATTTTTTTTCTAACTTCTATTATTTTCATTGACAGTCTACTAAATCTCTACCATTTGATTGATGATCAAAGAAGAAAAGTAAAAAACTAAAACCCAATCTACAGGATCCTGATGTCTATAAAATGTGTGGTTTGTCTGGCCTATAGTCCAAAACAAAAATATTCAGTTCATAATGATTAAACTGAAGAACAGCACATTTAAAGATGTTGATCATTTCCCATCAACCTTATTAACATTTAGGCCCCAGTTAAAGGTCACATATTATCCTCCATATCAACCAATAAGTCTCAGAGCTCCCAAAAACATGTCTGTTACATTTCTTGTTAAAAATCCACTCCTGTCAAAGTCCTGTATTTGATCATGCCTACTGTATAAACCCCTCTGTTTCAGCCCTGCTCAGAACAGGCTGTTTCTGTGTCTGTAGCTTTAAATATAAATGAGCTGTGTCTGACCACGCCCCTCTCTGCCCTATTGCTAACTGTGAGAAGGCGGACTCAGAGGGCAGAACAAACACCTAGCTGTGGTGGCATCACCTGGGGAAGGGGATTACTTCCCTTTGTGATGTCATGAAGGGGAAAATCTCCAAACAGCCTGTTTGAGCACACATTTTCTGAAAAGTGGAGCAGGCAAAAGACTAAGAGGATGGACTTTTCTCATAATTGGGGGGTTTGTAGACAGACTAGGGACACATACTAGTGTTTGAAAAACATGGTGAAGTGTATTTAGCTTAATATGTGACCTCTAACTTCAACATAACTAACACTTGCGTCCCTGCACCTTCATGTTTTAGACAGCAACAGCGATCTAGACGGTGATTTGGATGAACTGACCTGCTACTTTCCTCAGAAATGTTTAGGGGATGCAAGCAAACATTTTGAATAAATAATTTGGAATTCATTTTTTTTAAACTAAGGCAAAATAAATGAGACAGACAGAGAGAAACAGACAGAGAGAGAAACACCACATTTAACTTAACTCACCAACTTTCAATTGTTGTGCGAAGCTGCAGCAGGTGACTCCCAGGTCGTGAGTGTCCTTCTCAGCATGCAGCAGGTTCATGTCCATCACATCCCAGAGTTTGAGATCTCCATGGGTGCAGCCCGTCACAAACATCTGACCACAGGGGGAGAAGCAGCAGGCTACAACACTGGCCTCACTAGCCGCACTGCATCTGTTGTAGACAAAACATTAGGATTAACACTTTGTATTCGTCCCACATGGTGTTATTGTGAAACGTGCCTTTATGTTGACCTTAAGTAATGAGTATTTGTCTTTAGAAAGCTGGATTAGGTAAAATATGTCTGAGGGAAAAAAAACTGAACTACAGTTGTTAAAAGGCCCGGAGGATTGTTTTCAAACAGGTTTATTCTGTTTTCAAAAAAGAGGCTTTCTAATGAACATGCTACTTTCTGTCATAATTCAGGCTTCTTCTGTCTTTTGGTCTTATCTGCACTTGTCTCACATGGCTCTGATGCAGCAATCAGAATTTCACAATACAATAATCAGGGTGACTTTGCGGGATAGTTTTGATGATTATGATGAAGGCTGCAAGATGTGGCTTAAAGCTCTGTAAAAACCAAGTATGTAGGCCGTGTAATTGGAAAGTTTTTTTCACTTTCAGAGTTTAAAATTGAACTTCTAAGCTCATAATTGAAGAGTGTTGCCAGGCAGAAATCACTGAAACAATTTGTTTATTGATCACATGTTTAAACTGGCGGTTAATTATTTTAACAATTTTAAAAACAGCTTAATTGATAACATTAATATGCATGTAATACATAATTTATCTTGTTTTACAGACGTAAAATAAAAATTAAAGTTTTGATTTTTTTCTATTGTATTAGCAAGATGCATTAAACCAACACACACACACACGCACACGCACACACACACACACACACACACACACACACACACACACACACACACACACACACACACACACACACACACACACACACACACACACAGGGTTTTTGAGGGTAATACTCTTATTGAATAATGGACTTTTATTATTGCATACAGTACAGAAATTGTATCTTGCTATATTTTGAGATAGGAGCTGCACATTTGGAGGCTACGACCTAGACAGGAAATGAGTCCTTGACCTTGATGGCTCTTAAATACTGTTTCATATGCAGCTCTACCTGTTGATATGTTTCACATTTTGGGTCATACTGTACCTGCGTAATGTCTTGGAGGAGAAGTCCCATAGGGCCACGGTACCGTCACAGGCCCCTGCCAGCAGGTGGGAGGAGTCTGGGGCCACTGCGCAAACTCGGAGCGGACTACGGCCCGGGTGTTGCAGCACCGCGGACACCTCACCTGTCCTCGAGCTCCACACGATGACGGAGCCGTCCGTAGAGCAGCTGAGCAGGTAACTTCCGCACAAGCTGAAGCAGCAGCAGTGAACCCCGTAGCCATGACCCGAGAGAGGAGAGAAGGGGAGCTCCGAGAAATCCGCTGTGTTATAAACACGGAGAGTTTTATCACCTGAGGAGGTCGCGAGGAGAGACGGGGAGAAGGCACAACAGCTCACCTCGTCCGTGTGCTGCCGAAGAGTGCACATCAGTGACACCATCTTTAGTTAGCTTGTAGCTCAATGGAGGGAGCAGTTTACTCACAAGGGGGCGCAAAATACTTAAATATCTGCCTGTGAAAGAAGAGGAGAGGAACAGAGACGAGTGACAAACACCTAATGTTACACTTCCTGTCCGCCGTTTATCCGTTCAATGTTGCGTAAAACACTGAAAAGGTACAAACCTTTAAGCTGAAATTGTTGCTCCTCACTTCTCGTGGACAATGTTGTCCTCCAGCTGAGTTATAAAGTCTGTTTATCAGCCCGACTGTTATCAATCACATGACTCTGACTTATGTCCAGTTACACAATGATCATAGTCGACTTGACGTAATGTAATTAGAAAACAAAACTCTCTACCGGACTACGGGTCCAGTCACAGGTCACTTTCATGAACGTGACGTCTTCTTTTTATTTTCCCTACAATTATGACTTCAATATTAAAATATATGCTACAAGTTCAAAGTAAAATTGTTAAAAGCCAAATTAAAATGTTAAAACGCTCTCAATTGAGTTTTCACTATTTTTTATCATTTATGTGAAGATGCTCATTTTGACTTCTTCCAACTATTGATATCTCTACTCTTATAATGCTTCAATTGTGTTGATCATTTTAATGTAAATAATCCGCACAGTGACTAGCTGTAGATAAATATGGTGGAGTATTTTTTTGTAACATTGAAGTGTAAGTACCCCAAAAATGGACAAAGCAGTGCAGTTCTCTTTGTTACAATGCTGACTTGGACTACAATCAAAGGGTGAATATTTTGTATTATTTTGCAGTACTGTTTAACCCATATCAACTTAACAAAGATGTTACTGATTAAATGTACCTTTCAAAAATAGCGTTTTGAGTATTGTTATTTTTTTCTTAATCTGAACCATAGACTGTAAATAATACTGAACTCAGTAATAATGGTACCATCAATGACATTACATTTGGGCCATAGTGAGGGCCTGACAGTTTTTATTTTGAAAAACAGGTTTATTTTAACTGTGCCACACATATCATTTTAAAAATAACATTAGCTCAAAAAGTTGCTAGTCATATTTCAGAACATTCATAATAAAATACAGTTACTTCAAGTCTTCTGGCTTTAGCTGTCTACAGACGCCTCCGCTGGGCCGTGACTCCCTGGTGCAGGTTTCACGGCTGTCCGCAGGATGTCTGACAGGACTGTGGCTGAAGGAAACGCTTGGAGGTGAAACACACTTAGTGCACCACATTGATTCTCTCAGAGTTTACATTTTGTATAAGGTTTTCCTGCGATATATTGTGCAGGACAAACATATAGTACACACACTGAAAAACAACACTCAGCACACTGTTTGGAGGTAAGAGGTCAGGCGCTGCAATACTGAGTAGACCACAGTGTTAACAGTAGATTTTCAGCACACACAGGACAAAATCAGACATATGAAGTGCTACAGTCATCTGTATGCATTCACTATATTTTCACAAGACTACTATGTACATTTTGTCTTAAAATGTGACAGTGATCCCTCTCTGTATTTCACACATGTAACTCAAAAATGCAGTTGAACATTAAATAATGCTGTGACCTTATTGTGAAAAAGCTGTAAACAATAATTCTTTGACTTGTTCAATAGTCCATCAAATTATCTTTAGTTTGTTTTTTTAAAGCTGTGTGTCATTTTCTGTTTGTTTTTTTCTATAAAGACAAACTATAACATAAATAATTCAGAAAATAAATACATACACACTTGTGTACTGATGGTAAAAAACAACAACAATGACCTCCAATATCTACAGTGTAAATCTAGACAGCGTTGAGTCCAAGAGTCAGTAGAGTTTGAAAAAGAGAACAGTATTGCACTTTGAGGTAAAAACCATGACGTATTATCTCAGCAGGAGAATTTGTCCTTTCTCATTGCACATCAGTGTTATTAGGTCGGTGTGTTGATTTAGTGCAACAGTTGAAGGACAAGCCTTTAGCACTAAAGATGAAGTTTGATAAGTAGGGAGACGTTTAGAAAGTTCCACCTGGGATACAGTATTTTACTGCAACAGTTCAGTCCATCGTTTGTCAAAAAATCTCCTCATGCTGTGGCCGGCTCGTCCAATTTGTGAATCGTCTTCATTGAACTTTTCACAGTTCTCGAAAACAAGGTTCACGTCGACAATGAAACTTTCCAAATTCAAGTACCTGTAATCATTAGAAATGTTCAATATGAATTCATTACTAGTATCCAAACAAAGAGAAATGGTGCAAAATGCACAGTATACTGTATGCAAACAGAATACACATATGGAAACAAAACAAGACTGTTAACTGTGTCGACTTACTGGTTGTTGTTGAGCTTTTCTCTGATGGTGGAGAAGTCCATGGGCTTCTTGATGACCTTCCTGTATCCAGGGACAGATTTGTGATTGACCGGTGTGAGGAAAGGCCAAGCATCCTGATGGGCCTCCAGCTCAGCCAGCAGCTCTCTGCAAACAACAGGGAAAGACAAAGCTGAGTGTTTTACCCTGCAAATATTGTTTTCTTTCAATTTGAGTCTAGTTGAAATGTCGGTTTTATTTTTATGTTTTATTTCAAATATTAAGAAGTGATGATAGCAGATGTACGGTAGATGATTTTCTAATATATGCATAAAAGAAAATGATTTTTTTTTTTTACTAAGATTGAACACTGCTAGGTCCTTTGCATGCAGTGAATATGTATTTGTGCATACCGACACATCCCCAGCCCATTTGTGTTGCTGTCTTTTGCTGTTTTAGCTTTCTTTGCACAGGAGGGGCTGTCATGCTCGGCCTGGGAGCTGTGCGAGCTGTCGTCTCCTTTCCTCCTCTTGAACTCCTTGGTACCTTTCTTTGGCGCGCCGTTGCTGCTGGCAGCCTCGTCTCTGATGAGCTCTCCTACCACAGATGGCTTGCTATTTCGTTTTACCTCGCTGCCTTTCTTCCCTCCTCCAGCTGTTCGGCTCTGATGTCTCCTGCTCCGGGGGGACTGACCACTCTCCTGAGTGACAGCACACATAGAGGACTGGTGGAGATACACACAAAACACACTATATTAGAACCTGTTAATTGGAAGTGTATATGTGATACAGATTTGTTAAATTTGCTCCTCAGATCTACAGTAAAAATGATGATATTGAAAAAACAAAAGCATTTCTGTTTAGTGTGGAAACACTCTGAGCTTGCTGGTGTACCTTTGCTACACATGTGGGACAGAACCAGTTGCCATCAGGTACTGTGGTGATCCTGGGTTTATGGCAGTATGTGTGGCAGCCTTTGTCACAGCTGTCACAGAGTAAGAGCAGTTCTTCATTATCCCCCTTCTGACAGAGCTGGCAATGCTGGAAACAACAAATAAACAGTATTAAGCTGTGAAGTCAACCTGAGATATAGCACTTTAAAAACAGGTTGTTTATGCATTCCTGTGCAGCTGTATTTGCCTATTTGTTAGTGATTGTGCTTCAATCTAATAAAATGTTGCCTTTTCTAGATATATTATAAATGAACTGCTTTCTTTTCATCTCTTGCCTGACAACACCCCCTTTTAAGGAGCACCAACATTTCCAGGCTAACTGTGTTGTCCTTGAGTATTTGTAAGAGACCTATAAAGTGTATTTGACATCTTTAGTGTGAGCCATAAATTTGTGTATGATTTTGAGAGAGAGAGAATACGAGGGGACCCTAACCACTTTCATGATGGATCGTTCCCAGGTGATGGTTTTCTGCAGCTGATGAATGCAGAGGGACAGCTGAGCCGAGCTGCGGACCTCACCGAGAGCTTTATGCCAAAACCTCATTCCCGGGGCGACGGCTTCCTCGCTGCTTTGAGATCACAGTAATTACATATACAATCTTTCACATTATCACAAGATGAATCACAGCCAGTAATAGTTAACATCAGCCAGTGCAAACAGAATAGAGAAACAACATGTTGATCCTATTTAACTGTCTCTGAGACGAAGATTGAGCAAACCCTTCTTTCACCACTCTAGGACAGCACAGAAGAAGGCACACTGACATTATCTACTCTGATCTGAAAGGTTGTACTTAAGGGTCTCTTCTTCAGGTACCTTCGTTCGATGTTCCTCTCCAGCTCTGCCAGCCTGATGACAGCTATATCAAGGGGATTGTTGGGCTGCCGCACCACGCTGCCGGGAAGTTCCTCCTGGCTGGTTTCTCTCTGTCTATTTCTCCCTAGAGCAGGAGAAGATGAGAAGAGCTTGTGCTCATGATAGACCAGATCCTCCCTCTCTGACTGAGACTCAGGATGCATCCAGCCCTAAGGGACAACACAGGGACAATTGGTGTTAACTACTATAAACATCAGGACAGAGGAAGGACAAGACAGCCTCTTTAAGTACAAAGTGTAGAACTTCTCATAAAACATTACATAAATTGTTTTTTGTTTTTTTTACGTGTACCTTGATCTGCAGTTTGGCAGTGACAACTTTCCTCTCCAGCTCCTCGACCTGCTGCAACAAGCTGATGTCCACCTCCATGGCCTGCTCCTCCACAGACCAACTCTCCACCGTCAGATCACTCACCTCATGCTTCTCCAGCTGTGCCACATCAATCACTGCCACCACAAATTCATAAAAATAATTACTGCAAAATCCTGTTTACTCAAAACAGTTTTCCTATATTAAATCTAAAGCTATTCCATCAAGAAAGGTCAAATAATAACTGCATATTACTGACTTAAACTGAGCTGAGTGGATGTGAACAAACCATTCTTGCTGTTGGTGCAGAGCTGGGTCATGTACTCCATATGTTTTTGGATCTGTTTCTGTAAGAACTTCTCTCTGATGCCCCGGTTGTGAAGGGCCTTAACCAGTCCATGCAGTTGGTCCATGTCGGACACCATCCACCAGCCACACAGCATCTCTGCCAACACACACATATACACAACTTTTACACTTTAATCTCACAGTTGCTGGGTTTTTTTTTAGACACATAGGGATGTTTTATAACTGATTGACAGTCATCACAGAGTGTATTCTAGTCATGTGCCCTTTGAGCGTACTGGAAGTGAGCAGTTCGTACCCTCGGGGATGGGCTGAGGACTGGGGTAATCCTGAGTCTTTGCCACCTCCACAGCAGGGAATGAGGCGCAAGCTGGCTTGTCACTCGGGGGTCCTGGGGTCTCGCTCTTGTTGTTGTTTGCCAGGAAAAGGACCCTGTTCACATTACCCTCTGCATAATGGGAGAACACATCCAGCACGGGGGGTAGAGAAGTACCAGAGAAGGGCAGGCTGGGAGTTGTTGAGGCGCTTGACATGTCACACATTGTCCTCCTGCTTGGATGAATGCCCGACTTAATTTGCTGAAAGGACAAATCAAATTACACAAACTTTTAACTTAAATCCAACTTACGTTACAACTATATGCATAAAATAAAATGCAATCATGTGCAAACATTTTGAAATGCCCAATTGATTTGATTTTTTGCAGCTCCACTGTTGATGCTTAAGAGTTTGTAACAAGGGATAAATGTGAGACCTACAATCAGTTTATAAAAGAAAAACAAAGCCTGATTTCAACTTATTAGATCTGAGATTAAGATAGCTTTCATGTAATTCACCAACCTGAAGGACAGATGACTCCATGTTATTGACCTCAGCAGGAGCACTGGAGCTGTCTGTAGCTTGGGGCTCAGGGGAGAGGGAGGAGGGGGATTTGTTGCCGTTGGTCTGTAGAGTAGAGAACGAGTCGGTTGGACTTGATCTAGAGGTAACAGTGGACTCGTCACAAGGAGAGCGAGGCAAGAGGCTAAACCACTGGTTTGTCTTCTCCGTCAGTGTCTTTGAGAGCTGGTCGTCATGAAGGATAGACTGATGTCTGCTTTGGAGTTCAGAGCCAATAAGCTGAGACGACACTGAAGTGTCTGCATGTGTCAGTCCCTGGTGAGCAGTGGCTGTCTGAGAGTTGGGATATGAGGGAAGAGATGATGCGGTAGGGACTTGTGCAGAGTGAACGCTATGAGTGCTATGACAGTTGAAGTCAGAATCATGAGCCATTTTTGCTACTTCAAGGAGCTTGCTAAGCTTAAAGAAGGAGCCTGGTTTTTGAAGGAAGAGATTGAGACTCTCGTTGTTCCGCTGGTTTTCAGGTGTGGATGTATCACCACCTGTGCACAGTACTGGGGTGGAAACCAATAACTTCTTTGTCTCTTCCACGTGCTCTTCTTTTATCCTGATCACCTGAGCAGGCCTCTGCCTTCTCTTCTCCTTCTCCACCTCTTCAGAACCTGAGGATAGATGAAAGGTAACTTCAGCTAAGGGCATAGGTTAACGAAAAAATAACACTTCAATATAAGTATTTAGGACACCTGAACACCCCTACTCTCAATATGATATGTGGACTGAGAGGGTATGGGAAATGTACGAGATGGAACAAATAACATAGGACCTGAGGATCCAAAAAGAAACATTAATTAACAGATGGAACCCTGCCATCTCCACACTGATGCAATTGTCAAGCTTAGTTTGCACCTTCACCACTCTCCATGCCTTCCACAAAGATGGCGCCACACTGTGGAAGGACCCAGTAACACCTCCTGTAGCGGTCCTGTCCAATCGTCATGGAGCGCAGTGAGAGAGATGAGTCCAATAACTTCTGTCTATTCTGACTCTGTTGCTAAAGGGATAGAAAGTCCAAATATTAGATTCACCAATGAGAGTTGCTACTGACAGGAAAAACAAATCTCAAAGAGTTTCAGTATACCTTGTGTGTTTTCTCTATCTGTTTCTCCAGTTCCTCCATACTGGCTGATTGAACACTGTCATCCTAAATGAAAAGATCTCATTAGTGCAAGGTTAACATAGATTATATCATAACAAATACTGATTGAGGGGCATGCTCTCACTGACCTCTTCTTCACACATCTCTGCTGTCTTTCCCTTTTTGCCCCCTGATTCTTCTTCCTCCTCATCGTCGTCGTCTCCGCGGTCTTCACTGTCATCATCCTCGTCCTCCTCTTCCTCACTGTCCCCTTCTTTCCTCTTGGACTTGTTTCTAGATGTAGGGATAATGAAGGTGTGGCTGTCCTCTCCCCCCATACTGCTGTCTCTCTTTCCTGTCTTCTTGGCATGGATTCTCCTCAGTCTTTAAAGACAAAAATGGATGCTCAGCGAGAGGAAGAGACTTTCTAATGCAATCCAGACTGGCATACAATCACCTGATAACAGCTTAAATAGATGATGCAAAAACTCACTTGCGGAGCTTCCCCTCGATGGCCCACTTATCCTTCCTCAGGCTGGTCATGTGATCTATGTTTTTGTCGATCTCACTGAAAAGTGTCAAACAATGCTGAAACATATGTCTCTGTGACCTTTGGGTATAATAAAAGTGTACGTGTTTGCATCACACTGCAGTGTGCACCAGATGTGTTTTACCAGTATTGATGAAAAATGGATGACACATAGTTTGATGTAACCTTGTGAAATTGTCTATCGGAGCACACTTTTTGTCCTATTCCTTTTGATATCTCTCTTTTTTTCATTAAAATTTCAGTTCCCATGAATAAAACAAGCCAATACTTCACAATCATATAACAGTGTACCAGGTCATTTTTACATGCCAATATATCTGTTAAACATTTAAACACCTGGAAATAACCACTTTGGTTCGCTATGGTCCATTGACTGCCCAACAAAACAGAGAATTTTTTTAATTTGTTAAAAATAAAAAATGAAAAAGCAATCAGAAGAAGGCAGGACTCACCTGATCACAGCCTTACTGCAGCACAGCTCATTAACCAGGAATGCAAGTAGAGAGGCTTTCTGTGACGGACTGTGGGCCTGAAAAGCTTTGGTCCTGAGGCTGAGCGCCAGAGCAGCCAGCTTCGTCTGCTCACAGTGAGCCTGCATGTAGATCTGCAGGATCTCAGACACGTTGTTTCTATTGATCCCCACGTTAGTCAGGTGGTCCCCCAAGGCTGTCTTATTCTGATGGAAATAGAGGTTTTATAAATTGGCTCCTTAGTTCTACAGAAGTTACAGAGGCAGTAAAAAAAGTTGAAGAATGATTTATATCCTTTTTTGTATTTACATCTGAATCAATTCGGTTTATTAGCACATAGTGGAGGAGCAGGTGTGTGCCGGGTTTTGTATGCTCTTGTACCCACATGTAAATTACAGTTGATGAAACCTTTTTTTAAATCAACAACAGACTCTCACCTTGTGACCTGCAGGTACACCAGGATCACACACTGCTGCAGAGAGCATGCTCACCAGCAGGTCCTGCACCTTGTCCATACTGTCCCCTATGTTGAGCAAGCCGCCCTGAAGGTCACTTAGGTTGAGTGTGTTCAGGTTTATGTCTAACTTCAGCACCTTCCCAAAGCTGTGCAGAAACTGCAGCACCATCAGGCAGTCTGAGAGAGTGTTCCCCGGTAAGACCAGACCAGGGATCCGCGACAACTCTGGAAGTGGCTGAGGGAATACAGACAACGTTTTGAAAATCAAACATGTTAATAAAAAAACAGCCTGCCATCATCTTTAAACAAGAACATGAAGAATTCTCCTCGCAGCAGCAAAAAAGAACATCGCTGAGAACTGGTTAAAGACTGATGCACCAATTCATGAACAATGGCTGTCAATCATACACTCTCTCCTTGTGATGGAGAATATAACCTACGAGTTGAAAATGAAAGAAGATAATTTTACAAAAGGCAAAAAGTTAACATATAGAACAAAACAAAAAAGGGACATAAGCAACATGTACAATAAATGATGAGTAGAAAAAAAGAGATCCTAATCCAACCAGCAGGCTTTAGTGTATTTGTGACACTTTTATTTGTTTGTGCAATTGTTTGTTTTCATGTCATATTTTTAATATCTGTCAAGGTATTTATTTGATCAGAATGTTGTTATATTAAAATATTAAAAGTTCAACAAAAGAAACATTGGGTGAAAATGCATGAAGAATAAAAGGACGTTTGTAGGTCTGAGTACTTGTTCACGTGACTAAAAGATAAATTGTGATTCTTTGTTTTTTCTTATTTGCTTCAGAATTTTAGATATGTGATTCTTTTTTCCACTCTTAAACTCCACATATTTTATGTGTGTCTTTTTATATTGCCTTAATGCTTCAAAGGTTTTTTTTACTTCAACGCTACTGTCCTGAAATTGTATGAATACCCAGAATTCTTTAACTAGATTCAAGATTAAAGAGTCCATTCATTGTCACTCAGAATACTTGGGAGCAAAATGCCGTTCTCCTTTTGATTAAGAATATTGTGGATGAAGTTATAACATCCGTGGCCACTTGGTGGCAGTGTTTTCACCTACACCTGCTTTCTTTTAATCAAATCCATATGCTTTCAGTGATATTACACATCTATTTTGGTAGATCTAATAGTGAAACAATGAAACCATGAATTTGTCAAAAGCATTTCTAATCGTCTCGCCTTTATCTCCCACAGTGTTTCAACTGATTGATTTCTAGGTCCAAAAATCCCCATGCTAGTGGAAAATCTAATCTTTCCACACTCATCTCCTCCACAGATGGAGAGTATCTACTGTGACAAACATGGACTCTCATTATCATCTGCCAGCAGCTCCTCAGTGTGTGAATACCTTATGATCTGCTAAACACATGTCTTCATTTGGCTTCTTCAGCTCCTTCGCTTTCTCAAGTTCCAGTCTTCTGAGCTCCAGTTTCCTCTCCTTGTTTAACAGTTTCTTGTCCTTCTTCTCCTTCTTTAGACGCTCTTTCTCCTACAGAAAAAAATATGTGTTATTAACTCTGCAGCAGAACACCGCCTTTTTTATGTCAGATCACGACAGATGTGAGCACATTAGGTTGCACCCACCTCAGCCTTCTTACGGGCCTCCACAGCCTTCATGAGCATCATGTGCTGCCTGCGTCTTTCCCTCTCCTGCAGAAGCAGGGACACAGTCAAAATCTATTCAGAGTTCCTTTTAGTTCCAATGAAATGAAAGGCTCATGTATGTAAATACAGTATGAACATGGTAAAGAAGACACACAGATTTGCCACAATCATCACAATCACAATGTTGGACATTGTAGCATATTTAAATGCAACAAAACACAATGATTACATCAAAATAGACACAGCCGTAGACAAAGAGCTGATTGTACAACACATTGATGCATTTGCAAAGCACAAGCTCAAAGTTAGAAACAGCAACTATCAAACTGAGCATGTTGGCAAGCAGCAGACTGAGGTGGCAAGGTGCAGGCCAGTTTATGAAGTACAAGCAGCAAACATCAAGCAGCTTAGGAACAAGAAAAACACTCAATGTATCACTGGAGGAATGATGTCGTATGAACCAATATGAAGCCATCCTGATGTTTACATGAAATGATATTTGAACTTTCCTTATTGTCATCAAATAGCAAACTGTTGAATTCATCTATGCTCCCTTCTCCCCCCTTACAGTTAGGTTGTCTTTAGTGAGGAGAACGCAAATGCACAACCACAATAAGGCATTTTTTCTCGACACGGAAAATTAATAGGAATAGAAATGTTTGATTCAAGAAACTCTCTGGCAAAAATACAAACTGAATATTGACTTTTTTTTCAGGTGATCGAACGGATAAGAAGGATTTGGCTCAGATGTTGTAGAGTAAACAGATTTTGACCACCTTAATCTAATCAATCCCCCTCCCCCCAACCAAAAAAAAAAGTGTGTTCTTTTAGGCTATCAGAGTGCTTTGCATCCTGTCCTATTTTCTGTGGCGCTAAGGCATTTTGGATTGAATCTGTCACACAATGGATGTGTTCTATGAGAGATGGATACCACGGATGTATTCAGTGCACTGCTCAGGAAAAAGCCATGCGGAGGGATTTAGTATGACTGCAGCCACGACTACACTTCACACACATTGATCTGACAACAACCGTTGATCACAACACATTCACACTATGTTGTTATTTAATGTACAGAACAAACATACCCATACCATATCTAGTCTATGCCTCTCCAACTCCTGGGAGAAAGAGTTGGCAAAGAATGATCAAATAGAAAATCACACATTTAAGTCATTGTTAGAATAATCCATGCGATGGAGAAATGCAAAATACACCAAAAGAACCTCAGACAATAATAAGAATGGAAATATGAAAAGACAAATATAATAAAGATTATGATCTATACCTGCTCTTTTCGTTAAGCGTCCTGAGATAACTTTTTTTATTAACTGCCACTAAACAAATAACGATTAAAGGATATATAGTACAGAATCATTCTCTAATACTTCAGCTAATTCTTTTATCAAAGACACTCAGTGTAACAAAGAGAAAGAGAGGTTTTTATAGAAGGTGGTATATGTACCTGGTGCTTCAGTATTACAGCATGAAGCCTACGAATCTCCTTCTCCTTAAAGGAAAAAACAAAACAACTTCACACAAATAACACAGTTCAAAAGGTGTACATGCATGCCTGGGCCTCTTATATTGAATTACATTGTGCATAAATGCAAAGCCTCCTGACGTTATGACTTTGTTTAATGCTTTTCTTCAAAACACAGACTAAACCTCTGCACACAATTGGAGCTGAAACCTTCATTGTAAACAAGTGAGCAGGCCGACGTATGTTTAAAGCACTTTGTATTTACAGGTCTTACTGTCATTTGATCTTACTCACTTTGTTTTTCTTTGCGGCCTCCAATATTTTGGCATTGACTGCTTCTTCTTTCTTCTTTCTTTTTGTCTGTGAGCGCAGAATGAGTGTTAAGGTCGTGCAAAAGAAGCCATAGATGGACTCATGTAAAACATAGTTTACAAAAACCACGGAGGGAAAGCTTTGAATAAATGTGTTATTTGAGTTCTGATTAATGTGAGCAAGGATGATGTTTAAAGTGTTGTCCTTAATTATAAGTTAGCATTGGATGTGTTTGCTGGAAAGCTTTTTGTCAGTCTGTAAATCTGTGAAGCATATTTCACAGAAAGCTAAATTTAGCCAGAGGCTCACTGATAAAAGTCAGATCTAACATGTTGAACTCTCAGCAATGTGATAGTTAATTCCTCACATTAACACTGAGAGACAGATTGGCTGTAGTTATTATGAAACACCAGCAGGCAGAGAGAATAAATTAAGTCAAAATTCTATCAGTAATTACAGCCCGAACAAAATCCTGTTAGGAGCTGCTTGCCAAGCGTGTCAACTGAAATTCGATTTCTAAAAAGCTAAAATACTTCACAGCTTTTATTAAGGAGGGAATACTAAAGAGGTATTTCACCTAGCCATGGTAAACTCCAGACCACCTCTTACTTAATGAAATACTGTGTTTTGCATTAAGCTCCATCATGGTCTGAGGAGATTTTCATATTCAATGGCACTTTTGCAAAAACCAATTAGGCATTAGTCACATGTACTCACTAGATGTGACCATAAGTGGGACCGCATACTTAAGGAATGGCCCTTGGTTGGGTTTTGAAAAAAATACTATCAACAGCAAAAAGGAAGCGTTTCAGAGTGTTTCTGCAATAACTTTCAACACCAACCTCGAGAATTTGCTGTGCACGGAGTTCTTTCTCCATACGAATTTGCTGAATGCGCTTGATCTTCTCCTGGTAAAAGGATGAGGGTGAGATCAAATGAATTAACTGTTAAGTCATGCATGTTATAGAGTTCAGGGGTTTGGGGGGAGAGAGGAAGTACAGTGGGTCTATGCAGATGAGAAAGGTGCAGCATTTTAAAGGATAGAAACTTCCTTATAGAATTTCAAAAGCAGCTCAACTGTGCTTAAAACCTTTTCACCTTGGAGCCCACATACTCTGAATACGAGCACAGCGGCTGCAGATAGTTATCAGGCTTTGCACGGAAAAATTAAACGAGGCACGCAAAGAAACATCCTTACTTGCTGTTTTAGAATCTTTATCTGCTCCCTCTTTTTCCGCCTCTCCTCTGCAGCCATTATAGCTGGAAGACACAAACATATTAGGCCTGCATGCAGCATGAAGATGTGGTGTTAGGAGGGAAGTCAGACTTAACAGCAGCTGTTTACCTTGTTGCTTCCTTGCTTCCTTTGCAGCTTGTGCCATAGCCTGCTTCTCAAGTTTTCTCATCATTTTGACCTGAGCAGCTTGTCGGGCTATTTCTAAAAAACATGACAAAATATGTTTATTGACATCCCAGACCCTAATGAGTCATAATTGTAACCTTTATACTTCCCTAAATCCCTATAAACCTGCAGAGAAAGTGTCCAAATGTGTGTATTAAGCGTCTGTTGTGAAATCTGTTTACTGTTGTCCTCTTACTCTACCTCTACCTAGCTACAAAATGTATTTAATGTAATCACACTTTCTCCCTGGTTGGACCATCATCCTCTATAAAAATGTTTAGGTGTCAAACCTCTGAGGGAAAATAACTGCTACAATACATAACCAGTAGTTGTTTATTTCTAATTTTCCCTTGAAAAGTTGCTGCTGACAGTTTTTTTTCAAGGTGTGAACTGACCTTGAGCCTCCAGTTTGCGTAGCAGCTTGGCATCACTGACATCTTGGAAGTTATTTTCCCCAAAGTTGACAGGGTGTCTGCCCGCTGCGCCTTCACCTGTTGGCTGGTGCTCAGACTTTGTGGAGCGGCTACGTCTCCCATCCATGGCAATGATACTGGGAGCGATTTCCTCCTCTGTCAGCAGAATCCACTGTAAACCCTGGGTAATAAGAATGAGAATAATGATGGTTTAAAAGCAGTTAATCTCACAGTTATTCTTTCGATTCATTGCTATAATAAGCAGATTTTAAATCAGCTGCCATTTTCTACAGTACTTTAAGTTGAAGTGTTGAGGCAGTACGAGGAAAACACAGAATACACCAACACTTCATTAAGGCAACAGCAGACAATCACAAATAATATTATGTTTAGTTGAATGAAAAATGATAGTTTCCTGAGCAGGTTTGTTACAGTAAGTTATAAGCTTTGGTCTCTACAGAATTGGGTTAATGGTTTCAGACGGGTTGTTGTAATTTAGAAACGCTTACCTCTGGTCCTTCTCTGGCTTCATAGAAGTCTCCAACTTTGATTTTCGTACTGAAGCTGAAGTTTTCTCGTGAGATTTCAGTTATTCCATTCCTCAGTAAGTACTGCAGACATAGGATTGATCATCACAGAAAATGGAAGCACTTTCAGCCAGATGTCGTCATCTATACTTCTGGAAATCTACTTTAAAAAAAAAGGCTTTATGTTGTAGACCTACCTTCATTACATCAGGATACTGACGCAGCTTCTTTCCACATGGAGCATAGTAAGCGACCTCTCCTTGTAGACGACCTGCCACAGTCCGGATTCTGGTCTCTCTCTGCCATCTGAGGAATAAAGACAAATAATAAAAGAGAACACATTCATTACAGCACACAGAATATGCAAGAACATTTGTAAACACCATACAGCTGTAGTCATTGATTCATTTTAACAACCTGAAAGTTTCCCTGAGAGTGGTGTCCTCTCATAGTCTTATTTTTGTTCTTGTGTCAGTTTTATGACAGATATATATCTGATTTTTACATTGACAACAGCAAGCATATGAGGAGATAAACAAAGTCCATCATGGCTGTACAGCTGTGAACATGCACATGTAGTCCGTGGTCTTTTTGTGCCCTGACCCTTTCAAGGTCACCTCTTATCCTCGTTTTCAAGTCTCAGAGCTCCTCAAAAATCCACTCCAGTCCTGTATTTTAGCATGCCTGTAAACCCCTCTTTTTCAGCCCTGCTCAGAACAAGCCGTTTCTGTGTCTGTAGCTTTAAATGTAAATGAGCGGTGTTCGACCACGCCCCTCTGGAAGGTGTTGGCCTTTTTTGCAGCATTCAAAATTGCGTACGTTGAGAAGGCAGACTCAGAGGGCAGAACAAACACCTATCTGTGGGAGTGCCACCCACCTGGGGAAGGGATTACTTCCCTTTGTGATGTCATAACAGGGAAATCTCCAAACAGCCTGTTTGACTAAACACTTTCTGAAAAGTGGAAAATGGAGAGGATGGACTTTTCTCAGAATTGGGGGGTTTGCAGACAGACCAGGGACACATTAGTGTAAGAAAAACATGGTTAAGTGTTTTTTTGCATATGTGACCTTTAAGTAATCACACTCATGGGCCATGGGCCAAGGAGGGCAACCTCTCAGTTCCCGTAAGCAGCCCTGGCTCACAGATATGACCTGTGGGCTGTTGTTCCAGACAGATCAGCGGCTGATATACAGTCTTTTGGCCTCCATTTTCTGTGAACCTGCTGATGAGAAACATCCCTGGAAGATGAAAGACGCTCTGGTCCAGAATTTGAGAGCAGGGAGCTGCTAATGTTGCATGTCTGTGTTGAGGCTGGATGCAATTAACCCCTGGATGCTGAACTGCTGGGCCTCATTTCATTTCCTGCCCATTATTACCTTCAGCTCTAGACTGGGGTTTTTACAACCCCTTAAAGGAAGAAAAGGATGTTGTGGTCTATGCCTACTTAGCACTAATACATGATGCCTGTTCTCAAATCAGGAATATTAACAATGGTTTTTGAAACCATTGACCGTATTTACACTTCTCTCCTGTCTGAGCATGATTGCCCAATTAGCAATCGACCCACTCTTCTGATCTGACCTTCCATCAAATGCCATACATGTCTGGAGGATGATTGTTTCTTATTTTGTGTGTCAACACTTGAAGCTATTCGATTAAAAGTGAATTTCCTCAAACTGTGTTAGCATAAACACAAAAACTACAGAAAATATAACAGTGAAGACAAATAGAAATGGTCACACTATCAAACCTTTGCACATGGACAATATCTCACCCAAATTCTAGAGGCAGCCGCAGAACTCTCTCATCTGTAACTCTCCTCCTCTTCCCTGATCCTACAAAACAGGAGAAATGACTCAGCGCTTTTCACACCTCAATGGGGGACAGAGCAAATCCACAAACCTGCCATGTTTACAGATTTATCCAGTACGCAGAAAAAGGAGGGGGAAATACTATTGAATATATTATACTACACTTATAAGAGCTTGTAAAGAAAACAAGCCTGGACACCATGGCATTACAGAGGTTTTAGTATGTCTTGTGTACAATATACATGTAATCTCTTATTTTATCGATGGAACGATTAAAAATGTTTCTGTAAGACTGACCAAAAGTAATACATTAGAAACTGTGACATGAATATTCTATTTCTCCATAGCAGGACTTTCTTGAATAAGAAATGAAGACTTTCCCATTACGGCAGGCCAGATACTAGTAACATAATATGCTCTGACTCATCCAGTATCAGATACATAAAGCATCTGCCTGGGTTATTCAAGCAAAAGCTGCTGGAGACAAACAAAACAATGGGACGACCACTTTCTTCCAGTGAGCTCATTTGAACCTGGAACTATTAAGAAATGTGCATTCATATTTCATACAGGGAAATAAATCCCCTTTCCACTGCTGGGTTGGATAAACTGAATAAACAAAAGGATGAGGCCGACTCTGGTCATGATCCTGCTTCATTATCTGAGTGAGTTAGACTTTCCTAATGCCTGTAAATGGAGAATGTAAAGCAATCATAGATTTGTCACCTGGCAGTGCAGCAAATGTGAAGGGGGGCGATAAGGTGGTGTGGCTGCTCAGTGCCCCTGAGCTGGTCACTGCAGAGATCGGGTTGAGTAGGCTTCTTGGTAGACTTGGAGGCTTAATGATCTGTAGATTAAGCAGGGAGCAGTTTGCTGAGAGATCCGAGGAGGAACAGGAGGAGGAGGAGGACTGTGGGGTAGACGCAGAAGGTTTAGCTAGTTTAAGAGGAGTCCTGTCTGTATTGGTATCTACTTTTGTCGCACCGCACTCCTTCGTTTCATCCTCTGTGAAGTCGGAGTTGCTGTCCAGATTGCTCTCAAACTCTGCGGATGGGAAATGAAAGAAAAGAATTAAGCCTTACTTAACATTCTTCCTAAAACAAAGGATTAAAAGTGCTGCGTATTTCTAGAAGGAGCCTCATCTAAAAAAAACATATCAAGGGGAATTTTTTTTCCCGTATGTCATTTATAAATGACGTTAACTCTCGGTTTACACCCCCTCGCGGTCTTTGAAGTCTGCTGACTGTGCCTTTTCAGCAGTGGCCTCCAAATTGTAAAAAATGAGCTACATTCGTCAGAATGACCCCAACCTGAGCAACATTTAAATCACATTTAAAAAGTTATTATGATTTCATGGCTTTTGACCCAATATAGGAGTTTTGTAGTCTGTTCTTGTGAACTTTTTGTGGTTTTATGTATTTTTCTGTGTTTATAAATCAGCTGTTTTACTTCACTGTGCAGCACTGTGGTAAATTTTGAATTTGATTGATTTGAATAGATTGAAAAATGTAGTTTTAATCCAACCTGATGAGCTACTGACAGAATCTTCATCCTCAATATCGTCGTCGTCATCATCATCGTCATCATCGTCGTCATCCTCAGAGTCATCAGAGTGCTTGCTGCTGTGGAAGTCAGACTCCCTGCCTCGGACCAAGTCTACAAGTGGACGCGATGAGCTGGTTTTAGAGAGGCTCTTTCCTGTATGCAGAGACTTGCTAGTTTTAGTCTTCCTTGGTCTGTAATCCAGACCTGATGAGGCAGAAGATTTGAGCGAGGAAGAAGAGCTGCCTGACATGTCTTTGGTGCCAGTGCTCAGGTTGATGGGCATTGGATATGGAGGGCTGGTGGCTGCCAGGAGGGGCTTGCTGCTGGGGCTGCTGCTGCTGCTGCTGCTCTGGCTGCGGGGTTTAGTGATGAGGGCCAAAGGGGCTTCCTGAACTGCACTGTGGTGCAATCCATTAAGAGGGTGATTCAGGAACAGATTTTTGTAATTGCTGTGTGGGAGAGACAGTAAATGACTGCTCCTGGGATCTGACCAGTGTTTGTCAGGTGTCGACAACGAAGAAGAAGATGCTGGACTTTTAGACTGGTCATGGCTCTTCAGTGGCAGAGAGGGAGCTGGCTTCACAGTGTCCTTGGAATGGAGGGGCTTCATAAATAAAAATGTTAAAGAAAGGGAGACAAAAAGGAACAAAGGAAGTAATTACACAAACTGTCAGTCACATTACATTTCTGTGGGCTGCGAAGGAAGGAATTTGAGGTGTAATAAGAGACAGGAACAATGAAGAGCCAGCTCAAGCCTGTCAAGAATAAAAAAGGCTGCTGCGGAAAATATTTTTAAATTGTTTGGCTCTGTGCCATCGTGCGACTTTAGCTGTCATCCTGTATTTGTTGCTATTGTCATACTCCAGCAATCAAAAGCCTGTGTTTAATGTACCACCATCATATGAATTAAAAAGCCTCTTGTTATAGACTTTTCAAAATACTGGCAATAACAGAGTCTTTTTAAAAGAGACAGATTTCTCTCTCTTGATAACAAACATCCCAAAACATAACAGAGCTAATTGCTTGTCAATTTTGTGAAGTATTCCCAGCGGAGTCCGACGCATTGTCACTTCTAGTCGTGTAGCGGTCAGACTCATAAGCAGCATAATAAAAAGCCCTGATAATAGTGTATAAGCATTCATTTTCTGCCTCCAAATGGGAATACATTGAATTTATTTATTTTTTTGACGAGAAATAATGATGGACTATGATTTAAAAACAGAGCTTTTGTTGCAAAATAGGATGAGAAACATGTTTAAGTCTCATTACAGGCATTGCTTTTTACCTTAGGCAGATCTCAGAATGAAATAAAATGACCTTCAGTGCAGGGACGTTAATTAAAATAAGAAATCTCACTTGTTTAGAGCACAATTTAAAGCCGTTCAGATGTAACGATCTTTCATCAGGGTCGTTTCCACTGTACTCCAGCTGCCTCTGTTTCGAAGAGGGCTTCGATAACCTTGGTGTGTGTTGGGGCTTCTGTGAGGTTACAAGTGTTGGTTGTTTGGGTGAAGAGGAGAGGGAAAGCGGCTTGGGTGAGGAACAAAGAGGAAGAGGTTTTGAAGGCGAGCAGAGAGCAAGAGGTTTAGGAGAAGAGGAGACAGAGCTGTGCTTTGGTGATGGGGAAGGAGGCAGGTGTTTGGGTGAGTTGGCCAAGGAGTTAGGGTTGGATGAAGCCTCTCTGTGGGAATTTCCCAAGGGGCTGTTTCCAGCTGCCGACCCTGTGGTCTGGATGACACTGATGTACTGCTGGCTGTCCTCCCCTGCAGTCTTTGAGCTCTTGAGGAAAAGCGCTGAGGACTGTGGCAGGCCAGCACGATGAGCAGAGGAGTATGAAGTCAAAGGGACACTGTCACCATGACTGTCTTGAGTTGTACTTCCATCAGCAGTGCAAGATCCCTTCTTTTTGCTCTCTGAAGTGTTCTGTGTCAGCCGCTGAGTGGGAGGATGAGGAAAAAAGGGGGAGAAGACAGCGTGTCATGTCAGCTCCTACTGTGGCAACCCTGTCAGCTAGCACATACATCCTGTATGCCACCCACCACCATCACTGACAATCAAAGGACCATTTACTAAAGAGGGGACATTTTTACACAACACTTTTTAAAAACGGCTTAGAACTTTTCATCTGAATCTTTATCCCATGGTAGCAATATACTATCATGAATTACTCAAAAAAGAAAGAATAAAAAAGTCAAATGTTGGCTTTGTCATACTTCTTTAAGTGTTGACTGATTTATAAAACTTAGTGTGCTGTAAAAACATTTTTAACACAACCTCCAGAAATCCAAGTCAGAGACACTTACCTTGACTCTCCTTTTCATTCGACTCTCTTTATCGGAATCAGAGTCCTCACTGTCAATGCTCTGATCTTCCTCATCTTCATCATTCTCCTCCTCAATATCATCAGGATCACTGCTGCTCTCCTCACCATAACTGGAGCTGTCTGACAGAGATCCTGATTGGCTGCCACTCATGCTGGAGGTCTCCAGTGGTCTTTTAATGGGTTTCTAAATGATAATGAAAGCCCAGGTTTCTTAATGAGCGGTGAAAAGAAAACTTGAGTGACTAGACAGTGACTTTCATGCAGTGTATTTTACTCCGGTGCTACAGCAAGTACAGTATTAACCTTTTCTTTTGTCTTCTGAATAGTCTTCTGTTGCAGTTGGCCCTGGTCCTGGCTGCTCTTTGTACTACAGTTGGCTCCAGTTTTGTCCTTGTTTCCCTTTGTTGGAAGTGAACTAGTGTTCATGGTAGATTTCCCAGTAGGAGAAGAAACACTCCTACCGTTCACTGTTCCAATTGCGCCTACTGAAACCGGCATTTTGCATTTTATTAGATGGATACTAATTACAGAAAGCAATGTGAGTCACACATATGAAAGACAATACATTTTATAACATTAACATTATTTATTTTTTTCTATACGAGTTGCTTTTCTTTGAATTACAACACCCTGAATGTTTACCTGAGGTTTGCGTCAGCAAAGAAACTTGATCTTGTCCTGTGAATGTTGATGCAAATAAAGGATGCAGACCCAGAAGAGGAGGGAAGAATGCTGCTGCTCCTCTGGCATGTGCCTCAGACGGCCGCCACCAGTCTAAATCCGGGGAGTGAGATACTCTACAGTTAGTCATAAATAGCCACTCTATCTACTCCAGTTATGCAGAGACTCCAGACCTCCAGCATGTTATAAGAACAAGTTGTATCAAACCGGTTAACGCATATAACTCAGTTTGCTAATGTGTGAGTTTCACTGACTTTAGATTAAGAGTTGAAAAGTTAAAGCGGAGAACTTCTTACACAATAGCTGAAAGAAATCACTTTAAACATTACTACTGTTACACATGTCAGAGCTGCAAAAGTTCCCAAAGAAATTTCTCTAAAGATGTAATCAACAAATACCAACGAAGCATTTCTTAGACAGGATTTGAAGAGAAAAAAAAAATCATCTTTTTTCACTTCTCTTGGTAATATTTAAAAGCAATAAACCATGAGTGTCCATACCTGGAATAGTACCAAACTGGGAGTGAGCAGCCAGAGCAGACAAGCCAAGACTTCCAAGGCCTCCAAACTCCGAGCGGCCTGAGCTCGATGAGAAGAGACCGAAAGCTGGATGGCTGAGTAGAGGAGAAGCGTTGGAGCTGGGAGGCAGATTGAAATGCTCATTTCCTGTTGTCCTTAGCAACTTGCCTGGAGAAAACAAAAAATCAGTTTGAGGAGAGCTTAAAATAGAATGTATGGATCCATGCATTATTTCATGAGTCGACCTTGTTCTCTCGTAGGGTGGTCTATCAGGATTCATACAGTACATTCAAGATTTACAAACAATAGTGAATATACATTTCTAAACCCAAGAAGTTTTAATACCATGACACTATTAGAGAGAACACTAAAGTCAATATTTCATGCCTTAAAAAAGGGAAGAGTACAACTGAAGACAAATCTGTGGATTTTAATTAATCCAATCGAAATGTCTTCAGTGATACAAAAAAAGAAAAATCATCTAGTGAGCCTGAGAATCCATTCATAGTGGTAATCATGAATGATCTGGGTCTGTAGTACACTCATATTCAGAAAATTAGAAACAAAATTACATCTCGATTATCAACATTATCTGCAAGTTAATCTTATCTCTGAATATCTGCCTCAGAGTATAATATGGAGTGTTTGTATTCGCAAGTAAATCCGTCTAAAAAAAACAGTCTGACCCTTTAAACAAGATGCTAATTGTTCATTTTCATAAAAGACCCAGAGCTGTTTCAGAATAATGTATTACTGAATCATTACTCATTAGATGATAATCTGTTAATAATGAACTATAATCCCAAATCATTTTAAACCACCATTACATCATAGACATTGATGTGAAAATGTGTCTTTTTGTATTTTAAGTGTATTTACACCAAACAGTAACAGTGTGATTTTAGTGCATTTAAAGTGGAGCTAGAAATCCTAACGTCACTTCTTCTTTATATTCAACAGACTGCTAAGACTTTAGTATCCCCTTCATGTAATGCAGTGCTGCTATAATGGAATGGTATAAGATACCACCAACTTTATTAAACTATCCAGGTCATGTCCTTTGCTGAGATGCCAATCTGAGAAGCCGCATAAAAATGTGAGGTGAACTCGCCAAGTTAAAGCACTTACAAGTTTGTAAGAGTATAAAAGTGTAGAGTATTATTCTATTCAAAGAGGTGCTAACATCACTAGCTGTGTGATGTACTTCTGTGACGTAGGGCATTGCAAAATCAGCAAACTGAGGAAGAAGATAGTCCGACACTTGCTGAAATGCCACAAAAAGTTTGAATTCATCACAATCATAATGTTTCAACTAGAGGTTCTTCTTCAGTTGAGCATTTTTGAAAAAAATGAATTATCACATGAAGAAGACCTCTGGTTCGAAACGTTGTGATTGTGGTGAATATTTCTGTTATTTCTCAAACGATCAGAAATCTTTATGGAGAACTCCTTTTATTTGATCCTCATGTGACTAAAGGTTGCCAACGTTCTTCGGGCGTTCAGTGTACAGTCTAACATAAATTATCGGGGAAATTTCTGTACACGTTTGGTGTGGGGGTCTGACGATGAATAATTTATGGGAGAGTCTCTAAAGTGTTCTTTATTGTGATAGCAGGACTTGAAAAAATAACACACTTTTGGGGCATCTAATCACGTAGGAAGAAAAAAAATAATCACAAACCGCCGTATGTAAATTTGCACATTATTTTGTGGTCAGAGGTAATCTGACAGCTTATGCATCACCGCTGCTCGATGCATAATGGCTCTGACCACAATTAGTATTCAGGGAAAACAAGAGGATGTTGGCGGCTGCTTGGCACGCTGTGAGGCTGACAGACATGTCAAATCACACAGGATAAACCCGAGTTAAAGGTTGTCAAAAGACATCCACAAGGGCGTACAAAGCTTTTTAATTGTTGGCATTCATTAATTCAACCACCCTTCCATTCCTATCAAAATTGTCATGTTAAAGCTGAGGAAGGTGTCTTAAGCCCACTTATTGTTGCACTGTTTTAATTTCAGTGTTTTCCAAGAAAATTAAGTTGGAAAGCCTCTGCAAATAAATTAGCCTCTTTTTTACATTTTCTTTCTTCAAAGTTTGCTGAAATCGTGCATTCATTTACATGTTTTAATAGCTTGTTAAATTAAGGCTGGTTTGGGTGTGTATTCATTTTGTTTTCCAGAAGCACACACTCAAACCTTAACACTGCGTACAAGAAATCTTCAATCTTGTCCAAAATGTAAATGTTTCGACTTTGAACTAAATCATATCAAAAATTCAAGGCATGTTTTTTGTGCGTGTGTGTGTGTGTTTTTGTGCGTGTGTGTACATACCACAGGTGCTAAGAGGGGAGCTGCCTGCTGGGCTTGGGGCTGGGCTGCTCTTGGTGGAGGGTGTTTTGGGTGGAGCAGGGGAGGAGCCGGCTGGAGGGGAGGCCATGTGAAAGGAGGACGGTGACGGGGAGATCAGCCGCTCTCCAAACTCCATATCTGTCAAACACAATCCGGTCAAGACTTTGGAGATGCAAGAGAGGAAAAGAAGAGGAGGGGAACTCACCCCACACACACACCCCACTGAGACTCATTTAGTCTGGAACATGTTTGAATTATTGTCACAACGATAATGGACATCAGTGTGCACGACTAAGAAACCTCTGAGAAAGCCTTTGTTCAAACACAATATTGATCCGTTACACCTTGAATGATACTGAATATGGTTAAAATTCAAATGTATTTTCTACCGACTTGAATGTTTTATAACAACATAAATGATCAACTGAGAGGAAAATTCTGTGCTAGTCATTTATCAAACAAAAGTGCAAGAATCCACTTCTTTAACCTTCGAATTTACATTTCTACATATCTCTTTTTTACGTAAATGCTAATTCATTTGCTAAAGGTTTCAGACTATTGTTAAGTCAACAAAGCATTAAAGATGTCACAACAGCCTGTGAGAACATTTGCAAAGTATTTTTAGGTGTTTTCTTTATTTTTCATTTGACATTTTGTCAAAAAAAACTGATCTATTATGTGCTCAATTCTTAGGGCAAATTCTAGACACAAAATGATGATTTTGCAAAACTTTGTTGTTTAAATGAATGAAAAGACGTTTGTAATTGCAAACAAACACTGATAATGAATTTGTGTGTGTGATTTTTAAACCTCTTTAAAGACTTTTGTCTGATATAAAGCTTCATCAGAGGAGCAGAGTTCATCACAATAAAGATCAACATGATGATTTAATCAGAGATTTTGCTCTCAGTTGGCTAAACGCTCACAAACAAATGAAAAGCCTTCAGAGCTCTTTGATGTACAACGGCCTCCACATGAGCTGTGATGGTCTAATGAAGTATAGTAAGCCTTAAAAGGGAATGCCTCCTTTTGCCTCTTTGGAACACTTCTACATTCATCCTTTTGCAATCTTTACATCCACAAACAACGGATGAATAAACACGAGCGGTGGGTCTCTAATGTCTTCGCTGATTACACTCAGACCACTGAGATTCTAGCACGAGCTCTACTCCTTCATCAGCACCACATTTCCTGGACTTTCCATTATTTATGCCACTTCACATCGCCGTGATCACAAAAGCCCACATCTGAAGACCTCTTTTACGCACAATTCCAGATTGTGTTTTACAGCCCAGCCATTGTTTTAGTAGCATACATTACAGCAACAGTTCCCAGATCTCCCTGGTGATTCTCCTCTGCACAAGAAAACAGGAGCGGCTGATTAATTTGAGGAGACAAAGCTCGTCTCTGAATATCAAGTATCATCGCTCACCAGGAACAGCACTGATGAGACGTAAATGACATGAAAGCTGCAAGACATGCTTCACTGCAAAGGCCACTGCTTTCCTGAGGTAGTGTGAGTTTGTGCACAACAGAGAACAAACGCTGCTCTCACATTTAGAAAGCATCATTAAGAAAGACAACCACAATCACCTGTCACTCTAAGATGTCCAGTATTCAAAAAACCTTTATGTGTGTAAATAATGGATCCTCCTTACACATGAAATTTAAGTGCATAAGATGAGCCTCTTTTAAAATCCTCTAGATTTATATTTGACCTCATCCCAAAGGTTCCTGCTGCAGTCAAAATCCACTATCATGCAACACTGACATACACTAGTTTCTTCTAACAAAAGGACCCTATGTTTATTTTTCTTTTCATAGCCCTACATGTTAAAATCTTTTCAATACGGTATTGCAAATCATTTTCAATAGATGAGCAAAAACTCTGCAGCATTTACAACTTCATAACTAGGAATAAAAAAACAGAGTTTAACAAGCAAACTGAATTTATAGATGATGGACATAAAAAGCACAGGGCTAGCGAGCAGTAATCTGTTTTATTAACGATAAACATTTCACATATATCTTGAAGGATGCATGTAAACATCATTGAGCTAATCATGTGAGCTGACAAAGACACGGTGCAGACGAGTAAACGAGCAGTCTGCATGTCTTATGCTTCACACTAATATAGAGAGGAAGACCTATTTGAAGATTTACAGAACGAATGACTCTGATTAAATCTGATTTATAGACACATAGGATTCAAACACAGACACGGAAAGACAAGAAGATTGTCATCTCTAAATAAAATATCTCTTAACAGAAAAAGCAATGAACTAATCACCATAATGTCATTCTAGCAGGACAAAGGACAAAGACGTCATTGATTATTTTAACGTAGATTTCCATTAACAAATAAAAAAACGAATGCAAATAATATAAGCACTGTACAGATGTTATGAAAGAGAATATCTCCAACTTCACTTTAGCATTACACAATGTTTAAGTTTAAGTTATTTGATGGAAGATATGTTTTGTGCACTCAGTCATGGGAAGCTGTAGCTGATGCATTAGTGTTTTTCATCAGATTGCCAGACCTTAGCAGGTTAAGGGCACACTCAGACTCACAGACTATTGAGTCTCCAGTCCTTTTTGCATGCATTCTTGCAATGTGCAAAGGAAATGAAACCCAAACAGAAGACAAATGTAAGTACATGAGGACAAGTCAAACTCCAAAGAGACTTAGCCCGGGATCAAACACAGGAACTCCCTGCTGTGAAGAGGCAGAGCTAACCTACTAAGCCAACATGTTGTCCTGGATACAAACACAGCTAAACAGAAATCATACATTCATCCTGAAAGCTAAGCTAAAAAACGCATGTTTTTTTTTTTTTAAATGAAATTTCGCTAGATCGCCTCTTTGACTTTCTCTCTTCTACTGGTGTCTGATATCAATAGAAAAAGACGAGCACTGTTTTTGTTGATGCTCGTTGCTGAACTGGCTCTTGATGTTATACTCCTGATATTATACTGTACCTTCAGAAACGTGTTATGTTTGTTTCATCCAATAGCATATAATGTTGGGCATCAATCTCAATGAAACAACATTAATACTCTAGTGACAGTTTCCAGCATGGATCAGCACTATTCAAGCTGCAAACACACTGTCTTTTCTACTAATGGAAGGAAGAGGCAGTGTATCACAGTTTTTTGATGCTTTTTTTGTGACTTTAACCACCATGCATTCATTCCTGGTGTCCTGCCAACTAACATTACATCACAATGTTAAATCCACCTCTGTATGTATTAGCGTCTCCGTGACTGATTCTATCGTGTTTGCTTTGACACGAGCTGCAGTCTCTGAAAGCTCTTAAATCATTGACGGTGTCCATCATCCCACAACAAACAATTAAATTAATTCAATCTTTTCAGATGACAAGAAGAAGTCAGTGTTTGGCCTCTGTGAATTTCCTCAGTTGGGAGGAAATATAGGGATGTAAAAAGTGGAGAGACTGAAACCTTTCCAGTCTCTGACAGAGACACAAATAATCAGTCCACCACTTGCCATACTCTCGTCTCTGGACACACACAAGACGTGCATGATGAGAGCTGGTTGTTAGGCAGGCTTTTATGGTCAAAGATTGACAGAATAGAGTGCGCCTTGTCGTTGCGGATACGAATTGGTTCAGTGGTACACCCACAGTTCAGTTGAAAATACTATGCTGCTCCTATGATTTTCATTCACTTCAACACTCTACCCTTGTCTTCTGATAGCAGTTTATTGTTCCTGGCCCTGACTCCTACTCTACCTGGACAATGATGTAGTGTTTTGTCCAACCCATCCCACAAGCTAATGGAGGAAACTTCCCACTGACCTGCATCAGGGGCAAACTACATTAACACACAGTATTATTTCGTGTGGGACTTTCAAGGCCAGCTGATGCCCACAGCACTGTTTATCGTCTTTGTTTCTATGGAAGTTCAAAGATAAACTAACAAACATTGTGCACCTGAGGAGCATGATTGTTATACTAATTTAACGATGAGTTTAAGACAAGCAAACTGACACTATTTTTATTTTTACCTTAAGTGTAAGTGATTTAAGTGTTCAAACCAAGCTGCTACATGCTGTAAATGATATCAAAACTAACAGAGGTTCTACTACCTACATACAGTTTACGTAAATCTGAATACTTTCTCCAAGACTTGATTTAAACTAAAAAGAAGTGGACCAAGAATAGAGCTATGGGGGACTCCTGTTTTAGTCCTTAGAAAAGATCCTTCCTCCAAACTTGATGTATACACATTATTAAATGCTCGGGAGATAGGATTTACTTTACTGTACATCTAATAGAGAAATTACATTTTGAATTTAGAACGCTTATGAAATATAATATGATTTAATGTGTCAAATGCATTTTTGAGATCCTGAAAACTGCCCTCTCTTCCTCCACTATGTGATACCTTAATTACACTTTAAACTAAATATTCATCTTGTTCTTTTTTCCTCTTTTATACAGTATTTTAGTTTTAGCACAGCAAGCATGCTGTCATGAGAGACAAGCTGTGCATAGTGATTAAAAAAGAAACACGCCACTGCTACACAATCACACCTCTGCATTAAGGGGTTATTAACCATTCATCTCAGGTTTCCTATTTGCAGTGGGGGCCCCTAATTTATGACCATACAGAGAGAAACCATGTGCGTTCCAGAGACTGTGGATATGAGTATGGGTAAGGATAGTAGTAATCAAGGATGGAAAGGTTTGCATGAAGCTACTGGATGTAGGTTGTAAATAAAGAGGCGAAAGAGCAACTACTTGACAAAACTGTCTAGAAGGTCAGGTGGCAGGAGGCAGAGCACTGTTGCCTACATTGGGAGAAACTGGAAGTGAAGTCTGTGAAGCTGATACAGTGAGGGTCCTGTCCCTGTAACTAAACACACAGCAAGCTTTCAACCACCCTCTATTTACTGATTCGCCTGTCTCAGCCACTGTTTTATGCATCAGTGTAAATCACTTCTTTGACCTCCTATGCAAGACTGAACACATGCTGTGAACCATGCAAAGAGATCCACCTGCGCTCATATTGCCAGGATGATAATAATCCATATTTTGCTCTTGAGAATTACAGGCATAACACAAAGCGTAGATATCTGTTATCATTATTTTTCAGGGCTCATCAATCTTTTGGGAAGACCTTCACTTCAAAAAAAGAAGAAATTAATTCCTGTTCATATCGACTTCCATAGAATGCTACCATGAATATAGTGGGAAGGTTGGTGGTTATGGGGGCAAATGATTCTGATGAATGATGCAAGGCCTCAGTATGACAAATGCTTCAAGAAATGCATTCGCCCTTCACAGCGGTGTTAGCACAGTTTGCAGTTTGCATGTGGATCATTTTCATGAGGAGTGATCTGGGGATGGGGCCGGTGCCTGGAAACAGGATTCCCACTTTCTGCACAGGCAGACATCCATCATGAACACGTTCTTAGAGCTCCTGCCTACCGCTGCCCCATCAGCAGCAAACATAAGCCATAAATTTTGACGCTCAACCTGCAGTTTTTAATTAGACACATACAGGGAAGGGGGAAGAGAGGGGGTGGAGCGAGAGAAAAGGACAGGTAATTTAATCTCCCAATCACCTGCTATTAATATGTTGTTGTTTGCTTAGAAAATGCAGGTGGTAAAGGGAGTATGGCGTCCCTGGATGAAACCATAAAACTGAAATATATTCCAATAAAACTCTTCATACTAAACACCTCTATTTAACTGTTCATGGCCTATTATGGAGCAAGTTTTCAAATGCAAGGCAATGCTTGTTGGTGGTAAACAACTTTACACCTTTGTCAGTCATAATTATTACATTACTTTAAACTACTCCCTCCCCGTTTACCCTGCATCATTTGTTCAAAATCATCTCCTGAAGGCATCCTTATAATGAGTATTGTGGTTCTGATAAGAAAGAGAGAGGATGAGATAACGCTCACTAGGGCATGTAATAGAGAAACTACATTTGTGAATACGTGAAAATTATGCACCACAAAATAACGATTTCAAGGTTTTATAGTTAAAAAATAAAAGTTAATTGTAATGTTCTTTTTTTGCACACTTTGCAGAACACAAATTTAAGATACAGAAATGTATTGGGGAGGCAAAAGGGGGGAAATTACTTCATATTTCCAAATTAGGAACAGGAAAGATGTTGACATGTCACAGTTTCCTTTGTCATCTTTTTTAGGTCACCATCATTAAAGGGTAGATGAATGAAGTCAGGCCACTGATAAGTGTATATATGAGTATGTATGTTTATTATGTCATTGCCTCGTTTTCATTTTTTTTTATTTTCGGACACACATCTAACACATGTGTAATAACATTTTAAGAAAGCATTGTTTGCATCACTTTACCCTGCAGTTTGAAATATTCTCAAGCAAACAAAGTGGTAATGCAGGTTGGCTGTGACTCAGGACGTTGTACAAATTCAGCAGTTGAACACCTCCATTTAATACGTTCATGTTAACAGAAAAAACTGCTTGAATTTAATCAGGTGCAATCTTCTGACAGGAAGCATAGCTACAAATCAAACACTACAGCAAGATGCTGATGCAAAGGTTATCTGTAACCCCAAACATTGTGCAAAATAAACAACAAGCTAACTATTTGAGATTCAAATGTACAAGACGACAAAGAGAAATTCTGCTAGTATGATTACTCATTTGCTTGTAAGACAAACAGTTATGTGGAGGCTGTAAAGTGGACTTTTACACGACACAAAGAAATCTGTCTGTTTTGTGTTGTCAGTAAAAAATCTGTTCTGTAGAAAAAAATTGTTGATGTTATTTTTGATATATGTTTTAATGCCAGAAGCAGTGTGGATAATTAGATAAAGGTTTGTTCAACCTGTAAGGCTTGAAACAGCAATGTCAATAACACCCCCTTTGCTTTAGATGATAAAAGAAACAGCATTAATAAACAGGAGAACATGTGGGCTAACAGGGCTTTTAGCACATTTCTTTCCACCGTCAAAGTCCAAGATGACATAAAAGGCAGCCAGGATCAAGGTAAACATTCGCTATCCCCGCTTTTTCACTCCCAGCGCTTCTCTCTCGTTCTCCAAAGAGTACAACATAAATCACACGGCAACCGTAATGGGAAGTGGGACCGCAGTGTGCCAAATGAAGCAATAAAACAGATCCCGAGTGTCCCTTTCAAAGCATTAGTCACACAGTGTCCATATGGCCACTGCTTCTTTGAAGCAGACCATGCTGGTTACTTTCAAACAAACACCTGTGTATACACTAAACGTCCTAAATGAAGGTCAACAGTATAGAAAAAGTTAAATTATCAGGGAAATGTACTGTACAATTTGGCACTATGTTCTTACAGCTAGATAATGTCAGGCTGCCAAAGAAAAGCACAATTTTCAGCAGGTGGACTCTTGTATCTGCACATCAGTGGAGATGCAGGAGGAGGTCTGACACATTAATGACGTACACCAGTCACATTAAATGCAGGGTACCACCAGATATAACTGCCTATTACACATTTTTGGAACACAGATAAACACGAAGTAGTTTCAACACTACAGGGGGGATATAGAAGGCCAGATTAAGTTACAAACACACTGATTGAAGAATGAGACAGTTTTCAGAATTTGTTTTGGTCCTTACTCACTTAAATTTTACAATGTCTGAACTGTCAGTTCATACACAGCATTTTGTTCTACATTTCCTGTTATTAGCAACCGTATATTTCACCACAAACAGAGGAGAAAAACGAAGGGAAACATCCATTATGTCCTCCAGTTTAAAATGACAGGCAGGCATCGTGCTTAATTATTACAAGATAATAATGTTTGAGATGAGCCAAATATTTCTTTTCGTACTCTACTGAATATTTAAGGCTAAAATTATTGCAATGGTTATTCCAAAACTTTAACCAACTGTCACACATGCACTTTATCTCATAGTGCACCGTTAATTGTGCATGTCACCTTCAAAATAAAACGCTTATCTGTGCAGAGGCTGAACAAGATCCACAGACTGAACACTTTGGCACACATGGCCTGATGACTTTCTGCTTCTGTTTTACTTTTAATAAAAGGTAATCAGAAACTCAAGTGTCTAAAGCAGAATTCTCAGGGTTTTTGCAAAGCAGAGCTCATGGACATGAGGACATGTTTGACATCTTCATGTTAGGAAGATTAATAGGTGAATGTTGAAGAATAAAAAATAGGGCATCACTTGTTCTAAATGTGCTCATTCTCATGGGATTTAAAACAGGACAATGTGCTTTAAGGTTAGAAAAAAAATGTTTTAAAAGTGCTCAAAAAACACCTGAAATCCATTGGCGATATAATACTAAGCGCACAGTACATGCAGCTGTGGCTTCAATAGATGAAGGAGTCACCTGGGATACTCATCAGAGTATTCTTATTTTGATGAATGTGCGGGGAAAATTACTCATTTCCTGTCTGCCTCTGAGCCGTCTTCATAAAATGGCTTCTTTTCTTCTTCTAAATGAATATTTCCATCAACTGCTTGGACTACTTCAGACACTATACTTGAGTTTCATATAGCTTCAACAATGAACACTACTGACCAACCAAAGTATTCACTAGAAGCATACTTACTTCCCTAAAGTCAATTTTTGCTACCAAATGGCCAAACTACTTTCTCTTCTTTCTTTTTTTAAACACAATAATCCCATTACGGCTATGGGATGTGCCCTGAGTACTTTCTCTGCAATAGGTCACACGTGTGGCACTGGGTCTAACTGATCAGGATTTTTTAGGAGGGGGGGATTTCCAAGTTTGATAAAAATGTAATGATGTATCTTTTTTTCAGTTCTAATGAACTTTTAATGCTCGTTAAGCACAGCACAATAAAATAAATACTCCTCCAAAGTCCTCTTGAATGATGAGAGATACCTGAGCTTTTATACAATGGAAATGTTTATAAAGAGTGATGTGATACAGCAGAAAAAACAACAACCACTTCGCAGATCACTTCCTCTGCATGTTTCCTTCCAATCCCAGATGCAAACATTATCACGTATGGCTCAGATGGAGTTTTGCTCTTATAATCTACTATGAGCCTTATTGACTTAATCTGTATGATTCTTCAGATGATTATACATCCCTGAGACTTTCAGTTCACTTTGTAAGATCCCAACAGGATCATTGGATTGGAAGAAAAGATCTAAAAGTATGTTGAGAGCATACAAGATGCAATATCTCACTGAAACATTGTGTTGTATTAAAACTACAAGGAATTCAATTGATCTGCCTGTCATTGTAGTTTTTTTAAAATGTCTACAGCCCTATCTATCTACAGACATGCCTTAAAGACAGTGCAACGCTAGTCTGCCATAAGACAATTTGACTCTGATGAAAGTTATTTCACTTGAGTTACAATTTACCGGTAAGTCAAATAAGGAGCAGCATCAGTCCTAGCTAATGTTGTCAGTGCAGGGCAGCTGTATGAGGATGGTGTGAAACAGAGCACCTTGCACACACACACAGAGCCTCACTAATGGAAGATTCTTCACACAGTCCCTGTTTGTGAAACTGGAAAAGGCACTGCCCTCTGAAAGCTGTGTGCAGCCAGGCCTGACAGAGGGGAGGAAAGGTGCGTGGCATGGCAGCCTAATATCATCCTCCTTACAGACAGAAAAACAACCTGCCTGTATGGGCAGCTCCATAAATTACAAAGGTTTAGAGTGAGGAGGACGCAGACCGTTAACAAGCATTTAACACTCAAAATCGGACTTTCGCTGCAGTGAAGTGTGGAAAATGCATGCGTATGGCTAAATACTAATGTGTAATGCCCCTGAACCAGCTGTCAGGATACTATTAGTAAAAGGGTAATCAATAATGGAAATAAGATAGATAGATCAGGTAGGAAATAAAAAAAGTTGAGAGGGAGAAAAATACATCAAGAAGATCAAAATCGTGTGTTTGGACGTCATTATAATAAATAACCAGGGTAAAAAGACAACCCTTTTTTTTTTTTTAAAGATGCCACTCAAATCCAAACATTTCCCTCTGAATATTTCGATGACATGAATATAATATTATTTTGTCTGCAGGAGGACAGCCAATGCATGACAATGAGATCCCCTAATGAAATCAGCAATCAAGCTGAAATATAAATATATATTAATTTGAGGTCTCACTGTCGTTTGTTTTTTTGCATCTTTTTGTTAATTTGCCTCATTTTCCCCCAGAGTTCATTCAACATTTAAATGACTGAGATTTGTTTATAGGCAGAAATAATGAGTTCATAGCACACTTTTATTCTGCGTGCCTGTGTTATCTGTGTAATGAGACAAGCCATTACCAAATTGATATTATGTGCATAAACATTCTCACCTTATTAAACACTTTGTTCAGTCAAACAGTGTTAATGAAAAGTGAAAAGCGAATGGAGCCTTGGAAAATACCTTCACTTCTCAAAAAAATCTCTGATACCAACTGTGTTGTTAGAGAACTGATGCTTCTAAGTCAAGTCATTGTATTGCTTTTGTAAATCTTACACTGTTTTATTTTCTACTTAAAAAGGTGAAAACAAACTCTTTTATCTTCTCATTATGCTCAAACAACACATACCAGTTTCATGATTACACATTTAATCTCTCTCTATAAAAAAAATGACATTTAAATCATTTTCCAGCGGCTTAGTAAACAATGGAAGTGAGATAATTGATCATGTGCTCAGGGATGTCTGTGAGCTCCAGAAGGTCACCGCCCGCCAGCAGAGCTGATAGGGAAAATGGCGTTGATGCTCCCGAGCTGCCATTTTTCTTCCCTGACAAAGACTCCATCTGCCACCGAGCCATTTGCAGCCTTCGAGTCAGAATATCAATGATTTCCAACCATTCTACAACACAGTGTTCACCTTGGTGTCACCTCTACGCTCGTCTGAGCGCTGACACGACAGATCCTTTCTGCCAACAAAACTCTCATCCAGTTAAGTGGCATTCATGCTGTTTGAGAGTGGTAAGCATTTTATTAGCCTCTACAATATTTGAGAGTTTTTGCTCTAGCAGCTGCAAGGCTTCAGAATTCCTATTTTACTAAAAAAAAAAAAGAACTAACCAGTGAACCAGTTGCAAGACCTGTAAAAAAAATGACAATGATGAAATAACTAGAAAGCCTTTTCACAGACTCACTACAGGATCATGTATTTGTGGTGCACAATGTTGCTGATGAAGTTACAAAAAATCCCTGTCATCAAATGAAGACATAAAGCAAACAGTAAAGAGGGAACAGCAGACATCTGGCCATGAACACCGTAGAAGATTGAATTTTCTTTGATGCCATCTGCACCCCTGAGAGGCGCCTTGCAGGCCTACACTCCTAACAACAAACTCCCTAGTAGACCATAGCCCTTTACATACAGCATGTCCGAAAAAGAGCGGTCATTATATCCTTGTCAATTCATATTGATTCTGCGATTGCGTAATATTCTTGTCCCAGTCTGTGAATTCACATTGCGTTCCAGCATTGCGGCAGCACGGCACAGCGGGAGCTCCACATACACAAACAGTCAGACATGCACAAACTCCCCAGCTGATCCCGGCTCACCCCGTTAAAACCTCCAAAGACGATACAGCGACAGAGCAGCAACATTCAGATTGAAGTCCAAACGCCACAGGGACGTAAATATTCCGGCTCTGAATAGGGCTCATTTCGGTGTTCTCCCAAAAGCCGGGCCTGCCTGATCTCTGACCCGAGGGAAAAGCACACATTCTGAAAACAACCATTTTAATGACAACAACCTATCCTACTATGACACGGTATGTGCTGTTTATGGGCTGGCTTTTCTACATCAGAAAGTAAGTACAGTGCAGGAATATGATGCCTCTCCAAGAGGAGAGAAATAACTCAATTACATTTTAAGTCAGATATCAAAACATTTTAGTGCCTGCTCGAGGGCTCTTAACATGCACAATATCAACCTCCAACCAATCCACAAAACCAACCATTGTTCAGCTGGTATTGGCCTTGTTGACAGACATCAGCCTATTGGCAAATAATGTGGCATGTATCAATAGTCGATGTATATCTGCTGTGTTGCATCAACTTTTTATTGTCACCTGTTGGACTCAAACTCTCTGGGAAAGATGAGCAAAATGAAGTAGGTAAGACATGTTGAGGTGACAAAGACACAGAGAGTTTGAAGAAGTAGTGAAAAAAACACCAGAATCTTTCTCTTGTTTGACATGAATGCTGCATCTTTGATAAGTTGTGTAGCAACCTTTATCCTCCTCCACCCGTTTTTTAAACTATCTTTGAGGCTTCACTTATACATGTACACAACAAAGTGCCAGCTCAGTCATATATCGAGGATTTATGGAAGGACTACTATCTCATAAGGCTCACATATAATGCACATGTACATTGCTTTGATTCATTGAAGTCCAATATGACTCTGTATTTTAAAACTTATAACAGCCAGCGTCTGAGCAACATCTTTACATCCGATACATCTCATAGTTTTACATTTGAAGTCTTTGATTTCCCGTTGACTGAGTTCTTTCATTATTGACTTTTCCTTCCTGCATGTATCCCCTCTGGGGAGAAAAGATGTTCCAACACGCGAACAGAGAGATCTGATCCTGTTCGTACTACAACATCAGATTACAAAGCTCTTCTGATAGACACAAAATACAGTATACTGTAAAGCTACACTGTTAACTGAAGCTAATAATTTTTAAAAAGAGAGGAGTGGGACTGTGATAACTCCACCTCTCCTTCTGTTACACAGCACAGGATGTTATGGAGCATATAAAACATAACACTCACTGGTCCATAAAGCGTTTCTCCTTCTCATTCAAAGAACTGTTGGGAAAACTATGATGCTAATATAAATTGTACTACTTCTGGTACCAAAGTCTGCTTTACTTTATAGTGTGACTGTGATAACAGGCTTTAAAACGACTAAGAACTCTGTCAATGACGTTGAAAATAATGATGCTAAACTTGTCAAAGTGATTCAATTCTCCACATGAACTTAAACTGTAGAATCTGACCCAAAAACCATTTCAGTGTTTTACAATGGCACTTTCCATAAATGCTGTGAAGAAAATTTGCTGCTTCACTTTGTCTTCTTCAATTCTTCAGAAAAACAAGCCAGTCTGCTTTGTCTGGATCCAGACATGCCCTTTGTGTGCTTTGGATCTCCATTGTGCTGGAGTGTTACAGAGATGAATGCCAGCCTGGCTTTCTCTTAAAAGCAGCTGCAGGCACATGATGTACACTGAAGTGACTAAAATAACTGTGTACATGATTAAAGTTAATACAGGTCTTTTTTTATGCGTTCATTTTGTGTGGATTCAATTTGGAAAATGATTAGCGAGGGTTGGATTACAGTTGAAGGAAGTCAAAGAGCCTTGTATTCTGTTGTGTTGTGTTTACTTCTGTTCCTCCTCTGTAGTTTCCTCTTTAGCAGAGAGACGATAATCTAACTGGTCATCGCACATCAGTACACAGTTTTTACATTTATCCTGGGCACAGATATTGTGCATTGGTCTTATGAGTACCATATCAGTCTAGTGAGATTACCCCATTTTCTCTCAGCTTCTGGAAACCGAAAGCAAGGGCTGGCTAGATGTTGCTAATGTTGGTCCATCCAGGTAGACGTAGAGGGTTACCCATAACTGCTATAATACATATGGATGCAGAAGCACCTGAATTCACATACACACTCCATTCAAAAAAAACCTTTTTTTACAGCAGAAGTTTACATGTTTCCAGCCTGGTTGAAAAAACTAAATTGGTTTGATTAGCTCATGTCTCGATCAGCTAACACGCTACGATGGGTGAATTTTGATTTTATGAAGGATAAACGTTATTCACATTGAGGTGCATAGCTGACCTGATTGACAGGCAGGCGCGATGTAGCGATTTGTCAAGAGGCTTAAAATCCGCCTCAGCTCCAGCTCTTAGCCTGTCGTTAGTAGGGCTGGGAATCTTTGGGTGTCTCACGATTCGATTCGATTCGATTTCGATTCTTGGGGTAACGATTCGATTCAGAATCGATGTTTGATTCAAAACGATTCTGGAATAATGGATCCATGGATTCAAAGTCTATTTTTGAATAAGTACATACTTCAGGATCTACTCAAGTCATCTGTGAGACTGGCTGAATTTCTTTTGGTGTGCTGTCCTGAAATACTTTGATACAGTCTATGGCTATGCCAATGTAAGCAGACACCCAGTCCACAGAAAAGGGCATAAAAGCACCAACTGTATAATTGCAACGGCTTTATTCTGTTTTTTTCCTTTTGTTTAAGTTTCTTTACTTTGAAACTAAAAAAAGAGTTCAACATTAATGATTGTAACACACATTTTCCCAGCCATAAATTCAACTGTCCTCATATATCCACCTCTTTGTAAAACTGTTAAATCATAAATATTTCTCATCAAGTTCCACCTACTCCCCTCTGAAGAATGCAAACAGAGAAAGATTGACTGTAATCGCAGGACTCATATTTTAGCAGCAAGTGTTGCAGTCAAACCACAAGCCGCATGTCACACTTTGTGAAAGAGTGGAGCTCAGGCTGAAGGCAAATCAATTGTATACACCCATCATCAATTCAGTCTTGGGGCAACAATTCCATTTTTAATAGGTGCCAAGGCACGTGTATGTGCAGAGTAGCCCAAATTAAAGTGTAAAACAGAGCCAAACAAAAGCTCCGACCCCAAAGTAATTTATCTCATTATACCCCATAGTCAAAAAAGTTTCTTATCGCTCCCCCAAGAGATTTAAATATGTTCTGAAGCCTTATTGTAAGAAAGACAGGAATTAATTAGGTACACACAAAATGAGAGCAAAGTGTAATGCAGCACAAACTAATCCCATAAAGAAGGACTTTGTTGAATCTTAAGTTAATTGGAAAATTCCAAACCAGTATCCAAATAACACTTAAAAAATGAGGTGTTCCTTTAAGTCTAGTATCTCCATTCATGAGTTACTCTATCCAATTTAACAAAAGCAAACTGGTTTTTCCAATAGATAAATATAAAGGGCACTTCAAAGAGCATAATGGCAGAGATGGATGATGGGTAGCTGACGTAACCAAACACTTACTGAATTGAGACTGTCCTCAGTTCTTTGACATCACTGCCCTGCACCTGAAACACGAGACAAAGACAGTCAGATTTATAGCTTGAATGTATTGATTTACTCGTTCAGCATTGTCCCTATCTGAAAACTCCATAGAAATGAAATAAAAATGGTAATGTGGACCCACGGGGAGATGAGTTATCCATTCTAAACATCAGCAGAAAATCAAACTTCAGCTCCAGGAGACAGCACAGGGCAATGAGACATGGCAAAAACACTTGGGAGAAATTGGATTATAGTTTGCTGTGTAACAGGAGAAGCTATACGGCCAACATTTTGATCTAGCAAAAATCCAATGACCTGCATTTTACATTGAAAAGACAATGAAAACTTTTCAGTATGAGCTCTTTAGCAGACAAAGCTTTCCAATAGTTCATATTTTGACAAAGCCAACTCGCAACATGACACATAGGCCTCTCTAACCTGACTCATTGGCTCACCAAATACTTCTGACCTGACACTACATGTATACTAAACATGCATTACCATCTTGGTTGGAATGTAAAGGAAAGTATAGACGCTTGCTTGAATAATTGAATAAATCCTCATTCAATTAAATTCTTTCAAGTCTTCATACATTACAGTCTTAAAGATCACTGCAACCAGAGATGATCCGAGGCATGGGTCTGCATTGTTAGTCTGATCTTATTTAAGCCTTAAACTGTGTATCAATACTAGTATGTGAGGGATTTAACCTCCATATAATCAGTTAACAGCTATGTTATATTGAGAGAAGTTACAATCCATCTTAGTGCATTTTTGACCTTTACTTTATCTGTGCACTTTATCTAGTTAAAGCTATTGATTTGTCATACTGCTACTGCCAATGGCTAACATACTTTTATTGGTAATCCATTCCCAGTAACTGTGCAGCAAACAAAAAGTCATACACTGTCAGTAACTTGCACTCACTTTAAGCACTACTTTTTAAACGTACCCTCACTTTGACAAAATGCGAGGACAAAAAATTTAGTTAGTTGACATCAACAGTGTGCAGGATTCTGTTTTTTTTTTTTTTCACATGGTGGGTTTTACTTTCACTAGAAAAGAAAGACTTTTGGAGCAGTTGTTTAGCATGAGCCAATAAGAAACTACCAGTAATTAAAACCTATTGAACACAAATGCTTGCTTTTCATCCATTCTGCTTCCTTGTGCTGTTTTTTTCAGTTTTGTGTTTTTTCATCATAACTAACACTTTTATAATGTCCAGACACGAGGAGTAAAGAGAAGTATATAGCAAAGAAAGAGGCTCTGGGTGGTATTCAGTGACCTGCCACTTTCCCCCGTCAGATCTGCTCACTGATATAAAAGTTCTGTTAGCTCCCCTCTCCACTGTTTCTAAATTAGCGGTGAATATGTAAACATTAAGTCTCTCATTACTCACACAAGCATGGCCATCATCCTCTCATATCAGTTACAACAACAGTGTGGCCACCTCACATTTTCATCTGTCTTTTCATAGTGTGACTCCCAGTGTAAAAAGATGACTGTCTCCTACCTGTGAATTCATACAAACAGGGAAAATGTCACTCTCTTGTTTCAAATAATTGGTTGTTGCAACAAGTCTTTGAACTCGTACAAGCCTGAGCCTCCTCATGTTACTCAGCTGTGCTTCAATCTGGACACATTATGTCATCTAAAGAACACATAATGGTAGTCTCACCACACAAAGAGCTGCTGACTAAGTCATGAGCACTAACCAGGTAATAAAAGCAGGAACCTTCTATTTAAGGTCTCCTTGATGTTCAGAGTGTGATACTTGAATTAAGGGTTTCAGCTGACTGGAGAATTCAGGGTGAACATTATAGCCGTTTTCACATATGCACTCCGGAAAATATCTAGATAATTTCGGGAGGACTGCTCCGGAGATTCTCCCGACCTGGCTGTTCACATATGCACCTCACAGCTGGAGAATATCCCTGTCAGACAGGAGGGGCGGGGGGTCTCCTGAGGTAAGACGTGACGTAAAAAAACAACACGGAAGTAGCGGACGAAGCAACAGAGTCAGCTACATGACGCTATAATGACAATGTTTGCCTTTATATCAATGCTATGTGTAGTCCAACGGAATGACAATATCAACAAAAGAGCGGAGAACATACGGGCAAACAGAAAACATAATGCAGCCTTTTAATTACGTGCATGGAGATCGTAGTGGTCGCGTGCAGACACTCTATGCACCGTGCAGCAGTAACAGTATAAAAATGTAACTCCCCCTCCTATTGGCTCAAGGTGAATTCTCCGGAGAATATCCTGTTGCGTTCTCACATCAGACTTGCATGTGAAAAAAATACTAGGGGTCTGGCAGGAGAAACTCAGTGTGAAGTCGGAGCGAAAAATTCGGCTATTTGCATTCACATACAGTTTTTCAGGAGATTTCTGCAAGTGTGAAAGTCCTACCTGTTCAATATGCCTGTGTCTGTAACATCATAGCTTTTCTTTATTTGGTAAATCCCACACTCTCTGAGCTCTGACAAACCAACACTGTCTCCTATAAATTCTGTCAGAATAAAGCATTTCCATTGGCTGTGAACATGTGATTAATTGGTCGACTCTCTTGTTAATGTTTATCATTTTGAATTAAAAGATTAAATTGTCAGCAGATAATTGATCGTTAGGAAACTATTGACTTTTTTTGAACGACTCAGCAAAAAAATTCTAAGTGATTCAAGTAGAAGCAGTTTCTTTAAAGTTGTACATGATAAAATGAGAGGTTTTATGAAGGTCGGCAACTTTATGGTGTTTTGAGTAAGACGCAGCAGTGTTGTGCTGACAGTGCTCATGCCGTGACAAAGATGCATTCACTGCCAGTACAATGTCTGATATTAGGGAGGAATTCATTTAATTTGATTTTTTTTTGCCTATGTCATAACTCTATGCATTTACTTCTTGTCTTTGATCTCATATCCGGTCAATGTTGATTCAAAGTGTAACATGTAAGATTGTGGCAGCAGCAGCTGCATAGGAAGGCTTTGTGAAGTGTTTTTTGGCAGCATTGACCATATTTAAATGCATGAGGAATGAGGATCAATAAAAAGGGGGATGCTGAGGAAGGCCTTTGTTTGAGATGGGTAGTTAACAACAGAGACAGGGCAGAGGTTTTTAGTCCAAGTCAATTCATTCATTCTGAGCTGAGCTGCATTTCCTGCAGCAAAGAGGCAAATAAATACTAAACAGCTCAAGAAAAGTAGAGCAGACCACTAACGCTGTAAGATCATCTCCATCAACACAGCAGGGAGACTTCAATCTCTGAAGCATCATTGGTTCAAATAAAGCACTGCGACAAGCATCTCCAGGCGGAGAGAGAAAATAGACCACAAAGATGAGTGAAAAAAAGAGTAATCTCCCTGACATATTCCTAATAATCCACCTCCCTCGTGCCGCTGCCCCCCGAGCTCACCCAATCATAAAGTGTCAACACTGACCTACAAAAAGGGACTCCCGTCAAGCCTTACATGTTTAAAAACATCAATCACAACAGACAAAGAGGGTACATTGCATTATACAGTATTAACCTTCAGGCCTATGCATATAAAGACCATAGATTTATTTATGCTTGTGTGTTAAGAGCCTCGACACTATTCCTGCAAGCCGGCTGCCAAATTGATGAACCTGCTCAGCCCTCAGCGGGAGAGCTGCACCTTTGATTAATGAGTGCAAACTCGTGGAAAGGGTAAGAGTAGAAGAGACAGGGCGAAAACGGGTGAAAACACAATTATTACAAGTCCTGCCTCTTTTTTTCCTTTGATCCTTTCAAAGACAAAATGCATTAAGAGGGCACAATGAGCAAACAGATTGAAATGAGATCACTATATTTACACTGCTATAGGTCTTGAGCTTCTGGACAAAAAACGAAAATGCTCAGGTGCTATTGGTTGTGGCATTAAAGGTCTCTAATCGTAAAATGTTGGTGGAAATAGCTTCTTTATAATTATACAAAATTATGAAACTAAATATTGTTTTCTAGTATTGTCTAGGGCTGCTGATGTAAACGTGCCCTAAAAAAGTCATTTAAAACCATGTCCTACATTTGCATTTAGAGCCTGCAGAACAAACCCCTTCAATGTTTTTAACATTCAAATGCCAAGCTGCTGACTCCTCTGATTTCTCAGTGTGAAAATATTAACATAAATTATTAGAATCCTGGTATACAGCACTTCAACATTGTTCTCTGCAGAGGTTTTCAAGGACATGTGCTCTGAATAAATATGAGGCAAATTTAGTGACCTTCTACCTGTGTTTTGATTCATTGGCAGTTACTGGATGCATGCATAACACATCAAGGCTGTGATCTGATTTATCTCTCTGTCTTCTTGGCTACTGAAGCCATTTGAATGATGGACTTTACCACCAGGAATCTGCCATTTCATTTAAAGCTGTGCGCAAAGAGAACACTAGCTCGTTATTGTCAATTATAATGGCAAATAAAAGATGCCAAAAAAATGGAAAAGATGTTTTACCTTATGAGCTTCACTGGCTACACAAATCTAATTCTTCGCAAATCAACATGCACCATATGCTTCTTTATTCAATTGGTCAATGATGCTGTTGTGACAAGGTGTGATTTAAGTTCACTTCCAGCCAAAAGATCATATTCTTCTCCATAAGCCTTTTCCACTAACAACAGTATGCAGTAATTAACTGCATGTGTAATAAGTAAGAAAATCATTCTATCTCAAGAACATTTGGGAAATTGGAATCCCCCAAACACGAGTCATAGTTATTTCCTTCTGTAAAGTACATGGCATGTCTAGATGCCTGTTATAGAAAAAGGTTACTGATGTTTACTTATGTCTTAAGTGTGCTCTTACCATATTTGAACTCTGCAATCGGTTTGAACTGCAGAATTGTCTTTAATGTTGTGTTGTAAACATAGTGCAACTGTGTGCTTGTGTGCCATTGCAGTGTCTTTTTTGTGTTTCTCTTAAGAAATGGGAAGTCGTAGACACTGTACATTTATAAGGGTTTCTTAAAATTAAGGGTAAGTTATGTATGCATAGCCTAAAAACATGTAAAGGGTAGAGTGAAGAAATCAGGGATATGTTCAAATGCACTGATTCCTGCTTGGGACTCCACGGATAAGCAGACACTACAGGGTTCAAACACTAAATCTTAAGCCTCACATGTAAAATTCAAGTATTTTGTACAACATTACAAATCTGTTTAGAAATCTCATTAGCATAAGTGAGAATCCACAACTTGTCCCATTTGTGTGATTTGACTTCTGCTTTCAATTTCAGTTCAACAGAAATGAAAGATGCCTTATTCAGATCTTTTTTTCCTCCAAAGTTGGGAAACTTTAACACAGGTGAACACCGCCTCAATACACAATTGCTAATTTGGATACCTCAAGATGGCGATTGCCTTGTTGTTAATATGAAAGCAGAAAAATGGAGGGTATTGTCATAATCTCAAAGGGTAAAATTCAGCCCAGATCGCAGCTGCTGCATTAGCTGCGCTCTCCTTTAAGAGGAAGCAACAACACAGAGAAGATAGATAAAGGGGGGTAGATGAAAGGAGTACGCTGCTCCCGGCTTTAACACTGATAACAGATCATTTCATGTCAGAAAAGATGAAGAAGATGAAACAATAACCTTCATTACATTGATTAAGTAATGACTTACTCCTCAAACCAGAATGTATACAGTTAGCAGGCACTACTTTTAATATGCTACAAGAGGCGTGCTGAGAGCAAAAAAAACAACAACCTTATATTCCGACAAGCAAATGTATATAAATGATTTTTATCATCCGTCCATTAACATTTTCGGAAAACGATGGATCAGCAGAGTGGACCAGCTGCTAACAAAGACTAAATCCACGCTGCAAGGTGATGAAGACTGAACATCGCTGCGAGTCTGAGCCAAGTAACCGGTGACATGTAAACGGTAGTTGCTTAACTCTTATATCACTCTTTTGTGACCAAGTTACAACTTCAACACTACAACGGATATGCTCTTCATTAAGTGTGTACGACACACGTCCTAAAGAGCTTTATCTACTTTGTGGAGAACTTTTGTGTTTGTTTTTTCGCTGCTTTACACTCTCGGAGCGGATAACGTTTCAATGGGGCAAGTGTCGGTAAAGGATGCTACCAGGATTAGCACAGGTTAGCTTAGCTGTTAGCACGAGCGACATACATTTGTGAAAAAACACACAACTGAACATACGTTAGCGAGAAAAATCCTGGCGAGCTAAGGTACCAAACTCTCGTGGTAAAAACATGGGAAATTGAACTCACCTCCTCGTCGAAATTCAACGTGTTCCCTTTAAATAGCTAAAAAGGGAAGAATAAAAAAACCCTACTATTTTGCTTTCCAGTTTTGCGCTGTTAATTGGATGTTGAAAGAGATGAGTGGAGAAGTGGTCATTCAGTGATAGAGTCCGGGGTGGCAGTGTGACTGAATGTGATGGTCTCTAATCGCAGATTGGACAGACTCTCTCCTCTGTTTCACTCCAAGCAACTCAAGAGAAGTGACGTCAGCTCACGGCTTCTACAATGTAAACTTTAAACTGCAGCCAGCATGACGAGAGTGCACACTGCCTTCTTTGCCAGGCATCATATAGAGGGTGGGGTAAACAGGTCACAGCCTTTAAATCCACAACAACCATGAAGTAATTCCTTACATTACAAACCTAGCGATATATATTCAAGTATAGCTCTATAAATGTGCAAACATGGGTAAACTCCTTCACAAACACTAGCTTACATTTCAGGAGCTTTAAATCACATCACATGCATGGCACAATATTTGCAAAGTCAAAGACAATTTTCTGCTTTTGCATTCAAAAGTAGACAATCAACTATTATTATTATGTTCCTTGTATGACAGATACAAGTATTCCTTTATTATTTTCCTGGGAATAAATAGGCTATGACCTCTTCAACTGAAGTGCAATAAGTTACCTTTAAGCTTGTGTAATTTAATATACCTATTTCAAAGTAAAGATATAAAAGGTCCAATGACAGACAGTCCATTGCATTTACAAATAGATTACACTGCACACATTTTCACATTTTGTTTTATTATTAACAGCTAAAGGATTCGGGCACAAAAGGTTTGGATGTCAGGAACAGTAAACATACAGTGTTGTGTAATGGATGAAATTAAAAGATATGCACACAATGTTTTTATTTTATTTTATAAGGACGTAATGATAGTTAAGTATAGGCATTAAACAATTATATTTAACCCTCCATCAAAACGGACTGATCTCAAAAGAAACACAGTAAAAAAAAAATTGAAGAAAAAGTGACACGCAGAATCATTCAGAACACAATGTTATGACAGTAAACATGAGTCAAAAAGTATGAAAGGGTGCAAAATAATCTTTATTTAACATGAACCTTTGCATAAACTGCATATATGCCCAAGTGCCACACATCTGCTTTAAACAGATCAGCTAAAAATATTTTTCAACGGTAGTAGATATTAATGTTAGTCATATATCTTTCTGTTCCTGTTGGAAATATTTGAAACGCTGACGACTCAGTTCAGAGGGGCGCAAATTAAACCTCAAACAGAATTGAGAAAGTATGGACAGGGAATTCATGGGTGGTTAAAATTTAATTACTAATGAAATTGTCCAATTAAGTGACATCAGTTGTAAAGGACCACAATCCAAATTCTGTATGATCATTAAGCAAGCACAACATCTGTATTTTGTCTTAAAGCTCAACAACAAAATGTACAACTATGTAATGTAATGACAGCAGTGAAGCAGACTGAAACTATGTTGTGGATGTGGACATTTGTAATGTTGCGGATCACACAGTAAAAAGAGATGTGTATTAGAGATCACTTGGGGTCACTGTACATTGCATCATCTTTTCTGAAAGAAGATTTGTTTGTATTTAGGAGAAACGAGTGGATTTCAATTCATGCCACTACACTTTTACCACAGTCCTCTGTAAAGTCAAGCTAATTGGAAACAGTAATTAAAGCACAAAGGCCTGTACTGAATAAAAGATGTGGATAAGAAAAGCCCTTGATCAGCTTCTGTGATTTAAAACAGCTTTATTTGCTTGCCCACCTTCCCCTGTGACCATTGATTTTTCTCCAACCCACAGGAGCTTCTGACCGTCTGGATTGAGTGCAACACACGTCCGGCTGGATGAGCACACATGGTGAGAGAAAGAGAGAGAGAGGTAAAAAAATGATTTGATAAATTCATCAGGCGATCCACAGGATACCTAGCTTTTTAATTGTATTGGATAATCTTCATTAGAGAGTTGAGCAATGGGAGAGATGAAAGCAGCATCACACTCAGACCTTTTTTTCAGGCTGTGTTTGTTCATACTGTTCAATCAAAATGTCAGCCTACCTTGGACATTTGTAACATAATAAGTCGCAGTCGATGGCTGCAATGCAGCAGCATGCTGGGGGAAGGGCAAACAGTCTGTCCCCTTTAAAGGGATTTTTAAAGACTCTTGATTAGAAAGTATAATGAGATACCAAAGACACGGCAGAGATGATCTCTCTGGAGACTGATGGAAAACAAATTAGGATGCTGCTTTTGTTTTTTAATTATTATTTTTCTATCAGTCTACAGAAAGCTCAGTATACCCCAAAGGCACAAGACTCACTGTCATTGATTTTTTAGGTGACATATTTAATTGTACAGATTTTAATCATGTCAGCACACAATGCTCTGATCCCTTTAACGCTAAAGCCTTCCAGCGATGCACATGCGTTTGATTTAGAAAATAGCACTGAGTGTGAGCTAAAACTGGGCACTTTCATCGATTAAGTTTGCATCCGTGTGCATATGTGTCCGTGTCTGTCTGTGTGTGTGTGTGTGTGTGTGTGTGTGTGTGTGTGTGTGTGTGTGTGTGTGTGTGTAATGTTTTTCATTTTTGCTCTTGGCGTGTAAATGCTGTTTAAACTCTAGGCTCCCAACACAATGTGTAAAGAGGTTCTCGAAAAACTTTTGCTTATATTCAGCCCCATCATCTAAGATTGTTGTATATTAAAAAATGAAGGCCTGTGTTAACACTCCATCTACCTACAAAACAGAAACAGCATCTCTACTTTCCATGCATTATTTGGGAATGCTTAATAAATAAGTGTAATTATGTATTCAAATTGTAAAGTAATAAAGATAAAGGCCTATATATAAAATGTTTTGACTTACAAATAGTGTATATCATTAGTTTTCAAGATGGATTGGTCAGAGAGCAGTCATCATAATAGCCATTATTGATGAATGGGGGAGGAACATGAGGCTTGAGGACATGGGAAACAACAGATGATTTAAATGTATTTAAACAGACACCTTTCACAGGAAATTAATGGAAGACAAACTAATCAGAAATACATGATTTTTCTATGAAATACCAAAAAAAGGACAGGAAAGTGTTGTGTTCAATGACTATCAGTGCGTTAGGGTATGTAGTTACCAGTAAAACACTGTAAGGCTTAAGATCAAGCCCGGTTGTTTAGTCCTGTTTTATTGACATATAATCTGATCATTTCCAGGCTTGATGAACTTATTTCATATGATCCAGCGTGACTCTCATTTTCATTCCATCTGTCACGCTACTGTATGTCATATCTTATTCATGCATACCAATGTCCATTTTAATTAGTCATTCTGGGTCAGTATAGATGTCTTCCTGCTTCTGGCAGTAATGTACAGATGTTTGAATGAAATTCAATTGTTTCTATTTGAGGGGAAATAGGCCATTACAGCCATTGTGAGGAGACAACAGTCCCTTTGTGATAATAAAAACCATACTGGTTAAACAGGAAATACTTATTTAATGGTGGGACAGAAAAATCCCTTAATTTGCAAAAAGAAAGGATTATAGCTCATAAGGTCCTCCCTAAATAAAATCTAAGCCCCCCAAAATACATATTTTGTGTATAATTGTGACAATGCATTGTCCCTGTGTTCAGGAATAAAAACTTTAATAACCTATCATTTTGCATGTTGATTTTATTTTCTTACATGTGACATAAATGAGCAAAACACTTTGGTGTAGCATACTATAGATAAAAAAATTGCAGTGGGTTCAACAGATCTGATCATTTGAGATGAGAGCTGATACTCAGAGACCTGGAAGCTGAATACAATTCTGTACAGTGTCATATGAAAAAACACATTCACACTTTCACACAGCTCTCTAAATGTCTCATTAAGAGATCCATTCAAAAACAAATGTACTCACTTTAATCAGATTTTGTATCTTAAATAAAGCGTATCCATGGGTGTGAACCAGTCTTTGGTCCCTTAATTTGACTTAAAAAGGTCTGCTATGTAACTGAGGTGCTATACATAATGGTCGTAATGCCTGTTGGAGAAAGACAGACTGTGTCTTTATTTTTTATGGCCAAGATTTGGTTCTTATTTTGATTAGGAAATGCAAGAATATTTTTCAAATTCCCCAAGTGTTTTATTATTGTACGTTGATCTAATTTTGAATACATTCTGCAGTTTGAACCTTCATTTTTTTAAATCATGTTAATTAATAGCTACAATACGCTTAACTGCATGTGTGACGAGTTATGCTTTCTTGTTTTTTTAAATATATTTTTTGGGCTATTTTTGCCTGTATTGGATAGGACAGCTGAAGAGAGAAAGGAAATGTTGGGAGGAGAGAGTGGGTGGTGGCATGCAGTAAAGGGCAGAGGTTGGATTCAAACCCATAGCCGCTGCGACTAGAGCTACAGCCTCTGTATGTGAGACGAGCGACATAACCGCTGGGCTATCTGGCGCCCAATGCTTTGTTGTTTTAACATCAGATGTCGTTAACTAGATTTTCTTTGATTTCACTTTTAAATATATGTTAACTAATTTAGGCAACTTTATTTGTTTCAAGAAGATCAAACAGGTGTGTGTAAATAAAGATGGTTCCCCATTAAATACTCAACAGTGTCAAACTGATTATCTGTAATTTTTCTGAACCTCTTTAATAAATGGAAGTAAATACCTTCACTAACATGCAGGGAAGAAACTTTAACAGAAATGTGATTCACTGTCCCACCTTGTGGCCAAACCTAGAAATTACCTGGAATACCCTGAGGAAATAGGCTACTTACTGTTTTGGTTCTCCATGTGCCTTATCAATAAATGTAGGTCCACAAATGCCTTTGATCGTTCCTTACCAGAAGATAAAACATAAAGAAAAAATGCTCAACACAAAGACACACATTCAACTAAGATTTAAGAGAATTTGTGACATGGTGACAGACTTCCCAGAGTCTAAAAATAACCCCATTTATGGGAAGAACAAGAAATGTCATGCTGACTTCTCGTTTCTGTTGCATCTTAGGCTCATTCTGAGATGACGACAGAGGCACTGGACATTTGGGGGGAGTGACACTTCTCAGATGACACTGATTTAGATCTCCTTTCAGAACTAATTAGACTCTATCCCCAATTTTGGTGTCCCAATTCATCCTTTTCTCTTCAATTATGGATTGACATATATATTTAGCAGAGATGTTCTATATAGATCCCACTGAATGGGGAGAAATAGTTCCTTTTTTTCCTCAAACGTGCACTATTTCGACACAGTTTAAAAGCCCTGTCTGGTGGGCAATATATAACTGACAGCACACCTCTACTACATAATAGAACTTTTTAAGTAAGACCAGTACAACCAAGCAACAAGAGGCTCTTATAGTCTTTATTATGAAAACACCAGGGCTCAGATCCTGCAAAACTAATCTAAGATATTGCACAAAAGCATTCATGCTGTTTAACATGCTGAACAGTATTCAGGTGAGTATTTACATCATGTAACAACTTTGTCATACTCTAACATTCCTATCACAGCCAAATCTTGATTGTCTTTTATATTACAGGAGTATTTATTAACACCAAAATCATGACAACTCTCTGTAAAAAAAATATATCAGTAATAACGCCAGGACTGGATTTCGAAGGAAACTTATAACATAAACACTAAAATCTGGCTTTAATGTTTTATTTGGTTATTCTCACACCTAGGACACGTTCAAAAATTGAAGCCTAAGACAGAATCTGGGAAATCAGTCAGGATGTCTGTCTGTTCGAGTAAATACAGTAATGGTTCATACTGTAGCTAGGCTTCTGTTTTGAGTCAAAATCGGTCTTTTTGAAGGTCTCGTACTCGTCTCGGAATCGAAAGCATTTTTACTCGGCCTTCATCAGACTGGGATGACTCCAGATTTTAAATCAAGACCACCACTGACCTGCTATTTTTCCATGCCATTACTGTGATTACAAGGAAAACCCTTTCTAAAACAACGAATAACTTCAATTCATTCATAATTTGATTTTTATCCCCCGGTTACATCTGCAACCTTCCCTGTGTTACAGTGTAAGTAAGTGACACGCCTACTGCACACAAAATGATGATTTTTCAGAGATATTTATGGTCTTGGTCTTGTCTCGGTCTCGCCCTGTCTTGGTCTTGATCCCTAAATGTCCTGGTCTTGTCTCGGAGCGCTCTGGTCTTGGGTATGTCTTGGTCTCGGTTAGTGTGGTCTTAGCGTGATTAGGAATCCCTGCTTCTTTGAATACTGCTTAAAGGGACAGTGCAATAACTTTACACAAAAGGTCACTTAACTCATCGTGGTTGTATAGTTTCTAATTATAGAAGGTATATATTGTGCTCTAGAAGGACCTTACTTAAGTCTGTGAAATTAACACCATTAGGTCTAATAGACATGTGGGAATGATTGCATAATGTAAAATGTAGAATCCAGCATTGTTTGATAAATATTAGGGATTATACAACAAAGTACATCACAGTCTTTGCCGTATTCACTGACAATTCATATTAAATTCCCCTCTTGTTAGTCTCCCAAGCTTATAGGCATTTAATAAAAATGCTAAAGTAGCTGAGTAACAGAAAATGTCTGTTTTTTATATGAAAACTCGACTCTTCATTTAGTCCCTGCCTCTTTTTATGTGCTATAGTGTATGACTTTAGTATGCAACAGAGATATGATACTGAAAGTTATCCAAGATAGAGTGTAGGGCCTGAAGATTTTTTGAAGATTTGAAAAACCTAATGCTAATCCAATCACAGAGTGCATGTTACCCAGGCTACAGATGAAGATGCACACATTGTTAAAATATACAGAGGATTCCTCGTTAGTGCAGCTAACAAAAACAGCAGAAATTGTGAGCGGCTAGTATTTCAGTAAGCATGCCGTCAATTAACTTACAATTACACTAGATTATTCTGAGTCATGACATAAACCCAAAACTACTTCAGTATCTGTTTTATATTGGACATATCTTAGCATGAACACAGAACCGCCCAGTAAAGGGGGCCTGCTGCTTGCTTTTGATGGCAGAGCGAGAAAGTTCTCCTACGGCACGCTGTCAGTCTCCTCTGCTTCAACCAGGCACGACTGGTCTGTGTCCAGGACTCGGAACGGAGGGTGGTACTCGAACGCCGTCACAAAAGTGGAGCCCAGACTGTGCTTCTGATGCAGGAACCAAATAACTGCAGAGACTCCCACGATAGCTAACACGCTGAGAATGACCAGTGCGGACAGCAGTGGGCTGGGTTCTGAGGGGGATAAGTAACAATGTAAGGAAACTCAATACTATAAACACAAAAATCACACAGGAATAAGTAAAGAAACTGTGAACAAATAAGCTCAAAGGTTGACCTACTTTGTTTGGCTTCCTCTGCCTCTGAAAGAAAGAAAAACACAGTGAGGCTTGAGAAAAACAACATTTTGAAGTTGATTTCACTAAAATCGTTCTGAAATAGCATACCAACAAGCCAAAAACATGTTAGGACTCGGATCTTACTTTGATTTGTCTCACAAATCACTCCATTCTCCAAATCATCCAGGCAGCTGACATTTTCCCACTTTCCTGTCTTGCTATTCAGAGCCACACATGTATCCATGGGCACCAGGTCTGATGGAGAAGTGCTGTCCTCCCAGTTAGTGAACTGCACCGGGCTGTCACCAAACCACTTCATGTCTTCACCTGACAAAGACAAAGCATGTACAGCATTACTACTAGCAGTACTCCATCCACAATGACCAGGCACCAAAAAGGTCAAACTAACTACTACAGGCAATGTCAACTGTGTGATGGTGGAAATATAGTGCAACTCTTGAGTCGAGATTGTCTGACTAATTACTGTTTCAAAGTTCGGCCTGCATGATATGAAAGAAATGTGCCATTTGCGTTAAAACATTTCAATATTGTGAAACTATATGATGTGCTATAAACAAAAATCAAAAAGTGTGTATTAGATATTACTCCGTTTTTTTGGTCTATCAGGTGTTTGTCATGTTTTACACAATACCTTTGCTTGCAACATTTCCCTCCTGAATTCAAAATATTTCTAAAAAGACCTTTTTTTAACAACTTAATTGGCAACAACTAATCTGAGGCTAGCTAGATTGAGATTCATCCAACTATATCAAAATGTGATGAAAGCATGAAAAAAACACGCCTTCATCCCAAAAATATACTGAGTGAGAAAGAATTGCTTGTTTACATAACATACATTTCCTTAATTTTTTAAGACAAATACGGACTTGCAATGTGTTAAATAAAAATGCTGAAATCCAGACAAAAACTGCCACTAATTGTGCAGCCCTTTTCTAAGGTCATAAACGTGCTTTTATTTTCAACTTATGAGATGATTATCGAGACAAGAAGCTCTAAAAGGATTGAAAAGTACGAAATTTAAGTGACTGACTTCAGATTTTTCATAGAATTAAAAAGTAAACCAGTCTCCCACATAGAGCCAAAACAATAAACGAACTCTGAGACCGAACATATTGTAACTAGTACAAAAGTTTGAAACAACAGTGTTTTAGGATGTGTCAATTTCCCACCTAGATATCTACAAAATAATTGGATAAAGTGTTTCCTGTTTGATTTTCATAGGGGATCAGATTTTATCTTTCGGTAGCATGTTTCCGCTGTCCTTCAGTCACATGGTACTTACTGTTTGTGTCATAATACATTCCTAGCCACACGTTGACAAGGCCTTTCCACACCTCAGGGCTATATTTAATGACAAAGTCATTCTCCTCAGCGCTCTGGATTGTCAAAAGATCTGGGAAAACAGCAAAGCAATTTTTTTTTAACAACAGTGTAAAACACAATCTGAGAATACTGGTACAATGAATTGGGAAAAAAATATTTTAAATTGTCTTAGGTACCAAATCCTTGGCAGAGAGTTTTTGCTCTTTCAAAAGAGTAGATTTTGACTTTAACTTCTTCTCCATGGACAAAGTGGTAACACTTGTCTCCATATGGCAGCCAGGTGCGTCCATCTGCAGGGCAGTCTGACAAACATCATAAGACAAAACATGGTTATGGAAAGATTTGGCTAATTTCTTAGAATCTGAATATCTGATGATTATGATTAAAAATCTATTGACTGAACACACAAATGACTAACTATTCTAGCCAAAATTACCCTTCTGCCTGTTTGGTTGAATTTCAGATCATGTTTTATTTTAGCCCACAACTAATGATTATTCTCTTCATCAATTATTCTGCTATCTGCTGATTATTTTTTTTAGAATAAATCAATCAAGCTTTTCTTTAATAAAATGTCAGAAAATGCTCTGTCTCTATTGACTGTCATTAATAACCAAAAGAACACATCAAATCGTCACATTGAAGATGGTAGAACCATGTTTTCACCATTTTCACCATGAATCGTGAGGGTCATTCTACAGCCTTAAACAGAGTTTGACAGACTGCACAGTTTGAAGGATTTAGTTTCATCTTGTGACCAATGTTCCTCTTTATCACTGCAGTTTGTGGCTTGATCTTTTACAGTTTGAGTTACAGCCCCCCCCCCCCCCTGCAATTTCAGTTCAAATACTCCCTCGGAAACGCTCCTGTGTTTTTTTTCTTCTTCTTCTGTCAGTCACATTTTTGCCTGCTTGTCATTTTACTTAAACGACAATACATTCCAACGGTTGTTACCATTTCAATCCCCATTGTACTAATTTAAAAGAAAAACCGATTGCCTGTAATGGGATTTGGGACAATGCAAATTAGCCATGCAAGGCAGCTCGGGGCAATGTACAGTACAAGAACGCTGTCCTGCAATAAACCCAGTCGAAGAGGATTTATAGGACAAGGATTTATATTTGACTTAACAAAATAAATAGTGTTTCGCAACTGTGGAAAACAAGGCAAGGCAAGTTTATTTGTATAGCGCTTTTCATACACAAGGCAGACTCAAAGTGCTTCACATCACTTCACTTCACAACATGTCATACAATAAAGTGAAAGAAAATGCAAGAATTAAAAAACAATTAAAAAACAGAGAATAAAAACATATTGACAATAGAAATTTTGGAAATTTTGGAGGACATTCCTTGGCATTTTTACTACTTTCAGACCCCATACTTGTGTTTGAAAGACTCACGTGAGATTTTCCCTGAATCCTGGAAACGTCTTTGCAGGATGCGTATTTTTATGGTTGTACGCCAAACCAGACAATCCAATACTTAGGATTGAAATCCAATATTTAGGATTGAAATCCAATATTTAGGGTTGAAATCCAATATTTAGGATTGAAATCCAATACTTAGGATTGAAATCCAGTACTTAGGATTGAAATCCAATACTCAGGATTGAAATCCAATACTTAGGATTGAAATCCAATACTTAGGATTGAAATCCAATACTTAGGATTTCCGTAAGATTAAGGCTTAAATCTTACTTCAAATACAGTAAATGCCAAGTTCAGTCCCAAATGTATGTTTGTCTAAAAACAAAGACTCTTGACTCAATTCAACATGATCCAAACAATCATAATTTATACTAATACATTCCTTGGCATTTTTACTACTTTCAGACCCCATACTTGTGTTTGAAAGACTCACGTGAGATTTTCCCTGAATCCTGGAAACGTCTTTGCAGGATGCGTATTTTTATGGTTGTACGCCAAACCAGACAATCCAATATTTAGGATTGAAATCCAATACTTAGGATTTCCGTAAGATTAAGGCTTAAATCTTACTTCAGATACAGTAAATGCCAAGGAATGTATTAAAATAGAAATAAAAACACAACTTTTATAGGTTACAGATTCCTGCACAAGCAGAGTGTGATATAACGTCAGTTCAGAGGTTGTAGCCTATATTGCACAACATCAGTGCGGGCATTCAGGAAAGTTGGTTCGGCCCAGTTATGAATGTCTTCCTGTTCTCATATGCCATTAATTCCCCACAAAACAAACACACCTTAAGAGCAAACATTCAAGGTTTTTAAGGACACTTACTGTAACAAAGGCCTGAGTCCTGCTAAATTCAACTTCTGCGTACAACCAAAGCTATGCCTGAAGAATAACTGTCACGATAATAAAGCAGAGTCCTTACCTCCAGTCAAACACAACTGTAGCTGAATACACAACACGAAAACAAAGCACAACACTGGTCGGGAACAGTGTTTTTTCCTCAGCGACTCCATGACAGTCAGAGAAGACAGGGAAATCATGTGGTACTACTTTTCTCACTGTTGCTGCTCGACTCAAGTATCCGCAGCAACGTGAGTGCAATCCCACCCACACACAGCACGAGCGCTCATGGCCTCAACTACTCACTTGTAAAAACAGCACTGCATACCCTCTCCTATCACCTGATTTGTTTTACACCAACTTAGTGATATCTGTGTGATACACTGCCTTGGTAAAACAGGAAACCAAAACCTTTAACATACTTTAATTCCATTTTCAATATAAAAACATTAAGCCTACATTGATGTAGAATAATTTGATTAATGTAGAATTTGGTCAATGTTATTGGTATTTTACCGCTAATGAACAGTGGGCAATGCGTGTTACAGTGACAGTCCCCCACATCAGATTTTTTTAAAATTCCGACAGGAACCTCTAGGTGGTGCTGTTCGCACATAGATCACCAAACTGTATGACTTTCTGGATTTAAAGTTGTGTCCTGTACAAAGCAAGAAGGTTTTAAAACATACAAGTTCATTGTGTAAATTATAATTGATTTATATGTATTCTGTATTATACATAAAAACGGTTAACTGATTGTATATGACTCATTTAGTTATTGTTAAATGTCCATAAGGTGATGTGGATGATGGACTCACTTAACAGAATTAAATAGGTGTACACAACAGCATTAACACATTCAGACATGAAATAAGCTGATTAATCAACTTGTCCCCTAACAGAAAATGTTTGTGCAGCAGTTTTTATTATTGACTAATAAATAATATAATTTATCAACCAAAGCTTTTAAATGTGTAGTGTGGCTGCATCTATGTGCTTTAAATTTAACTGAATAAATCTAGACTGAATACAAACATTCAATATGGTTTCAAATTGTCTTTTAGGCCACTCATGTAAATAAAAAAAACAGTTCTTTCTAATCCGAAGACATTTAAAGGAGATATAAGGAGCTTCCTACCTGGGCAGGTGAGGGAGGAAAAAGCAAAGGGCCCATTGGGACAGGATGGTTGTTTTTTAGGGGGGAAATAATGTCTATATCTTGGTTGCTAGTAGACGCAGGTGGCACAAACACAGACAGCTGGAGTGTGAGTTTTGCTCCCCGCCTGGAGCGGGCGGCCTCCCGTAGGGTGGCACAACACCCTGCAGGATACCATGGGGACCCATCTGTCATGGCGAGGCCTGCTTTCAGGCAACCCCATCCACCCACTTTAGGCTATACCTCCTGATACCCATAACCCACCCTGTCTAGGCCATGCATGTTGTCAACAAAACCATGTGACAGTGTTGATGAGGGCATTAGCACATCCTCACCCTATGGGTTAAAAGCAGCAATTCAGCTCAAGTGAACAAAGCTAGCTTAGAGTAATACATTTATAGAATACCAGGAAAGGATTACCAGCACACACATTTCACCTCTGATTTGTTGCCAAATTCCCAAACATCATCCATTATTTTAATGGTGTTTATTTTTGTGTTTATTGTAAATAAAAATCTTGCATATGTATTTTTTAAGCTGTTCAAAGATTGATGACTCAGCACGCATGCATATTTCTCAAATTAATGAATTGAAGGTGAGAGACAAATTCAGAGACAGTGCTTGGAATTAATCCTTTTAAAGCTGCGGGCAAGCTCCTGTAACAACTAAAGTCATCTCGAAATAAAGTTTGAAAAAATGCTAAACCAGTGGGCCTACTTCCAGACTGCATCTATTGTGTATGAACACAACTTCATCATTAACCAAAGCAGGGTCATTCACTGGCCATCCCCAGGTGTACAGTAACAATGAAGACAAAAACAACAACAGATCACAAGTTGAAAATGTTTATTCAAAAAATGTCAAAGAAACGAAAGAATAAACCTTAGGCACCAGTCTACGGAAGTAAGTCTTTGGCTTTTACAAACACTACAAAACAAAACAAAACAAAACAAAACAAAACAGAGGAAAGGTTTCTTAAACTGTACATACAAGTTACCACTGGCAATCATGTGGCACAAAAAAATTAAAAAAACAATTCACTTTCATATAGCTCTATGAAAATCTCTTATTTCCTCAAGCTGTCTGTACACAAAAATCTTCATAAATTAAAAATATTTCATATAACTTAGTGACTGTTCAACATGGTGGTTACTTGTATGAGCAATTTTTCTTTGATGCAACCTCTGCAAACTCTTAACCCAGATACTATGGCACTTGGTTCAGAAACCACTAGCAGCATTAACCTCATAAGACAGTATTACTTCTAAGTCTCAGGCATTACACGGAAATCTCAAGTATAATCACTGCGGCCCTTAAACATTTGTTGGACAACAGAGGGGAATGCTGCTATGAGCTTGTCTCGACCCAAGACAAAACAACAAACATGTTTGTTTAAAGGAGCACAGACCTGATGAACACCCAGACGCTTTGTTGTCACTGTTGGTCTTTAAAATCTGAGATCTACCTCTTGGATCTATTGCTTCAAAAGCAGCAGCACTTTCAAAACTATGAAACTGAATGAGTGGACATGAGTGGAAACCTTTTGTCGACCCCCTAACGGTAACATAAAACATCATAAAAAAATAGGTTTGAGGAAAATAAAAAAAGTATTCAAACAACCTTTAAGGAAACAGCTGTATGTGGCCAGCTCCTGAGCGTGGCTTTTGGTCTGGAAGGGCGGGCTGGACCTGCAAACCCGACCTAGTACAGAGGAGAAAGAAACTCTGAGGTAGATAACTGGTCTGACTGACCACCAGGTCGAATCACAGGCTAAGTGGAGGACCCCATAATCAGAAAGCCTGCCTTTATGTACTACAAGAATAAACTCACTTATTCTTATTTCAGTGCTAGGTCATATTGAATTGGAAGTTTAGCACTGTCCTTTAGTTTAAATTCTATATATATATCTTTTTTTCTCGCTAAGTCTAAATTTGATCTGTGGCACTTCTTTGATCCAGGCCTTCCTTCATGAATCTGTGTGTCTGCACCGTACTAATACCTATAACAACTGAATGTAAATGTACAAAAAAGGCACACTGTCCTAACTGCAATCGAGCTTGCAGGGTCAATTTTTTCCAAGTCAAAAAGACAAACTATGCTTTTTCTTTGGTGGAGTTAGTAACTATCCAAAGTGCCGAGTTTGTTTGTTTCCTATCAAAGAGCGAGGTGCAATACGTTCAACACATACGTTTCATTTACCCCAAACTCACTGGACTTTTGCCGAAGTTCTATTACAAGGCTTTGATGAGTTTTTTTTTTGCACAATCATGAGTCTGTGTTTTCTTGTTGGTTTTTCAAATAAAAGACACACCCCATCAAAATAAAAATCCACATGACCCGAGAAGACAAAACCACAACAGAAAAACTAAACACATTTGTCCAATGTCATCCCCTTAACCCAGCAAGTCCTTTTTTCTATTCTACTACACACAATTATCAAAAGGCAAGATTCAAAAGTTGATCTTTTAGCAGAATCTCTAGCACATTCCAACATCCAGTAACACGCAAGGTTCCTACTAAATAAATATAACATCCAATAAAATTTTCAGATGAAGTCATTTTTTTCTAAAATTCTCATTTTTTTCTATCAACTATTGGAGGAGAAAAGCAAAAAACTTTTTTTTTGCTTATTGCCACTCTCTGTGATGGCCTGTACAACTTCTTTATCAAAAACTATGAAGGCAAATTTTAATCAGACAGCAAGATCGATCTAAAGTACTACGAGAAATCACTTAACAAGAAAACAACACTGAACACTTCACCAAAAGCCACACTCACACAGCAAGCACAAAAACATCATTTTCAAAAATGTCTTCAGAAAAGAAAAAGATCTGGAAATATTAACAAAAGACATATTTACTCTCATGCACTTTGAATAACTAGTCACATGATTCTTCTTTCTTGTGTCCTGTGGAAATCCTTGGTAACAAAATAAACGTTTTCTAGTATGAAAATAAATCTTTTTCGCTCTCTTAAAATCATTAGATGAACGCAGATACTCTCTCTGAAAACTGATACCAAAAATAGTCTCACTTTAACATTTGCAGATCCTGTGCAAAACAGTGAAAAGATCCTTAGCATCCATTGCAAGTTGTAGACATGATTGTTGTCGCTGTTGTCCAAATGTTACCTCAGCGCTACTTGGTTTGTTGGTAGGAATACGGCGAATGATTACCAGAGTCCACCTGTGGCTGTGCACCATTTTCCTAGAAGAGAAAGAATAACCCTGATTCTTTGACAAAAATGATCTGTTGTTTTAATTGTATCAGGCTGCACTGATGTTAATGCACATACCTCTACTGGGACACTTGACGTCTGCATGTGAGCATACTGGGGGATATATGCTCCTTGCATAGCTGTGTTTGCGGCCATATACTGCACAATGAAGGCGATGTCAAAGAAATATGCATTTTAAACTTCAACAAAGAACTTCTAAACACCTTCATCTTAGAAATCTGATCCCATGCAGAGATTTCTCACCGTTCCTGCACTGCCCAGAGAGAGGTGACTCATCTGTTGTGTAATTGGGGCCATCATGGAAGTGGGCTGTAGTGACATAGATGGGTCCATGGAGGGCGATATCACTGTACTCTGGAAGTGAAGAGGGAGCAGATGAGAGAAGTACGTAGTATGTATGCAGCTGGTGCACACAAAGAGACGCTGAGTATTGTCCTGGGAAGCTAAAATACTCCTCAAAAAAAGTGAAATAAAGATTAAAATATGTATCTAATATGTGCATGCATGTTGATTAGAGAGAAAATGAGTAATCTCTAGAATTCACATCTGATGCCCACAACAGAAGGTGGATAGTCACAAGTTGAGCAAGTTGTCTATAAGCATCTTGGCTGGCCTGATGCATCAAGCAGTGTTTTCTCATCTCCGCTGGCTCATTTTCAAAGCAAGAAAGGGCTCTCAATTCAAACCCATCTGTTGTAAAATGTTCGGCATCTGTCATCAAATACGCAGTTTTCCAAAGCAGTTGTTTTTACGTTCCTATACAAACATTTGAGTACTGTAAATCCTCAAGGATCAGTGTCACCTTATGTGGAACTACTATCCATATTGTGTTTGTCTGTTTACAGAAAAATGTTTCAATTCTGCTACAACCACAGAGGAAAATGTTTTGATCACATAGAAAAAAAGGGAGAACGAGTTGTGATACAGAAAGCGATGGTGAAAAGAGATTTTGCTCTTACTGGGTGCTGCATTATGTACTGTTGATGAGGCATCCAGGATGGGTTCTGCACCTGGAACATCACACAAACACACTCTGTAAACACCCTGGCACTGAACAGCTGCTATTTCCAGAGATCACATGCTACAGCGATTGGCAGAGTAAAGAGCATGAAAGGCTGCAGCGTCCTTTGTCACATAGTTCACCCACATCCCCAAACCCTAAAGGATGTGTTTCTAAATCCTGACGACACGGGGTTTATAAACAGAAATGCTGAGTTGTAGTACAGTATCCAAATCCACATATACATCATTGAAGAGAAGGATCCAAACCTGGTATGTTGAAAGCGGAGACATGTAGGGAGACATGGACGTTTGAGCGATCATCCTGTTTGAAATACTGTACGCTGGAGGGAAAAATCTGTGGACACAGAATAAATTGTATTATTAATAGAGTAACAAAGTAAGTTAAGCACATGAAATATAAATCACCACAAGACATCTGTTCCTACCCATTTTGCAAAGCTGCACTGGGGTCATAGGTGAGTGTCATTCCAGCCTGGGAGCAAAACAAAGCACAGGATGGGCAACAAAACCGAAGCAAGCATCACAAACACAACATCGTCGTCAGTCTAGACAAAAGTCGATCGGTTCCTTTTGAGCTCACACCTGTAGGAGGGCGCTCTTGACTGAACAGGACTTCAAAATAAACAGCAGAGAACAAAATAGGGATTACATCTTAATAAAGAGGTCTGCAGAGTTATGGTTATGACATGTTATTATTCCTGTAAATGAATAACACCTTTATTACTTATATCTGATCATAGTACTGGCATCTGTCAGTCATTAGCTGTTCGTACCACACACTACATCTTTGGCATCTCTTACCAGTCTGGAGTCACCTTCCCTTCCCCACCCCCGACCATTCAGGGCAAATTTATTCTGACTTTGTCTCTTTTTCTGCCCGCCATCAGCAAACTTGCACAGCAAGGGTTCAGATGGTGCTAAACAGAGAACAAAATAAAAGGTTATTGTTTAGTGTCAAACTGTAACACGCACACAGAGCTGTTTGTCATTGCGTGCTATACATTCTCTCCCTGAAGCCTGGGAGTGCACATTTTACAAGCCAGCCTGGGAAAGCAGACATCTAATTTGGCAGCTGTGGAGCTGTAATCCCCTCCCCTTCCTAGAGGAGGCAAGGCCAGCAGAGACTATTTCAGTCTAATAATCCAATTAAAAAGCTTAGAGAGGGAGTGGAGGCCACACAGAGCAGTGCTCTATCTGCTTCTTTGTCTGTGCTCTGCCACTTAGGGCTGAGTGTATGTGCTTTACCAACAGACTGACTGACTCCTGTAGACCACTTATACACATTGTACACATTAAAGGCATAAGAACAATATCTTCATGGGAAGGCAGTTGAAGTAGTTTATTTTACATCACATTTCTGCAGTGTGGGGCTATGAGTTTGTGAGATAATGAGACAATGAGACAGTGTGTCTTACCTGGAACACCTGCAGGTGTCTTAATAAACTTTCCATTGAAGTGAGAAATGACTGCATCACATTTTTCAGTTGACTCCATCCTGAAGTGATAAAAGGCACACAAAGGATAGCTATCAGTGACACAGCAGTCGAAGGGTAAGCAGGTACTTTCCAAGAGAACCGCACCATTTCTGGGTAGTTGTAAGAAAGGGAGGGGGTTGATAAAAAAAAATGCAGGCCTAATGTGTATATTCTTGTTAAGTAATCAATTTACATCATTCCAATGGGCAGATCTATCTGTACACACCAGCAAACATTCCTCAGATGCATTTTTGATAGATGCGTTCTGTAAGTCATGGCCATGTCAGGTTATGTGAGTGCAAGGTGCGGAAGCCAGCATTACCACTATAATTATATCAGCCAGTCATTGTGAAACTATCTTTGAAAGGAGTTACCATTTGCCCATAACATGAACTGTTCTTCCAGCTTTGTGATTTAATACCTAGCTCTGTGTTTCTGAGTATTACATGAAGAAATGAAAGTAAGAAATAGGCTGAACTGTGTGATGACCCAAAATAAGAAACTCTGTGTTTTAAGCCTTTTTCAACACTGTTCTATTAGTAACGTCTTCATTTTAACATTGAGAGCAAGGCCTTTAATTCTTTTGTATTGATGTTGTGCTGTTTTATTTCATTAAATAACACTTTTCCTTTAGATTTCTTTTGCCCCTCTTGTATCCCTTCCCCCATCCCTGTCCTCACTTTCATTTTACTGGTCAGACAGCGGATTATTCCTACGCTGTGAAGTTGTTGTTTTTTTAACCATAAGGCATATAAGTCCATAAAATGTGTTTAACCCAATCATACCAGGGGTGTCCTATTTTACATAGTTAGGTTTCTGCTGTTAAAATGCTATGTATAGAGTCATACAAAAACAGTCTCTGAGTATTGTTTCAGCACTGTGAGTCACCGACAATAAATTGCACCAGGGTCTGACCTTGCAAAGCCCACTCCTCTGCTTCCTCCAGTGGAGTCCCTCAGGATGCGTGTGGATATGACCTGGCCAAAGAGCTTCAACATGCTCTCCAGTTCCTGCTCATCCATATACAATGGCAAGTTGGAGATGTACAGGTTTGTCGGGTCTTGTTCTTGTTGCTGTGTGGAGGAAGCCAAAGGTATTGTACTGTAATTATACAATAGGAAATGCTTCAAAGAAACCTAGCAAACACAAAAACATTCCTTTGTTGTATCACATTTAAACTGACTGTAGTAACTTGTTAAGAAGAAGAAGAAGGCAGAAGAGGAAAGGAGACATTTCCTGGCAATTCCCCATAAACGATCCCTGAAAATGGCTCAATCTTTATTGCACTTCTAATATGAACCTCAGTAATGGAGTTATCATGTCTCTGTTTATCCCTGCACTTTCCTGTCTGCCTCTGTTGGAGGTTTAAGGTAGTAAAGGGTCACTCTGAGCAGATATAAACAGAGATTTGCATGCAGCCCACGATGGCTAAAGGCTCACATCAGCCGATTTCTCGCCGTATTTTAATAGCATCAGCAGAAACACAAGACACGGCTACGAGTCCCTGAGGAGTGGCCTCTCATCATTAATATTCATCAGCGCTGTGTTGTTCAGAGTCAGCTACAGGGACAGTTTGGATTACTAAAACTTATACATCGACAGAAAAATCCGCATGTCAGAATTAGAGGACGATGAATAGGCAGCAGTTTGTGTTGCAACAAAAGTCAGGGAAGGTGTTTGGATGGGAGCAGAGATGAGCACATGTTCATGTACACTCACATGAATATAAATGCTGCTTTTCTGCAATGCCTTTTAGGTCTTTGGAGGCAGAGCAAAGCAGTTATATTGCGTGAGTCCCAGAAGTTAACCCACTGTTATCTAGTTGTAGATACATTGTTTAATACGCAGGATGTCAACCATAGTGGCTCTTCTCTTTTAAAACTGACTCTGCCATCACTAAAGAAATATGTGCGACAAAGAAAAAAGGAATATGGGGGTGAGATAAGACAACTGTTTGTGCTTCGAATGGGGCACCACCCATCAGTCTGTAATGAACTGTGACTGATGTACACTGAAGGAGGGGCTGATGCAGGGGTGTTACTCCTTGGCTTGTTACAGGGACAGGGAGTATGCAATATTGTTCAAATGATGTGATCAGCTGCAAAAAATCTTATTCTAATTCTAATGCCATTAAACAAGATACACATATATTTTAACCTTTATTTAACCAGGGTGCAGTAGGTTAGCATACATGATTTTTGGAACACCACATTCACCAAGCAGCTTTGTTGGAGCACTCTGGATGTGAAGCGTCTCCCTCAGGAGCACTATAATGGATGGTAATGAGGGATGGCTTAGTGCTGATCTTTCACTTCCCAAAACCAGTTTCAGCTGCTGATCCATAGAGGTACTCTGACTTCCCATCACAAGGAAAGTTACACAAGAGTGTTTTTCCTCTATAAATTGTATCAACACCACTTAACAAAATCTCTACAGCTTTAAAACGAATGTATCACTTTTTCTTTAAATGTACAGTAGTGGTATCCCTTGAGTGTATACTGGGAAAGGCAAATGCACAGTCAATAATCACAAGTCATGCATTGAAACAACATAAGGGGAAAAGAAGAAGGGAAACTCTTATCTAGCCACTTCCCACCACCTGCCTTTGAAATAATAATGAGAGCTAGCCCATTGAAGGCTGCCCGAGCTATAGAATAAAAAAAAAAACAGGAAAAGAGACCTTTGTCAGAGAGTTCATTAAGCCAAAGGCTCACACTTTATAAAGACATTTGCCTTCCACAATACAAAGATTAAACTTGGGCCTGCCCCTCAAAGCTGCTCTAGTTTAATTAAAAAAGTAAAATGGGTGCACGGAGGCATGTCAAGAAGCTCCACAGATCCCCAGACAGGGAAATGAGGCCAACAGTTCTCGCTCAGCTCTGTATGGGAACTAATTTCCCCCGGCTGGTTTCAGTAACCATAACAACACACAATTATTTACTTCCTTTTCGCATGTCAGAGAGTGCAGATGCTTAAAGTTGCACAGTCCTTCTTCAGGGTAGTGAAGTGGGGGTAACCTCTTATGATATATTGTAAACAACCAAAGCACATCTGCTCTTTCTATTGAACCGCGATGTGTTCATTTGTAAACCTGCAATAATGACAGTGTTTTAAATATAAGTGCAGCATGAAGCCACTTTTGCTGCCTGCTTATTTTTAAGAGGACCAAGTCAAAAGTGAGATACTTCATGTATGTGTAATGGCTATTTAGAGAGGACAGAAAGACTAGCCTTCAGCTCATGGAAAGGCTTACTTTAGAAGCATGTTCACGTGTTGATACTTTCTCTGGTACGTCACCCCACTGTCAGCACCAATCTCTACACCCTATAGCCTAACCATCGGCGCCCCTATCGTTCTTAATGCAGGCTGGAAGCTGTCTGCTGACAGAAAATCTTGATATGATATGTTGTTGGAGAACAGCTTAACTGTCACACTGTTAAAGAAAACGGTTTGACTACAGTATTAATGCAACACAAGTCAAGCAAAATGTATGCAATGCAGACAGAGCTGCATCCTGCAAACATTCACATAATAGCCACACCAAGTGAAAACATGCAAACTGCAACAACAAGGCGCTCTTGTCGTATCTGCTTCGGATAATGTACTGCCTCATTATGCACACTATTTTGGAGCACATGCTCTCATCATAATTCAAAGAATAATCTCACATTTAGTGAGCAGTCTATAGACTAACAGTTTGGGTACATACACACTGCAGTCAAGATGTAGTCCTGGTATTTAATATCACTATGGTTAAGGTTTAAGTTCCCTATGTGGTCAGATGGATGAGGAACAGTGTTACTGGGTGTGATACTGGGATTAGATTGTAATGAATCCTCACCTTTGCCATCTGAGCTTGGACACCAGTGGTCTTCAGGGCAGCTACGGCTTTCTGAGCTGCAGCGGGGCTGTCAAAGTCCACAAAGCCATACCCTGTGGACACAAGCAGGTCACTTAGAACGATTTCTCTACAGCTATAATAAATAATTATTTTTATTTAACCTTTATTTAATGGTTTAGCCTTCATGTGTGGCCTGACCTGCTCTTTTTCGTAGTGAAAGACACTGGGCTGTTATATTTACAGTGTTATATGCGTTTGTATAAAGGTATTTCTGCACTATATAGGTCTCGTTAAAGGTGTATTTAAGTGCTATTGTGTGTGCTTCTGACTGTGTTCATGTGAAAGCAGAGGTAGAAAAATGCTGAGGATGCAGCTTCCAGTCTGACATTCGTGGCTCAGGTCAGCTCTTTGTCCTGGGGGGTACAAACAGGGTGGACCTTTTCTACAGCTGCTATATTTAACCCACTGAATCTACTTTTTTGTGTGAATATTTCAGGATGGTTTCAGCTCAGAATCATACCACATATTGGTCCTAAAAGTTTAATAGAATGTTTGTCTTCACAAGTTCACAATTAAAGGTCCAGATAATTCTGAAACAATGGCTTTAAATATTTTTTTGAAACTCTGTTTCATTCAAGGTTATTGCTAAAGAGAGCTCTAGACTCTATTTAAAAATCAGCCAGAGCTTTTCCAGGTCTTAAATGGTGTCGCCTTTCACTGAGCGCTTTCGATTAACTGGCATCTGTTTAATCCAGAGGAGAGTGACAAAGCGTTCTCTTAATCCCATCAGCACCACAGAGAATCAGTAAGTCCCTCTGGCTACTAGAACTAGACCAAGACCATCACTGTCACCCAGCAGAAAGAGGAGGAGTCAGAGAATTCTTCCCACCCACAGCAGTGACACACCCACAGACAAGGGCCGGGGCTTAAAATAACATGAGCTGGGAGGCAGCTTCAAGCAGCCTGAATGTCTGTTTCCTGACTGGCCCAGATCATATGAGACAACTGCGTAGCTGCTGAGTGACTTCGTGGAAGTGTACAAGTGATATTCTGTTATATAATGAGGTGTGGAAAGCTGTCTTGATATGTACCTTATAACAGGAAATGGGTGGTGTTATTAAGACAAACAACTTCACACACCTTTACATTTGTTTGTAGCCTTGTCCAGGATGGCCTTTGTTGATACAATTTTGCCATACCTAGGGGAGGAGCAGAAAGACAAGGCATTGTTAGCTGGATTATGCAGCAGACAGAGCCTGTTATAAAACACACACAGAGAAAGGGCGGGTTGAGCAACAATCTATGACATCACCGTAAAAATATGAGAAACAGGAAGTGGTTTCCATGGGGTGCTCAAAATCCCCACCATGTGAGTGCAGAACTTAACAGCCTCCCCCATTTTATTTGGGCCAAACTCAACATCTCTCTCACTGTGGAGAAGTCAGGTCAGAATCATCTATGAAGGTTTTTGTATATTCTGAGTCATTCACTGTATATATGAAGTTTTTAAATAAAATTACTGTTTTCATTTTATATGAAGGGTCAACTGATGATACTGCTGTATATTTTTCTCATGGCACACTTTCCCATGAGGAACACTTTTCTTTGCATACACGCTTATACGTGCAAACTATTGCCTCACAAAACAAAAGACATTGTCACGTTGTGACATTCAAAAGTCTGGTCAGGTTTATGTTGTTTCACAGGTTTCTACAGAGTGGTGATGATATACATGCACACTTTAGGAGAAGTGGCGATCATCCACCATGTAACTACAATTGTGCCTACTTAAAAAGCGTTCAAATCTGATAGTATTGCAGTGATTTGGTGGAAAAAAACAGCGTTTATTTAAATCATCCTCCTCTTGATTATTCAATTATCTAATTTCTGAAACATCTTTTAAACTGTTCAGGTGTTTATATTCCCAACATTTTATACACCTGATGATGTGGAGAAGAAAATCTGGTTAAATTGTGAGTACTGTATTGTAGATATGGACCATCTGGGGTTATCACAAAATGAGCATTTGCAATAAACGAAAAGTAAAAGTAAAGAGAGTAAAATAAAAAAAAAAAACTTCAACACTGTGTTGATGCATTCAGATGAAGCCAAAGCTAAGCTACCTTCAGATTAATTTGTGCCAATGTATTGTTTAAAAAACCTTTACTTCAGGACAGACATGTTGCAAACACAAGGATTTTGTAAACATAGAGAACATCTTATAGACATAAAAACTGGGTTTTAGCTAAAAAAAAATTAATAAAAAAAACACATCACATGTCTCTGGTTTGATTTTCTGTATTTGTCATATTTATATATATTTATATATGGCAGAAAGATAAGATATTGCATATGATACATCAGCTTTTCCAATACCGTGCAGCCCAATTTAAAAATGACCTTTTTAATTCAAAGTGACAGAGATACAGTCTATCAGGGTATTTTAGCCAGGGATTAGGCTAAAAGCTAAACTGGGTGAGAGAGCATGAACTTGTGCCCTTTGCTTCATCTGAACTCTAATCTCAAATGGTGTAGCTACAGAAGGTTAGCTTTAACATTCACATACAGTTACTGAACATGTTTTAGGCCATCCTATTCTTTAGTTTAAAGTCATAGTGTGAAGTACCCAAAACATGTAAAAAAACAAACAAAAAAAAAAAACCCCAATATAGATTGTGATGGCATCTGAGGGAACCATTCTTTAACCATCAAAATCCTCAATACAATAGAGGTGTTTGTCACTGCCGATGCCAATGCCGGTAATATACTGTATTTCTAAACTGCTGGAGAATGAATTGGCAGCTTTGTGTTGTAGAGTCAGTATCACATTGAGAGCTTGTGAAATCTTTGAGGTGTCATGGTGGTCTCTCTGCTTGGAAAAGAAACCATGTTTAGCACACAAAGGGAACTTCAGACAAACCAAATGCTGACACTGTCTCTCTTTTATCAACCTGTGATATATGTAAAGTCTTCTAAGGCTTTCAAGTAGCTTTTTATACACACAGAGTCCCTGTGTTGTCTTTTCTCATGTCATATTGAAAGAAGCGTGCAAAAATGCAGAAATGTATCCAAAATGTATCATTACGCTTACTGAGTGATCTGCACTGCTCTTTTATTAATGAACAGCTAAATAAATCCTTGATATTTCAACAGACCTGTGGGGCTCAGATTGTCTTATTAAAGCTTATTAAAAAGGATAAACATTACAATAAATGTAAATAGTACCAGGAAATACCCCTGACTTGTTTGTTTTGATCACGTTTGTCAAAAAGTAGTAACTAATCGAAAACCAAGTAGGCCAAAAAATCAATAGCTGGTCAATAGCGGATAATAATGAGGGAAGTGTGATACTCACGGCTGACAGAGCTTGACCAGATCGTGGTCTGTGGTTGAAGGGGACAGGCCTCGGATGTAGAGGTTTGTTTTGCTGAGTTGGTCCCAGCCTGCAGTGCTGCTGCTGCTGCTGTTGTTTGTGCTGCTGTTGGTGCTGGGGCTGGGTGGAGCCATGGGGTGTGACGATAGGGCAGCAGGTGGCTGGAATAGGCAGAGAAATTGAAATTTAAGAGGGGGCTGCATTAGACAGTCATGTTTTACGTAACTTGATATAATTGTGTTGAACAAAATATACAATATCGACATTCCTCAAGGTAGAGATAACAAGTCAAAACTTCAAAAATGTGCGTTATGTGCTGTAGTGAACACATTTAAACTAAATCAATAACACGTTTTTTATTTGTTTCACTTCCAATCACAACATGAACCCCTGAAGAGTGTGGTTAGGTGTGATCAGAAGTGTGCCTTGAACATCGTGGTCGTCACTCAAGTCCACTTTGGCAAGGTGAGGAGTTATTCCACTGAGGATAAAATACGATTTTCAGAGGGAGATATTCTTTAAACCTACAGCTACTGATTTTGAGTAGTGAGCAGTAGTGAGTTTGAGCAGAAAACAACCTGCTCACACTTTTTTTTTTCTTTAAATATAGAGTAAATTATTTTCACATCCATCATATGTTGTGTAATATACATGAAATGAGTTCATGTTTCTGATGAAAGTTCAATATTCGCTCTCTTTTTGCACTGTTTTGCTCTGGACCAACCAAACTGAATCTACTTTTACTTTAGCTTGGGTTAGGGTTACAACAGCTAGCTGCTAATGATAAAGCTTTTTTGGGCTAAAAACAGCTGTTGTTTGTCTGGAAAGGATGCTGCTGAAAGAAGTCAGAGTGAACTGAACCTTTGGAGCCTTAGACTTTAAAATGAAAACAGTGAATATGATAACTGAACCACTTACAAGACATTTGTATAGAAAAATAATCAAGTAAAGACCTGCTGCGAGTGTGATTGTGTCCAGTCCAGTACAAGAATTCACTTTCTACAAAGCAGTGATCCATATGTGCAGACCTATCTCCATCACACCTTCACAGTCAGCACAATCAGGGTCCATAGGGGCTTGTAGCTCTGACATCTGTGTCACACTGTTGTCTGGCTGCCCCGAGGTGCAGAACAAGCCATTCACAGGTCAACATTTAAACGACCATCTGTGACTTCTTGACCTGAGCACTCTATCTATGAGAGGCCTAATTTATATCTTCTGAATGGAGGGATCTCCTGTAGTGTATTTTTCCTTCTAGTCAAGACAAAACATATATTAAGGAATTACTGTTTTCCCAAACAACTGGCGGTCTAACTTTTGCTTATTATAGCTGCAAAAGGCCCGACAGCGAGGACAGGGGGTAGAAGATAGCAATCCGATCACCTCCAGTTGTTGAGCAACTCTTAATGTTTATTAGATACAGATGTCCCAGTGTGAGAGAGCTATAGCTGTCCCCTCACAGGGATTCGTCTTCTTTGCTATCCGGCATTGATTAACCCCCCCCCCCAAAAAAACCTCCCACAGTGAGGCATTACAAGCTGAGAGGAAGCTCATGGAATCTCAAGCATGAAGCGGTGACAGGATTGAGCAACCTGAGTCTGGACTTCAGCCTGGAGGGTATATAATAGGTTTCAGAAGAGAAGTCAAGACAAGTAATGCAATTCTAGGGAAAGTCTGAGAAACTTAATCTAAGCCCAACTATCACAAATGTGAAATACGTCACAGTCGCTCCCATGCGACTAAAACAAAAACAGTTATAACTTAACCAATACCATTTGCATTCCTTTCAACCTGTAACCTTTGGCAGACTGTCAGACTTTTACAAAAAAATAATATTCATTCAAAGCAATCCAGCAATAGATTACATCATGTAAGGACATTTTTCAAAGTCTGGGTTTCTCATGAGTGCAACTTCCTTTTCACTGGGACTGAAAAGGGATTTTGTTTTTAACACATCTGCCTGACTACAGCTCAGACAGCTTGACTGTGAAAGACTGTGATGAGGAGAGGGCGGCATCTTATCAGCCAGCTCCAGACCAGCAGAGCCCCGTCATATCCGAGCTGGAAATACACAGGGCTTCCAGGAACAGGCCTCGCCCATGGAGCTCTATAGCCACAGGATGACAGCATGAGCACTACACAGTAAATATGCTTATTCAAATCTATTCGCTAAAGGGAGTATTTAAAATATAGTGACTGCATCAGAGGACAATTCATCCACTGAGTTTAAAACAAAAGTATCACTTTTATTAGATGGAAAGATGGCTCAAAAATGTAAGCTATACTAACCCAACTTTTAGCCTAATGTTAAAACTGCAAACTTCTGTTTGGTGGAGTTTCTGTTCACTGGTGTGTTCAAGGCCAATTTGTGTGTACGTAATTATGATTCCACCTAACTGATGCTATTGGAACAGGTTAGACATATATGTGTTGTTCTGTAGCCTTTGTGGCTCCAGCAGTTTCGGACCTGGATCACAGCCCGACTAGCAGGTATCTGCATATGCATTATGCAAAAGTGTCCTTTCCGAATCTTACATCACACACGTGAACATATCCTCGTAGTATGAAACGACAGAAAGTAGACCAAAGTAGCCTAAGTTTTCTTTCTGTAAGAGTGTCGTTTATTTTATCATTGAGAGCTTCTATCAAAGTAGCGACAATTATGTCAGCCTCATTGTTAGTATGACTTTAAGGTGCCCTTTTAATTGGAAAATAAATAATAATAGTGTAGGCTATTTACCTGTTTTCGATACGGGGTCCTCAGTGGGTTTCCAGTATTCGCAAAAATCATCCTCAATTCGATTCCGAAGGGTAGTTTTTCAGTTTTCTATAATTTTCTATCGAAATACGTCAAAGTCCTCGGATACGAAAAAAAAATGTCGACATTGATATCCTCTTTACTCCTCAAAAGGACACAAAAACACCTTTCTATACATAATAACTGTATACATATCCTTATTGACGTCGACTGTCCGGCAACAGAAACCTCCGTAAATTGTCCCAACTTCGATTGCCCAGCCCCGTTTGTTTGACTGGCTTCAATGATTTGCAGACAGCGCTGCGCAGGACAGACGCAGTTACGGTGGAAGAAACCATCCAACGCTTTGGCTGGGGGTGGTCTTTTATTAACGTCACCAAAATACAAATTCATTTGCGTTTTTTCCCCTTTATTAACACTTAATTGTAACTTTTATAAAAAACAAACACACATCCTGGTTTACAAGACTGTATGAATTTTTCTTGTGAATAAACACATTTTATACAGAAACTGTTTTCACCTTTGTTGTTGTTCGTCCTTCAGAGGATGCATACCAAACATTCCTTCGTGCGGCTGGTCCTGGTTCAGCTGGTTGTGATATTCGGACAAGTTTGAGTATATTTATTGGGTTGACCTCACACGATATTGGTAGAGTAATGAAGCCTGGATAAAAATGAGCCTGGTTAAAAATGAGCAGGACCTTAAAGTGAACACATTCTGAACAGAAGCTGTAGCACAAACTCATCATCTCCCCCAAGCCTACATTTTTAATGGAATTAGAGTAGGCTATATTTAAAAACTGTTTGGCTATTTAACATCACACAGCTGTTACACAGGTCTTTAAGCATCCCTTTTAATCAATTATAGCCTACATCGAATTTTACTTTCAAAAATGAGTGACACAAGGGACATATGTGTGCTTTTTATTGGTTGTAAAGAGGAAATATATAGCCTAGATAATGGAAAAAATCTGAACCTAAACAAACATTGTGTTATAACGCAGATATACTTTGGATTTTATTTACCAATTATCTTTAAGACTATTTCCCTCTATTAAATTATGTCACCATGCTAGTAGGCAACTGCAATTTCACCCATAGAGCAAGTACAAGAAGTTTTACAACTAACACAAATAATATGAATGTACTTGCTCTCAAGGCATAATTATTTTATTTACCTGAAAAGGAAAAGGGGATGCAAGTCTCCGAAGGAATGGATTTTGCAAGACCTTGGAAACAAGAAATAAATTAACATTGAGCAATCAATCGAGGGTTTCGGGAAATTATAATCAATTATATTGTACTGATCCTTTGAGGATTACATTTTTAAGGTTTGCATTTAGGCTAGTTATGTTGAACATGTAGACTTCTATCCTAAAGCTTAATAGGTGCAGTAAGACCGTCTTGTTCTGAAAGATGGCTGGTAGATGTGTTATGTGTGTGTGTGTGTGTGTGTGTGTGTGTGTGTGTGTGTGTGTGTGTGTGTGTGTGTGTGTGTGTGTGTGTGCGTGTGTGTGTGTGTGTGTGTGTGTGCGTGTGTATGTGTTTGTGTGCGATTCAGTGTGGGCCCTTTATTAGAGAAGGCAAGAGGGGCAGACTGGGCTATAAATCAAAGGCAATCTACCAACCACTGTCACCTGCTGATTGGAAAACCAACACTGGTGGCAGAAAATGTGAATTAACTACGACCTTCAGGAAGGTACAAGCATACTACTATAACCATGTGTTCTGCCTTTCTAGCCTCACTAAACAGTAAAACATTCTGGTCACCCATAGGTTCAGTTAGCAGCTTTTATTTGGTGTCAACAACAAACAAGACCATGCAAATTAAATGCTATGTACAAGCTTAAAGACCTGTAATCTCTTACATTAACAAATAGACCTACATATTGTAATAATCTCTAAAAAGAACATTAAAGAAAAAAGGTGGCCTAGGTTTGGCTCTTAATTGATTAAACTGTTGTGTAAGCTTCATTATTGCTGAAATTATTGTGAGCTCACTATGACATCATTGTCCTCTTCAGGCATCAGGCATCAGGACAATCTATATGTGAGATACATGATAAGCCACTCCTAAATGAAAGCAAAGGTCACCATTAGAGCATGTAGAAAAGTTCACCAGGCCAACAGGAGTCAATGGGTCAGCGTTAGAGCAGAGGGAGAAAGGTCTGATTCAGCACTCTGCTCTGAAGGGGGTAGGCACTTCCTTTAATGAAACGGTGAAAGCTAAGGCAATCTTTGATCCCTGTGTTTATGTAGCACTATTATAACACCATGAAAAACCTAAACATGTACTTCATATTATTGGAAATGATTGTTATTATCATCCATTATTCTAAATAATCATACCATTTGCACTACTTTCCATTTCCCTAGCCTGTCCTGAAATTGAAACCTTGTTTAAATGTAAAGCCTAAAGTATACGTATGTAAAACCTATTATACTAGATTGTTTTTTATTCTAAAGGCCAACAGAGGAACAATCAGATATCCATAGACTATGCCGTTCTCCTTTCATTATTGATGCATCTTTAGAGTGCACATGCACCATCTCCCAAACAGGTTCAAACATGCAACGATGCAAAGATTTCAGGAACCGCTAAAGGCACAAGCCAAAGACACACAGATAGACAAGCTCTCCACACACTCCCCACCCCCCTTTCTCTCTCTCTCTCTCTTACTTACACACACACACACAGGGTATTTCCAAGGGAAAGAAGAGAGTGAGGTTATATTAGGACATTGTGCTACTTGTTCTCACTCTTTCCTGAACTAATGAAAGCCACCTATACTTGCAAACAAAGCTGAGGTATATGAAGAAAGTGTTGCTCTCAGTTTTGTCCTCACAAATCACAACAACAATTACAGTCTCACAGCACATCCTGTGAAACGCAGTGGATTTGTGTTAGATTCCTAAGAAGTTCCACAGAGTTTTAGCAGCTCCAGGAAGCTTTTAGTAACACTTCTGTGGCTTCCTGCCTGGAGGGAAGGTTTGGCTCAGGGCGTGTGACCCCTCTTTGGCAGCAGCAGATTCATTTCCCCTGACTTACGACTGTAAATCAGCCACAAGAGAGAGAGCTGTGAGTGCCAATATATGTGTGTCACACACTGAAAAAAAAAGCCACATTCACAACTCTAGTCTTTCATTGAGGTGCTGAAGTGGGGGTGGCGTTCATGACAGGCCGACTCAGTTATCCAAAAATGAATGAGTCACTTTACTGGTTCTTTGTAGTAATGATTGAGGATTCAATGTCCCAGAAACATATTATAGGTTATAGTTTGTCTTTCATAGTTCTCTCACCACGAGGTTCCGATTTAAGTTTGATTTACAGCAGTGGAGAATTTGGATAACATTATCTGCAAAGTCCATGCAAACAGCAATTTAAATCTTGGTTCAATATATTTATATACAAAAAACAGCTTAAGTACATAGTTATGCATTTAAGCAGCTGTATTATAATATCGCAAATACTTTTTCTGTTGTTAAATAAAACATTTGGCAAAGGGATTCAGCCATCAAGAAACAGGAAATTGAAAATCACCTGCACCATCTGATGTGAGATACTCTTTATTAACTCTCATTCATGTTATATTTTCATATAAAGACATGCTGAAGCTTTGATACAATCACTTTTCCTTGAAATGGAATGAAATGAAATATGGAAAAAAATCATAAAGAGAGGGTTGAAAAAACAAATGTTATCATTAAATCAAAGAAAACTGTATTATTTTTCATTATAAGTTATTTGTCACCTAGGACTTTGAACAATAAGGGTTTTTATTTATTTATTTATATGTCTCAGTGACATTTTAACGCACATATCTGAGGCTTTCCTGAATCATTTCAAATATAGGAGAGGAAACACTTGACAGCAGCAGGAAAGGTTTTATTGTGCAGCTTGGCCTTCATTTTGCCCCGAGAATGAGAGTCATATGTGTACAAAGGCCGCTCTTTCAGGCCTGACGCTGACATAAAGAGCAGGCCCACTGCGCTCTTTCATTGTGTACATTCTGCTGCCAGGCAACTCTCCAAACTTTATTGTAAACACTGTGTGGTGCTGTTCAGCCTCAGCATAATGCCATTGTCCACATTCTCACCATGGCAGTTAATACATTCAACTTGACAATGATTGAAAGTTTACTTTAGGGGAGGCAGCCTGCTATAGACGATTACAAAATATTACCAACTTTCCATTACTTTGCAAAAAAAAAGTTACATTGCCTCCCAAAACAGCATTTACACTTTAAATGCATTTTAAAACATGTGGAGTTTACTTCTATGTTATGAATGCATGTTTATAAGAAAGCCGTCTGTGGGTGAAATTCTTCACAGAAGGAGACTCGGACACATTCCAGTTGAAATGCTATTTATGCAATAAAGCGCTTTTTGACAATGTTTCTTTGAAAATACTCATTGAAATCCGACTGATTATGTAGCCTTCATTTTAATTTTTATTCAATCTTTTTCTTTTTTGGTCATCTGCTAAACGGTTGAATAATCTCAGATGAATCCTATCATCATAAAAGTCTCATGCTGTTTCATCCTTATCCCACAGGAAGTACACTAATCCAACAAAAAGCAGAACGAAAAGATAACTGATACTGTGAATGAATGCTTTGTGTTTCCTCATGCTGGTAGAAATTGTCTATGAGGAGCCTTAAGTCTCCTGCTGATAAAATTTTCATGATCCTGAGTAATGAATCGCACCACAGGGCTCTTTATGTTCTCAGAGAGAGCGGCAGGTCAGCTGAGGACTTTCCTCCTAACCTCATATGGCCTCACACTACTTAAGCTGTGTTTCATCTACACTCACTTTTTTAAAACTAGTTCACCACATAAAGCAGCATAACTGACATGCTGTCTACTCTGAAATTATATGAACACAGAGCTAGTGTCAATAATATTCTCAGTTTTGAAAATCACTAGCTAAATCAATAACAAAACATGGGCTCAGTGTTTAGTTAGAACATGCTCTCAAGAGCAACAACGGTGTCTTTATCAGAAGTACAATAACGAGAATTCTGCTTTTTGTATGCTGTGTTTGCACAGTATATATCAAGTCCACCCATTCTAACGAGAACATGTAACCTTCACAGTGTATCTCGGTTTGCATGTGTAGTCAATATTGAGGGAATCGGACACATTTCCCTTGAAGGAGGAATTAAAACTCTAGTGAGTTTGATACTGAAATATTTGTGTCACATTTTCATCTGTTTGACCTCCCCCTCTGTAAGAAACAAACCACTGTGACCCTCGCTTTCCGCATGGCTATTGATTTTGGACGTCAACATTCATTCTAGTGACAAATTAAAAATCAATGCAGGTATTTTGAGAGGGACCACTTATATATTGCTTGCTCACTTTGGGGGTATTGGGACTGTTGCCATTGGTTGAATAAAATAAGAATTACAGGTGTGTGTGCACCAAAATATGATCAAACTGGACCAGAAGTAAAAGTGTGTGTACAATAAGACCTCTAAAATCTATTGATGACACAAATGTGTTATGTATAACATTGATTCAGTGATGCTTGAAGTAACAGAGTATATCGTTTACCATCTCTTAAAAGAAATGTTCGGTGTGTTAGAATTGGTTTGGTTGCATATCATGTAAACTACATTTTGTAAAATGCGAGGGTTTGTGGTTAGGCAGCAGGAACAAGGAGAGAACTTCCTTTTGCTATCAATCAGGAAATCCTAGCCTGCAGCAGAGTTTTCTTGCAGTATTTCTCCTGAGGCAAAAGAAAATAAAGAGCAACATCTTATTTAGGTCCCTGTACAAGCTCAAACAAATATGTTTCTGATTTTCATCTGTAATTCATAATAATGCCCCACAGATCTGTTGCATGTTTTTAATCCTGCCTGGAGTTTGGCACATAAAGTTCCCTTTGTTTACCAGTGTCTATAAGACTACAGGGCAGCTGACAACCTCAAAAGGCCCCATAATGATTTAGAACAAATGACAGATCCTGTAAAATTCTCAGAACCACAGAATTGTCTCACAGTTCCTCATCCTACTCATCCCCAGCCCATCCTCTTCAAATAGCAGGAAGCCCCTGAGGCCAGAGCCTCAACCCAAACAATATAGTGTGCAGCTTTAGCCTCCGATGGAAAACAAAGAGGCTCTCTGGTCTGTTCTGATGTCAGACGCACACTTATTTTAACATATACCAAGAAATGAATACACATTTTCTTTAATGTAAGAGAAATTGTACGAATAAGTAACACAATGCTTTTAATGCATGCTTTTCAATGGGGATTTTATTTTACAAGCATGAACTGCTTATTTTTTCCCTTTTATGTTCATTTTCTTGGTGTCTTGACAGCGTTGTTTCTCTTCATTCTCTACCACCTTTCTCCTGGCTCCTGAAATCTGATCTGTGTGTTCCCCCTGCATTCCTCCTCCTCTCCCCCCTTCCTCCACCCACCGGCATGCCAGAGTCCTCAGCTCTGCCCTCTGTCTGATCTTGCGTTTCTGCAGACCTACAGCAGATTGTTTATTTTGCCAGACACAGAGGAAACATGGATGGACCCTTCATTGGCCTTAAGATTTACTGCTGAGCTGCAGCCCGGCTCCAGAGTGATGTGTATCTAGAACAGGGCCCCTTAAGACAGCAAGCTTAGCGTCCTTTTGCTGCAAAGGATGCTGGGATAGCCTCATGTTACTGTGCAAACAAATGATCCACTCATAATTGTGGATATTAAGGGACCACATTACACCAATATCCTATAAGGGACAAAGGGCAAAAACCTCACATTTGACCCTTTCAGATGTGTTCTCCAGGGTCAGCTGGATGATGCTGGAAAAAGGACACCACATTTCCCTGGAGATCATTTCAGCTGAAATTTATGATGCCTCTCTGCCTCTGATGTCCTCTTGTAAGTGGTGAGGTCAGGGTCTCAGAGAAAAATCGCTCACTTCTTAAGAGAACAACATCTCTCAGTGCACTTTAATTGTTAGATTGAGTGTTAATATCAGTTTTAAGTGGCTACATGTAACAGAGATTGATTGCAGGTCTGAAAGGCAACAATTAAGCAACATCACAAGAGAGGAGGTGATTTTGTATTTAATATGAGCAAGGTTTGATTCTGTCATTGGCACAAGTCTGCAGGCAGAAATTCGAAAAACAACAACAGCATGCTGATATTCAGCACAACAACACAGCCTGGAGAGGGATATAGCCTCATAGCCTCATATACAAATTAATAAGCAACAAGATATTATACATTTTTTTAAATGTAATCTTCTTTAAAGCAACATATCAACATTTTCTGGCACTTGTGGCATTTTTGTATATCAACATATCACCACAACTAGCTAATTTCTTTAATGCACATTTATCTGTATTTTTCCATTTATCATGCAACGAGTAATGAAAGAATCTATCAATCGGCCTGTGTGATTCAGAGGAGCAGACTTGATAGAAACAGACAGTGTGATGTATGTTGAACTCCATATCGCCACTTATGGAACACCTTTCGTCCAATCAGATTGCTTGGTCATAAAGAACTGTTGATATAAGGGTTTTTTAAAAGCAAAAAGGTTTATATACAAATGGCTTTAAAATACAAAGCAACACTACAGTTTGAACGGGTTGTTGGAGCATTAGTGCCTTGTGGTCTCACAGTGCACATAAATACCTTCTCTGTGAGATGAGAGGAATGATTGCCTCTCAGCTTATAGTGTGCTGATAGTAATGCATGCAGGAGCTTTGTGGAGGCAACTCTGATTTACGGGTCACAAAAGGGAAAGTGAGGTAAGCACATCAAGCTCTTGCTTTGAAAAAAGCAAAGGAAAGAAAGAGAGATGGAGCAGATTGCCACATGGAAGGGAGAAGAGTACTCATGAATCTGTGCTTCTCTTTTCCTTTGTTGCAGTTTACTCACTGACATATACAACAGGTAAAAAAAGACAAATATTTCTTTCATCTGATGAACTTTTTTCCACAACATATCTTTATCCGCAGCGTCAGTAATAGAATTTCCTTCTCAGAAAGGATGAACAAAGGGAGGCACAGAAATAGAAAATGATACTTGAGGTGAATGATTGTGTGGTTATTGATATGACTCATATGCCTCGCCCCCTGTTCAATTATTTAAAACTTTGCTTCTCTGTCTACCACAGTCTAAATGGCTTTTTTTCCCTTTGAACCACAAGACAATAGTTATGTCAGACTGTTGTAAATTGAGGGTTCAAAGCAAAACTTTGAAGCCCTTGAGATGTGCTGCTGCTCTCCTCCTTAAAGGAATTCTTTACGTTTTTTATATGAATTGAGGTTGTTTGTATAGCATCCTGGATGTATAAGTCATTCAAAGCAGGATCAGAGGTTGACGTTGGAATGTCAGCAAGGGTCAGAGATGAAAACCTTTGAGGCAGGACACCAGAAAACGATCCTCATAGCAGCCAGGCCACTGGAGTCCCACTGTGACGGACTGACCACACCAATGTCTGTGCTGAGCGATTCTCAAACTGATAAAAAAGACAACAAGCTTTAATCAGTGTAGTCTAGGTCTGGAAAAATAACATATTGGCCTATGTAAATTGTCAAATGGCTCCCTGTGTCATGTAAAAAGACTTAAAGAAAATTATATTTGATTTCATCTGTGTAACTTCAACATACTGACCATTTTTATTAGTTTTTTTCCCTTCATAAAAATCAGACCTACACTCCATTTCTCTCCCATAAGGGACATACATTTGTCAACCAGAAATCTCAGCATCTGCGCCTCTTGGCAAACCATGAGGTCACAACACATCTTGGGAGATCATGTGGCATATCTCTGAGGAAGGTGCAAAAGTGTACTGTCGGGCCAACTGATATTTGAAATATTTGTATACAATGATGGATATTGGCACAAGACAGAAGTTGAATTTATTAGTTATTTGCTTGAACATAAACCCCTGCCTCTATGCCTTTAAGGTTAAAACTACTGTACGGAAGTTGTGAGCAATCACTCATAGCTGCCATCTACTGGTCGCTCTTCTTTTGCCGCTACTATTTGAGTTTCTCTCTTATGTTGGGAGACTTCTCTCACGTTGCTTGTTGGAAATGCCTGCATCAAGATAAGAAATGATTCAGATAAAACAAGTTAACTTAATGCATAGGCAGTTGTATCTCTTCATAAAACATGGGAGGCTGGGTGATCAGTTGCATTGAAACTGAAAGGGAACGACATATAATGCCATCAGGTCTAAGCATTGCATCATTTCCCACTTCCTATAGGTCTCTAATAAAGAAATTAAAAGGCAGGTGGGAAAAATCACTATTACAAATCCACATCATTATTGAGACACTGACTTCACTGTAGGACATGAGGGATTTAAAAATAAATCAAAAACTGAATTTAATTCTTATTTTCTTAGACCAGAGAAACATACATGCTTAAGTGTTTTAGATTTATTGACACTATAACTAATTATGAATCTTTATGAATGCTAAATGAAAATTAACTGCAGCTTTATACAGTAGTTTAGACTGTTGCATATTTCCCCCCTATAGAATTTAAATAACCCATCAACATGAAATAGCCTAAGGTTTATTCTTGTTAGGGAATTCACACATTTGGAAAATAACCACTTATGTGAATGGCTTTTGAGCATAATGAGACTTCAACATGGCATGTTACTGAGCCTGTGAAAAACATAAAAACGTGATGAGGAGTAATTTGTTGCTACAAAATACTTTTTAAACCTTGAGCATCCCGGAGACAAACAATGTATGTTTTCCAGTTTTGTCTTTAAAGTGATGCTTTTAGAAGTATAATGTGGAATGGATGACCAAATCTTACCTGGGTTATTGTCACTTGATAAAACTACTGCTTAATACTTCAAGGTTACGTGTTTCTCCTGACCTCTAGTGGTGAAAATTCTCATCCAGCTGCAGAAACAAGTGTATTCAAAACACTCTGACATCACTCTAAAGAGTGGTAAAAGTTAACAATATTCATAATGATACCATTTCTTTACAGGTTGTCAGTAAAGCATTTCATCCACAGAATACAAACAGACATAATATATTTAGTTAAAGAGATTTTATCTACAATCTATTCATCAAAGATGGACATTTTTTAAACACAAATAACACTAAAACATTAGACAGGGAAAGAAAGGAGAAACAAACTGACCTTGAGGACTTATTTTAAGCATTAAGAATAGGCCTTTTTGCAGCCATGTTCACCTGTCGTGGCAGGAAAAGCTGAGGTGTTAATAACATCAACAATGGTTCTGTAACATTATACTTTCCAGTTAGTCATGGCAGTGTGACAGTAAGCCAGTATGCACACTGTCAGTTTTAGACATAGTACATTACACTAGGCAGTTTTCTAGCAATTTACTTTCTGGAATACCACCTATAGCTGCCAGGATTAAAGATGCTGTTTCTGACTTGTTTTGGTATTTGATGAAACAACACATCACATGGAGATGGTGCAGTACTGCATGACCCAGTTGATATTGTGCACTTTCCAAACAAATCTACAGAAAATCTTAATACCAGAAATGAACTGACAACCAACCATTGCCCCTACAAGTCTGGTGCACATGGCAAGCTTATATGTACATATTTTGTTTTTTAATATTGTGTTTCCATAAATCCATGCATTTAATTTTTAATGCAAAGCACATCCAAGTGTGTTGTTGTCTGGAGAAGTGCAATACAAAATTAGTTGCATCGCCAAAAGCCCATTCTTATTGCATGTCAGCTGTTTGACTAATTATTTGCATAGCCTATTTGTTAATACGCCTTTACCACACAGACAGTATTTAACCTGGTAGGCTATATTTATTTGATCTGTGGCCTTGTGGCCTACACGGTGCTTAATTCTATACAAAGTGGTGTTTCACAATTAGTGTGTAGCTTATTTACGATAATGCATGCTTAATTCTTCTACCAAACGTTTTAGACGTTATATAATGTAAGAGAAAATGTTGCAAAGTTAAATGAGCACAGTTTAACCCCTAGTTTGGGGACAGTTTTCACATGCACAATAGTCGGTTTGCAGACGCGTAGGCTGGAAGAACCCTCAACCAGCTAAACATCCAGCTCTCCTCTGATTGGCTGAGAGCGGGTAAAGGCGGAAGTCTACAGATCGGGGGGATTCCCCGAGGGAAGTTCCCAACTCAACCAGGCTATGTAAAACATACGGTGCCATATCCTCTCCAGCGCCTCGTAACTTTGCATCTGAAGATTAGGAGACGACGCAGTGGTGGTGTCAAAACAATAAAGTCTACTTCAACAGTAACTCGAATGAAGGTAAGAGGAGTCTGAGTCTCCGGCAGCGAGGTAAACGGAGCTGAGGAGTTGTTGCTCGGTCGGTTTATCCACCACCGGTTGAATGAGCTATTGCTAACTTGGTACTCAAACTGTAAAGAATACGGAACTGTGAGGACTACGCTTTGAATGACAATTAAAGTGTTTCACTGCTGTTTCTCGGTAGGCTAAAATGTAGTTGACAATGATTTTCTTTTTCTAACTGAGTCTGTTGGCGTTACTGTTGCTTCAACCAGAAGTGGTTTCTGGGTTGTATCAGTGACACACAGGCTACTGTGTAACTATGACTTTAATTTAGAAGCTTCTTTATTTATTAACGAGTTGCTTTGGTTTGGTGACACTGACATCAACGTCTGTCTTTGTTTTTTATTTTTTTTATTTTTTTTTAACCAAATCATCACATCCATGTTGACTATTTCAACAGTAAGTTTGTTGCTGTTCCCAAATTGCTCCTAGATTCCCTTTTAATTCGTTTGAAAGATAATCTTGACAAATACCACTGTAGAAGTCAGTGGTGTTGATATTGATATTGATATTGATATTGATCATATTGATATTGATTAATGTGCACAACATGTGTAAATGCAGTGACAATGTATTTGACAGTAGTTTGCAAACACTATGCTGCCTGTTTACATCTTAAACACATAATATCTTAAAGAACAAGGCATCAATTGTTGAAATGTGAATACATTTTTGCTTTGCACATAAGCTTATGATTCACCGGAACTGCAAATGTTATTTGGTAACAATCAGTTACGGAAGTAGGCTATGTTTTATCAGTTTTTACACAGTTTTGTTACTTGTCAATTTGGCACAACTGTATGGAGTTTTTTGTGATGTTTTTTGTTGTTGTTGTTGTTATAAAATCTAAAAACAAGTCGACATTTGTTGGTAGGGTAATAGGGTCACCATCAGCATGCTTTTTAACTAGTTAAAGATAGAAAGAAAGTTGTTGGTTGTGGTTGGATTGTTGGTATATTTCTGGATATTTTTCTGATCTCGCTTGTAGGGCTCATGTCTGCTGTGTCAGTGATGATTGTGGAGCACACGGCATGGAAAGGAACATCGGAGACCAGCTCAATAAAGCTTTTGAAGCTTATCGCCAGGTCTCCATTGAAAAGGACAATGCCAAAAGGGAGCTGCAGCAGATGGTAACGACGGCGTGAAATGAGCCAAACATGACAAGAATAGCACCAATAATAAGTTAAAAAGTTACTCATTGAAACCCCGTTAACTTGCTCTATTTTACAAAAACTATTAATATGCCTAAATGAAAATGTAACACACACACACACACACAGGCACGCACACAAAGTTATATAAACATTGACCAGACTGCCGATGTATCAGAAAAACAAATATAACAGAAACCATCTTTTTTTCAGACTGAAAAATACGAGCGATACACTCAAAAACTTCAGAAGCAGATAGAGGACCAGCAGCAGGTGATTTTAAAACTTGAAGCTAAGTTATCTGCAACAAGACAAACATCAGGTTAGTAAGCTGATTATCCCTCTGCTCATATGTTGACAAGATCATTCTTTGCCTTTTCACTGCATTGCAATGTGGCCAATTAATATTCAAAACAAGTTGTACCTGAATTGTCAGTAATGAACCTCAGTCTGTTAATGCTTGCATTACCTTCTTTATTTTTTTACTGTTTTGTTTCAAAGGGGAGATGAAATGTGAGCCTTGCAACCATCTCCTGGATGGGGTCAGTGCTTATAGAAAAACACAGTACTCGGTACGTTTGACGTGATTTTCCAGTGCTTTATTTTATTTTTTTTATGCTATGTAAAAAACTGCACTGTGGTGGCCAAAGAACAGGTTTTTCTACATTCTTACACTCTGAATTACACATGAGGGCACTTACAGCTTCCTCTGATATACAAACACACACGTAAGCAGAACTTCTGCTTGTCGCTCTTATGTCGACAAGTTTGTTTCAGGAACACACATGACCAGTGGAAAATCAATAAAGCAGTAACTTTTATGTCCGGTAAATGGCTTATCAAATTGTGACAACTTTGGAGCTTTGTCTTTATGACTCTGTCATAACAGCATTACCTTTGAACATTTTTTTCTCCACTCGTTAGGCTACAAATATCTCCTTTTTTAAATGAGTATTTTTAATCAAGTTTACAGACAAAAGTTTCCACATGTCAATATGTTTTAGTATCATACGTCCATTCGTTAGTTTCAATAATTCATGCAACTGTAAAAACCTCATGTTATTTTGCTGCTGTAACAGTGTTCCCCGTCTATTCTACTCTACACAAGGTGTATCCACTCTTACTTCACCAGATGGTGCTAGAGGATTATCTCACTGCACAGTTCAGCAGTTTGAGCTTTACTCTTATTAAACACACCAGGAAGCCCTTTTCACTTTCAAGTATATATGTGATGTGTATGTATTAACATTATGCTCTATCATTATTGTTGCAAATGATCAATATAAATGCAATGTGTCTTTTTTCAGGAGAATATGGGCACTGCTGCCGTTACAACTAAAATGCCTGTAAACAGCGGCGTTGACTAGTATGCATCTCTACTTGCACACATTTTTTTTTAAATTTTATAAATATTTAACATGACCTTGTAATTAGAGGTTGTTTTTTTTATCACTTTTTAATATTTTTTGTCAGTCAGGGCATGCTTGGCGCATTTGAAGCGATTCAAGGGAAATTCCGGCAGATTCAGTCGCTAACCAGAAGACAAAAAGATCACCTAAAAAGATTCCATGGAAGAACTGATACATCAAACGGTAACATGCAAAGCTGTTATTTTGTTTTACCTGCTGGTTTTTAAGGCCTGTGCCTAAATGTGTTTGTTTTTATTAATTCAATGGCTTTAATTAAATAGGTTTGTATTGGTGTAACAGCTTATGAGTTTGCATGTTTTTGTTTTGTTCTCTAAGATAATTAGATGGCAACACCTTAACTAAGACTATACATGAATGCTTCATTGCCCTCTCGAACTATGGCTGGCCTCCAATGTGAAAAAGTGTGGATAAACACATTTAATAATTCCACAGGAAAATACATGATGTTGTTCCTAGCAGGGTAATAATGAAACCAAATTTTTCTCATAATAGTAAATAGAATGTGATTGAATTAGTTCTCTCTACATATTTAAAGGACCCTACTTTTAATTTGTGCAACTTCTCAAAAATTAGCCAAGCTTAAAATGTGCTTCAACATTTCTGACACAGACAGACAATGTTTGTTATATTTCATGTTTTATCTGCCGCCTGACAGATCAGCAGTTCTCCATGCCCATCCAGTGCACAGACCGCACAGCAGAGGCAGAGAGACCATTCTCCACGGCTCTGAGGTCAGCAGTGGAAGTCCTGCTCCCACCCACGTCTCTGGCGTCTCGTGGCGCCAGCCCCGAGGACCGAGACTTTGTAGACTCTCTCAACAAACTTAGTGTCAAATTCCCACCCCCTGCAGACAGTGAATATGACTTCCTGAACAGCGCTCCAGAGAGGCACATCGGTCTGACCGTGCCCCTGAAGCGACCTCTCGGCGGCGTGCCCTCAACACTGACGGAGGAGGAGCCCGTCGAACTGCCCATGTCTTTTGTCCACCCTCCATCCCCCTCCCACTCCACATCACCCTCGCTCTCCCAGGAGGGTGTGTGGGGACCTCAGCAGGTGAGAATCACAGGAGAAGGTCTGAGAAAACTAGTAGCAAATTATCAGTTTGTGATTGGTCTTTGCTAATGGAGGAGTGAAACGGTGTGAAGTCTCAAAAAAAAAGAAGGAAAAAAAATCCCCTTGGCTTAACTGTATTACTGTGTAATGTGTGCAGATTCTTTTTTTACTTAAGCATGGATGCTCTGGTTATATTTGGCATCTTTGCTAGAATGTGTGAGCCAGATGGAAGTACGTTAGAGTGTCTGAATCTGATACAACAAGTATGATGGTTAAGTGGGATTTTATTTGCTGATGTGTATAAATGCTTCAATAAAAAATGTGAATGACATGCTGCAAGATCTAAAAGTATGATTCCTTCCCTGGATTACATCACCACGCACATTTATAACAGGAAAACACACAAATAGTAAATGCTTGAGTCTAGCAATTGGCCTTTCTGTTACTTCATATTTAGGCAGACTTGGGTTGACAGAGGTCATGTTCATGCGTTTCCTGAAGCAGCTTTAAGGCCAATCATACCAGCATACTTTTTATAGGGTGAGTGTGAGGATTGTTTAGCGTATAAATAATATATATTTTTCTTTGGTTCCTCCTGCTCTGCAGCCCCTCTGGAGCCCTGAGCTGAGCGATGCGGCCAACGTGTGGACTGAGCTGGCTCCTGATAAATGTGCTTTTTGCCACGCTGTGGTTCCTCAGAGCCGAATGAACAGCCACCTCTACTCGCATTTTTCGCCCAAGAATGAAGCCGAAGACTGACATTCAAAGCAGAGACTGACGGACGAAGGCCTCAAGTACTCCTCACAGTATTCATGGTCGAGTCCTGCCTGCCAAGAGTTACATGCGCTGTAATGGATTTTTAAAGACATTGCAATAAGACTTGAATACATTTATTTAATATTGAAGAATTGAATGGTACACTTTTTTGCCCATTATATTTTTCTAATATCGCGTTGAGGTTTTCCTCTAGTACTGAGTGAAGATGATGCATTTTATGGTATATATGAGCAAATAAAGCCGACATTTACTCTCTTATTGAATCTTTTAACGCTTTAAAAAAGGTATAAAAAATCAAGGTCTTTTAATGTAGCCATATTTCAATAGATGTGCATAGGGTGGATATAATGTGCATTTAGCTTTCTTAAACATTTTTCATACAATTTACTTTTTTGAAATGTATTAATATCGTGAAACAATTGTATTTTAGTGAGACATCCTTCTCTGAGGAAAATGTTCAGATTGGCTTTAAAAAATATATTTTTGTAATAATTTCTCCCTCATTTGTAAGGGGTAATGCTATCTTTAACACTTAAAAATCATCATAACATTTTATGTTGTCATTAAAGCAGGCAACACTGATGGCTACACAAATCATTAAACACCAGCTTAATGTTTAGTTGGATGCCCCAAAAATTGAGTGTTGATGTAGTTCTGGTTTTTACCTTAGTTCAAATTCAACTTTATTTATATTCAATAGAAAAAAAAACAACATGTAACCACATGATTTGAAAAAATGATGAAAAAAGACAATTTTCTAGAACAGATCTAATGAAATATAGGTACATGGAACAGATGTCTCATTCAAAGACGGCCCCTTTTGCGAATGTGCATCTTCTACAGTTCAGTACCTTACATTTGACTAAACCTGGGTCTTTTCTATACAGGAGCATCAGCTTTTGCAGTATTTATTCACACCTTCACAAACAATTGCAGTGATTTCCAGCATTCGGTGTGAGGATGTTTGAGGAAAAAGGAGACCCTGTGTGTTGGAGCATTGTTGTGCAGAGAGGACCTCGCAGCCCTTCTGCTATGGGTTGGTAACACTTGTGGTGGGTAGATGAGCTGGTGTGAAGGCTGCAAACAACCTTTTTTCCCCTTCAAAAAAAAAAGTGTCGGGTGTTATAACTGACTACTCATAATCGCGTACTGCTTAGTGGACTGATTGATTTCAATCTTAACTGGTAGGTAGCGCTGAGCATTTCACTGTGTTTCAGAGAAAGCTTGAAGGAGTGTGTGTTAAAATGTGATGTAGTAATGCTATCAAGTCTACCAAACCACAACACAATAACACATCGTCTGCATACAAGTAGTTTTCAATCTTGTCAAATGCTGCTGCTCTACAAATTGATCAAAAGTAATGTGCGAAAAACAGCACATTTTGGAAAGGCAAACCACATAATTTTACATTCCACATCACATCGTGGACACTTAGGGGAGAATGTATTCATATTTTTTTGGCAAGTACATATCCCTAATGATGCTGTCTGGTTAATCTGCGAAGAGTTGAACATTGTGCAGCCTGCATGCTTTTCTCTCCGGGATCATGAACAGCTGCTTGCTCATAATTATGTTGTCATTCATTGTTATTTAGGAGAGGAAACTCGTTGTGACAGCTAGTTTTTTTCCCTTCATGTTTCTGCACACTGTATATCTATACCTGCGCGTCGGCACAGTAATGAGAATTATTTATGATAACCACATATTTGCTCTAGGACATTTTTGCCATCATTTCAAGTAGAATGTGAGATATGAGTGCCACTTTCCTCCTTGCGACATTGGGTACTTGAGGAAGAAGATTTGAAATAAATTCAAGCCTTACAAAAAAATGAAAGAGGACACACACACACATTAAAAAAAAAGAAAAAGGATATGGATTGAGAGACGGGGAAGTAGCAGGCTGATTACAAGGTGTCAAAATTGCCAGGAGCAAGAAGGTGAAAGCAATCAGGGGTGAGAAGAGTGCAGCATTCGTGAGGGGCAACTAATTATCCATCTCATTTGTGGAGAGAGGCATTTGAGGCAGCTCGAGCCCACTGAATGGTGACAGATTGGTGCGGAGGAGAGGGGAGGTGTTAGAACAATGGAGTCCAGCTCACCATCATTACTGCATGCTAATCAGCAGTGCTTCTGCACCAACAGTCGCTGTTGCACAGAGTTCGGGGTGGCAGGGAAGTCAGTGGCTTCAGGGGACTGTAGTCGTCCTCAAGCAGAAAGAGAGAGGGAGGAAAGTGATGAGCAGTATAGCTGTTGGCACTCTTACCTCAGCTTATGGTATCCTTTATAGGTGATCCTGTAAAGAAGCTGATCTCTGTAGCCTGCAAACACAGCTTGTGCTTGCAAGATGAGCTGATGCTACTGGAGTGTTTTTAAGAAGATTTAGTTCTATATAGGGTAGTGCTGGGCAATTAATGGAGTTTCAATTTCAATTTTTGCTTCCCACGATCATGAAAACATTTAATGTAATCAAGATAAAATGTACTTTACTGTGCCGCATGCTGTGTTGCCCTTGTTTTCTCCATTGGTTTTGTCATGTGTGGAGTTTCAAAGTGTTTGGTGTTCAATCTCGACCACAAGAGTACACCACCACTACCTCAAATATTTAGTATTATATATTGTTATTTTATATATATTTTTTCACTTGTACATTTTTCATTTATTGCTTGTTTTTTAAAGTGTTCAGAAAGTATTGTGTATATCGAGCAGCCCTACTACAGGGTGTAATACTTAATACACAATGTGGTGATGTAAAGTTTAAATCATCAGAATTAAGATACATAGAGTAGGTTTTGACATTTTAGACAGTAGTAACTAATTTAAAAGCATATTACATTATCTACCCAAATGGCTATGCCACATTAAAATAAACATCCAGTCTACCAAATAAAAGTTAAGTAATTAAAATCAATCAAAAATGTGATAGAAGACATAGTAAATATTACAACATATATAAACATGAAAAAAAAAATACACATATTTTTCAAACTGATTAAAAAATCACATGTTTCAAGTTTTGAATAAGTTCTGCAGCATTCATTGATTAAAGTAGAACATAAAAACCTGATTCATTATTATGTTAAAAATGGTTGTAAGCACATAACAAATCAAGTTTGTACCCATTCAACATCAATCTAAGGACTTTACTTTTCTAAGTAATATTCAGCTTTGTTCAGGTTGATTTTAATAATGTCAAATTTGTGTTCAAGCTGGGCATCAGCACAACAATGTTGTTTACAGACGGAGAATGCAGCTGTGTCTCACATTGTATTAATTTACTATAACACCTCTAAACCACAATCTTCAAACACACGTTCCCACAGTGATAAGCTGCATCGTTCATGTTGAGCGCTGTTACAATAAATGTGCAAACAATAATCCAGTTGTGCACAAAAGCAAAGTCTTTCCTGATTCATTTCCTGAAGGTTTGTTTACATCAGTAGTGATTGAAGACACAGCTCTTAAACTGGCCTGTACCAGGAGTTTGCAAAACAAAGGGAAAATGCTTATTTGGAACATTGAATTCTGTCCTTTTTAGTGATAAGTGACTGAGTTTTAATTTAGTGCAAAAAAAGCATGCATGTTGCCTTTGACAACAAAGTTTTTTTTGAAATTGCTTTTAATCTAAAAAAAAAAAATCCTTCCTGTTTTGCTTCTTGCTAACAATATGTTATACACATCATCCATTATTCAAATCGACATGTTCTTGCATTCTTGTAAACATTACATCATTGATACCAAGAAATGAGTGTTTTAAATTTCATATTAATTAATATTAGTAAACAATATTATTATAGCTATTGACAGCAACAATAATATTGTACATATTTTAATATTATTTTACAAACATACCTTTTCTTAATTTGCCTGTGATTACTTTATTATTACACTAGACATGAGCCAGATGAGATACTATTTCAATGAGTCATTATTTCCAACAATTACTCGTCTAAATATTTAAACAATATTATCAGATCGGGCCATTGCTAAGAAGATATAACACCAGGAGGAGAAAAAAAGAGATTGTCAAAAGGTCTAATCAATGGAAACAAAACAAAGAGATAGCAAGTGGATTAAGGTCACCAGGCTACAATGGCCTCTTCACATCAATGTCATTTTGATAATTAACAACTTAGGAGAGAAGCATATTCAACTGTCTGTGCACTGGTCACCGTTGGCATGAGAGACTGCCAACTCTCATGGCGTCGCGAGCTGCGAGTATCACCTCACAGTTGTCCTGCCATGCGTTGGGCTCCTCGTGCTCTCTGTCGCAGAAGCGCTGGGGCTGACTTTTGTGTTCGATTAAATGTGTTGAAGCCATCGATGTGCTGTGCAAAGTCTCAGAACGGCCCTTCTCTCCCCGTTTGTGTTTGTTGCAGTGCTTGGTCTGAGAAAACCCTGATTTCTGGAGCCGAGATTTGGCAGTCACAGCAAGTGATGACAGAGGCAGTGGTGAGATCGCACCCAGAACCCCAAAGGAGGCTCACATTTCAGGCTTGTTCAATACACAAAAGCACTGATAGGTGATGTTTGATGAAGCCATTGTTCTGAGAATCCCATTATTCAGCTGTTGTAGCTGTTGTAGGTAACTTGTGTTAGATTTTAGAGCTTGATATTTGTAAAGTTCTGAACTTTTTAAAGACAAAAGTCTGGCTCTCAAGATGTCATCCTCTTGTTATTTTATTGTCGCTGTTAAGTCAGTGAACGTTGTTTTTCTCCTCGACACATGGGGGTGGGATGGAACAAGGGGAATATTTGCGGAATGGTAACTTGCAATTGAAGGGTTAAGGCAGCATGAAAGAATCCATTCTCGGTTTAATGACCTAGCCCTTGCTGGGCGAGGACATCGGGGAACATGCTCTTGACTTGTACTGAATTTGCCAATTAACACCTCCAATAACAGGCTGCCTCTGAACATCACCAATGTAGGAAGAGGAGGAGCAACTCTCCATGCACTTTGTTTTTCAGCCTCTGATCCTGTAATGATGGGGTTTGGAAATGATTTTGCCATATACACTGCTTAGAAAAGTAGAATGAATCATTGCAATAGCTGTGAGATTAATCCTCACTGATTATAAGACTGGCAATGACGTTGGAAATATTTTATTTATCTACGCGCTGCTGCTCGAATCCTTATGCACTTATTGGATATTCTATTTTTCGCACATGCCCATATGGCTGTGTGCAGCTTCAATTAGACACATGGCTGGTATCTAAGATACACCGTGCCTGATTCCTTTTGTCTCTCCTTCTTATTGTCATCCCTGAAAGCACTAAACAACAGCGCCGTCCTCAAAAAAAAGATTGGAAAAAGATCCCTTTAAAATAAGATCCCTGTTCTAATCACCCCCTCGGTTTCGCACATGCTTATCAGACTCCCAAACAACACCTAGTGCAGGTGTGAATATCAAAATCCCCAGTGAAAATCACAGTGGGTACTCTTGTGTTGTCCTGGGAGTCCTCTCACATGCAGCAGTGGCTTTTTGCAGAGGGGCAGATATGCTACTAGCCTAAGGCAACTGCAGAAACACCTTTGGCTAAGTGTAAGGTGGACATCCTTTTACACCAAATGTGCTTAATGACTGAAAAAACTGCCACCCAGATCTAATTGAAAAAGGCGCCTAAGTGTACAGTAGCTGGTTATTGCCCAGTACAATTACACCATAACACAGTAGTTTCACAATTCATTAGCAGCTACTTTAACAATATACAATAATTGAGAGATAGCTGCATAATTGATAGCAGTTCACACCATAGGGAAAGTGCAGCGATCCATCTAATGATAGTAATAAAGTGGAGTGGGTTAGGACGCAGAAGTTAACACTTAAGGTGTGAGCAGTGTACAACTGATGACAAAGGCCTCATCCTAACACTTCATCAACATAACAGATACAAACACTGCGAACATGTTAGTCATGTTAGCAAGGACTGAAGAGATTCACCATCAGATCATTGCTCTCGTGTTGTCATGCCCGGCCACCTTTTTTGTCATGCGGAGAAGAATATGAACCCAGTTAGAGATGCGACACACAAATCAATTCATTTATTCAGTGTTAAGAAACCATCTGGCTTGATTAGAGCTGAAAGTCATCCTGGCAGGCCACTTTCATGACTGACACCTCATAGATTTAGTGGGAGGACAGCTTCATTTGCTTCCTTTGCTCGGCTCAGACTGCACGTCTCGTCATCTTGCTGCACTCTTAAGCTCAGACGTGAACTCAAAAAAATCTCCCACCAGCTCGGTTTACCTCCGTTTACCTCCGTTTGTCTTACAAAAGATTAAGCATATCTGGGTTGTTGTTTATTAATCTTAGACAGTGAGATGTAACACTTTTTGTGTTCTCTTTGTGGAAGCTGTGAAAATGGCACGCCATATGTAATACACTTGCTTGCTGTTGGTCTTGCCAATTCCCCCAAGATCAGTGATTCCTGTGCCAACCTTCTCACTCTCTCTTTGTCCTTGTGATTTGATTGAGCTTGTTGGATTGGACCAGTTTCTTTTTTTTTTTTGATGCTGTGTGTTGTGTTAAAGCTGTTGATTTGATGTCGCTCTCTGTCCAGTTAAAATAACCATTTGAACCAAAGCATACATGTTCATTTATACCTCCGAGCGTATTTGTTAGAATTAGTCAAAGATAGTTAAAGCAGTGATTAAACAGCAGGAAAAAAAAAAACCTTAAGAGCACAGGAGGATAGTGTTTTTCCACTTCTAATTCTGCACAAAACAAATTGGCTGCATATTTTGTTCACACCTTTTGTAACCTGGGGATAGCAAGCGCAATTCTCCCTCGTCATACCTGTGACAACAACCTGCAAAGTGCTCCCAGTGCCCTAATCTGCGAGCTAGAGACCTGCTGCTGCTGCTGCTGCATGTAGATGTTGTTTTCTCGTTCCTCTGCTGCTTGTCCCTGTGGTTTTTTACATTCACACACCCACTAGAATCACACAAGGTAAAAGAGAATATGTGTCTTGCAAGCTACCATTTTTTTCCCTCCTGGAAAACGTGTTAGCGTTGAGCAGAAAGCAATAAAGGCAAACTGATGGTGTTTGATTTAGAAATGGCAGTCTGACCATGATTTTAGCATCAACAGATGGCCAGTAGATTGGTTTAAATGAGTAACACCACTGCCTGCTTTAGAGTTGGCTCAAGTAGTAGAGTAGTGTACTACTGTCTGATCAGATCTCCTTGTGTGAATGATGATGTCACCATGATAGATGCTACTCAAGTGGGATCAGACCTACTCAGTGGTGCCTGTAGAGATCAGCTCAGGGAGATCCCCGTCTGGCTGCATTATTCAACAATACTCCCTACCTCTCCCAGGGAAAAGAAGGGACTGTTGAATATTTGAAAGAGAGTATTTGATTTTTTATTTAAGTGTATAGATGTGGATGGGAGATGGGGGAAAAAATAAAGATAGTGCCAGTCAGTGCAGCCTGGACGGTCACCAAGGCAACTTGCCGAGTTTTTCGAAACTGATCTACGGGACTTCTTGGCCGTCTCACTGGGGGACGGTTTGGAAAAGTGGGCTTCTTCGAGCGCCTTTTGACTGTGACTTGTAGTTGACGGATCATTGATCATTTTAGTCTCATATTTAAAGCCATTAATTAGTTTGAAATTGGACCAAACAGTCTAACATAGAGCTGTTAAGTCACCTGCATATTTCTCTTCGTACAGCTCTGCTGGTTGCTACTTTCTTTACACATTGCACATTTTAACTCATATTGTAACTAAATGTAACAGGGTTAGGTATGTACCTTTATCTTTTACTGTCATGTTGTTCTAAGTAGCCTACACAAAATCTGCCTGGTAGCTGTGAATGTTTGAGGGATGTACAAGTGTTAAAGTTAAGAGACTCTTCTTCCTCAATTTCTTCTTCTGTGGTAATTTATTGTTACCAATTGTTGTATGAGTAATTGCTGCTAGCTTGAAGTTACAGCCTACTTAGCTAATAATGTTGTTTAGACCTTTTTGTATTCAGTGTGGTGTCTGGAGCAGGCAGTACGGTGATTCTGTTTCACTATATATTTCTTACAATGTTACCATGTCCATCTTAACATGTTAATATTATTATTTTGCTGAACTGGGGCAGAAAAAAATGACGTTTTAGGAAGGATTGCTGCTAGCTTAAAGTTACAGCTAACTAAGCTTAGTCACTTTGTGTTGTATGTTTTTTAATCCGTTCTGGGAGCTGGAGCAGGCAGTTGAATTCACTCTGAGGATCTCTTTTTTTTTAAACATGTGTTTATGACAATCACCAGTGGTCAACCATAAAGAGATGCTGGCTTTGTGGCATCCCCATCTCTAACCACCAAAACACACAAGTCCACAGTAACATCAACACAATGCTCTTTAGGCTTAACTAATATTAGACATATACAGTATGTAAAAGGTATTCTGAATCCCCTCCGGACTCCTGAGCTGTTTGTTAAACCAAATGCGTCAATATTTCAGTCGCAACATAAGAAAGGAAATCTGCTCATTGATAACGTACCAAACATTGTGCCAGACAGCCTATTTTCAACGACAGTGTAAAAAAAACAACAACATGGCTGCAGAACCACTGCTCAGATCCTGACGAGCCAAGCTGACTATCGATCCATCTGGCTCCAAAGACACTGTCATGTCACCTTTGCATTTAAGTGTTATCTTGTCAGCTTCAAATGATCTAGCTGTCAGATCTGGAAAAAGCCGGCCTGGGTGATGTTGCTTTGTCTCTAATGTACAGCTGTTGCTACAACTGATTACACCATACCTAAATCCAGTGATTAGACTAAGTTTTTTGCGTTTGGCAAGATTTTCAACATACTTTTTCATAGTTATAATCTGCATGACATTTGATTATTAAATCTGCAATGTCAGTCAGTTCTTATTGTATTCTGTCCTCGGTGTTGCCCTTCCTCTTGTGTAATTAAAAAGACAACACGGTCAATGTTATCAGAAACCCAGTAGCAGCTCAAACTAAGTGCAAATTGCCTCAACATTGATTCCTCTTTTATGGCAGACATAACTGATAGCTAAAGGGGTCGGAATCCAGCTTTGTGGTGATGGGGCATAAACTCATTTGGCTGCAAGGTGTGGTAACAGGGTGAAAATTTGCAAGCAGATTCACTGCCTGCTAATGATAACACTCTCTGCATTAATTCTCATGTTTTCACTTACGTTTTTAAACCTTCCATGATTTATCTCTTCCCTTTTTTCTTACATGAATCATTGTATGATGTCCAATGTCTAATTTGGTTCCTCAGCGTAGCGCCTGAAAGCTTCCCGGTCATTTAGAAAACAGACTCAGTTGCTGTTGGAGATGCTGAGGGCCGGAGAGAGTGTCAGGTTGCTATCAAGGCAGTAGTAGGACACCAGCCAGACGTTCACACTTGGAGCATCCTGGTGAGGCTGTGAAGATGGATTCTGTCTTGATTTTACAATAACGTCTGCATTTCTCATCCTTTTTAATCTGTGTGAAGCAGTGGCACAGTGTGATATATTCTGAGTGCCATATACTGCATGGATTAACATTTATAGCGTAAAGAAAATAATCTGTACATTTCCTTCTTTCCAAAATCTCATAATTGGCAAAGTTTGCTAGAAAACCACGTTTGTTTGTGACAGCCTGGATGTGAGCGCTGGAGACATAAATCATGTCACATTTATTTTTCCTCTCAACTTCTCTTCCCAGTAGAATTCAGAACTGATCATTAACCTTTCCTTTAGTTCCTTCCCTTGCCTGGTCACATTTCCTCTCTATTTGGTTCCTGGCCCCATATGCCACTTTCCTATTTCCTGCCTGCAGACAGCAGGGAGTAGCTCTATTATCACCTTCCTAGAGCTGTCTTTGAATGTGAGAGGCAATTCCATTTCACTCAGCCATGGGGAGGAGGAGGAGGAAGAAAAAAAAAATGCACACCATAGAGCACTCAGAAATTGGTCGAGGGTTACTTTATATAGTCGGATGTAATACTATGTTCTTGATTCAAGGATTTAAGCATTTTACAATGCATGATGCTGGTGTTATTGCATGACAGTTCTAAATAAGAGCAAAGGTTAAGTGTTGCGAATCAGGTCTGTTTGTTGTGTGAACACGATACCATTTATACGTCCTCTTTTGAAATATTAACAATGCTAAAGCAGTTATATTTTACTGCTGTGAAGTTGTGCTAAACACGCGATAGACGTCTTTAATGCTTCCACTGTACGGTGCTTTCTCCCTCTCCATTTTGCGACATTTTACTCAAAGCCTGTGTGTGTTATTTTTGGGCTCCACCTTCATCTTTTTTCCAGCTTTTATCAGCGTCTCGTTCTTTGGACTGCGAGGGCTCTTGACAATATTGCTCCTGGATAAATTAAACATGAGTTACGTAGAGTGATAATCTGTGGGCCTCTCTTTTCACACTGCATTCCCAATGAGCTGCGTGTTGGCCTGGTGTTGTTGCCTGTGATTTTAATGAAGATTATTCTTGTAACACGACAGTTGCCTGTTTGCTCCTATTCTCCCCAAATATTTTCTCTTTTAACAGAGATTTTTTTTTCATTTTTTTATGTGATCTGTGCAGCATTTGTATTTCTTATTAAAATATTTTCTGTTGCAGGTCAGTCACAGATAAAATCTTGGATATAATCAAAAGATATTGAGGTGCCAAATTGTGAATGCCGATCCTTTGAAAACAGGTTTCTGTGTTGTTGTTTTTAAGATGAAAGCTTTAGATTAGCTTCAGCCTTGGTTTTTATCATCAATGAGCAGCTTTAATAAGACAATTATTTCATGTTTTAACCATATCAAAGGAAAAAAAAAAGCTAAACTTAAGTTACTGGATTGGATCGGTCTGATCTCTATTGTTCAGGTTAAGGCTGATAATGCTCTGTAAACCTCCAAGGATCCTCAGAGGAGTAAGTGCACACTTTATGGCATGGCCACTCTTAAAATGGAACTGATGTTTTATAAATAATTTCAAAGTAACAAACATCAGCCCTCACAATCACAGCCATTCAATGATATTCATTTGGCACAAGTCAGTTTCATTTCTGCGTGCTTTTCATCAGAAATGGCTTAAAAACTGGAGTTATTCTGAATTTTTTATGCTGTGGGCTTACTGGGGACAGTGGCCGTGTTCTTCACTCGCAGACGTCTGACAGTGCATGGCAGCAGAAATAACAAAATGGTCACAAACCCCAGCTGCACTCCCCGGGTCACACAAGCTCTTTAAATATTAAAGAGAGACTAGCAACAAACCAAACAGTTGATAACGGGTCAGAAGCAGGTGATAAAAGAAGTTTTGGTCGGGGCATTAGCCTTTCTGCTAACTTTGGGATTCCTGACATTATATCCTCACAATTTGTTTAGTAACATCATACACATCAGAGAGCATGAAGCAGTTTTAGGTTTTACTCTCAGGGATCGTCCTTCCCAGAGGAATACAATATTTCACAAGTGTTACTTTGCTACAGAAATTTGTATGAGGTGAAAGTCACACATCTATAATTATGCATTCATTTTACATACCATTATCTGTATTTATGTTCTACTACTTCTTTAATGGGGGGGTAGCTTAAGAATATTTTCCCATTGACTTAAACTACTTTTCCCATTGGATTTGACTAATTGTCATAATGGCACTTTCCTGTAAAGCATAGAAACATCTGAAGGATAGGGATAGAAAGACAGAAGATAAAAACAACTGAAAACATGTGATTAACAATGCAAAGGTTTATCAAACAGCATGTTAGGGGTATTTTCACACGGGACTTTGGTTATCATGCAGAAAAACTGTAAATTCAATAACAATAAAAACATAATTTTGCAGTTTTTTTGGGATGTAAAAGCAAAAAAAAAGAAAGAAAAGCAATTCACTGAGATGCAAATAGTATAAAGGAAAAAATGAATGAATAACTAAATGAATTTAAATAATACAGCTCTCTTATTTATCTTTTTTATGTAATATATGAAGTGTTGAAAAATTAAAATTGAACAATAAAATGCTTGCCAATAATTAGGAAAGTGATTTGATGATTTATTTAATTGTGTGACAAAAGTAAGAATAGAGAAATGAATTGTGAAAGAAAATATAATCAGTTTCATGTCTATGTGTTATTTGTGGATGTATCATCTCAGTAGTGCAGGCTCAGGTTTGGAATAAGCACAGGAACCATTTCCCTTTGCATTTCCTCTGAACATCCCACTCACCTGTCCTGAGGTTAATTTGTTGTGAGCTTTGTGGTAAAGAACCCCGGTTGGCTTTGCTCTGGCCATCAATAATGAGCAGGTGTAGGAGTGCACTGCTGCGTATAGACGCGTGTCGCTGTGTGTCCAGGGAGGGCGACTAATAAGGGTTTAAAAGCCACAACTGTCCACTCCGCCCCTTAGCAGGCCTCCAGCTGTCTTTTTTTCTGTCAGAGGGCACACTGATTCCCTGTGACAGAGCGGATAACTGATGGCAACAAACCACAGGGGGCGATAGTTATGTTAACATAGCACAAAGCACTTCCACACTTAATCAGATTAGCCATGCTAGCTAATTAAAGACTTAAGGTAAACACAGGTTTTGTGTTGTTGTTTGTTTTTTTTAAATCAAAGAGCCAGGAAAGAAAGAGAAGAAATACTTCACTTTGATTTATTGATGGAAATTGCAATGTCACGTCTGGCAAACAACATATAAATAAGTTAAAGGCCATCTTAAATGCATTCCCATGAAATTTTTAGTGCCGCTGTAATATAAGCCACTACCTGTCATGAATCCCAAATAACCTTGGCTCTATCCTCTTAGTTGAGCCCTAGTGCGCCTCATTCCTTATTACTGGCCTGACAGGGAAATGTTTACCCATCCGACAAGAGACAAGCCATTTCATAGTCGGGAAAAGCAATTTCACCTGACTGGAGGAGCACACGATGTCCCCCATATCCTTGCTGGCTATAATTTTGTTGTCATTTTGTGTGCTGTGATCATATCATCGAAGTGACAGTGCTGGGCATTAGGTAAAATCCCTAAGCTGGTGCTCACTTTCAGGCTTTTTCTCTCCTTGTCATTCACATTGATTAGATTAGACCCAGGTGGCGAGCAGATTTCTTTGGCCCAACAATAAAAATGGTGATACAGGTCTTGGAAAAAAACTGATTGTTTAAGCTAAACAGAAAATCCCTTATTTTTTTAATGTTTCAAATATTTGTACATGTTTGTATTCAAACTGAATTTTGAAGTATATTTCTTGTGGATTTGTTCAAATTCAGGTCTGTATCTAATCTTATACTGAACCTGCACTGAAAAACTCATATATTCATGCATTTACAACTTCATCATTTTTGGAGGGTTAATTCTAGTGTAAGTGCAGGTCAAGGGGACCCAGTGCATTCAGCTAATCTGGTCAATGCAGTGTTTGTACAAGGCATCAGGCACAGATCCCAACCTGCACTCTATAATCCCCCTTGAGGGACCAGGCTGGCCACGAGCATTACGTATCAGCCCCCCCCCCTCCTCTTTGGTTATGTCCACTAGCTGTGTGGGCCAATAGAGAGGCAGGATTTAGGCTGATAAATAGGCACCAGAGCACCTAAGGGATACAAACTGAGTCACTGCACGGGTGTTCAACAATTGGTTGGGAAAAAAACAAATTATTTTGCTTATTAAAGATTAGTGATGGAAGTGAACCATAATCCTGTAATGAGGAGAGCAAAGAGCGACCTCTATTTCTTGCTTGGGTGCAGACAAGCCCGTACTTGCACGTTTCACAGGAATAGATTGCTGGACCCTATAGCCTCATGCAGTAATGACCACTCTTGTTAGCTTCAGAGCTTCATGGCTGTTCATTAGAGACACAGACTTGATGTGGATGTACCCGACAGTGAAGCAGGCCTCCATTGGTCTGCACCTAACCCTGCTTGGTTGAGACTGCTCCAGACACACTTGCTGGTTTATGACACTGCAGAATAACTAAAGCAAAAGTTATTTAAAAAAGGAGTTGAAATTATGCATTTTAATGGTTGTACTGCTTCATATTGAAAAGTGTGATATTTCACAAGAAAGACGCCTGTCATACAATTCAACACTGAACGTTGAACACATCTCATTGTTTAAAAAAAATGGTAGTGTTATATCAACACCTCACAGGCATCATAAAGGTGGTATTGAATCTCATTACTATATAGAGTGCACCCACTGAACTGGACGTTTATAAATGCAATTTTAAAACAAAGGCTTCACAATCATAGAATGGACTGTATTGAAGCAGTTTGCGTTTAAATTACAAAGAAGCTGAGGAATGTGCATTTAGGATTGGAACAATTTCACATGCCATTCTGAAACCTAATTTCATCTTCTGAAGCATTCAGACAAAGTTTGAATATACTGCACTGAAGACTTTGAAAGGTCAAATCAATGATAGAACTTTCAGTGTTTTTTTAATTGTAATTCTTATGATACCATCTAGCAGCTAACAATAAACTTAAACATCTTAAATGAAAGCTTCATCAGAGAATTGCTGGCATCATCTTTATTTCATATAATGTGTAGGAACAACTTTAAACGAGTATTTTTTTATACCTAAGAAGATCTCATTATGCCAGACTTATAGGAGTTTTATAAACCAGTAACTCTGCAATAACTTTTCCACTAAAGAAAAATGTATTCTTTCAAATCCAATTCCATTTAAATCAGCAGTCTGCACAGGTTTTTCCTCTCCTTCCTGTGACATGTATTTGCCACAGCAGCCGTGCTATCAGTCCTCCGGTTCATAACTTTACAGCTTATAAAATATTAACGAGCAGTGGGACTCATAAACACATCTTCAGTGGGACGCCATGATTTCACGCTATATCACAAACATTTTAAGGCATCAGATGCGCTGCCTGTCATGGACTGTCATTTTTGGTGTGTTAATAATATATCCTGGTTTCTCCCGCAGACATACTTTGGCACTCATGGCGCATAAATAGGTAAATAACGCAGATAAATAGGTAAATAACGCAGCTGACGCGAGCAGAAAACAATATTTTTTCATGGAATTTCTTCCTTATCTTTAATATTTGTGTTTTTATTGTTTACATATTAGAAGAAACCGTCTAAGTCCATATGTTAAAATCAAATAAAGGCCTATGTCACCCTGCAAACAAATCACTTTGCTCACAGCGCTCCACAGATTGTCCTAATTAAGAGCTGTCTAATTAAATTACAGCCCTGAGTTAACCAATGGCCATACTTGTTTCATTAGCAGAGAAGGCAGAGTGATGGAAAGAAAATCCTTCCTGATTGCAGGATGGTGTCAATTGGCTAATTTGCTGCCTTCGGTGCTTCAAGTCATCGCAAAAGGCGTTTTCCTCGTGTTAGATTTGGAAAAGGCGTGTGCACAGGCTTGTGATATAGGTTGAGCTGACAGTGGCTTCCTATTGAGCCATGCAGGTCGAGAATTGCATCTCGCCGGCGAGTGAACTCTCCAAGAAATTTATGAATGTGGGCAGTGGCTTCTCGGGCTCCGATAGATCAGAGCTTTCGTTACAGGACCATCCTATTAGATCTGCGAGTGACAACCTGGAGAGAAGTTCACCTCTGAAAAAAAACTCTAGGGAGATGACGAATCAGTCAGAGGCAGACAATTTTCCCGACTCCAAGGACGCATCAGGGGACGTCCAGAGGGGCAAACTCTCTCCTGATCTTCACGGAGTCTCTGACATCCGTCATAATTTCGATGGATCTGCAGGAGAAAGGTGCATATTTTCTCCATCCGCACAGCCTCAGTCAGTCTCAGCAGCCACCATGTTCCCGTATCCGAGCCAGCATGGACCCGCGCACCCGGCTTTCTCTATTGGAAGTCCCAGTCGCTACATGGCCCATCATCCGGTCATAACTAATGGAGCTTATAACAGCCTTCTGACCAACACTTCTCCTCAAGGCTACGCTGCGGCCGGCTACCCTTACGCGCAACAGTATGGACACACGTACCAAGGAGGGGCTTTTTACCAGTTCTCCTCCGCACAGGCAGGACTGGTTCCGGGGAAAGCGCAGGTGTATCTGTGCAACAGGGCCCTGTGGCTCAAGTTCCACAGGCACCAAACGGAGATGATCATCACAAAGCAAGGGCGGTAAGTGAGCGCACACATATGGCTTACAAACTTTCACACTCAACAGAGTTTTTCCAACATCATTTTCAATCATTATTTCCCCAAAATTAAAAAGGTTAAAAGCTCCAAATATTTTTGAGATTTCTAAATCTGTGTTCCATTATTCCCCGCAGACGAATGTTTCCATTTTTAAGCTTCAACATCTCTGGCCTCGACCCAACTGCTCACTACAATATATTTGTGGATGTAATACTCGCTGATCCAAATCACTGGCGATTTCAAGGAGGCAAGTGGGTGCCATGTGGAAAAGCAGACACGAATGTGATAGGTATTATTTTCTTACAAAAATAACACAATTAATATTTTCCTTTCAACAGTAAAACTTTTTTCATTTATTTCGACCATCTTATATGGGTAGTTAAATTAAAATGTTATACCTATAGAAAAGAAATGTATTAATTTACAACAATCCATAATCCATATAATGTTTAATTTCTCTTTATTTCTGCATTTCTAGGAAATAGGGTTTATATGCACCCGGACTCACCAAATACTGGTGCGCACTGGATGCGCCAAGAAATATCGTTTGGAAAGCTAAAGCTCACAAACAACAAAGGTGCCTCCAACAACACCGGGCAGGTAATGCAACATCATGTCCAATACTTCATGTGATTTCTTTTTTTTGGTGATCATTAATGTTACACCTCAAGGGAAATGCATTTAGTTTATCCTCCCTTTTTCTTCTTTATTGCGCAGTCTAAATATTATTTGGAATGTGGACTGGTTTTCTATCATGGTGGCTGTAAAGTTTGCAGCTCAACAACAGATGCGCATAATCAGTTGATTTAATAAAAATGAGAAGGCTCAAATTAGGCTATTTTGTTGAGTGTTCAGCTTTAACCATCTATGCAAAGTTGAAGGCGAATTCCTGACGCGCGTCTCTGATTGCATCTCCAGATGGTGGTCCTCCAGTCTCTCCACAAGTACCAGCCCAGGCTCCATGTGGTGGAAGTAAACGAGGATGGGACAGAGGACACGAGCCAACCAGGAAGAGTCCAGACTTTCACCTTCACAGAGACGCAATTCATCGCAGTCACAGCCTACCAGAATACCGACGTAAGGCCGCTTCATATTTCACACAACGGGGAAAAATATGCGTCAAACCAAGCCACTTGTCCATTAGGCAATATTTAAATCACTAAAAAAGGAGACTTTTTTTACATTTTGAATTAGTTTACGGATTTTTTTTAAAATAAAGTAGAACTTAAAGTTTTGATTAAAAAAAGCCTCATTCAAGCGACATCAAGGCACAACTTCTCACACATCTTGAGGCTCAATGTGAGGAATACTTTTTAGATTTATGATTTGGTACACATATTTTTCCTAATCAAATACATTATTTTTCCACAGATTACGCAACTCAAAATTGACCACAATCCTTTCGCCAAAGGGTTCCGGGACAACTATGATACGTAAGGATTATTTGTTTAGTTTTGTTGAAAAATAATGTTGTTGTCACTTTGTTTAATCCTGGTGAATTGCTCACATTGTAGGCGGTTTATTTAATTTTTTTTTAATCTACTATGGCCTTAAAAATGTGTATTTTTGAAATTACTGCAATTGGAACAAGATGTTCGTCCATTTACCAGACACATGCATGACATGTGTAACACTCATTCTTTAAGAATCATTGTTACATTCTTTACACGACATTATTCCTAATTTATTTGAGGGCCTGCACTGAAACCAGGTACATGTTTAGGTGTTTTTATTTTGCTGCGTAAAATTCAGTTTGTAAAACAACAGAAAAGGCGGCAAGTTTTGGTTTATGCAACTTTGCAGCTATTTTTCCTTGTATGGGGAAGGGGCCTTCTCCAACATTTCTCTTGCGTCAAAATGAGATCGATGTTTTCAAACATTCGCCACACTTCCGCAATATGAGGATCTACAAATTAAGTTTTTGGTGAAACGGATATTGACCTGAAAGCTTTTGATTTTTAGACAAACAGCCTGTTTAATTGCTGAATTGTTTCTCTGTTTTTCCCTCCATCTTTTCAGTGTCTACACGGGCTGCGACATTGACCGCCTAACTCCATCACCGGGTGACTCTCCGCGTTCACAGATCGTGCCGGGTGCGAGATATGCCATGCCTAGCTCTTTCCTGCAGGACCAATTTGTCACCACTTATGCCAAATCTCGCTTTCACCCTGGCGTGGGGACTGGGCCTGGCACGGAGCGCAGCGTCCCACTCGGCAACAGCTTGCTCTCCCCGCAGCAGAGCGAGGAGCCCACTGTTGCCACCCCCCCGCAGCGATGGTTTGTCACCCCTGCCAACAACCGCCTGGACTTTGCTGCCTCGGCATACGACGCCGCGGATTTCGCCGGTAACGCGGCCACCTTGCTGTCCTATGCGGCGGCCGGAGTGAAGGCTCTTCCTCTGCCGACTGCGGGCTGCTCCAACCGGCCTCTTGGCTATTACGCAGACCCGTCGGGCTGGGGAGGACGCACGCCGCCGCAGTACTGTGGCGTCAACAGCAAGTCCAGCTCGGTCTTTTCCTGCTGGCCCGCTAATTCTCTCGGTGGGAGAGCAGGTGCCAACTACCTGGTCGAGGAGGGAGAGTCCATCCCGACGGAGAGGTCACCGATCGGCAGCTCAGAGGAGACCAAACCCAAAGACATGACGTCAGAGTCGAGCTGGATAGAAACGCCGTCCTCAATAAAGTCAATCGATTCGAGCGACTCTGGGATCTTTGAACAGGCCAAAAGGAGGAGAATCTCACCTTCAGCAACACCTGTTTCTGAGACTGTGTCCCCGCTCAAATCTGAGCTGTTGGCACCCAGAGAGTGCGAGAAAAACTGCACAAAGGACATTGGTTACTATAGTTTCTATCCTCACAGTTAAACTCTATCTATCTATCTATCTATCTATCTATCTATCTATCTATCTATCTATCTATCTATCTATCTATCTATCTATCCTAAAAAAGATAAAAAGTTAATGGCCAAAGTGTAAATTCTTCCACTTCCTCCTGATCTGTTGTATCATGAGTTGGGCGCCAGCTGTTGAGTCAATATACACTGTAAAAAATATAAATATAATGTACATAATACTATTGAACATTTGGTGATAGTGATTGGATGTACACATTCTAGAATAATTCTTAGTGTTTCAAAGAGCGAGCCTCCTCTGTTCAGTAGCCTGAAACTGTTAGTAAAGAAAGATATTAAAACTGTACATGGACATTTTCTTGTGTAGCATAAACTGGCATAATACTCCCTGTCAGTGGAAAAAAAACCTAATGTATTTTGTACTTTATCAAAGCTGTAGGTTACGAGATGTTTATAACGTTACCGATCACTGCTATAATACCTGTGGTTAAAATTGTTTAAATGTTGGTTAATGTAGTTTTAGAGTCTTTTTTATGTTTTCATTTGGCCGGTTATTTTTTTATAGCCTGTATGCTATATGCTATTGTGAAAATCTCTGTATCTGCTGTAATGTGACTGAAATATAATAAATGACGTCAGGAAAAGAAACTTTTCACTTTCTTAGAATTAGGTAGTATAATGCTCCTATTGAACAGTCTTGATTTGGCTGATTTTCGTGAACGCATCATGAGGATTATCTTTCCTTTTGCATCAGGACAGTGTGAAGGTGCATACAACGAAGAATACTTAAATCCAGATGATTAGACTTAAATAATTATTCCAGTTCAGTGATGAGTAAAAGAGACACTTTGCGCGACTGCGTAGTTTCCATGACAAAAACTACAAAAAAATAAGGCCGGGCTTTTGTGTGCCTGCTGAGTGGTCAAGACAATGGGAGGAGAAAAGAAGAAAAGGGAAGATAAAAAAAAAAGGTACGGTTTAATGACGTGGAAAAATGGCACAATGAATTAGGGCCCGAACATATGGATTTCTATGAACCGAGTTAAAGTCTCCTCTTCAAATAATATAGCCTATACGTCATAACTAAAAGGGATCCATCTTATTGACAATTATAAAAAGAAGGCTACCTTACTTATTAGATTTAACATTAGAAATCTCACTTCTCTCCAATATTTTTTTTGGATTGACTGTTTAAGCCAATTTTAGAGAGTGATTTTTTTTCTTTGTTATAGTTAGACAATTTTTCTGTTGGGCAACCAAAGGAAAGTGACACGTTAAAAAAAGTATTGTCAGTGTGAGACTGCTTAAAGAAACAAACAAAACAAGACGACGTGGCCGTGGGTAAGGATAAATCAAACAGCACGCTTTCTTTTATTTCAGAGCTGATTGGTTGATTGCTTTTTAGATGATTCAGACATATCATATCTATACTCTGCCTTAATACTCAGATCTTTAATTGGATAATTAAAAAAACATGATTAGGCCTAAACACTATTAAAGAATAATTAAGTTATAAAAATATTCTAAAAACAGATGCGTAATAAACTCAATTCGCACTTAATTGGAATTTCAATGTGAAATAGAAGCTCACAGCTGTTAAAAACGTGTGGGATTTAGCCGTATGTGTATGCGTGTTTGTGTTTGTGTACGTGTGTTTATGTAGGCTATGTGTGTGTGTGCAACGTGTGTGCGTGCGTGCGTGTGTGTGTGTGTGTGTGTGTGCGCGTACGTGCGTGTGTGTGTGCTCACTGTGACAGTCAGGCTTTCTCACTGATAAACAGCAGATGGCGATAACTGAATGCAGGTCCCGTATTTAAAGCGCTCTCTGGAGGTCGTTCCAGTCCAGAGGTACAAATCTGAAACGGATGTTTCAAAATTACTATTAAGCCTTTAATAAGTTTTTTTTTTTATTTACGTCCTCAGTTTGACTCTGGATTCAACTGCACGTGGATTCAGATGTAGGCCCAGATGGCCATTCTGTAGTCTTAACCTCTTATGATTAAGAGTATAACCTTCGAAAGACCAAAAAACAGGACACAGTGCAAATATAGATACAGATGTCAATATAAGGGTTTTAAACATGGAGCAGCAACGTGGGAGATTTAAAGCAATTTTTTAGTAGGCTATGTCAGGGGCCTTTTTTGTGTGCGTCATATCTTTCAGTGCTCCGCAATGACGTCCCAAAACAATACATTTGATCACAATTTTGTCCCCGGCTTTATATATTCCATTTAATCACTCATCTGAACATGTGAGGTTGATCTCTTACAGGCGCTTGTTCTTGACTTTATCCACAATTGGTGGGCTACATAGCTTGATCCAGCTGTACTTTTGTGAAAGCTTTTTCCACAATTTCCCAGTTTTTTCCACAATTTCCCAGTTTGGGATCAATAAAGTACATCTATCTATCTATCTATCTATCTATCTATCTATCTATCTATCTATCTATCTATCTATCTATCTATCTAAATATTCGGTTCATAAAAGGTAACATGATAGGCTATCCAAAGACGCAGAAAACACTAAATCATTATTCACAGAGAAATAGCTGTAAATTAGAATTGCAATTAAGGCCTACTTAATTTTTCACAATGATTTAAAAGGAGATGTGAAGTAAAAAACATACAGATTGCATAGCAGAGTTTGAATGCAGCATTTTTCGCTCAGCCCATTGAGCCCAAGTTCGACAAAAAAAACAAACTCAAAAGAAATTGTTATATAACTTGCAATATTACACCTCATGGGACACTCTGAAAACATGGTCGCTGCAGCAGTTGTTGCTTATGGAGATTTCAGCCTCCTCGCATCTGAGTCTAAATCAAAAGCTATTTAAAACGTCCACGTCCGCTCGCTAAGAGATACACGTTTGGATGAACGCGGAGGACAGCACCAAGCTTCTGACCGACGATGATATAAACATGTGACCGCTGTGCTGTCGCTCACTTTCAGCTATACACCTGCAGGGATAACACACAGCGTAGGTCTCTCCTCATCTATGTGACGCTGGGGAGCTGCTGCAGGGAGAGGAGGATGGACACCACGGACCAAAGTGCTCAGATAGAGCCGCTGCTGCCAACGGTAACGAGTCATGCTCTGCAGGTACAAATATTTATTTCAAACGCATTTTTACACGGGCTGCCAATCTTTATCTGCAGTCTATCATAACGCTGTTGTTAACATTCTAAAAAAAGCATGCATCTTTTTTTAAATACATAAATGCTAAAGGCACTAAGTCCCCAGGGGGGTAAATTTACAACCTGTAGAGCTTCACTCACTTACAGGAACGGTGTCTAGAGGAATCACTGTTTTAGCAGTGTGATACTACAACACTTTGGATAATAGTATTCATTCTAATTGAAAAGGGCACAGCCAGCAGGCTTTCACAGGTCCTTACTATGTTTCATTATGATACTGTTTTAAAGTCTAACGTGTTTGCAGTAGGACTGATTAAATGATGTCCCATTGCTTTGTGTTAAAGCTTTTTACACATGACAGACGTCCTCCTTACAGTGAAATCAGACAAAGGTGACCTTGATGTAATCAATTGGTGTTGGACAAGATTGGTGAAAAATGCTAAATACTGTAGCTACAGGCTGTACAAATGCATGCTAAGGCAGCTAGCTCCCATACACAGACATCCTTACAAAAAAAAACTGCAAAATTTCTACAAGTGTTTTGGGAGACTTTAGTCCTTTAGCTGTAAAAGCAAAAGTAAGTCCCCCAGGCAACATTTTCAGACACACGTGGGTAGTCCCTGCTTGGTCATTGCTGATCATTTGGGAGGAGATTTGTTATTATCCATTTACTGTTTACACACACACACACACGCACACGCACACGCACACGCACACGCACACACACACACACACACACACACACACACACACACACACACACACACACACACACACACACACACACACACACACACAAAAACAGATTTTTCCATTTAGCCAAAGGTTTTAGACTGACAAGCTTTTGGCTGAGAGTGTCTTTGCTGCTCTAGTGCTTGTTTTAGAGCCACATGGCTTTGGTTTCAAAATGTAAGGTCACAACCTGACCTAAGGAGTCTCTGAGCATTTAAGAATCTAAAAATAACACAGCAGGGTGGATTTTTAATCTGATTTGGAGCAAAATGTCTTTATGTGAAATTTCGAAATAGGTACTGAAACATCCATACATGTGAAACTTGACACTTTTAAGTTAAAGTGATGATATTTTGTTACAGGTCAACTCTCCCTTTGGCTCATCTTCTGGGCGTGGAAGTTTGGTGAGTAACATGACAATGATTTTATGGCTTCAATCACTGAGGAGGAAATTAAAAACGAACATGTCAAATGTATTATTGTAAATGCATTTTGTTTCAACCATGTACAAGATTTCCTAAAGAATGCAAGCAAAACAATAAGAAGAGTTTCAGGAGGGACCAAGTTGATAGATGCGACATGAAGACAGTATAAATGAAGCTTTGTCTTTAATGCGGCTGCATAGGCTCAACAGTGATGTCACTGCTTTAATCTGGTGATGAGTGACTGGTGACTCTGCCGATAGATGCTCGATCACAAATTACAGCTGTTTGACACAACAGAAGGATATGAGCCTCTGTCAGGCATGATGTGAATCAGTGAAGCTGGAGTTCACAGAGCTCAGCTTTGACAGTGAGGCTCAGTCTGTTTGAAGTGATTATTTTAGCGGAGGACACAGAGGTTAAGCTCATGCATTCTGATCACGTGGAGGCGCCCTGGATCTGCAGATATAAGGTAGGACAAGACTTCGTCTTCAGCTTTACTGTTGTAATATTGATGCAGATGTTTCCTGACTTTGGACATGTTTGAGGTAATAAAGGAGGGGGCAAGTTGAACCTGAATGTACATGAAAGTCTTCACCTATCCTTTATAGTGATGCTTGACCAGAGAACCCTCTGGTTTATTGCTAAGTAGAACTAGGTCAGTACCTTTTGAGGTTAGGTTAGGTTGAAATTCCTGTGCTGAGTGTTGGAAGTGCTGAGCTGCTTTGATGAACTCTGTTTGATGCCTCATTTAGGACCACTATAGTCACTCGTATTGTGGATTGACATGGTTAACATGGGGACAATGGTGAGGGGCGTTTTCTTCAGTTCAATGTCATTTATACTGTCATTAGTGGGTTTGAAGTGAGAGCTACATTCCAAAACAAGGTACTGCATTTGCACAATCTTCTTTTTCTTTTAGGACCACAAAGGAGTGAAACAAGCTGAGCTTTTCTCATGAACTGAAAAATTGAACCAATCATGTGTGACTTAATCTTGACTGATATTAGTTTGGTATCCTTTCTCATTGTCATGACTTCTTACTGGACATAGAAGACAATTTTCGGGTGTGCGCGTGGGTGCGCAGGTACTGTACATATGGTAGTATGATCTCTGTGGGTGTGGAGGGAGGCTTGGGAGAGTGGTAGGTTTTAGGTTAGGGGATGTGGCTATGATGTTATCTAGTTTGATTAGCTCTTAATCATATTTTTGCAATGATTAATTGTGCATTGTATTTTGTATTGTTTGTGTGTGCCCAGGGAATGCAGATGGAATGTAGCTAATCAGCTAATTCTAGTGCAATGCATGTCCTCTCATTAATTGAGATTAATGTGTATTTTCTACACGATCCCTGACAAACTAAATTAAACTAACTGAAGCTCAAGCTGTTCTGACTGCCCAACAGGGCCAAAACTTCGACCTCCTGCTATATGCAGGCTTGACCTTTATGAAACTGAAAAGTGGTTCAGAGAGATGCAAGCGTTTTTCATAGACATCTTTTAAATGTTTGATTGACAGGAACCCTTCTCTCTAAGTGACTAAACAAATCTCAAATTCTGGGATAACAGCAAAATTGGAAAGGAGCTTTTTCCTGCTGAACACCACTGATCCCTTTTGCAGACGGAAGGTAGATGCCTATTACTTTTACCAAAATGAGGGCTCAAAGCTATAAAAACACCTCTGATTTTTTTTTTTTTTTTACTAATGTGTCCTTTTACAGGATGTTGAAGTTTATAGCATTAACATTTAAGGATTACACTGCATTTTGTGCCACATGAAAGCCTGTGCAGTTAATGATATTGCTGCCACTGATGGTTCCAAAACTGCCACAGCCATCTGTAGGGATCAGATCCAAATATGTGCCACATCCTGTGATAGCACTTCAGCTGTGCAGTTTGCTAGTTTAATTTTTTCCCCCTGGTAAGTAGATTATTAATGTCTGAAAGCAGTAGCTGGTGTTGTTTTATTTGGGGATGAGCTGAACCATTATACTGTTTTCTGTTCTTCACTTTATTTGAGCACCAAATGTATTATTTTATCTTGGTCCAGTCATCATGGCGCAATAAGTAGATTGATCTTTCATGGTTATATGTTAACATCTAAGCATGTGGAAGTGAACCTTTTCTTCTGCCTTTGGCCATAAGTTCAAGTCCTCATCACAGTTTACGTATTCTCTGGAAATTCCCCAGTGCGTGCTTATCCCACCACTGAATTTTCCCTAGCTGTGTCTTTAGACATACAGCCTTCATTGCATCCAAGGGATATATCATTTGGATTGTGCGGACCAACTTACTCCCTCTTCCCTACAGGATTGGAAAAGGAAAGGTATAGTGGAAGAAAATCTGATACTGCCCTTAGTTGGGCTGTAAAAATATTGATATTAAAAAAGAACTGTGAAACGTAGTCCCATGACATCACTAAACCTCTAGGATCTTGCTTCACTTGACCTTTTCTTTGTAACTTTACAAACATCTTTCGAAGGTGTCATCTAGGCATGACAGCATCTATTGGTATTTTTATTATGTTTATTTGAGTATGTGCAAATCAAGTAACCATGGTGTGTAAGCACAATGCACATTTAATATGGACTAATGTGTTTGTGGTTCACTTACCACTGGTTTAATCTGAGCCCTATCCATGCCCTGTGTATTTGTCACAGATTACCAACATCAGCCTCATGACCTGGATAGTCCATGTGGCACTGCAGCTGTGAACAGCAGTGCCCTTAATTATCAAAATGCCTCGATAGTCAACCGACGGTCAAGAAGGCAAAGGGTAAAGCTGATACCAAGCGAGCCCTCAGGATTAAAACACCTACTTCAATAAAAGCTTTGAATCAGACAGCAATATCCAGGATAAAGGGTTAATCCAGTAGAATTCTCCACGTCAGTAAAGACAGCATTATGTCTGTATTGCTTTTAAATCCCAGCAGTTGATGCTTGGATTAACAGAAAAACGTATAAAACAAATACTTTCAAATTGGGTTAATACAATTGGCGCACCAATCATCACTAGATAACCAATCATCACTGTACTGCTATCATCTCTCACATACAGTATCCCAGCAGAAGGCATTTATTTAGTATTTTCTGACTGTCTACCATGGCATAGACGAACAACATGTAAATGAGAGACTGAAATGTTTCTCTTAACAAAACAAAAAAACTATATCTGAAAACTTCAGGTTAAGGGTACTCTCACCTGTGTGCCACTCTAATACAAGACTCAAGGAGATGGCCTTAGTGAAGAAAGCAGCCTTTACAGAATCGATCAGGTAACGGCAAACAAATCAAAAAGAAGCAGGCAAAAAGCAAAGTTAGAAAAACTGGTATTACAAACACTAGATAAGTGCTGGAAGTCTTGATCAAAGGGAAATGACAAACTGGGCCATGTAATGCTAATCTGATGTCGCTGAAACCCACCATGGTAAGGCAGATAATAACACAAGTAGGGAAAAAAGTAAGGCAGAAAAATGCTAGACAGGTAGGAGTAGTAAGAAACACAATATAAAGTAGCCTACAGTATTAAATACTGTAAGAGGAGACTTTAAAATGCACCCCTTTTAGGTCCAGCAACTGCTGTCCAAGGCTGGTCAAGATGATGAAGATGAAAGTCCTAGATGAGATCATGGTCAACAATGTTAAGACCTTTGATCACTCCTCGGAACTGTACCCCTCCTACTTCACAAGAGATGCCCACAGCCCAAACCATCTACCTTCACAATGAACAACTGTTGGGGATCCAGGAGAAAGATAATGGGTGCCAGCTAAATTGACAGGCATGTTTGTAGCTGTGCAGTGTACAAATTATACAGATGTGGATAATTTCAGACTTGGTTTATCTGCTTGTCTCCAAAACTGTACCGTTATTGTCCCTGCTGCTGTGTTGATTTTGTCACAACCCAACATGCACTGCTGACGAGCCAAACAGATGCAGGGGACGGGACGGAGCCTTCATGCTCAAGCGTACATTGCAATTAAAGCCAAGCATATCTACGGCCTTAGGCTTTGGCCACAATGAGCTCTAGTCTTAGTCACTTAGAAAAACTCATAAAGCCCAGAGTCTACCAAAAAAGGATAAATAATACTCTGTCAATTGGTAAAAAGTTAACAGATAGGAGTGGTTTCATAAAAGAAACCAAGGAAGTCGCATAGTTCACCAGCCTTGTCTTTTACTCAACATAAAGACAAGAAACAACAAAACTTGGAGTGAAATAAAAAAACACCCACCCTTCTGTAGACAGCCCTCTTCCCAGCTGCATGGGTTCTTCAGGAAACAAGAGGGCGCTGAGGAGTCTGTAGACATAGTAGGGCTAGGCTTGGAACACCAGGGAGCAGGTCATGTTGATGTGAGCTGTCCTCACTAGCTGGATGGTCAATCTTTAATGTAGGAGCAATGAAAGAGTCTGGGTCTCAGGGGAGCTCTTAAAAGGCCCACTTGTCTCAAGAGAAGTCATAAAGCCGAAATCTGAAGCTAGCAGAAAAAGGAGGGATGAGAGTTACAACTGTTGCAAAAGTTTTGCTTAAAGTTTGAATGATTGTGCAGGAACAAAAGTCACCTAAAAGTAAGGCTTACACTGCACCTTGTAATACTGACAACTGAAGACTACTCTCGTGTAGAGATGAACAACAGGAACTGATGAGATTTCTTTGGGTGCTGGAGCTGGAGCAGGGGCTGGAACTGGAACTGGAGCCTCACAGGAAATTTGCTTTTTCCAAAGCAGAATAGGTGGAGTTTTGCTCTTGGAGTGTAGAGAGCACCAAGTCGGAGTCAGATAAGTCAGTTTTGTGGCAAGTTTGACAGGCAGGTTAGTTCTGTCGTCAAAACGAGTTTCTTCCAGCTTCGACTCTTAGCCAAGATAAAAGCCTTTCTTCCTCCGAAAGATCTAGAGAGAGTGATCCATGCCTTTATTTCTACACGGCTGGATTACTGTAATTCTCTGTATGTTGGTGTCGACCAGTCGTTGCTTTGTCGCCTGCAGCTTGTGCAAAACGCAGCTGCTCGTCTCCTGACTGGTAAAAGAAAGCGCGACCACATTACACCAGTTTTGGCCTCGCTACACTGGCTCCTTGTCCGCTTCAGGATTGACTTTAAGCTTTTGTTATTTGTTTTTAAAGCTTTAAATGGACTGGCACCGCTGTATTTATCTGAACTCTTACACTGTCACACTCCAGCCAGAGCGCTGAGGTCGGCAAATCAACTGCTGCTGGAAGTCCCCAGGACCAGACTGAAAACCCGAGGTGACCGAGCCGTTGCGGCGGCTGCCCCTAGGCTCTGGAATAGCTTGCCCTGGCATATTAGATCAGCCCAGACCCTGGAAGTTTTTAAGTCCCTGTTGAAGACCCACCTGTTCTCCCTGGCTTTTAATTCAGGCTGAGCAAGACACCCGTCTACTGTATTTTATGTGTATTTTTCTTATTGTATTGTATTGTATTGTATTGTTTACTGAACTGTACAGCACTTTGGTCGACCATTGGTCGTTTAAAATGTGCTCTATAAATAAAGTTTGAGTTGAGTTGAGTTACAACTGGAACCCAGACAAGGAAAAGGGCATAAAGTATTTTCCTGCCAGAATACAGTTCAGTACACAGTTGACCATCCAGTAACAGCAAACACATCCATTAAAGAGCAGGGAAGAAACACTGAGACTAAATACTAGAGATGCACCGATTGGGCAAGTCAGGCAGATACCGATGTTTGTTTCATTACTTTCTTTGGCGCAAGAATCCCACAATTCTCTCATGTTGGATAACAAAAATAAGTCAGAGTTTGTTCGTCAGGTGACTTCATCTGCCCAATAAAAAACCTCTTCTCTGAATCAGTCGTTAGGTGTACTTGATGTCAGCATTAAACTGATTTGGTACAACAAATAAACATCAGCTACCGACATCAGTTCATTCCACATTATTTGCTGATGTGCTGATGTTTGTCAACAGGGCCGATATCGGCCGATACCGATGTTGATCCCTACCAAATACACAAGGCAGGTGAAACTCTAAAGATGTAGGAGAAACCAATATGTCAGGGCAGATAATTACACGTGGGAAACAAACAAAGGCAGGAAGTTAACTGTCTAAATGAGAGGGGAAGTAAGCAACACAAAATGAAACGAGGATAAATGATTGAATTAAAAAATGATTAAATTCTGAAAGTAAACAGACAGTAAACACATGATTAACACATAATTAACTGGACGGGACATAACCAGACTTACAACGATAACTGGTTTTTATATGTTGGTGAAGCCTAGTGTTAATTAAGAAATGTAATATCAATGTATGTTAATTCAAGAGAAGCACAAACTGGGACTATTTTGTACCTTGCTAAAGAACCAGACATTTTAATAAAGAGTTGGTAGAGACCAAAACAGAGCTTAAAGGAGGCAGTATAAATGACTTTCTCATAACAAATAATGGTTATGTTGCACAGCGTCTAACCTGGTTTATAATGATGTTCAACCTTACAGTGTTTTTGGATAAAATATCTAGTTATGGTCAAAAGTAAAAGGACAAAAAAATTGTATTTCTCATTTTAAACATCTTCCCAGTTTTGCTTGAGAATTTGCTGCCTTTCCCCGTCTGCACTGTGATGCGCCGTTCACAGGTTGTGAGTGGGCTGTTAGTTGTGTTCCAGTACAGACTGAGGAAGTAGGTGGTGACCAGTGACCTCTCCCTGACCACCTGCAGCCCATTTATTTTCTTCTCCACGCTCATTAGGAAACCTTTGCAATGTCTGGTACCCTTGTTAGCGTCCTTCATCAGACCCCGCTTGAAGCTATACATTTTAGCTGTGAATGTTCATGCCAACTTGTGATAGTGTGTTGGTGTCAGAAGTCGCCTTAGTAATGTTGAAAAGCTGCAACTTCAATGAATCACAAAGAGTTTGCATATAACAGGAAAACAAAAAGTGTTGTGTTTGAGCTCTTTGTGCATGATTAAATGGAACATAATGATTTCCTTTGATTCTTCAGATTCACTCCTGCCACCTACTCTCTTTCATCTTGTTCCACAAGTGTTACATAAGCAGGCTAACATTCACACACTACAGACTTCTCTCAGTGATCACACTCTAACCAAGTAGATCCATGCGCCTAAGCCATCTCTCTGTAATGGCAGTGGCAGCATGTCCTGAGGCAACTCTTTACAAAGAAATATAACTAATTGTCATTATCTGTCTATTCACTTCTGTCGTATGTGGAACAGTTGCTCAGTGAATCTATCTGCCGGTGTTTCTGCATTTGTTTGGACTATTCAGTATTCTCTCATGTACTGTAATCTGACAAAAGCTCTGAACAGAGGATTATGTTATTTTTGCAGTGCCTGTTTTCTGTCACTATATGTATGTCTATGTGGCCGGAGAAATCCAGTTTGGATAACCTCATGGTTGACCGGTCTGAAATGCCTGGTGCGTGCTGAGAATTGATAACATCATGTCAAAGCTCAGTCGGGAAAATGTATCATTTATTTTAAATGAAGCTTGTTGAAATGTTTCATCTTTCTCTTCCAATTAAGAGCTATCGTGATGCATGTGTGATGATATAACTGGATACTTTTAGGTGCTAGAATAAGCTGAATAAATAAATGTTAGCTTTAAAAACAACAACAATTAGTCAAGGAGAATATCTTACTTTCAGTATATTTATTCAAGCAGTGATTCCCCTTTTGAACTTAGATTCCATTATCAAAACAGCATGCGTCATTGCATGGAAAGCACCCTGAACAGAGGTGAAGCTTTGATTGTAGGTGGATAATCCATTGTTCCTGCTTTCTGTTTGGAATAAGATGATAGTCGTTCCTATTCAAGATGAGACATGCAATTAGTCTCCAAGGCAACCATGGCATTTGGTTTGATAATGTGTTTGTTCATAACGCCCTCAACTGTGAGGCATCCCCGAGTCAACAAGCATATTTCCTGCTATGTTTAGGAAACATCAGTTAAAAGAAATAGATGTTGCATCATGTTTTAGCTGTGTTGTTGATGAGAAATTGAATAATATTAAAATGTTCTGCGGGTGTGCGTTTGTTTGCCACTGTTTGTCCCACAGAGGAATGATGACGAGGCAGTGGTGGACAGAGGAGGAACACGATCCCAACAGGGAACCAACTTGGAGCAGGAAGATGTTGAAGGTACCTCAAAGACACTGATTGCATCTGTAATACAAAACAGCCTCAAGCAGTGAATAGCTGCTGCAGCTGAGTCCGCCTACTCTGTCCCTACAACTGCTGCTTTGCTCTTGACAGCAAGTGAAAAAGATGAGAGCAGAGTGGGAGGACAGTGGGTGAGCTGAGTTTGCATCTGTGATTTCACAGTCCCTGAAAAACATGGACAATCAAAACATGGACACAAACAGCACGATTTACTAAATTATAGGTTATAAAGGCCAGCAGCTTTTCAGATCTGTATGTGCAGACACAGGCAGCAATACAGACTTTTAAGAGGAATTAAAGGGCGTTAGCTTTTTCAAGTACATGTAAGGACCTGGAGCTTTACTCAGAGTATTTGTTCACTAAAAGGTTTCACGGCTCTTGTACTGTACCTAGATGTCTGAACATTTATTTTATACTGCAGTGAGCTGAGTGGGCTGACTTACGAGTGCAAACATAGCCACTCTCTCTCTCTCTCTCTCTCTCTCTCTCTCTCTTTATCCCTTGCTCATGCTGTCTCATACCTGCATAAACACAAACATTGATACACATGTTGTACAAGTTAAATTCACACAGCCACAAGCCTCGAGTATAAACATAGCAAATTACAACATCAGATATTGTTGTTTCCTCTTTAACAGAAACCCAAGATCAGCAGGAAACCTCTCCTCAACAACATTATTATTATGTTGGCTATAATTCTGATAATGTATTACTGTCCAGCATTAACAGGTGGTATTCACTTGATGCTATATGTGTTGGTATTGTACATTATTCACTGTAGCATCATTATGCATTATACCTCACATATTATCTGTGATGCAGTTCATCCCAGTAAAACACTCAGGATGCAGCAAAAACCATCAATAAATAATATCAAGCTTAATGGAGTACCACAAAGAAGTAGTGCTTATCCATTACCAGTGAAATCATAATGATTATCTGTTAAGCTTCGGACAGGGCACAGATAGATAGAAACACATCGTCCCGTTGCAAGTGATCCTCCTCTCACCACTGTTGGATGTGTCCCCAGGCCACAGGACTCTCTACATAGGGGTCCACGTCCCCTTGGGCAGTACCAGGCACCGCAGCCATCGCAGGCATCGTCACCATGGAAACAAACTCAAGAAGAGGAGCAGGGACCGGGCCCTCACCTTAGCGGAGGGCAGAGAGTCTCCTGTTTATGGTACCGAACACAATCAAAGACTTCCACGCATTACAGCTAAATAAAATGTATTTATGCTAACTGATTGTCATATGTCACTTATTGATGATATTCTTTACAACACAGTCTTATTCCTTGTGTTCACAGACACTCCTTCCCAGAGAGTGCAGTTCCTTCTGGGCACTGAGGATGACGATGAGGAGCATATTCCTCATGACCTCTTCACAGAGATGGATGAAATCTGTGCGAGGGATGGAGAGGACTCCGAGTGGAGGGAAAGTGCCCGGTACTGTTAGCCTTCAAAGTCATTAACATTAGCATCCACACATGACCTACATGTTGTAACTGAAAGCTCTGATTGAATGCACTGACTGTGCCCATGATCCCACTTATACTGATGAGAGATGTAGCTGTGTGTCTGATGTTTGAGTTTCCATTGCATTAGGTAATTGCTTGCCATTGCTATAATTGCTCAAAGGGAATTTCCTGACTTTCCTTCTTTGATCAAGATGTTTTATTTTATATGATTTTTTGTCTGTAAAAACAGGACATCAAACATATATTACTTACCCTGGTGAGAGACAGTGAGTAAAAAGGTAGACGGGAACAACCACAGACAGATATTAGAGCTAAATGTAAGAGAGGGGTGAAGAATGAATGAATGCTTTTTATTGCAGCTAGAACAGATGGCTGGACAGTTTGCCGTCAGCTGGTCTCTTCTGACTGGTACTCATGGCACTCCTGTTACAGGTGGCTGAAGTTTGAGGAGGATGTGGAGGACGGAGGGGAGCGATGGAGTAAACCCTATGTAGCCACTCTGTCTCTACACAGCCTGTTTGAGCTGCGAAGCTGCATTATCAACAGCACTGTGCTGCTCGACATGAGGGCTAATTGCATTGAAGAGATCGCAGGTAACCACTGCCCATACATAAAACTCCTGCAGGAAGTGTGAAAAGGACTGTATGTGTCCACTAATCTCAGAAAATAGTGTGTCAAGACAGCTATATTTAGCAAGGCTCCTCAATCATTGAAGTAGTTTGAATGCTTTTTGCTTTTTTTTCCTCACCTCAGAAGCTCAATTCTGAACATGGTGACTTTGTGCTCCTTATATTTATATGATTTGGCGTTTACTATGATTATAAGCCTGCTTATTATGTGCATTAATTGAGGATGCATTAGGAAAGGGTGCAGTATTGAGGACTAATTCCCAAAAGACAATACCAAGAAGGATTAAAATTGCTTCTGTTAAAATGTAGCTTCATCCGATCCTTTACAAATCCAAATCATGAACTGTTCTAAAGCCATTATGGCTTTTTTTTCCTAGACGAGAGGGCAAATGACGTTGTCAAGATAATGGTCAGTTAATGAAACAAGCAAGTTAATTATATCTAAACACAAAAAGTGTAAAAAGCTCAAAGTTGCTGTGCAACATGCTTACACGCAACATTAAAAGTTAAAAGAGATATTTTCACCAAGACGTTAAACTAAAGGAAAAGCGTCCACAAAACGTTTTTGTAAGTAACGGAGCAGGCAGATTTGTTGTTTTTTAAACCTCCCCAAAAACTTTTAGGGTACAGTTTTGTATGGTTAAAAAAATAAATGTAATTTCATGTTTTCAGTTTAATTTAAAACTCTGAAAATGTATTCATGTCGTAATTCTAAGAATGTGAAGATGTGTTGGTTGCATTTTGCTCAACTGGATGCTTACTTTTACATTATGGTCATCAAATGAAGAATAGAAAAGGTTTCAGATGAAGTACACTATTTGTATAGTACTGGTAAAAGTAATGGTATATTAAGTATTGAAGCAAAAGCCATCCCTTAGTTTCACTGAACCAGAGTCCAATCCTGAAAGAAGAATGCAACTAGCTTGTGTCTTTTTGCCTTAGACATGGTTTTGGACCACCAGGAGTTGTACTCACCGCTGGGTGATGAGCTCAGAAAGAAAGTTCGTGAAACACTGCTGAAGCGCCACCATCACCAGAACCAAAAGAAGCTGGCCAATCGCCTACCGATTGTACGCTCCTTTGCTGACATGGGTCGACGGACATCCGACCTCCACCTGGACAAGAACGGTGAGAAAACCAGAAAGCTGTGATCCTGTCTTTAACTGCTGTAAGAATTGCAAGGAAATTTTTGTGATATTTTGGGCATTTTTTCCCCTCAAGGCCTTTATATTTTAACAATCTGAGAAGCATGGATTGGTCCTCATATGGTCATAATATGTTAACTAAAGGTCAAAGTGGGGTCAAAAAGGTTGAAAACCACTGCTTTCCTGGGTGCTATGATGAATATACAGCAGTTTGTTTTAGTGTGGATACTCAGTAAATATGCAATATGTGTGTTTGTCTTATAAGCATATGGTCTTAAGTATATTCCCATCTTTTCTTCATCTTGATTCCATCCACCACCCACCATCTGCCCACCCACCTGCCACAGCCCCTCTGAAGTCAACAGGTGTTGCTGTATGCAGCACACCCATACCCCTTTACCAGCTTTTACTTAAATAACATATTGTCGAGGGGATTATTCACATGAGTAGTGTTAATGCTGGCAACTCAAAATAGGCTGTTTTTGTTGGTTAGAAGTTGTTTAGTATACTGAATACTAAAAGTACATTCTATGAATATACCATTTTTTTCTGCATTGATTTCACATGGCTTTAACCACTTGTTTGAATATTTGGGCTTAATATGGCTGCCGACTGGCTTGTAATTGGAAGCGTTACTTGTTTGAGTTATTGCCAACCATATTTTCCAATATAATTAAAATACGATTTAGCTTCAGGTTTGCCAACAGTCCTCATGACAAAATGAGTTACGCACAACACATCAGACACTTTAAATAATTTGCTAGTTTACAAAAAGTCTTTGAGGCTCATCATGAACAATTTCATTTCACTTGTGTTGCATTTGATTGCTGATTTCAAAGCAGCAACCTCTGACAACCTCTCTTGTCAGGCTTTGTGAGAATATTCAAATCTACAATTAGTTTGAACCTGCCAGATGGATGGCAGTTATCATGTTAACATAAGTTTTGATTTCTTGTTTTTCTCCACATAGTGAAACCATATTTCTGCTTTTTTTTACCATTCTCATTATGAAATGATAAGTTATTGAGATTCTGAAATGTTAAGAAATGCTTATCATTGATTATTCATTCTCCTGATCCAGGTCAGCTGACATCCTCCCAGTGTCACTTAGATGGGAAAGGGGACATCAGCAGAGAGAACAGCTCTGTTGACTTCAGCAAGGTATGGTACAAACAAAGCAAAACATACAGGACTGTATTTCTCTATGTATTTGCGTTATATCAGAAGTCATGTATTTGGGTAAAATTATTTTATAGCACTGTAATGGTAAATGGAGTTGGACTTGAGCTTGTATAGCGCTTTTACACCGCATGTCACACCTACCCATTCACACCCATTCACACACTGATGGCAGAGGTTGCTATGTAAAGTGACCATCAGAAGTAACGTATCCGATTCATACACATTTAAATGCCGCCGAAGCAGCTGGAGCAACTTGGGTTAAGTGTCCAAGTACACATCGGACATGTTGCTGCAGGAGCTGGGGATCAAACCCCCAACCTTCTGGTTGAGAGACGACCCGACTCTACCAACTGAGTCACAACTGCCCCACTGTAAACTCATCACATTCAGAGGGAAATATTGTACTTTTTAAAACATTATGTTCATCTTACAGCCATATTTACTCATTATAAAGCAAAATTGGTCTTACAATTCAAAATAGTATTGTAAAAAATGTGATGATTGTTAAGGCCAGTATTCTCAACTCAGTATTAGGTTCTAAACTAACAAGTAGAACAGCCAATCATGGGGAAAGAGTTCACAGTTTAGAAATTATTTGTTGACAATGATATAGCTAAATTGCACTGTAAATAATGCTATTTTAAATCTGAATATGTATTTTTCACTATGTTGATGTTAAGAAGCTTGCTTTAATATCAATAGGTGTTGTTCCATTTTTATCCGAGGGGGGTTTAGATAGTGTGGTACGGTCCTGATATGGTACTGTACTGGTACATAATGGAATCCAAATCCGATTCTCTCTAAGGTTATGACTTGTTTGATATGAGAAGAGTTATTTGTGAACACTGAACAGAAGGTTATTGTTGGTCTTTTCAATGGAAAGGTCAACTAGTAAGGGATTAGGATTATAGCCATGTTAAGTATGACAAAAAAATCGTTCAACATTGATGATAACCACATGCTCGAAAGACAGGGATAAAAAAAATCCTTGTTGAAAAAAAGATTGCATGATGTCTGAAACCTTTTGTACAGGTCAATGTTGAACCTTTTTCTTTAATGTGCTTTGAACTTTTCATGGAATTATTAATAAATAAATAAAAACGCTCTGTTTTATGGGCTTTATTTTTAGAGTCGTTGAATTGGATCGACCCAAATCATCCACAGCTGCCTTTTCTTAGACATACAACAACATCTTGTTGATATAAGATAATGAATCCCACTGCAGAAGCTGCATGGTTATAAAAAAATCTGCTTTTAATTTTTTTCTCATTATAATTCATGAACATGCATAAGGCATCAATACATCAAAATATTCTTTTGGATGCTTATGATCAGCCGCTCCAGAGCCACATGAACCCTATGACAGGGGAAAAAAAACACTCCACTCAACACTTGTCAACTCCACATAATTATCACTGAAAAATCAACACCTTCAATGTTGCAATTTTTTTCTCTTCAATGAGACAGAGCTACTGTAAGAGGATCCTTCTCATAGGCAGGGTCGGGCTTTATGCATCCTACATGTGGTATATTAAAGATACCACATCATATATGATTTGTTATGCAACACATCATTCCAACAACTCAACAACTCTATTTCAATAATCTTTTATCATGTGTATAGAAACACACCTGTGTCTTAATGAATTGTTGTGGTAATGAAAGACAAAGATGGACAGCTGAGCTTCAATCCAATAAAATCACGTCATCTGAAACTTAGTGGAAGACTGAACAATGATAATGATGACATATTTCTTTATATAGAATAAACTGTCAAACACGAATGTCAAACAAAAGCAGCTTAGACCAGCTTACAGCATTGAGTGTCAACTGCATGTGATGATAATTCCATGTATTATACACTTGAATGTCTGTGTTTATTCAGATAGACCTTCACTTCATGAAGAAGATCCCACCAGGGGCCGAGGCGTGTAACGTGTTAGTGGGAGAGCTGGAATTTCTTACCAAGCCGGTGGTGGCTTTTGTCCGTCTTTCACCTGCGGTCTTGCTCAGTGGGGTGGCTGAAGTCCCCATCACCACAAGGTTACTGCAGGCTGATTCAACTAAGCCATTTGGATTTGACATTATTTCTGCTGCTAGCTATGAAAAACTATGATCCTATTAAAAAATATCTGTTTTTCCTTTAGGTTTCTGTTCATCCTCTTAGGGCCATTGGGTAGAGGGCTTCAGTATCATGAGATTGGAAGATCCATTGCAACCCTTATGACTGATGAGGTAAAGAGTCACCCCAGAAATGTGTGTAAAAGTGATGCTATCTGATAGCGTTTATTTATTTATTCATTCATTCATCTGGGTTCTTTTGAATGTCAAACAGATGTCATATTCAGATTTTCTGCAGGCACTACGCATAAATTCACAGTCAAGCAGAACTCAACAAATTCCTGAAGTGATGGAACATTTCTCAGCATGAAACACAGCACAGAGCTTTTAACGAAAATCATGCTTTTGGCGATTAGTCATCCCTCATGTCCTCTTTTTTGTTTTGGATTTAGGCTGCCAACCATCATCACTGTGGAAAAAAATGTGCTTTGACAGAGTCCAAACTTTGTTTTACTCTTTTTGAAATGTTTAATTTCATGAAACTGGATATTCAATAAGTGAGTTTGTGAGTCAGCAGTTTATAAGTTGTTTCATATAGTTTCTTTGAATATCTTCATTATTTAACGTGTTTGTATGGTATGTTGTTTGCACGTTTATCATGGCTTAAGTAAGTCCAACGACATGAGTGTGAATGTGCCTGTGTTGGTGAGGCTTGCTCACAGAGTACAGCATGTGCACGGCACTACACTAAGCCAAGGGCTGATTCAGAAGAGCAGCCGTACTCAACTTTAGAAATGTATTTTTATGCAGGTTTTCCATGATGTCGCCTATAAAGCTAAAGACCGTAATGATCTAATCGCTGGGATTGACGAATTCCTCGACCAAGTGACAGTCCTGCCTCCGGGAGAGTGGGATCCATCCATACGGATTGAGCCCCCGAAAAATGTACCTTCTCAGGTATGTAGGAATGTCGTTGGCCAAGTGGCTGGTTTTCTTCTCTTTTAGATTTTGTAAAGAATCTCTACCGTAGAAAGAACTTGGCTGCTTTGTCTTGGTTGGTAAACAGGAGAAGAGGAAGAAAAGTAACATCTTACCAAACGGAGTGGTAGAGGGTGAAGAGGAAGATGAGGACAGTGGCCATGGGGGTCAGGAGCTGCAGCGTACCGGAAGGTAGGAAATCAAAGATAAAGAGTGTCACTACACAAGCAACATTTCTTATATTTCTTGTATCTAAGTGAAAGTATACTGAGGCTGACCTCAAGCAAGTATTAAAACCAGATTGAACTTCCTTTTTTGACCTCAGACGGTTGATATAGTTTTCTGAAATTTACACAGACAAAAAAATGAACATCGCGACATTGGGCTATATCTGGGTAAAGTTACTCTACAGTTATAGTGATAGAGTGGTTTCCATAGAAACATCCTGCCTAGAGATATCTATTTGCAGCCAGACTTTTCTATCATCACTCAACCATGCTCCAGAGTTTCACTCCTGATAGAAACCAATGCTGGGAGGGCAATGGAACAACATTTCTAGCATATTATAAAGCTGCCAGAGTGAAAATCAAAATGTCACGTGTTTTTCAATTGCTTTTATATTTGCAGGTGGTTTGGTGGCCTTTTCCTGGATATCAAGCGCAAGGCACCCCACTACCTGTCTGACTACACTGATGCTTTTAGTTTACAGTGTGTGGCCTCTTTCCTGTTCCTCTACTGTGCCTGCATGTCCCCTGTCATCACCTTTGGAGGACTACTGGGCGAGGCAACAGAAGGACGCATAGTAAATCACACATTCCTCCTTCTATATGTTCACAATGTTCTGCCAAGACTTGCTGTACACTATCCATGACGTTCAGTACATTAAACCAGACAACTGTTGTAGCTGGGTCTGATAATGTAACAATCCCTCAATGATCTCTCTTCCTTTCCCACTCTCTAGAGTGCAATTGAGTCGCTGTTTGGAGCCTCGCTGACTGGAATCGCCTATTCTCTGTTTGCGGGGCAGCCCCTCACTATTCTGGGCAGCACAGGGCCGGTGCTCGTGTTTGAAAAGATATTGTTCAAATTCTGCAAGTATGTTTCCTTTTCTGGTTCATTTAATCTACACATTGCATCATTTCTCATTACATTGTCCTCTGTATATCAGCTTGCTGGGGTATAAATTCTGTTTACCTTCTCTCAAACATCTGGCCTCCTAAAGACCATTACTGTATATGTTCTGGATATATGTACAAAAGACCATTTCATTTGACTGGATTATGTTGTGCAATTTAAAATATTACAGCCAATAATCAATAAATGTTGTGCTTTTCATCTCCATAAATCCCTTTTCCCTCACTTTTTCTCCACACAGGGAGTATGGCTTGTCCTATTTGTCCCTGAGATCCTGTATTGGTTTGTGGACAGCTTTCCTCTGCATCCTACTGGTGGCTACAGACGCAAGTTCCCTTGTTTGCTACATCACGCGTTTCACAGAGGAAGCCTTCGCCTCACTAATCTGCATCATCTTCATCTATGAGGCCTTGGAGAAACTTATGCACCTGGGAGAGCACTATCCCTTTAACAAGAACAACAACCTGGACAAACTCACCACTTACTCGTATATGGACACTTGTTCTCGCACAATATGCTGTTTAAAGTTGTGGAAAAAGAATAATTGCTACATAAATGTCTTTGAGCTACAGTAAATCCCTGACAAATGAGGGATTATTAAGTGACCCAGATGTTCATGTGCTTCCGCAGATGTTCATGCGTTGAGCCCTCCGATCCTGGCAATGGTACCCTGAAGTATTGGGAAATCAATAACGTCACTGCGTCAGAAATCTACTGGGAAGCCCTGGAGGTCAAGGTACTACCATTGTCAATTTTATAAATAAAAAAGGCCAATAAAAGTAAGAAAAAACACCCCAAAAGAAACCCAGAATAGATCTGCCAATTATATATGTTTCATACCTAAACAACAGCAGGAATAGTAGTGTCAGACAAAGAGATTGAAAAGAATACATTTGGATTTCCACCTTAAAGTGGCATGCTCTCCCAGATGGAGGAAACTGAACATCAGAGATTAAGGGCATGTAGGCGGGATTATATTGGATTATTTGTTGCAAATCACTATAAAAGCACATTTTGTTGTTCTCACTTAAGTTTTTTTTTGTTCTCATAAACCCTGTAAAAGGAAACCTAGAGCCCGCTGACCTTGCTAGTCCTCCTCATAGCGTGACATGTTTCAATAACGCTGTGCTCTACTTGTTGTTGTAGGATTGTATTGAAAAGCGAGGGGAGTTTGTGGGCAGTGCCTGCGGCCCTCACGGACCCTACGTTCCTGATGTCCTTTTCTGGTGCGTCATTCTTTTCTTTTCCACCGTCTTCATGTCCGCCTTCCTCAAGGAGTTTAAGTTCAGCAACTACTTTCCCACAAAGGTATTTGTCTTTATACATTATGACAACATTCCTATCACTTTGCCAAAGCCAAAATAGTTGCTAAACATTCTCTTTTGGTTATATGGCACAATGCAGTGGTGCACTCTTGTGGTCAAGTATAGATACTGCATAACAGAAACATGGAAAAATCAAAGGTCTTCTTTCTGTAACTCAGTGAAATTGGAGGAGTTCAAACAGCTAATACACATGCTTCCTCTCCATCAGGTGAGGTCCATCATTAGCGACTTTGCTGTTTTCTTCACCATCCTCACCATGGTCTTAGTCGACTATGCCTTAGGGATTCCCTCTCCGAAACTCCAGGTTCCCAGTGTGTTTAAAGTAAGCTGGTCTATAAACATATATCTCAGCAATATGATCACTTTTTTAACAAGTAGCTGTTAGCTAACTACTCATTAACTGTTTTTAATCAGCCAACCAGAGATGATCGAGGTTGGTTCATTAACCCACTGGGGCCTAACCCCTGGTGGACCGCAGTCATTACGGTGTTCCCTGCTCTGCTTTGCACCATCCTCATCTTCATGGACCAGCAGATCACAGCTGTCATCATCAACAGGAAGGAACACAAACTGAAGGTGCCCTCATATCCTAACCTTGAACATACTATATTAGCAAGATATCATGTGATATCATCATATCAACTCTGAAAGTTCTTCAAATGTGTGTTGTTCACTGGTGCTTTCCCCTCTTCAGAAAGGCTGTGGGTACCACCTTGATCTGTTCATGGTGGGGGTGATGCTTGGTGTGTGTTCGTTGATGGGCTTGCCCTGGTTCGTAGCAGCCACTGTCCTCTCCATCTCCCATGTCAACAGCCTGAAGCTTGAATCCGAGTGCTCAGCTCCCGGGGAGCAGCCAAAGTTCCTTGGCATCAGGGAGCAACGCTTCACCGGCCTCATGATCTTTCTGCTGATGGGCTGCTCTGTCTTCATGACATCCGTGCTTAAGGTCAGACTCTGTCTCTTTGTTATTTGTGAGCAGATTGCTCCTGGTGTTACAGAGTGTTACCTCAATTATACCCCGTTGTTCTCTAGATCTATTGGTGCTTCTGTCTGAAGCCATACAAGTCATATTCTTTAGTTACATTTGTAGTATAGCAAGTCTGCTAAAATATAGCAGTCACTGACACACATATTGATTGTTCAGGGGATCTGTGTGTGGAAAAGATTCAAACTCAAACATTTATTTAAGGAGGGCTCAGACAGTTAGTCTTGCATCATCAGTTTTTTCCCTGTGTTTCTATGTTTTATGTATAGCGTTTATCTTTTATTGTTCTGTTTGTGTTGTTGAGTCTGTTGTAGGGTGGCACAATTAATCCCAACTTAATTGCCAATGCAATATGATCATTCACAATGAACACATTGCAAAAGTCTCAACATTTGGAAACAAGCAATGCTTTCTCACTCAGCGTGTGTACATTTCTTATCTGTGTGATGGAGGCATGAGAATAATGGCCATGCTTTAAACTCCATTTTGATGCGGTCAGATAGAGCTAAAGCTAAAGCTACCTCTGAGCTGCCTTCAGATTAATTGGTTAGAATTAAGTGAAAGCAAAAAGACTTTTGGATTTATTTTGGCTTCAGGAGAAAAATGTTGCAAACAAATGTATTTTGTAAAAACATGAAGAACAGCAGATAGACATGAAAAAATGTGTTATAGCTAATAGGCACTCCATATTTGTTTATTTAACTCTTCTTCTCCTCCTCATATAGAAGTTATCGCACATTGCATGTTGTTCTCATTTTGTACACTGTTTTCCCGCTGTTTCTTGAGTATTTGTCTTTGATTTTTTATGAATAAAAAATGCAGGAATGGCAAATGATCTTATGCTATAAATGCTGTATTGTGTCTCATCCCTATATAGATACATATGCTTGGTACTGACATCCTTTTTAATATTTCCTCAGTTTATTCCTATGCCTGTGTTGTATGGAGTATTCCTTTACATGGGAGCATCTTCTCTCAGAGGCATTCAGGTAAAACACTTTATAATTGACTGTATTCAATGCATGTTCATGCTACAATTATTGTGCACAATTTGGTTGTAGATATGAAACTTTAAACCTACATGCCTGAGATCAAACAGACTGATCTTCAGCGTGGTTGGGCTCAGTTTGTAGATCTTCTATGGGATAATCTGTGTAGACAGCTAATTCTCACCAAACCATGATGGGGGCTCGCCTCCATATTGTCTGGCTGCCCAGATAAAAAGTGTTAATTGGCCTCTAGTGTGTTCCCTGTATTAACAGAACACCTGACTATTATTTAATTGCCCTGATTACTTCTTATTTTCTTCACTTTGAAGTACTGACTATTATTGGGTTTGAAAAATGTTGAAATAAATACATGCTTTTTGGAAAAAAAAATACAGTTTATTGCTGAGGTCTCTTTTTGAATCCCTTTTAGGGGATTTAGTCTGTTGTAGTTTTACACCCAGCAAACACGGAGCAATGGTTAGCTGCATAGATGGTGGAGTTTGTCAACCAGCCAATCAGCAAAGGTGTCTGTTTTCATGTCTAATTTAAGGTATAGGTCATTGTATAGCTTTTTTTGTAAAAATAAAAAAGGAAAAAAGGAAAAAAAAGCTTAATATACAAGCTGCAGAGTTAATAGGGCAATATTAAGGTGGCAGGTTTACTGCACTCAGATTATTACGTGTCAGGGACTGCTATCTTCATTCATACCTTTGTTTTATGCTACAGTTTGAGGCTAATATTAGTACTGTACAAAACCTGTTAAGCACCAAAAAAGCAGGCATACACAGCTAGCATCTGGCTGGTGAACATGTTGCTGCTAAACAGACAGACATTTCCTTTAGAAAAACACACGTTCAATGATCATTTTGCTCTGTAATTGCTGGATGTGCAAACATGCAATGTCTTGCTTACCAATGATCCACGTCATTGAAATGTTCACAATTTGTCTCTGCTGCCACCAAGTGGCCAAAATAAAATCTGTTGTTGTGAGTTGTCTCTTGTCTTCACCAGTTCTTTGATCGTCTGACGCTGTTTGGGATGCCTGGTAAGCACCAGCCAGACTTCGTCTACCTGCGACACGTTCCCCTGAGGAAGGTGCACCTTTTCACCATCATCCAGCTCACCTGCTTGATCCTGCTCTGGGTCATCAAGACCTCAAAGGCTGCCATTGTCTTTCCAATGATGGTAAACAGTCCATTTAAACTGATTTTGTCTTCATTCTTTCAATAGTGTATGTCTGCTGATATGAATCCACTAACCTTTCACTTTTAACCTGTACAGTAAAGTCATTTATTAGGATAAAATGTTTTGGACTTTGATGTTTTGATCTTGTTTGCAGGTGTTGGCTCTGGTGTTTATCAGGAAGCTGATGGACTGTTTCTTCACGAAGAGAGAGTTAAGCTGGCTGGACGACCTCATGCCAGAGAGCAAGAAGAAGAAGCTTGAGGATGCTGACGAGGTGCTGTTGCTGCTATAAATGGTTTAAGAGCAAAGTTTATGTTGCCTCAGCTTCATTTAAATTCTAATGCATTTCATACTTAACTTTGTTTAACTTTCAGGAAGAGGAGCAGAGTATACTGGCAGAGGATGAAGCAGTAGTGCAAGTGCCATTAGAAGGGTACAAGTAAGTCACATTTTGCTTACAAAGTTGTATAAGTGAAATTGGTAACTGCATATTTTTATTTTGCATACAGATGCGAGAATAAAATGTTACCTGGCTTGTCTTTCCACAGAGGAATACCCGTCATCAATATAACTGATGAAATGTCAAAAGGTTCTTTTGGAAATACGTGGAATGAAAACAGCTAGGACATTTGAGAAAGAATCCCAAGAAATTACGGTAAGAATATAGTTGTGTGTTAAGTGTTGTCTACTAAAATACAGTAACTTAAAAAGATCTTTGGCTTACTCTCTCCTCCTACTTCCTTTGGTAGTGCTAAAATAAGCTAAGCTGCAGCTGCATGTAACTTCAGTTAGGCTTAAAAACACGACATGGGTTATGATCAACTTCAAAGTGAGATGATTTTCACAAAATGTCCCAACTTTCTTTTAACCCCTCAAAAATGACGACGACCTAAATCTCAACATGAGGAAGGGAATTAGCAAATTGAAGAAGTCAACACACTTGACAAAAAAAACTTTTTGAAATGAAGAAAATGTGAGTCCTCCTCTGTGTGTATACACTTACATAATACGTCTTTTCTTTTTTTGATGCTAACAGTTTGCCACCAAGTTCCCAGTATTTCACAACACTGGTGTTCAAGATGAGAAATGTGGGATGAAGAGGATTGAGGACAGTGTTGTGCGTCTTTGTCACGCTCCCTTCTGTGTGGTCACAAATTGATCTTATACTACTTTACCAATCCTTCCACTTCAGTCGTGTAAACTTGTCTGGGTTATTGAATAACTGTGTTATAATGTGTCACAAATATTCTCTTGTCTCTGCATGAACCAGTGAACCCTTTTTTTTTCTCGTGTTGTTAATGTCGATTTGTACTTGAGTATGAGTATTTTATTCAGCCATTTACATATACAATCATTTCAAACAATAGAGACAGTTCAAACAAAGTCAACAGTCATGTTTTATGTAGTGACTGAAAATGTATAGGCAGAAGCAAACTGCGTATAAACGCCTTTCCTATATTGTCATCAATTTAAGCTACCAGAAGGAAAGAGAAAAAAACAACAAATAAATCATTCACAATTGTAATTATCAAAAATAGCTTTGCGAAGCATTTTTCTTGAAAACTACGGAGGCCCTGAAGTCCCGAAAAGTAAAAAAAATAAAATGTGGTGTGCGCACAAGATATATATTTTTTTACTTTTTGGAACTTCAGGGCCTCCGTAGAAAACAAAAAGTGAATTACAGGTTTTTAAATTTATATCGGCATCATTCCATCATTTAACCTTTTAAAACCTTTTTTTTGCATTTTGTACATCAAACTTACAAAACTTCATAATATCTTACTTCATCATATCTCAACTTTATTTAGTCAATGACTGTAAACTACAATAATGTAAGGTCGTATTTACTGAGAGATTGTTTTCACGTTTTTCTTTAGGATCTATTTGTATTTATTTTGTTATAATCTTTTTATTCTGAAATAGCTTAAAAATCACATCCCTGGATTCATGTTCATTTATTCACTGATTCCTTATAACGTAGTTCTCGATTGTGTAACTTATTTTATAGACATTAATGTGAAGTGTTTTATGAACATCTGGTGAAAATTAAGAAAGCCTTCTTGGAGGTTTACACAGCCATACACAAACATATCAACACTTCTAGAAAATGAACGTTGTAGTATTTGTTTAAGGTACGGGGATGATTTCGATGAGACTAATATACTGATTGTGACTGATGGTAAAGGGGCTTTAAGACTAAAAAGTGGCAATAAATGTAGATATCCTACGAACAAAATGCAATAGCACTTTTAGCCATAATGTAAATACTCTCTAAGAAAAGTTGTTCAGCTATTTATTTTGTAAAGAAAATGTTTGCTATGAAATACAGACACTTTAAGAATGTCGTCTCCTGATGTCAGTATATATTTCTCATCTTGTTCATTGAAATATAAAGAATATAAATGTTTTATGTTTATGTAGGTTTGGTGAATCATATTTTAAAAAGCTTATTCGTGAGGGCATTTTACCAGAAAAATCCCTTTTGCACTCGAGTTTAGAAAGACCTGGTGATGGTTGTATTTTTAAAGAAACTCATTTAACATGTATTGCTTGTCAATGTCATTTTAACTGAATACATTTCTAAGAGCTCTCTTGTTGTCTTGTTATTGTCGCACAATTCTAATAGTAGACAAAGTATCAAGAAAACAAAGGGTTCAACTTGGAGCACCTGGACACCCAAATCCAGGAAAAGCTTCTGTTATGTATGATCTTATGTTCATAATATCAAGTATAAGAAGTTACCTTCTCACCATTTTTGAGATTTTGTCATGAACGTTGTTGAACATTTTGGGTGTTAAGCGGGCGGCGCTTGCTCTGAGATTTACTACTCACTACATTTCAAACCAATAATAAAAACATACACGCATGTCCCGCCCAATCAAGTGCAACAAAACTACTCCTACTGCTCAGCCATCACGCCTGCGTGTGTTGTCCCGGCTGCACATCCACTGGTGATGATGACAGTTCGTCTTGTGATGGATTTGGAGAAACAGTGGGCTCATTTGCACGCTTGGTGACGGGATGGATGCCCGAGGGAATTGTGATGAAGTGACCAATGTGGGGATATTCTTTCTAGCAGGGATGCATAACTATTAAAAAAAATTATGGAAAGTACATAAATACAACCACTAACAGCCAATATTAATATCATAGTCACCGCAAAGACACTTAAGCCCTCCTAAAGCACAGACTCCTCATAAATTTGAAGGAATATCGTCACCTAACTCATGGAAGCTATCACCCACCTGTTAACTATGTTAGCCGCACACATAATATAAGTATCAAACTTTTAGCTCACTTTGAGCTAATGACACTAACTTACTGTACAGCAGCGCAGCAAGGCATTCCACTCTATGCTCCTCTATGTCTTTATTATCCTCCTATGGAAGCTCCTAAAATCTAACAGGAGCTTGAGGCATGAGCAAAGACTTAAAAAAAAAAATCAATAACCCTCCAACTCTTCATCTGATAGCCTACTTGACATCCTTTCACATTTTAACTCTTGTATTGTTGTTGTCACTGTTATTCAGCATAATATACACAAACAGCCTACAGTTGACAGTCTAACGCTTTGATTGAGTTTACTTCCAGCACCACTCTGAGAGTTTTAGCTCTTTGCAAGTATATCTGTAACACAATTCTAGCAGTAAATTGATAGATGCCTTTTCTTTCACAACATCTAAAGCGTACACTCCAACTTCAGGACTTAAAGTGTTTTAGGTTTTCTAAATCAATGCAAATTAAGTCTTTTCATTTCAGGCAAACCCTTGCAGCTCTCAGTTTACAGAGGTTAGAAATGCAGGTAAACTTTGTGTCATTATTCAGAGCATTTCTTCTCTCAGAATTTTTAGGCAGGTCATTTTAGCTTTCAGTTCATACAGCTTAGCCATGATTAAAATCCTTTCCTACCTTTGATCCTCATGGGGAATGTCAACTCCCTGTCCAACAAGTGTGAGGCGGAGGCACTTGTGAAGAACCAAGGGGCATGAGTGGTCTCCTGTGTTTTATGGAGACCGAGCTGAACAACATCCCGGACACTTGTAGGCTACGGGTTAGCTTTGGTGGACAGAGCAAAGGTGGGGTCTGGTTCTGTTTATGAACAACAGGTGGTGTAGCCCCGGCCGGTCATATCACTTTGAAAGAAAAGCTGTGCTGTCAGGATATCAAACTTTTGGCAGGTGGTCTCAGACCGTATTGTGTGCGGCCTACCGAGGGAGTTGTTTCAAATTGCCGCCATTGTTGTTTAAATTCCGGACGTAAAAAAAAAAAAAAAAAAAAAAACTTTATTAACACAAAACACATTACATTCACAATGAATTTCATACAACACAGTAACATTTAAGTACAGTGAGACATTCAACTAACGGTGCAAAAAGGATCTTTCATACATGAATAAATTAGATTATAGATAAAAGAAAAGTAGCCTGAAGTCCCAAAAAGCAAAAAAAAAAGAAAAAAAAAAGGTTTTTAATTAATTAAATTAATTGACTGGAATTAATTTGCTTAATACCTGTACAATGAGTTAAATGTTGTAAAAGAAGAGTTCAAATTCCCATATCCAGTATTTTTGTGACAACTAGAGTTTGAATGTGATAAAGAAATGTCTGTACCGGTATAAATAAATCTATACATGTTTTTTGTGAGAGATCTGTTTTAAACCAAGTATGGAAAAATAGCCAACCTCATTTTGAACATTACAAAATAAAAATTAAGCCTTTCTCTTAGTTAGTCATTAAGAGAAAACATGAAACGTTAAAATCCAACATACACACCAGAGAGAAAAAATGTGAACAATACTCAACTTGTAATTGTAAAAATGGTTGTGAAGTGTGCACAACCTGAATTCAAAATCCCAACCTTTAAGTTTTAAATGATAGAAACTGACACTTTAGCCATTTTAAATTGCAGTATTTTGTAGAAAAAAATATTTTCCCCTATAGATCCAGCTTTTTATCAAATAATAACAATAATAATCATCTTTACTCAAAATAAGAATTAAGTCTAAGGTTATCCTATCCCTTCATAAAAGTAAAAAGCCAGAGAGAAAATAAAACCTTCTTGTACCATCTCATTTTTAGAAAAAGAAGAGGATTAAAAAACAAAAATTCCCTCAATAATTGTTTCAGTAACTCAAAAAGTTTCTCCAAAGTCATTCATGTCAGGTCTTCCACAGGAACCCTCTTACCTGCAACAATGGCAAACAGACTACTACAGTAGGGATATTAGAAAGTAATACACCTGATCTGTTTTTTTACGCCAATCATGGGCGGTTCTAGGCAGGGGCCAACAGGGGAAAGTGCCCCCGTAACACTGAGCTTGGTCCCCCCTTTGGTCCCAACTGTGCCTTATATTTTGTTTTGACTTTCTCCATAGATATAGCAGGAGTATTTTAGGTTGTGGTAGTTAATGCTGTGCGCTATTATTTGGTATAATAATAAAAAAGCTAGATCATCTTTGTCTATTGGTCCTGGGTTGAATGTGCCCCTCTGACAAAACAACTGGCCCCAGCCTGGCCCCCTCAGTAAAAGTCGTCTAGAACCGCCACTGACGCCAACATCAAGGGGACCTATAAGTGTTTCAGATATACAACCACTCGGAGGGATCAGTCACTTCCTTTCTTCAGCCTTCCTATAAACCCTGTGTACACAGCCTTCATCCATCTGTGCATTCAGGAAGTTGACACCAGAGGCTACTGTGTCTTTAGGGGCCTGTTTTGAGCGCACAGATTTGAGTGTACTGGTTGAGTCACAGGGGAACAACTTGGACATTGACAGAATGGTAGAATGCACCACAGACTATTTTAACTTTTAAGTAAGGACCATATGTTGCTTTCCCAATAACACACTCTGGATCACCTGTGACATCAAGAAACTCCTTAGCAAGAAAAAGGAGGCCTTTAGGGGTCATTGGCTATCATGTGTGGAAGCAAGAGCAGTGCTTACTCCAGTGGATGGAGGGTGTTTGCTGATGTGGCGCCATACAGTAGTTCTTTGGTTAATTGTGATAGTGTTTAAATGAAGAAAAAAAATCCCTATATTTTTCCTTAATTCCTGGCTATCAATTTTCATTGTTAATCCCCTCATCCCCTAGTCATCTCTGAAACATAACATATACCAATTCTCCACGTGCTGTAAAATGTATTTAGCTTTCATCAGTAACATGCATTTTCGGCAGGAAACTTTCTATGTGAAGTGTTTCTAAAGATGTTGAATGTACTTGATAAAAAAACCAAATCCTTCCATTGTATTAGACTGAAAAAGGAGTGTTTAGGCTCTAATCACAAATTAGATTATCTGTCAAAATGCAGGAAGGTGAAAACATGATCGGAACAGTCATCCAAGGTACAAAAACAACAACTTTTAGCTCTTTTAGATATGGCCTTCATCAGACTAAAGTGGGCAGAGGTTTCTCTAATCGACAGATGTTGTGACAGATGACAGCTTAGAGAGGTCCCACATCCCAAAGCATGTCAGGCTGCTGGCTCATGTGAATTACAGTTTTGTCTCACTGCCAGCAGGAACCCAAGAGTGGCGACCCAGTCATTATTTCAGACGAGTCTGACTTGATTGACATGATTTCCTTCTCTTTCATTTTGCGCAGCCATCCCTGAGCATCACTAGGGGATCCCTCTGCAGTGAACAGCTGACAGGTGCCACACAATATCCTGTTACCTGGTTAAATCCCAATGCACATTTTTCCCAGGAGAGACAAGTGTTTATTGATTTTTTTTTTCTGCCTGCATAAACAGAAGGGACTACGACATAAGGTGCACACTGTGCTCTTTGCCAAAATGTCTGTTGTAACACTGATGGTAACATAGATACTGGATGAAGATTAGCTTCAGCTTTTAAATCCTCATATACAACTCAACTTCTCTTTAAAACAGCTCCTGATTAAAATGACCATCATGTTAATTTCTATCCTTTTGGAAATTATTGTATGTATTCTCTGAAATAAAGGTTTATGTATGTAGATCCTTTCCAAGATTGACGTTTGTCCAACCAATATTTCAAAATCGATTTTTAAAAAGTGAACACGTAGTTTTTACACATTTCTTTATTGAAAACTAAATATGACTTTTATCTAAAAAATAAAGAAAATTAAGACTACCTCCATTTGTAATAATCAAGTTGCATTCATTTCAATAATCTGATTAAAACAGTGTCTTACAAATTCATTTGAAAAGACTAATGAATATGCCAGAAGTATGGAGTTTGAAAACATGAGGAATGATGTAAAATGCCTGACAAGAATGTACACAGCATTTTTGATTGAGACACATTTCAAACGTAGTGTAACTTTTCCCTTCAACCACTGAAGGCAAACAGAGCTTCTTATGAGGGGAGTTTAATAGCATGAGCAAGAAAAAGGGCTAGTACAGATTGTGAAACATAACAGCACAGAGTTGGTGTGAATTGTTGAGTTTTTGGAGGGGAGCTCTGGTTGAGTTCAGTCTCTTCTGCCTCTGCCAGTCTTCAGCCAGGTCACAAACTCTTTGGCTGCCTTGTCCTGCAGGTAGGAGCTCACGTCACTGGTGTAGGTGCCGTCTGCATGGCGTCTGAATAGACTCCTGTAGAAACACACACAATTAGATAACACAGGTACAAGAACCGTATATGTTACTTATTTTGCAGCAAAGTACTTTCATATAATTTAATGAAGCATGATTTTGAAATCTTTAAACTACAATTGAAGTAAACTGTCATGAATTATGATGTAACTCACAGTATGATACTTGGTTGATTCAGTAAGAACAAGACCAACTCACCCGTTCCTTTTTGAGTTCTTTAGCCACTGGACAAAGTCTTGTGCTCTCCTTGTTTCCAGGTATTTGCTGTAGTCGTTGGAAAAAGTTCCCTCTGAATGTCTCTTCATGTTTTGGAGCTCGATGGGTTCATTCAGCACAGAGTTATCAGACATAAGCCTAAAAATAATTAAGATGTTCAGGATAAATGTTACTAAATATTGATGCAAAATGTAAGTTTTGCATCAAGATCCTGACAGGCGGCAGATGGCAGCACAACATCACTAAAACAGAAGAAATTTAAAATGCCAACACGTAAAAAATACAATATAAGGAAGTCATGAATTTACATAAAATATTATAACCTTTAAAAACATATAATCTACATAAAGATAATACGTTAATATGATTAAAAACAGCTGCTCCTTTGAGCACAACTCATTAAGCTGTCATTTACAGTGCAGTCTGCAAGTTAGCATGCTCTTTTCCTCTCTTCTTTTATGTTTGACAAATGTATCCCTCTCAACCAAAACCACACAGAGATAAGATCGATAAAAATATATTTCAAAACAAGTTAGTTGCTATTGAGTCAGACACTCAGGAGCATAGTTGAAACATCTTAGCCTGGTTGTTTCTTTCAAAAACACAAAATCAACCGAAAACAGAAATGTAGTGCACTGTTGCACTTTTGCATTATCACGCAAACATCAGGATGTCCACACCAAATACTCAAAGAATCTATCTTTATGGAGCCTTTTGTATAAAAGCTGAGAGTTGGTCTTACATAGAGTTTTGGTCTGTGACCTGATCAGGCGCCTGCCAGCTGCTTTGGACGATGATGAGGAGCAGGAGTCCAGCCAAAGAGTGAGCGCCCGTCATTGTTGGAGCTTCTGAAAGAGGAGCAAAGTGGGATGGTGAGAATATAAATGTACAAAAGAATAGAATCTTAGGTACGCATTGTGGATGTTTGAAATAATACAAATATGAAATGTCTCACCTGTACTGAGGGTCGTTGAGCTTCAAAGAGAGAGATAATAAATTGGGTTGATAGGTGCCTGTCTTCTCTCTCTTGGCTTCTGAAGCTGTTTCAAGTTCCCCCTCTCCATCAAATCACTCTTATAAGGTGGAGCCGCGTAGAGCATTCTCCCAGGTGACTCCCCCGTCACTGACACCTCAGCGTATCCTCTTTTACTCTCAACCCATTAGTCAGCTTCCGTCACAGTCCACTGAATGTGTTTGACTTTATTTAAAAAAAAAAGGAAGAAGCTACGAGTAAAAGCTGCTAGAATTGAACATGACCACTTTCCTGACAAAGACAAATAAATTAATTTCTGTGTCATTTAACAAAGATCAACAATCATATGGACATTTGTATCTATTTTTGCATGATCTATATTCATAAAATAGATTTAAAAGTGTTCTTGTTACTCTACTTTTGTGCATGTGAAGTGAGCTTAAACTTGGAAAATATGGATTTATTTCTCTCCAAAGGTTCACCCTCGCTTGGAAACAATAACTTAATAATTTAGTGAACCAAATAATGACATATAATTTTTTAAATAAAGTTTATTTCCACTTAAGGACATGACTGCAACATATATAACACTCCACAACAAATCAGTGCAGTTCAATGCAGCTTCCTAAAAATCCTAAATGCATGCAGTGGCTTTTAGTATGTTTAAAATGTCAGATTTAATACAAATGCTCATTTGTACAAGCAATCAAACCATCATTGCACGTAAAAACAAATGTAAAGAGTGGAAACTAACCCAAAAAATACACACATTATTAAAAAAAACCTGTGGATAATGTTCAATAAAAATGCTGTCACAGTTTTCACATCTATTTGGGATTAACAAGGCATTTCTGCAGGAAGTGGCTCATGAGGTTGTATGTGTGATGGAAGGCTGATCCTCTGAGTGCGTGGTCCTTGTCTGTGTACCACTGAAATAAACACATTAAATAATATAAGTGAGCATGTCTAAGAGGCTTAATATCAAGAAATATTCACCAAATCATTCACATTTTAAATCAAAGATATATTGGACTTATCATAGATAGATAATACATGCCAGTTTTTTTCCATGTAATACTTTCATTCAATTCACATGTTCGAAGCCAATATTAGCCCCACTTCTCTGAGCCAATATTTACCATCGCCTCAAAGTCAACTTGCATGTCCACCAGAGCTTTGGAGATCTGAGCTGCCTGCTGGAAGTGGACGTTGTCTGCACAGGAAAGACAGCGTTTTCACAACGTGACTAAACATTAAACCTCCAGTTTCCATTAAGGCAAATGGAGTGCATTCGTGCATGGTTTCACTGTGTTAGCTGATACACTGTTGAGAAATAAGGCTCAGAAATACATGCTCAAAAAGTGAAAGGAATAACATATTACTGAACGTACCATCTGCTGTGCCGTGAACCAACAGATAGTCGACTGTCTTGAAGTTCTTTGCTCTGGCAGTCACTGTAGAATTCTGTTAAATAAAACAGAGATTTCAACTTTAATACACATGCTGTATTTCTACAGTCATACTGTAAGTGTGCGGTCAGTTTTAGTGGACTTGTGAAAACTTTACTTTGTAAGAGTCTGAGTTCTCCGACGGCTTGCCCATGTAGCGTTCAGTGTACACCGCGTCTGCAAAAGAAAACCTAGTAAATAACATAATTTTGCACAACATTCAATACAAAAACTGAAATAGATTGTTAAAAGAAAGAAAAGATTTTTAGGAGAGTTGATAATGTTTAGATAGAGATGGGTATCTTTATGGGGGACTTTTAAGGTTAAACATATGGTGTCTGGGTCTGTATGATTGACCTGGCGAGATATGTACAGTTTAAATAAAAACATTTTGTGTTTAAAGAAGAAGCTGCACAAAGTCTGATTGACTACAGATGGTTGAAGACTTTAACCTGGAAGTTTTCATTAAGAAATAAGAAAAAAAAAAGTATATCCTGTTAAGATGTACCATGTTACATAAGTCACCTTAATTATTTACTTTTCCATTTCCTTTTGATCATTGTCCAAAGGAAATTTTGCTTTTAAACATCATTTTAAAAAATCTCAATGAAGAAATCTTCTAATAGAAGATGAAACCCCAAACTCCACCTCCATTTATGTGTCTCACACAAAAAAGTATCAAAAAAGCGTCAAAAAAGTGAAAATGCTGACACAACCTTAGATTCGGTCAATCTAGTACCAGGCAAAGAGGTGGAGTTGAGGCCAGTAGCCTCCTTGCAAACAGCTACAATGCACCCACCAAATCAAAATGGTTGAGATATAACGAACGTCATCCCCTGTACATTGTGGGCCGATAAAGACCCGAAATATTCAGACCAAAATGTTTTTTTGAACCAGGCCACTTCCACACTGGTTTTATTTTCCAGTTTGAAGGATCAGTTGATAATGTCCAGCACAGAATGAGGAAGTCTTATATGAGATATGTGTTATCTAGATGTCCACCATTGACACCAAAAGCCTAAAAAAATATTAACTCAAAAAGAAAATTGAATGAAAAAAGATAATAATTCTTGTTCGTCTGCATTATTTTTTTATCGTTAAAGCTACTGTGAGGAACTTTCAATTTGTGTCAACTCTGGCGCCCCCGTCTTTTTACCATCAATCGTGTTGCTCACTGTGAATATTTGCTATGGAAAATGTCAACAAAGGCTGTTTCTGCAGCATGTTTAAGTTCACTCAGTCTTGACACCTACCCCTGGCAGTGAGTATAGGCATTAAAAATTAGTGAGTATCATTCTTTTCACTGATGGTCTTGTTTGCTTTCATATTCATACAGAGGCATCAGTTCCTATTCCAGTCTTTCATAACAAGCTAAACATTCCTCACATGAGCTTTAAGTTAAACTGAATATAGCAGTCTGACAATATTTGAAAGAGATCAAAGCTTTAGTACACAGTGGAACGGACTTGATAAGGATAAGAGCTCTCAGAAAAGTTATACAGTATAGTATGCTGTTTTTTCACTAACCATAATATTCCCACTTTGCTACTGGGGCAACTGCTATCCCACACTTGAAGAGTCCAGTTCCAGCACCGAGGGCCATCGAGGTAACGTAACCGCCGTATGACTTAGGATCAGAAATAGAGAGTGTAGAGTGTTTAGAGAGTGTAAAAAAACGTGCTATACAAATACAGAGAGCAACAAGTTGGTAAAAAACATACCCAGCCCCATATTGCTATTCTGTCTTTGTCGATAAAACCCATGTCAATGAATTTCCTGCAACACAGAAACCATTTTTACTCAAAACAATCCAATAGTGTTTGTACTTTAGTATGACTGCTTTATCAATACAATGACAATTACTCAACTTTTCATACAGAAGGGTGCAAGTGAGGTCACAGAGGTGAAACACTTTACCTCACAGCTGTTATCTGGTCTTCAACTTCAAACGTCCCAAGGCGCCTGTAGATTGAGTGCAATATTTCATCACCTTGGTAACCGCTCCCCCTTCCATCGAAGCTGGCGAAGATGATCCCATGTGTACTGGAGAGGTACGTTCCCCAGTTCAGTTTGAACCTATAGTCCACCTTCTGACTGCAGGGGCCACCATACCTGCGCAGGTCAGCAACAGGCCGTAAATAATCAAATGTTTACGCCAGTCCTTTGAATTGTGCCAGTATGTCGTGCTAAGAAGCTTTGTTTACTCACACATCAATAAGAAGTGGGTATTTTTTAGACTTCTTGAAATTTGGTGGTAACATCATTTGATACCAGAGATCTGTTGGAGGTAAAGGTTATGAAAATTAAAAAGGGACACAATTAAAGTTTGTCATTAAAGATTTAATTCTCTATTGCAATTACATCCATGCGTCAAATATATGACTATTATTGTGTTTGTTTTTGAGTCGCTGACAGGAAAAATCTAAAAATAATTACGCCATTTACCTCAACCTTATTTAAAGCTTCCTATCTAATAAAAACAAATATCATTTTAAAGTTTACCTTCACATAAACTCTGAACTATCTCATTAGAACCTGGATGTTGGAGAACTAAATGTATGTTTACTCATTTATCTGTGAATTGAAGAAAATGTCTCCATGCTCAACTTGAATCTCAGTTCAACATGTGTATGGCAAACAGGGTTTTGTGACATCACAGCTGGTTTATAAAGACACACACTGAGAAGGGGACCTTTCAGTGAAGTGGAAGACATCTTCTGTGCACGTAATACAACGTTTAAAAATCAACTGTATTTGCTTTTCATCAACTAAGTAGACATTAAAGTTGTTTTTTCCAGTGTAACAAAAATAACGCATGACATGAAATGTCTTACCAAATCCTGCGATCTTAAATGTGCCATACTGCATTGTTGGTATTTGGAATTCAGACAGAATATTTTCCAGGTCCTTGTTGTCTTCAAGAACGGAGAGCTCTGATAAAAGAGACAACAGAACAAAAATACTAGAAAAAAAATACAAACTAGAAATGATTAACTAAAACAATAAATACTGCTGAAGCATTTATTTCCATTTAAACCAATAAGAATGTACTACTTTAGTATAATTATCACCAGCAGGCCAGGCAAAGAAAAGAAAGCTAACAGCTTGGGTAATCTGCTTCCCTTGGGACCCATTTGAACCAGGCCTTTGTTGTCTTCTTTGGCCTACTTTTGTTTTGGGCTTAATATTAAGTCAATTTAAAGAACAATGCGCAGAAAAGATTTGAAAAAAAGATAAAGGGGGGTTGTTAAAGACAAGAATAAACCAAAAGCCTGCATTACCAAATATCATGATTTTTTCTTTGTAAAATGGTCAAAATTGCTCTTGTCGTCAGTGGGCCTGGAGTTTAGTTTGAGTTTGAACATAAAACTTGCTTGATTTCACAAATACAGACCTTCTCCTGGCCCTGTGTTGTCCATTAGTGTGTAGAGGGGTAATCCAGGTCCTAATAAGACAAACATAGAAAATGCACACAGAGATGTTTGTACATGAGGTCCTCTTTATGACTTAAGAAGTAAGTATTGTTCACAGATGTTCTCCAACACATCCCCATGGATGATTTATTGCTCAACACGAAATGTGTAAGGCTAACTGACCGTAGCAGTCCATTCGGTAGTAGGAGGCATCATAGCTGAAGTAAGCAGAGTTGTACTGACACCTGTCCTCATACAGGCCACAGGTGAGGCACTGAGGAGCCAAGGGGCTGCTTCCAATCATAACCCTGACAAGAAAACAAGTAGCAACCTGCGTCACTTTTGGCATTGAGGTCAGTGAGTTCATTGTAATGTACTAAAGGAATAAAAACAATGTGAGAAATGCAAATAAGCAATGAAACAAGACAAGAAGTCCTTACTTGTAAAGATTTCTCTTTACGGGTATTCCTTTGTACTCGTTACTCACAAAATATCTGTTCAAGGGAAAATAAATTGATCAGATTTACAGATTTGTACTTCAAATTGATCTTAAAGGTTTATATTTTTTCCAAAGAAATGTGCTTCATCATCACTCACATGGCATCTTTTGTTAACTTGGATATGTAGATGACTTCCCACTTCCCTGAGGTGATAGGTGTTGCTTTGCCCTTAATGGTATGCCCATAATACATTTAACGCTCGACACCACAGGTAGGTACAGTGCAGTTTATTTTGCATCAGTGTAATAAAAAATAATACTTACATCTTTCACGTAATGAATGTGTTTGTAGCCTTGAGTGTCACTCATAACTTTGTAGAAACTGAGTTTATCTTCAGCGAAGAACAGAGGCAATGGCACATACTGGAAAAAAGATGATATCCTTTAATAGCTGTTCGCTAAATCATAAATAAAATGACACATAAGAGTCAATGTGTGGTTACTTTTTGGTCACTTACATGGCCGACCCAGCCTGTCTTGCTTGTTTGCTCAAAATTCTAAAGAAAGTAGAGACATGTATTGCAGTTAGAAATCCTTTAGATGACCTATTCTGAAACCACTTGTGATTTTCTGACCAGACAGCTACCTGTTTTTCCCTCCAGTTGGCTCCATCAAAGTCATAGATCTGTACAACCACGTAATTCTGTTTTCTCGAGAGCCACTGCACAGCGACCCGTCCATCTGTAATCCAGTTCACTGAGCACAAAATGTGATCACTGAGCAAAGGCGACAGAAGGTGACAAGATTTTCACATCAGACAGAACACAAGGATGTTTTATTTGCCTCTAGTTGAAAGGGATGATGTAGACTAAAGAGTATACAGACCCAGAAGCAACAGAAGCAGGGGGGGCCACCTGTGTGCGACGGGATGGATCGGTGATATCAACCACAAACAGTTTCACCTTGGTGAGGGTCGACCCGGCCTACAACAAACACAAAAACATTCCCTTAAACTAATTATACATATTAAGATAGCGAGGTAGACAGATCATAAAATACTGATCAGAGAACTGTCCATATAATGTGTACTTATAAATCATAATGCATTAGAAATGCACGGCCCCGGTTGTTCAAATGTTTCATCTGGATACGATCAGTTATTACGTACATCTTACTTTTTTTTTTTTACTTTTTAAGGATACTTAATCTACATTATAAGATCTTTGTCTACAGGGATCGCCAAAATCCACACCAACCAATTACATTTCTTATAGATGCTGTGAAGTAAATATTTAATGTTAGATATTCACAATTACTCCATGATTTATTTCATGTAGGATGAAATTCTTTATTATGTTTACAACTGTTATGTTTACTTTGTGTACTATGCTACTTTACCAATACAGCATTTATTAAATCCTGAAATCTAACTTGAATCCATCCCTCTATTCCCTTAAATAATCCAGATTTTTCAATCAAAATGATCCCAATCCTACTCAAAAGTTTTGACATTACAGACTGGAGGTTCTAATTCTCCAGATTTGGGATTTTAAATCCATTCAGATTACTTTGAACTGGACCCTGGATGTTTCATGTAATCTCCATATGAGAGATCTAACCTTTGGGTATGGGACAGCCACTGTTTCTGGATATTGCTCCGATCCATACCAGGAGAACTCCACTTTGTGAACGTCTGTATCGTTAAACTCTGCGTAAGCCAAAAGATTGCCAGTTGTGGACCACCATATTGCACCATTTGATGCAAAGACTTCCTCTGAAAAAGCAGAATGAAAAAAATAATCTGTTACCATCCTCTGCTAGAGAAAGAGTCACACATTTTCTGAATTTTAGAACCTTACTTACCTTCATATACCCAGTCAGGGATACCATTAAGGATCTCATTCTCTTTGCCGTTGTGGGTCAATTGCACAGCTTCAGCAGTGATGTCAGATTTGACAAAAATGTTGTAGTCTACAACATATGCCTGCAAAACAAAATGTTAATACTGTTTTTGGTGTTTTAATGATTAATACCATACAAATCTAGATCTCAGATTTTTAACTTTACTTTATAAAATATATTTTATACACCAGTCTTATCGCACAGGATGTGATATCGTATTGCAAATTTTAAGTCATGTTGCCTTTAGGGACCAAGGCAGTACGTAATAGTCAGTGCTGTTGGAAGGAGAAACACTTCTTGTCACTTTAACTTAATGCGAAGACAAAGCTGCTTGTTCTCATGGTGTATACTTACATATTTGTTTCCTGTCGGGGCCCACGCAAAGTACTGCACCACAGTTGGAAGACTCCCAGTCATAACAAATGTTCTGGAAAGAAAATGAAAAGAATTAGTCTGATCCCGAGTAAATCAGGGCGTTTCAGTGTGATGTGTCAGTCCATGTAAGACTCAATTTGTAACTTTATCAGTATAAACTGATTTAATAGATGATCACTTTAAAAAGTTGTGTCTGTTTTCTTATGTTTGTTTTTATACAATTATGAATTTTATCCTCGATAAAAGATGGCAACTTACAAACTCTTTCTGTCATAGATGGAGTACGAGGCTGTGAATGAATGTCTCCATTTCTGTTGGATTACAAAAACCAAACTCTTTTGTCGTAAAATGTTGCTTTATATAAACCAGGTTTAAAGCACCCATTACATTTGACAGTAAACATAGTATATAAACAGATACACAAACCTATCTGTAGAGCAGTTTCTCACCTTTGTGTAATTGCTTTCAAAAGCAATGAATTTGTAATCTCCAGACAATGAGTAATCTGTTGCACCCACTTGATCCTGCAGGGGAAAAAATGAATTTTACTTTAGCACAGAGAAAGAGAAATGTATTTACCTTGATAAAATATCTATATATGAAAATACAAGTATATTACAAAGGTTGAGTTGCTCAAATAAAGTGACTCCTCTTTTGTTTCAGCGTTGTGGAGGAAGACATTCCCATCTCTTGTTTTATGTAGATACTCCTTGTCTGATGAAACAGACAACAAAGTATACAAATAAGAGCTCTTCAACGCGAAAAAGAAAATATTATCTTGCACAAAAACAGAGCAACCTGTATAAGAAAGGTGTACCTGATATCCAGTACAAGTTGTAGGATCTCCACCTAATGGTGTCATTGAAGTAATCTTCAAGGGTGAAAGGCCTTTTGATCCCATTAGATTCTGAAATGATGCACATGTGGGGTTTTCTGTTGTTTTTTTGGAAGCAGCAGATCTTTTGTAGAGCTAAAATATTGCTGTTAACTAAACATGTACACAGGGTGGCGCTATTTCAGCAGCATGCTATAACACTGCATGCAGAAAGGGCAACTTTTCCATCATATCGTCATTTTCTTTCTTTGTCACAGCAACATTTCAAACACATAACTCAACATGCACACAAAACAAGGGACAGATTTCTTTGTTTGTTTTTTGTTTCAGAGACGCGATTTTAAGCTTTAGTTTGAAAGGAGCTGTTTTTGATTAATTTGACACACACACACACACACACACACACACACACACACACACACACACACACACACAAACGCATAAGCAGCTGTAACTTACTGCTTAAATAAACGGATGTGATCGTTATTAACGTGATGACGACAGCCGCCCCCACCACCCCCCACAGCACCTTGTTGCAGCCCTGCGAAAGGTAACACAAAAGTTGCAAAATAACAAGTCTGAATCACACAACACAAGAACACGCTGCATTTAGGCTGTCATTCATTATTTTTTATCCTACCACTATGCTCTCCAGTCTGTCCAAAAGAAAATATTTCTGCATTTACTTATTTATTTAAGACTAAAACTGATGGTAAATCGATTACTAACCATGACGCAGAAGTCGCCGTGAAGCTTCTTGTCAGTCTCAAAAATCCTCCAATGTCTGTGGTGAGGCGCTCAAAGTCACTTCTTGGAGACGCAGCCTGGTTAACATACTCTCTCAACAATAAACCCCTAACAATGGCTGTGAACTACAAACGGTAAGAAAACTGAGCTCTTTACTACTTTAGCTTCTCACACTTTACGCTGCATTCCTGAGAAGAAGTCCGACACCAGACCAGACAGAGATGCCTCCCTGAAGTCAGCAGCTTGCACAACTTTTCCAAGAGCGCACAACTTGCTGGTATTTAGGAAGTGGCTTTTTTTTCCTTTTTTTTTTTTTTTTTTTTTTTACCGAGGGTGCACATTTTTCTCATCAGCTCTACCTCCCTGCTCAATTAAACGTTGTTTCACGGGTGTGTTCCCCTTTTCACACCCGTGAAATAATAATGAAAAATACTACAAAGTCAGAGAATTCATCAGAAATAACTTTTATTGTGTCATTCATTAATGTATGCAATAAGACGAAAAACACAGATCGTGGATACACTTTTATGGCTCCAGCATCTGTAGAACTTGCATGTTTGCTCATGTCAAAGACAGTCAGAGATGACACAGGTGACTTGTCTTTATGAGGAAACGATTCTTTAAAAGTAGATCTAAAAATAGCTGCTACGACCGGCTCAACAAGAGTGAGTCACTAACAGTTGGATTTAATGGAAAATACCCAGCACCTGTTTATCTGCATTTGTGTTGACAGGTGGGCTCTGAGGGGCCATAACATGCTCAGTGGCTCCCATCCCATGAGACCACAGGGCTTCTAGAGGATTTTCGTTGTCATTATTTTATTATAATTATTATTTTTCTAGTTCATTTTGTATGTTTAAAAAAAAAAAAGAATTTCAGCTGTCAATTCAACTTTTATCACCACAAAAATTACACAGCAACCTCAAAATTTGCCGGATATTTATGACATACTGGAAGCTCCTTCACAACATTTTTCAGAAATACTGCAGTTATTTTCAGCACATGCTTAAACCCACCACCATCCCTAACTCCAGTTTACATGCCACTAAGCATTTCATGTCTCAGTGTACTGGTAACAGTGAATTTTGATGCGTAAGCCTCACAGTGGAGAATACAACATGATTCAATGTAAGTCTACTGTGAGTGGTTGTTTTTATTTACATATCTTCGTCATCTGAGCTCTCTGCCACGCGTCTCGCATGTTCAGCATAGTCGAAGGGAGAAAACTTGACGGCGAGGTCCTTCCACTTGTTGCATTTGTTGATCTTTTTTCCGCTGACAGTCACAACAAAGTTTTTCACATGGAGAGAGGGGCAATCGATCCCTTTGAAAAACATCATGGAACCCCATCTCTGCAATGTAAAAAAAAACGAGTTAAGACATAAGAGGATGTATATGATATTGCATGGTTGTGAATAACTCCATTTATGCTATATGTGCCCCAGGGTTGTGAAGATACTAGATTTTTAAACTCCGATATGAAAATCATGAAAATAAAATGACATCTATATCTTTTTGATACTATGGGTCATTTAAATAACGAGACTGTATCATTTTAAAACATGTGGAATGGAAAAGTAAAGTAATGAAAATGTTGACACCCTTAAGCTTCCCTCAGCTACAATACAGTAACAAAAAAATGACTACCATAAAGTAAGGATGTGAGTCATGGCTTCAAAGAAATATTAAATGGAAATATCTGGTATCTAATGTGATTCTCTGACTCATTGTTTCTCACATTTGGAACTACTTATTTTAGTGCTGATGGCAGGTCTTGACTCACTTTGAACATACATACATGAAAGTTTTATCCATCCTTTGATATCATTTTCCACCAAATAGTCAAACCATTCCTTTAAGTGTATTTTTCTCTAGTTTCTATTAACAGGAAAGTGCTACGTTTGCAGGAGATGGAAATGTTCTGTTTATCTCTCTGCTGCTCTGTCTAACAGGATAATCAGTAAGTCTATGGTTATTTTTGATTCACATGAATGCCTCTCATAAACACTTCAATGGCCCTCACTTATCAAACGTACGTACGACAGAAAAATGGCTGTACGGTCATTTCCACGCAAAGTTCGGCAGTTATCAATTTGGACGTTAGCGGAGGGTACGCTCAAATTCCACAGCAGGTGGGATGGTTAAAGCTGTATGGTGATTTCTTTAGTTGTGTATTATAGTTGATGAAGTTATAGTTGATGAATTAATGTATTTTTAATCGATTTACTGTAAATATTAGAGTGGCGGCTTTCAGTAATTACATGTTAAACATTAACATGTGCACAGGAATATCACTGCAGAAAATATTGAGACACATTAAAATAGAAAAACTAAAAACAGTTTAAAAGGACAGAAAAACCTCCAGAGGTTATATTATAGCCTAGATTATGTACATTACATATCACGGATGTTTAAATGAATTATTAAAAATGTGGTTGTCCACATCAGCGCTGTTGAGATTTCCTTGCAGACGCCCTTTAATTCTACATTTCAGGCTGCCAAACAACACAATGTTATAACTCTTTACTTCTCTTTGTTATGGTGTCACTCAGGTCATATCTTGTTTCTCTTCTTTGCCGTATTACTTATCTCCATGCTCCGGGGGCGAAGACAGCTGAACCGTGAATATATAGGGGCGTGGCATTGTACATGACGATCATTTCCAGCAGCCACACTTATCAACACATGGTCCTGCGTACGCTGTGATCAGCCAGATACACACGTTTCATAGGTCCCATGTGGACCCTGTCGCACGATGATTTCTACACCCAAATCTGCGCTGGTTTCTACACCAGATTGATAAGTGAGGGCCATTGTGCCCCGAAGACCCTTAATGCTATTAACAGTTGGACATCGTTCCCACAGGCGTCTCAGACTATAGCCAGAGGGTTCTGGGATTGAGTCTTGGATTGATTTTTCTATATACAATCCAAGCAGGGGAAAAACTTTTTGTTGGGCTTTATGTGCCTTTAGTTTAGAGATAGGACAGTGGATAGAGTCAGAAATCGCGGGAGAGAGAGAGAGAGAGAGAGAGTGGGGCATGACATGAGGGAAAGGAGACGCAGGTCAGATTCAACCCGGGCGGCCCACTTGGAGGACTACAGCCTCCCTACACGGGGCGCACGCACTAACCACTAAGCAACTGGCACCCCAGCAGGAGGAAAACGTAACAGTTTACCTGGCCGCAGTGTTTGCATGAAATGACGCCATTGGTCTCATAATCCAGACGTCTCTCTCGCAGACTGGGGTTTTCTGTCTCAATGGAAAGATCCCTAAAAGAAAAACAATATTCGATTGATATTTTCTGCGTCTTTGCATAAATTCATCTTTAGATTGTAATTGCAGTTGTAACATTAATACATCTCTGAGTTGTGATGCATACTTAAACTCCGGCGTCACATTGACTCTGTGCACATTATCGATGACCTGAATGTCTTCGCCGGTGCAGACTGGCTTGCTGCAGCCACGGCAGGTGAACTTGACGTCAGACGGGCTCTCGTTCTTTATGTCTTTCTTCTTTTTCTTTGACATTCTCACCCTCTCCTCCATTATAGACTGATACTGCAACTCCTCCATCTGATAAGAAGAAATAAGCATTACTGACCATATATAGTCTTACAGCGGTGTGGGTTTCACTTTAATTGAGCAAAAAAACTAAAGTTTGAAGGGAAAGTACCTTTCTGCCGTAGTCTGCTTGAGTTAATGCTCTGATTTTGTCAATGGCTTTGTTCATCATGTCAATACGGTACTCATTGAGGCACTCCTTTTCAGCCACCCAGGTGTTCTTTACCTCGATCAATATGCAACTGCTGTCCTCAGCTCTTCCTCTGCCTCTGGCCTGGAAAGGGAATGAAGGAGTCATTTGTAAATTACCAATATATATATAAATGTTTATACTGCACAAACAAGTGATAACAGGCACCACAATTAACCATGGACTTCGCCTACCTGAATCATACCAATCTCATTGGTCAGATGGCCATATTGGATCACAATATTGCACTCTGGAATGTCCAAACCTTCTTCAGCCACTGAGGTAGCAATCAGCAAGTTGACTTCGCCGCTGCCAAACTTTTTCAACACGTCCTTTTGCTCTGCCTGAATAACATAATGTAACACTTAGAAGGTTAAGTTATATTCTAATTTAAGATCCTGGAATTTTACAGGCTAACACACTTTAGCAAGAAATAAAACCTGCACTCACAGCGGTCATCGGTTTGACAACACTCTGGTCTCCTCCTCCAATGACATACGAGGCTTTCACCCCGATGTCAGCAAATTTGGGGTTTTCCTGGGTCCACTGAGTAAGAGCAATTGCGCTCCGACGGGTTTTGGTGAAAATGATCCCTCTAGCCGTGTCGCGTCTGCTGAACTCTTGCAGAATATTAATTCTTAGTTTTGTCAGGCTGTCATTTTCATACTCTGGAATATCCGAGAGCCTGTCCAAATCATTCTTGTTCTCTGTAAGACAGATGGGAAAACACAAAGATAAAGTCTCTTTCATTTTGAAGGTTTAAGAAATTATTTTAACTTTTCGGAAAATCACTTATTAGATATCTTGCCAAGGATTATTTTCAATGATCAATATTGTTATTAGTGTGGTAAATGAACAGCTAAAGAAAGCTGTTTAGCTTAAACCCTATTCGGACTGCCATTTCAAGCCACAATATTTATGCCCCTGTGATGTTTCGCATACGATCTGAATGTCGCGGAGGGATAACGGGGGGAGGAAGTAATCCCACCTCTGTACACTACTGTCTTCACAGGTAGTAACAGAGGCGTAACAGCCAGCAGGGGGAGCACAGCGCTATGTGTGTGCATGTCTGACTGTGTGTCTATGCGGAGCTCCCTTTGTGCCGTGCTTTTGCAACTCCTAAAAGGAATGTGAACTCACAGACTGGGGGTGCATTCGAATTGTCATTTTTGCTAAGGAAGGTTCCTAACTGAGTGGAATGACCCGGAAGAGCCGTTCGAATTATCTAAAAGCTACGGAAAGGTGTGTCAATGATTCCTTTACAGTATAAGCTCCTTTAGCATAGGGTACACTGGACCGAGATAATGCCATCCCACAATTCCTTGCGGGCGCAACATTTAAAGCGATTCGCTGTACCCTCTTTTTGCTCCTAACAAAGAAACATACTGGCAGATAACCAAAAGTAAAAATCTGAATTTTTAGTTTTTAAACCACTTTTTTCTTTTTCCTGTCTTGGTGATCAGCTAAGCTAACCAGTAGCTAACCAAACATTTAACAAATATTTGTAGTGTTGCAGATATTTTCCTACAAGTCTAATCAATACAAACATTTCACTTAATACGTTACTAATCTAAACTAAGCTAACTAGTTTTCTTGGTTTTACACAGTGGCATGCTACTTTACAGTACCTTCAAACAACCTGAAGAGGAATCTCTCAGTGTCTGTCATTTGTATGACATGCTCCTCCTCCGGTGGTGACTTCCTCTTTAACTCTTCCTCGTGGTTTTTGTTCAGGAAGCCGAAGGAATCCCGCATGCGGATAGTGTTACTGAGATTAAGGCCCTCGTTGTACCGTCGAAGGTGCTCTGCACAAACCCGGACTTTATGATCTTCCTCTGTTGTCGCTAAAATAGATAAGGTTTTTAGATCCCAACAAGCCCGGTAGCTCCAAAAAGAAAAGAAAACGAAGCTGGAGTAAAGTGTTGGGCTCACCTGTTCGCTCTTTTTGAACCACCCACTGTTCATAATTCTGAGTGCCAAGTTCACAGGCGGGACTTAGCTCAGCATGGCTATGAATGTCATTCATGATTTTTTTGATAACATCACCAAAAGGGTCCTGGCATGAATAACAAAAAATAATTTGAATGACAATACAAACTGTATAATAAAGGAAAAAAAGAGTACATGACTTAATAAAATAATACAAATAAAACAATCATGAAACCCTCTCTTGTTTAACATATACCTGTTTTCTGTCTTCAATAGTTACAAGTCTTGTCCTTGGGTCTTTTCTGTAATCCCCGAGGCTCCTAGTCATGATACTGGAAGCATCCAAGTTTGCACAAATCTATGAAAGAGAAAGATTAACAGTGTAAGGACTTCAAATATGTATCTAGCTCAGTGATTTACAGACCGTCTGAACTGAACATCTGTGTCTGTGACACAGTGTTGAAGCCAAGAGAATGTTTTCAATTTATGAACAACTGTGGCAATGGGAAACTTTATGGCCACCCTGAGTGCACACGTAGTGGAAACAGCTTTGCAAGATGAACATGATCCTCTACAAAAGTGAGGCACAGAAATGAGGGAGGTTTTAAAAAAAGATGAGAAAGTTCAAGAGAATTTGGTTGATTGATGAATTGTTGGTTTATTTGTGGACAACTATGTAAATCCACAGTTGTAAAATGTAATGCATCAAATGGAAGCGTACTGGAATAAATTCTACTTTTGTAATGCTGGTATTGAAATGAAAGAAGTTTATCTTATCAGGGATTTTAAAGGCCAAGAGACTCTAGTGATCATATGGTGACAAGGCAGACAACCTATTCATGTCTGCCTTATGTCTTCTTCTTCTTTTTGAGTATAGAATTTTGCATTGCCCTAGCATATGTGGAAAACACATTGCGTATCGATAAGGAATAAGGTGCTTTGACTCTTCAGAAGGAATCACCTCTTGGTGTTCCCAAAATTGGCCAATAAATGTACGCAAATTCTCCTTATTCCGTAGGAGTGAATGGGCGATTAACAAAACAGAGCTTGAACCCACACATCAATTACCGTAATTAGCATTTTCGGAAACTAATCCAATAGAAACAGTTAGAGGCATAAACAATTACAATGTTGTTCCTGATGGTGTCATATGCCAGAGTATATATATATATATATATATATATATATATATATATATATATATATATATATATATAGAGCCATCATTTTAAATTTCAGTCCGTTTAATAACCATTTAAATTTCGTTAAAATTCAGATGCTTTAAGTTTTTTGTACAATGGATTTGTATTGCCCAGAATGTTTGGACCTAGTACATTGTGCAAATAGGCTAATATGTTGACACCCTTTAGTCTACCAGGTCCTACATAGAAAGCAGATTTTTTTTTTTTTACTCGTAGTATGTGCTCCTCTGCTTGCTTCATTCTCGTGGCTTCCCCGACTCCCGGGGAGGCAGTCAGGCCCAGGATCTGAGGGAGGGGCACAAGCTCCTTCAGCTCCTTCTTCAGCCTCATGTTCTTGTGCTTCTGCTTCAGGTAGCGCATCATTATGTGGTTGTAGACCTCTCCTTTTTGAGTGTGGTGACACTCATCTATTACCATCAACGTCAGATCTATTGCACAAAAGCAGAGGACATAACATAGCAGCATGGAGAAACAAACGATGCAGTTAAGTACAGTACAAGAAAGATAAATATTGAGTTTTGAGAAGTAGGATAACAGCTTGCTTTGTTAAAACAATAACATTTACATTTCTCTCTATGACATTATCGTCCAAAGACAAAATTGCATACATTTTAGACAACCAAACAATTTTCTCAACCAGGCAGTGCCTCATTTTGTGTCAATTATTTACGTAACTTAAATAAATATTGGCGGTTCTGTGTCTCAGTTTAAAACATCTTTCTGTAAGGGAGAGATCCTCCCGCAAAAAAACAGGTCTTTTCTAGGAACCTGACGCAGCAGTTTCAGCCACACAATGACATACAGTGGAAATTGTCTACTTTAAAAATGGCCTAAACTAACTGTGCTTAATTTCGTTCTTTACAAAAGTGAATAGGAGGTGAAATATAATCTTTCATTACGATGTTAACAAGTTAAACCAGAGTGGGAGGACTTAATCCCCGGAGGAGAAGGGGAGTATGGAGAGTGGCAGCTTGATGTACAGTGGCTGATAGAAGCTCTCATGTGAATTTGATCAGCCACACGCTGATGGCTTGAACAGACGTGTGGCCTGGAAAGCAGGAGATTGAAAAAAAAAAAAAAAAAAAACGCTTTCAGGCGTTTCAACAAACAGCATATGTTCCACTGAGATGGCTATTCCACCTTGGACTGGTGAGTGCCAACAAAAAGTAACAGCAGAGCCGGAAGACTTTGACAAGATCCTGTCAGGTTTTATCAAGGGAGATGTTATGAGTCCTCCGGGTTGCTTTCTACTCCAATAGTTGTCAGTGTCTGAGCCTGGACAGATTTTAACTCAAGGTTATAGGAAGCATTTTATTGGTTGAGACATTGTGACAATCTAATTTTCAATTTCACTAAAACCAAATACATTTTTTTAAGTAATGAATAAAGTTTGTGTGTTTATACCGCTTAAGTTCACCCCTTCGTCCTCCCCACTGTTGGACCTCTCCAAGTAATTCTCAAGAATCTGGGCTGTGCAAATGATGACGTCACTCCTCTTCACGATCTGTGTGAAGGAGATCTTGTGCTGGCAGTCTCCGCTGACTCTCTCCACATTATATGTGGGCTTCAGAAAAGGCAAGAACTCTGCAGAATAATGCTGCTCCACTAGGGGAACCTGCAGGACACCAGAGTATAATAAGTCTTTCAATGTTGTTGCTTCAAAGTCAAGCAATTAAACAGAAAGAAAAACCTTTCATTACAAATAAAGAAACGCCTGCATTGTTTCGATAACTACAAAGCTCCTGATAAATAGTTTATAACCCTAATGACTACAGTGGTATGACTTTGTTGTCAGCAGCCAACACATATCAATATATCCAAGTGGTTTTTAAATGACTTGTGCAATGATTTAGAAGACTGCTGTTCATTATTTAAGGATTAACTGATGAGACACTCCTTCTTCTGCAGAAACAACAAACAGCCAAATTACTTTCCTTTTCTGTTTAAAAAACAAACAAAACAAAAACTCAGCCCTGTGATGTCTTTCAGGGAAATACCATCATTATTTCTCAAGCTTTTTTTAAAACTCAACTAAATAGTTTTTGTGGATGAAAAACCTTTAATCCAAAATGAAGTAAGGAGTGATTCTTTCCAGTACAGAGCTCATAAGTGCAGGGCCAAATGGTAATAAAGTGCAGGGGAATATCTAAACCTCATGGCATGTAATTTGTGGTGAGCTGACCCACATGTGAAAATTGACTGAAAGATAGAATGTTTTCTTTGGATTTGAATGAGATATAAGTAGGTTACCATAATAGTACAGAGCCATATGGTGATTGAGGAATGTATCGGACTAGGGGTTGTTGTACCTTGTTCACCAGGACGACAACTTTCCCCGCTCGCCCTTCGGCCCTCCTGCCGTCCAGATGTTTTTTGGTAATATAAACTGCAACTCTGGTTTTACCGCTTCCTGTCGGGAGACATATGATGATGTTTTTCCCCTCCAGGGCGGGTCTGGCGACGTCCATCTGATAATCTCGAAGAACAATATTCTCTCTCTCTGGGCCTCTGGGTGCTGCCTGTAAGTCAGACCCTTCTGTAAAACAGAGCAGAGGTTCAGACAGACTAAACTTCTTTATATGTCAGCAAACCACAATTACAGGCATCTCCAGCAGGAAAGCATTGGGCTCGTCATTGTTGTTTTGGTTCTGTAGTGGTATGTTTATTTTTAATGCTGCTATTAAAAGGGGAAAAAAACATACTGCCTGCACATGTACAGGGTTTTATATTGAAAACATCAAAACTTAAATATTCAATCTTTCAATGTTACGTCTTTCATTTCACAACACAAACAGAAGCAAATAAACCACATGCTTTGAGTATTTAGGACATGAGCCCCGTGCACTATAAATCATGTCACTGAGAAGTAGTACTGTACCATATTAGCTTAATCAAGACAAAACAGCTACACGGTTTTAATCCTGCACAACGGGCCAATGTATGCACTAGACCAATTTTTCTATTAACTCATAAAATATCTTAAAGCACCTGTGAAGAACTTTCTGTTTGTGTTGATTTTTGCACCCTGTGGATAAAGTGCTACATTTATCTCATATCATTTACTGTGAGACTTGTGAGAATGTCTAAAAGAAAATAGCATGTGTTAGCAGGTTGCTGTTAATCACCTCTTCTGACACCTACCCGGTGGCAGTGTTCGGAGGGCATTAAACATAACCATATTTGAATAATTAATGTCCTTGCTGATGGTCTCCTTTGATTCTGCTGGTCCTATAGAGGCATCAGTATTAATTTCAGTCTGTTTCATGACCAGCTAAAAACTCCTCATGGTAGCTTTAAACTGAAAATCAAATTTAAAGTCAGCCTCAAGCTTCCAAACAGACAGTAAAAACAAAGTACAAACATTAGGCCTCATATTTCCATCCACAAGCTAACATCTGCTTGTACTTCTCAATCACTTAGGAGAATTACATCCTTTCATCACATGCCAATTCATTCTTTTGTTGCGGCATTGTGTCTTATTTTTCTGTTTGCAAATATAGCAGATTTACTACGATCTACTTCAGACAGACTTAAAGTCGCTAGAAGGCTTAATGCCGTGCTCTGTCTGGGCTGGGGATAAAACATGACTTAGTCAACACTCATAATTTTCCCCCTTCTCTTCTCCCTCTCTGCCTCATCCCCTCAACTTTAAGTTCTACAATTCCCCCAGTTATGAGTTCAACGCTCCCCCGAAAAAGTTATTGTTTTCCTTGCGCAGACAGCTTTTAATTTTGCTTCTCAGACTTTGTATGTCAGAGGCTAAAGTGCTCTTTCAAGCAACTTTACAGTCGTAAATAAACGTCTGCGCTGGCCGATGGGGAGATAGAGCTTTAACAACAATTAGAGGGACACACTGGCTTGTGTGGCCCCCTGGATTCCTAGTTGCTAAAGTTATGAGAAAAGGAAAGTCAACAAACACAAACATCATTCCAGTAAGCATAGGAAAACCAGTGGGGTTATTTCTCAGTTTGATTCAGCATAGTGAAATTCTGCACATGCAACACATTTTCACATGCTGGTGGAATAATCTGCCATGTCATCCATTCTATTTCAACCTTGTAATACCACAGCATTACTTACAGTAGAACGTGAAAACTGCCCTGTACTCTGGGTTTATTCTCCCTAAAGTAATCATTACATGAACACATTTTTAAACAGGCCCTTTATATATAAGCACAATGCACAGAGATGAAGCTGATTCAGTAGCTTTACTTAAAGCAACTTGAGCTAAACTTTTCATTCTGTTACTTTACAATACGTTGAAAAGAGCCAACATGTGTTTTACATTTAAATCTCTGGATAGGCTCTCTCTCCACTTTGACCTCTTTGTGGTTCATCATGATACACACACATGGAACAAGTTCTTTTGGCAGGACTGAGAAATTTTCCATTTGTTCCAAATATGCTCATTCTGCCTTTATGATGTTACAGGGCATTGTTTTTTTTGCTATGACTCGAGTTTACTTTTTGTGGGTGGTCTACTGAAATTAGGACAAGGATAGGGTTTTTAGATTACAGACATAATTTAAACGTTAGTCAAATGTATCATGGACAAATTCGTCCCACCTGTTTGCGAGAGCTCCATGCTGTTTGGCTGTGGTTTAAAATCAACGCTTGCTCCTTGGTACAAGTCTGAAAAGATATGAACAGAAGTATAAGAATCACAGTAAAGAAAGACAGGAGATAAACTTTAAGCTGCTGTGAGGAAATGTCCTTTCTTTAGGTCTTGGCAACCACCGTGGGCAAATGGTACATGCTATTTCATTACTGATCCTCTCCTGCACATTCATAAGTATTACTGCATTAAAAATGACTAAACAGAAATAGTCAGTATTGTCACTGATGGTATGGTTTCGTTTTTGTAGCTCATAAAGGGGCATCAGTAATTATTTTATTTTAAAAACCAGTTAAAAACTCCTCAGAGGAGCTTTAACCTCATGCACTCTGTTTGGAGTATCAGCTGATAAAGGGTCAGTTTACCCAAATGATCAACAAGCTAAGTTCACAACTCATCCTTTTTGGTATTTTCATGCAGATACTTTTATATAGACTCACTCAGGCTTTCCTATATCTGACTCTGCCTCCCCAAGAACAGAAAGTTGAAGATGTTTTTTGTTATATGTCGTCTTTGAAGCTCATGTGATTAACTTTTCAGTTTGTGTCAATTTTGGCACCCCCTGTGGACGGAGCGGCACCTCTCATTTCTTTGCTGATTGTGTCTTGTACATTTGTAAGTAGTGATTTAAAAAAATAAATAAAAAAAATCTCATCAAGTTTTCTTTTTACAGTCATACCCTCTATTTTACTTTCTCAAATGAAATAAAAGGCTGTTTCTGTTGGGTGCTATAACTCACTTTGTCTGACGCCTAACCCCCGGCAGCAGAAAATAACTTTAAAGATGGAGATCAATCTTAACGCTGATAGTCTAGTTTGTTGTTGTAGGTCATATTGAGGTAGCAATATTAATTCCAAAACTCCTGAAAGGAGCTCAAATGTCTCCACAAATTAAATTTACAAAAGCAATGTCCCGGTTACTCATGATTACCCAAATGCACTTTTCAGTGGTGTGAGTCATGGGCTTGTTTTATCCACCTTCAATTAACATAACTTTGTCCCTATAAAACCTCTGCACATGACACAGAATAAATATATATTCTTCTATCTGAGGTTAAAAAAAAAACAAGCTCAGCCACCTCCATCCTGAGGGGCCTCGGCTACGCTGAATTCCATAAACTCTATGCTGTCGCCTCCTTCAGCTTCTGCCTGACTCTCCTCCATGGAGACGTCGCATCCTGCAGGTCCATCCTTAAATGAACACAGTTTGTCATCCAAGCCTGGTGAGAAATATAATAAATCATACACTGTAACTTTCTTTCATAACAGTCGAAATACAGCTGCTGTAAGCACTCTACAGCTGCAGCCAAACAACATTCCCTGTTATGGGTGTGTGCTCAAATAAAGTTAGTCACCTAGCTTATCACAGTCAGGTGATCCTCCAGTCAGCTCATACAGGTTCAGGTGTCCAGTGTCACGCAGAACACTGAGAAATGTAGAATACCAATGTGGTTGATTTCTCACGATTGCTTTAAGGAGTTCTCGGGCTCCACTCCTGGACCCTTGATTCTGTATTGCAGCTTCAATCTATAAAAAAAAAAAAAAATTATATGGAGTGATGCAATGGAAGTGAAGTACAGTGTTCTGCAAAAACAGTTGTGTGCATGTGTCTGCCATCTTGTGGTCAATGTCTGCAAATACAACTGTTGTACAACACAAATACAAAAGTTGTACCAGGAAGTGTAAATATGTGTAGGTAGGGCTTCTATAAATGTATTCTGAACGCATATTGTGACTCTTGTGGGGTCTTTTGGATCATATCAGAGATTTTGATCAACCCTAATTTGAGAAGTCAATTCTTTTAACTGTGTATAGTACTTACCAGCTCCTTGTCGTCTTGGCTCAGCAGTTCTCTTGAGAAACATTCCATGCACACATCCACAGTCTTCATCTCCACAAGACTTGGGGACAATATTTGGATCAGCTTGACACAGTATTCATTCTCTGCCTCGTCTTCAGGTTTTCTTTTCCCCTGTACGTATTCCGCCGCGTAGGTCAATCCTGAATGCTCCAGCGCGTCAACAAACGCCCGGAACCATCCGGTGCTGTGAGGTTTCTTGGTGATAGCCTTAATGAGGAGATCCACAGCCTTTAACTTACCCTCGTTTTTCGCCGTCTGCCTGATCCGTTCCCTTTCGTCGTTTTTGATAAATTCTATATGATCCAGGACTCTCTCCACCTCAATACGCTCACGTAACCCCGGCATAAGATGTTCAATGAGACGCACATTTGCATCATCCTGATCAGATGCCATTATAACCCCACAGACCGAGAGCACAGTTCACAATGCTGTGCAGCAGGCTGGCTCCGAGCTAGCTGGGAGAAATAAAGTGATGATTCATTGAATGTAGGAAAGAGAAACTCTTTCAGTTTCGTTTCTCTGGAATTCCCAAATAATAAAGTGGCCACTAGGTGTCAGTATAGGACCAAAGTAGAAAAGACTGTGCATCCAGGACCCTAAACAAGTTTTTATTGTTACAAACTAAGGACTAAGTTTCTAACATTCATACTGTGACCCATCAGGACATTGTTAGTGCCCAGCTCTTAATATAATATAATAATATAAAATTCATTTTGGAACTTTATGTCGGAGTAATAATAAGTATATTAAGTTTGAGGCATGAAACACCACACAGTTTAGGGGACAAGTAGGATAGTATACACCTTTACCATTGATATTCATGAAGCCTGAAGCGGACCTGCATCCAAACATGTTATCAACTCAGTTTACCCATTAGAACGAGTAATTCCTCTGCTGTTTTTTCAAAAGAACTCGACTTATTTATCTTGCATCCCCAGAGTTTTAAAAGCACAAAACAATCATGGTGGGTGGATAATGGCAACAAAGCATGTCAAGGTCTGGCCTATTACAGTGACCAGCCTGTTGTTCTGTTTTCTAGATCGCCAGCATATTCTGTTGGTATCACGAGAAAACAAGCATTGCGAGGTAATAAGATAAATGAATCAGTTTCAATGGGGAAACCAGTGTTGTTATCCCAGGATAACAAGATAAGTATGTCGAGATTTCGAGAGATCAATCTGAAGTTACCTGTTTTCAAGAGAAAATGCTGTAAATAAAATGTATGGATGTGTCCACTTAGGGCCTCCTTACAGTAGATACTGTAACATTTCCTCAGAATATAATTCACAGTACAACTCTACTGAGACATGGACAAACTAAAACCTTATGACAAATTATATGTTACCATGGACACCTGGCAACACATCCAGAAGACGTCATTAATGCCTTCAACATTGCCATGTGGGGTACAGTAAAGTATTAGGAATTAAAGAAATGCCAGTAATTGTATGTAGTTTCCTTTTTTCCAAACATAAATATTATTCTATGTTTACCCTTCCTGATGCTAAATGCATGAAGTTCACTGCAGGCCTACTTTTGTTCTCAAAGGCAAAAATCAAGAATATACAGTAGGATACTCACCTTATGGCTAGTTCTAATCTTGTTACTTACTGATATTATTCTTCACATAGATAAATGTATAGTCATTTCTTTCATGAGAATAATGACCTTTCCTCATGATTCTGTCAATTCTAACTACCGTATAGATCATACTTGTGGTGCGGTGGGGGGGTCTCACCCCCTGATGACAATAGGCAAAGCACCAAAAAAAGTTTCTTTCTGACACAGCCTAGCATTCCATCTTAATCCATTTGGTAGCAACTACTGTAGAATACCAGCAAATAAGTCAGTGCAATCCAATAATATCTTTCTGTCTTACTGTGTACACAGTGCAGAATAATCAGAATTTTGATTTAAAAAAGGAAAAATTGATTAAGCAACCTCAAGTGTTTTTGTTTCATTTATTGCTCCCACAGCTTTAAAACAAACATATGTACTACTGTTGCTAAAGAGTTCCTCATATAATTTACTCAGTTAAAAAAAATACATGTTTTTTTGTACATCTGGCGTTACCATATACAGTATTTATTTTCTAACAACACTTCATTTTTAATGTACTTTTCCAACAAAAAGAGTACAGGGAAACAATAGAATGTCTTTATGATATGGTTAGTATAACATGAAGATGCTGATTTAGCATTTGGATTGTTTGTACTGTATAGGCACGACACCCCCTCGGTGGCCTGTTTATGCACAAGTACTAACCCCCCCCCCCCAACACAATCTCTAAGTGCATCCTAAAACAGAGACAAGTTTGCTGACATCATTTTATTTTGTTGTGTGCTACTTTGGGCTCATAAGCAGTGCAAAACAGTAAATATATAGATATAAAACACATGCACTGCCGTTTAGAAATACCTACATCATACTTGTTTGTCAGAGGTGTAGCTCAGGGATTTGCTATCTGCCCGGACAAGCATGTATGGTGTGTTCTGTTGGCCTAACTTAGTACAGTAGGTGCACATCAGTGACCGCAGTAATAATGCACATTGTAAAAAACAAAAAAACAAAAAACAGTATACATAATACTGTACTATATATTGCAGTGCAATTGTCCATAACCCCTGAGTTACACATCAGAGAAGACAGGCATACAATTAAGGATAAGAAAACTGTTCTCACACCTTTGAAATAATGCTGTATTCCAATAACAGCTGCAGAAAAAAAAGTAGTACATTGTGTTCATATTCAGGCCTCTAATTGGTAGAGTCTGTGTATTTATTGCTCAGGCTATAGGACTCTAACAGGCTCTTACAGAGAAAACTGGAGGAAATTCGGTTTAGACCCATATTCGAGGCAGTGTCTCAGAGTCAGGAGCTGTTCAAATATTTCAGCAACTGGAGGAAGAATGGCTGTGTTATCATTTTTCTTTCCCCTTTGTTACAACAGTACATAGGTAAAGTATAGGAAAAAGGCTTGATCGAGTAGAGTAGTATATAATTACATACTATATATATATCATTTCTAAGTAGGGTTTGGGGGAAGACGAATTTTTGGGGATGCATATAAATGTTTGAATCAGGTTTATTTACGGCGTACTTGCTGCTACCAGGTGTTGCATTTAAGGCCATAATAAAGACATTTCCCATACTGGTATTGCTTTTTGAACACCCCTTCTTGACAGGGTTTCTGTACAAAGTAATTCCTGTTCAATATGAAAAAGGCATTTTACAGTTTTATTCTCCTGCCAGTGTTTGCTATAGAACAGATCTCTAGAATAAGCGGGATGACAGTGTGTCTTCTTACCATCCCACTGCCTTGCTAACGGCCCAGGAGTACTAGTAGTCAAGTTTACTGTTTTTAGGTTGTAACCTTTTCAGTCTGGTGACTAACCTTTGACTTTCTCTTGGCCTGTACTCAGCACTTGGAAGAGATTGTTAATGTAAAGTGATGGACCCCCTTCTCACAAGCTCTTCCACCAGAGTTGCAGTTTTTTTAAATACCTCCCTTTGCAATTAAAACTCCATGTCTTTGGTCACTTTGGATCCTTGCCAAGAAAGCTCAGCGAAAACAGGTACCTTACCTGGGGATGTTATGGATCAGTTCAAACAAATAGAGCTTTCACACTTGCAGAAATCTCCTGAAAAACTCAGGATATTTCCCAGAGGAGCTGTGTATTGTGTACCTTCTGGTTTGAATTAACATCCTCTGTAAGTGTTATCCTAGCACTGCAGCTGATGTGTTGTACTTATTCCCTTAGCAGTGGACATTGGAGCCTGTCCAGAGTGAGGTAGGTCGGCCAGATCCTCTTGTTGAGCAAATAATAATTGGGGGACGGAGGGGCACATCTCTCTGATAGGCAAGGTTGGAGCAGATGGCTTTGTACCAATGAGTCTGGTTCTGCTCGAGGTTTCTGCCTGTTAAAAGATGTTTTCCTTGCCACTGTTGGCAACTGCTCGTTAATGGGGAATTATTTTGGGTCAACATAAAAAAACCCAGCTCAGGCTGGACTTCTCTTTATGTTAAGTGTCAAGAGGTAACTTTTGTTGTGATGCTTTTTTGCTAAATAAATGAAATATGATGGATTGATGGTATTTGTCAGGCCCTCTGGGACATTGTTGCAACAGGTTCACAAGAAAAGATGCCAAGCTCCATTGGAGCCCATCAGAGTCCTAAACCTGGGAGAAACAGTGTCTTATTTAGGTGTTGTTGTGCTAATTCTATCCCAACCAGATGGATCTCTTAACCCAGCATCCCTACAGACAGGGTAGAATTCAGTTAAGAGGCTATTTAGTCCATCAGACAGCCTCTGAGTTGATAGAACTACTGTTACAATATGTAACCATTGTCATTACACTGGTAACTGCAGAAAATAGTCTGTTAACACACTGTTAACTGCAGCGAACAGTATTTTATCCACATGCATAATGAAAAAAAAAACATTACAACTTACTTCTATTGCAAAGACAATGCAAATTAACAATACAGGTGTCTGTGCCAGCATGCTGATAAAAAAAGCTGCTACTAAGTAATTACAGCATTACAACCCAGGTATTAGAACAATGTGCTGCTGGAAGGTCTATGGCCTCGGACACTCTGGGTCTGAGATCGGTCTACAGAGTCCAGAGGCGTTGAGGTGGGAGTCAGAAGGGGAGAGAGTGGAAGAGAAGGAGGAGTTGGAGGAGGATTCAGTTGGAAGAAGGAGCAAAGCAGACGGTTGATGTCCTGTGACCTGCTGCTGCTGCTGTTGATGTTGCTGTTGTTGTGGCTCTGTATGTCTTTGTACAAGCAATGATGTAAGGCTGTCTTCCATGGGTGCATTCACGTTGGCCAAGCTCGACACAGAGTCTTTAGATTCTTGAATGGCTCTCTCCAGACTGAGGTTGGGGCCCTGAGAGGAAGAGTTACAGAATACGTTCAAATTAGTGGCTTAGATTGGGAAATATTGGGGAAAATGGGACATGTACATCAGTTTTATTCATCCAATATTTTGGATTAATCCAATATTTAGTTTTCAACTTCTTTACCTATTTCTAGTATAAACAGGAATAACCACGTCTGCAGTTTTGCCACTGCTAACCAGGCAATTTTCGGTAGTCTAAATCAATTAAGAGGGATAAAAAAGTCAAATATATTGTATATGATCAAATGCCTGGCTGATATTGGTGAAATAAAAACTTGTAGCCATGACAGCAGACAACAGGGCTGAACGATTTATCATTTTACGATATGCAATGCCAATCGTGTGACCATGAAGCACGTCATGCTGCCACTTTTCAATTGTTTCATGCAAAGACTGACAATTATCTAGTTTTCCATGTCTACTTTCCGTTACAGTCTGTCTGTCTGAGATCACCTTAAGTGGTAACAGAACTGACCACTGTGCATGCAGAGTCGGTGTTTCCCCCTTCATGTAAAAATGTTTACATACAGTAGACCCTTCTGCCGTCACATACCCTGTCATGATGCTTGAGGCAGACCCTCATTTACGCAATGGGGATTTAAAATGAGTGTATTCCTGCTATCAGCGGCATGAGCTGGTTAACGCTGTGGCCACATATACGGACCATTAACGGAGCAGATGTGCTGCTGATTGTTTAGTTTCAGCAGCTACGCCTGCAGCGCACACAGTGAACTGTTGTGTAAGTCACAGGCAGCTCAAGACGGTGAGATTTTGTTTAATTAGAATTTATTATAACTGGGCTGGTCATGCAAACTAAATATAACTGATGCTGTTTTATTGTTGTATAGTAAGCGTGTCATCTGTAAGGCAAAAAAAAAAAAAAAAAAGAACTGTCCTGACCACCCTCTTTTTGTTGAGTTTGATCTCCTTCCTTCTGGCCGTCGTTAAAGAATGTCTCGAACCAAAACAAGACGTGCCAAACTTTTTTTTATCCCTGTTGTCATTCCAAAGCTCAATTTGCTGGCCTAACTTTGATGTTTTCTTATGTGTGTTTTTGTGGGTAAGAAAACTATTTTAGATTGTATTCCTGAATTTTTTTATTCTTCTCTTACCTATTTTAGATTATTATTCATTACAACTATTTATTTTACCGACTGCACAGCACTGACTTTATACAATTTTCTGTGATGTGCGAACTGTTGCAGCCTCTGGCTCAGTGTGGTTGAAGTACGTGTTCTTCACTTGAGCTGTGGATTTTCTGTACGTCTGTATTTCTGATGTTGTCTTTTGTGTACCTGTCCTGTCTTGTTGCATGATGCAGATTCAATTTCCTTCGGGATAATAATAAAGTTGAAGTTGTTTTGAACATCATTAAAAATAGTTGATGACATATAAGTAACAAATTGAAAGCAACACGTTCATTTGTAAAGTATATGAGGTTTCGTGTTGCTCCTCCTCTTCTCTTTCTACAGGTTATCTCTTCTTCTCTGAGTGTGTGTCAGGGCTGCTGTCAGAGGGCCGGACCCAGTGTGGGATCAACGAAGGAGGGGGTTCAGATATGAAATCATCAAATGATTTAAAGACCCAAAAAATTCATATAATTTTTATTTTAAATTTGTATTTTGCAGCAAAAACAACATCTTTTTCTGGACTACTAATAACTTCTCTCCGCTTGTCTTTCTCTTTCATCTCTAAATACAAAACCTGACTTCCAGCTCCTGCCTATTTTTTACTCCGGAGTGTAAATATTGAACTAAAGTAGTAGGACATTTTGGATGCTAGATGGGGATAGAAAGGGGGAAGAGACAATGTATTATGAATGTACCTTGTATGTCTTAAATGGTGCATCCTGTACATTTATCAAAAATATAATTTTAAGGAAATAATAAGGTACGCATTTTTTAACAGGAATGTGTGGATGCAGCCCAGAAGATCCATACAATCAGTTACAACACTAGGCTAGGTAGCTAGGTGTTAGTTCTGCCCTGAGTCTGCATTATCATCGTAAGAAATTGGGCATGCTGCGAAAAGCCCGAGCCACCCAAGCCCTTCCAGAGGGGCGTGGTCGAACACAGCTCATTTACATTTAAAGCTATAGACATAAAAAAACAGCCTGTTCTGAGCAGGGCCGAAATAGAGGGGTTTATCCATCCATCCATTATCTTTTCCGCTTTTCCCGTTCGGGGTCACGGGGGACTGGAGTCAATCCCAACTGTCTTTTGGTGAGAGGCGGGGTACACCCTGGACTGTTCGGTAGTCAATCACATATAGAGACAGACAACCAGCCACACTCACATTCATGCCTGCAGTCAAATTTAGAGTCACCAATTAACCCAACAAGCATGTCTTTGGACTGTAGGAATAAGCCAGAGTACCCGGAGAGAAACCACGCATGCAGAGAACATGCAAACTCCACACAGAGAGGTCTGAGGGGGATTCGAACCAGCGCTAACCACTGTACCAAGGTGCAGCCTGAGGGGTTTATAGGCATGATAAAATACAGGATCAGAGTGGATTTCAGGCAAGAAATTTCACAGACATGTTTTGGGGAGCTCTAAGGCTTATTTAAACTGGTTGAAAAGGAGGATAATATGTGACCTTTAATGTCACCAATTCAATATCCAACCGAATGCTTATTGTGGTAACAATGTCCTCTTCTATGGCGTTATGGTACTGAACTATGGCAGAAACGCTTCATTTTTCTATACTATAGGAAATTTAAATTATTTATCTATCTTGAACGAGGGGACCATTCGTGCTTAGATTGAAGAAATTCCAGGACTGTGTTCACAAAAGTAGTAACCTGAAAGACAACCTGAACACATAATGGCCCAGCTATTGTCAGTGTGTAGTAGAGAAAAATATTGTGTGGTAGCATTGTTCCAGATTGTAATAAGCATAAAACGTGTTGTGATTTTTGGGCATGTTAGCATGTTCAACAAAACACACAGGTTTTATGTCTATTTGCTATTATTTGTCTTTAAAAAAATACTGTAACATGTCCCAAAATAAATCCCCTGAGTCTTTTTTTTTCAACACTGAAGAAGCACTAGTCAATCTGAGGGTAGCTTTTTCTGACCACATCAAAATAGCGAGAAAACGTGATGATTATACTCCAAGAATATTTGTAACATGATAGTTATAATAGCAAGAAAAAAACACACCTTTAAAACCTTTAAAATTGAGTTTAAACACTAGATGCAAAGGAGGATAATGTCAAGCAAAACAAACTCATTTTTTTAGTACAGGTTAGATGTCAGTCACTTTAAAACATGTGACAATGGCTCAGATCCTGTCTGTGATTGTCCAGAACCTCTGCCTACCTACAGTATGTGGTAGACAAACCAATCCATCAAAACATCCAGCTGGATCAGTGTGAGCAGGTGGGAGTGAGGCATAGCTAAACAGTGAGTGCAGGTTAAATTATAGAGACTGCCTCACTGCTCCTTTGAACATCACTGATGACTTGATGAGAATGTGATTGGTTGTTGTAAAATCCAGCTGACGCACGACTCAGGCAGAAAAAATGCAATGCTTCATATACATACAGTATTTGCAGAAATGACATATTTTGTAGGGGAAAACACAAGCTACACCTCCTTACTTGAGCTCCTGTATGGCTGAAGAAATGGCTTGCAGTCAGAGCAACTGGCTGAACCTTCACTGCAGGTTTGTGATAGTCTGGACTGGCTGTCACAGTGCTGTAAGCTGGAGGTCCTAGCGTGGGCTGTCTTTGCAGCAGCTGCAGGATGGTCTGCATGTCTGACACCAGTTGAGACTCCAGCCTCAAAACATAAACAGGAAAAATATCAGAGTAAGAAAGACAGACAGGGAGAATAAACACAGAGGAGAGGCAATGAATGCATAATTCTGACAAGTCTAATCATGGGATTTCTGAAAAAAACAAAAAAAAACACTTCACTGAGCACTAGATGGAGCTTGTGTTCCTCAGTGGATAAATTAACAGGCAGCAAAGACGTGGAAACACATTTTGCCGGAGTAGTAGACGTAAGATGCTTCCCTGGCAGGGAGTGATAATGAGCTTTGTATGGGAGGTGTGAAATCTGCATTTACTGTGGAAATGACTCTATCACGCTCGCTTGGTCAATCTAATAATGACTGGATTTCATCAAAACTCTATTTTTAGGGCCACAGGCGAAACGGGGTGATGCTGAGTAACCTTTTAATTACCTGAAGTCCTATTATCCTGTCAGAATTATTATGCCACCGGTTTACTGAGCTGCTCTATTGTAATGAGGCTGCATTTGTTTACTAGAGTATGACTGATGATTGATGCTGAAAAAAAAAAAGCAGTCAGTCAGTAGACATCATTCCAGTTTCAGCACACAGATTTTTCTCTTGGCTATATATTCAGATATTGGAGATATTGCAAGAATCCTACACCAGCTTTTTTCCCCATCATATCCTGCCAAACTTGTCAAATCCACAAAAAGGGAAAAAAAGCAGAGAAGTGCTGCTCATTCTGCAGCCAGCTAGCATAAAGGGGGGAAAGCAAGGTCAGGTAGAGTGCAGATGATAAAATATATTATTTGTGTAAAAAAGAAGCTAGCCCAGTATTTCATGCAGAATGATGCTCTCTGTCCTCCTCTGTGATAAGTCCAGCTAAAAATACCACCTGCTGTTCATTTGCGGGTCTATTTCAGGTGGCCTAATGGCGGCAGGTGTGTCGTTAAAAATGGAAAATATGGATCTCTGCTCGGGAAAATAATGAGAGCGAAAGGATCATTTTGAGAAGATGCACGTCCCTATATATTGTTTAAATTACAGTGTGTTTCACTGGAGAGCTGCTTTTGTTTCACAACTGATTCCAACAATCGTTTCTGCCAGATAGTTCCTTCCTCCACCCACTCATTATGTTGGCAACTGAAATACATATCTCCAGTGATAGCTGTGGTACTGTAGCTCACTTTTAGCAGTGTGGGAGGTGACAACTTAAAAAAATGAATCACTAAATAATGATGGCGTCTAAGAAGCAATTTAGGATCATTTTTTTAAATAATAAACTTAATTGGGTACTTCCTCAGAATGTGGCTAAACTATAAAAATGCCATTCCCTGGCTTCTAATAAGGTAACTTTAGTATTTTATAATGATTAGCTAGAATGGCCAAAATGTGTGCTTCTGTTTCTGTGTAGTATTTTGTGTTACTTTAACTACAAAGTCATAAACACGACCCCTACAACTTTTTTATGTGTCTAAAAAATGCTAATCTTCAATCCAGTTTAACAAAAACCTAAACTAAAAGTAAGTCTCACTGGGCTGCTGTGAGTCACATACGAAAACATGACTATGTCTCACCAAATTCTACTGTACACTTCTGATGTGTCAGGCCTCACATCAGTAGTGTTTTTCTTGTCACATCTAATGTAGACTTGCGATTGCCATTTTGGAGAGAGTTAGTGAGAAATGGAGGCACCATATCATTATATTAACCCATTACATGCAGTTTAACTTGCAGGTAGCATGGAGGCTAGACATATTGCCTGACAGGGTCATCTTTCTATCACCTTTTATATATTTATAGCCAAGATTTATTGTAGCCGATTTACAACTGGCTGGGGACTACAGCTGGAAATTAGCCGCAAAGGCTAAAGCTGCTCCTTTTATTGTAAAAGGGGACTGTCCACGAAACAATAAACTAATAAACTAAAACATCGGCTTTGTACCAATTTTTTGTACCACTTTTACAATTCATCAATCATCCATCTTTATATAAAGTGCAGCCGATGATTGTTATGAGCAGAGTTTAAAGAATGGATTGTACATTTGAGATGTCATGCCAGTATGCTAACTTGTTTAGTGGACGAAATAGTTAGATAATTTTTTTTTAAGTTCTATTCTTTGTATTTTTTGCCTTCATTGGATAGGACAGCAGAGAAAAATCAGGGAATGTTGGGAGGAGAGAGTTGGGAATGATATGCAGCAAAGGGCCGAGGTTGGAATCGAACGCGAGACCATATGGCGCCCCATATTTAGATAACATATTGAAAAACTAAAAAAAATAATACTGAAATTTACCAAAACTGCAATGATGAAACTATTATTGATGCTGTAGTGTTATTTTGAAAATGTACTTAAATTTCCAAGGTAGAATTACTAAAAATTACCCATGATTTGAAATGCTTATTATTCTATTTTATTTTTATTATGATGAATGTATTTATGCGTCAGCAGTGTGCTCCATCTTCCTCTGCTCAATACATGTTTTCTGCATTTGATCTGACAGAAGCAATGTGATATCTAGGTCTGCTAAACCTTAACACTGTGTCCTAACAGCAAGTGTTGTGAGTGGGCATCTAAGAACATCCTGGTATGCTGCAAAATCAACTGATGTGCCTGTCTGACACGAGTTATGAGGCTCAAACGATAATGCAGAGATACAATAAATAAAACACAAAGAAACCATGGAGAATTAGGAGGGCATCCTGTAGAATTCACATTCTGCTAAAAGTTAACAAGAATCATCTGTCTGTAAGCGCACCGCTAAGATATGTACCTGTTGAGGTGCTCCTGAAGCTGACCTAAGCGTTGTTCCACCTCTCCATACATGAATTCGCTGGCAGAGTTATCGTCCTCTCTCAGGTCCTGAAAGCGTGCTGACTCGTCCAAGAAGTCCGTAGGTTTCTTACAGGCCCATTTATCACAGCAGAGATCTGGAAGGCCAAAACAACATGCATGTGGGTCAGAACAACGTCATCACTTAACAGGCAAAATAGAATGTTATTTATCTCTACAGGAGAGCACTGTGTAGCTCCTTTGTTATCATTTATCAAGCCCTTGTACTGGGAGAATTGTTAATGCAATGTTTCCCAGTAGCAAACTAACCCTGCTGTTATCTCTCCTGAGCACCTGTTAGTGTGCTGCTTTCACTCCTCTGATACGTTTTGAGCCTCTCTTGTGCTTTAAACACAGAGCTGGTCAGTAGTTCTGTGATTACACTATCTGGTGAAGCAGATTGCTCTGCGAAACCACGATGAGCAGTAAAGATATGAGGACGCTTATTCATTGTTGTGTGTTCCCTTAGCATGCATGGGAATTATCTTTGCCCTTGTTGTCTGTTGTAAATGACCATAGAAATGGAAAAAAAAGAAGCTAAAGTTTACAACGTTGAATCTTTCTCTGCTCCTCCATGTTATGTTTGCCTTTATTATGAGCTTTATTTTGAAGGCTATGAACACAGTTTTCAATGCTCAGGCTGCAAGTTAACACAGTTTCTGTATTTCACTAACCTACTGTGGGTGCTTGAAAACTTCTATCTCGTTAACGGCTGGGTAAGTTGAAAACTAGCCTTCACATTAAAAGCTCAAACCAATTGCGAACAAAACGAATAAGAGTCAGCCTTATGTAATTCAGGTTTGGATCAATTTAAACAAATCAAAAAAAATGTGATTCTTAAATATTTGTCATTTGAAAGGGTTGTTTAAATCTGTATCCTTTCAGCACAAGATACAAACAACTGATTCAGTCTGTCAATCCCTCTTTCTCATTTCCCCAACTGTCTGTCTTGTATGACTTGGCCTCAGAGTCTTGTCAATGGAACGTGATGTGCCTTTACAAAATCCTGTGATTTCTATCTGAGATTATCATAGGCAGTTATTGTAGTCTTAGATTGTAGTTTTAGATCTCTGAGCCAGAATCCTGAGAGAATAAGAAAGGAGATTATCAAGGTGGAATTTCCTCCGTCTGTATTCTGTTTTAGTTTCTTTAGAAACACATCTTTCTCGTACATGAATTCCTCAATTGTAGTCTCTGTTTAAAATAAAATAGATCAGTAGATTGGCTCTAGCTGATTTATGGTAAATGGACTTGAGCTTGTACAGCGCTTTTCTAGTCTTCTGACTACTCAAAGCGCTTTTTATACCCCAGGTCACACCTACACATTCACACACTGATGGCAGAGGCTGCTATGTAAAGTGGTCATCAGAAGTAACTACAGTAATCCCATTCATACGCCACCGACAAAGCAGCGGGAGCCCAAGGACACATCGGACATGTGGCTGCAGAAGCTGGGGATCGAAAACCTTCAGGTTGAGAGATGACCAGTGCCACGAGTTCAGACAACAAAACAGGTATAGGGATAAAATATAATGCCATACTTTACAATACCCAATCAATAAAAGAGCCTGTGTACGTCTTTTAAAGGTTTGTTTTTACTGAATGCAAAAGAAAATGATTAGATGTTGATAAAATGAAGTAAGTGTTGTGATTTAACTCGATACTTGCAATTGACCTATTTTCTCTGTAATTTGGATTGGTGTATGTTCCAGTACTTCAGTCTTTGTCACTTGTAATCTAGCAGCAAAAATTACAATAATACAGGATAAAGCATCCTTATCAAACACTCTGTTGGCCAATCAAATATAGGTAAGTGTATAATTCTGATGAATTTCTTTAAGTAATGGGAACACTTTCATTCTAGCTTTCACCTTGCAATATTGAGATTTATATCAGAATAATTGTCTCCAAGATAACTATCAAGAGTTGTAAAAACCTTTATAAGCCAACACATGTTGTTCTTTAAGTCTAAAGCTTCTGTTTTAATCCAAAAAGCCAAGCCAGGGACGCGTGTTGCAAATTAGCCATGGCTAGAAACCCTTTATGCTTGGCACCTACTTTGTATTTACATGTGAAGCCATGTTTGTTGCATGTGTCCCTGTTAAATAAACAAGTACAACATGTGAAGTGTTTGAATTAAGATTGACCCTTTGACTCATGGATCTTTAACTATTGGAAGATCTTAACTTGCTCTGCTATGATCCCTCACTGGCTTCACCATACCCTGAATTATGCCTTTTCCCTGAAGCAACTAACAGCCCCCTCGTAACACCTCTGTAGAGTCCTTGTCAAAAAAAAAAAAAGTACATTAGTTAAATACTTATAAGTCAATGCAACTGAATATATCACCTTCAAACGACGGTCTCCTCTCCAAGCCGTCTGTGACAATGAGATTTGAGTCCAGGACTACAGGACTGGGTGAAGAGGAACCCAGGACTTCTGTAGATCTCTTCAGGCACGAGATAGACTCCCTCCTCCCTCCCAAGTCCTCAACCACTTCCTTGTTTTCCCCTGTAGGAAGGCAATCAACAGCAGTCAGTAGAATAACAGTGTAGTGTAGGCCCAAGGGAATAGATGTTCTCTCAGGGATGATCACAAAAAATACAGTTACAATCACAAAGATCGCAAAGGAAGCTGGATTGGATTGGTTTCTTCTCACCTTTAGTTGGATCTGGTGTAAAGGAGATCCTTCTTTTCATGCTTTTAGTGCCCTCATCGTCTGAGTCACAGTCCTGGGAACTTGAGGGCTGCAACATTAAAAGCAACAGAATGTATTATTTAAAGGTCCAAATGTTTTAATTTTGAGTTGCTAGATGATTCATTAAATCTTGTCTACCTTAGCAGACTCATCTCTGAGGTTGAAGGTAAGCTCCAGGTTGTTGAAGAAGCAGTCAGCAAACTCCGGGTACATGTCCAGCACCTCCAGCAGATCTTCTCTCTGAATGGTGCTCAGGTCGCAGTAACTCAGCGCTCGCACGTCAGCGTTGGACTTTCCCGGCTTGGCCAATACATGGATCATCTCTCCAAAGATATCGTTCTTTCCTGGTGTCAACACACACAAGGATAGTAAATCTTCTTGCACTGGGATAGAAAAAAATGTCAACTTTTCTTCCCATGACTTGCACAAGTAATCCTGCCTGTTACTGAAGAATTTGTGTCATGATTTCCATGGGGACCTGACTTGCTCTTCCTCAGGCTCACAGTAAAGGGCCCCAGATGTGTTTGATTTTGTGGAGAGTTCAAATCAAACAGCCTCTCCTCCCTGTATAGATGTTCTCCCAAGGCCTGTGCATCAGTTGTCTTTCTCTTTTTGATCCATTATTTACACCAAGGAATAACTTCTTACTCAAAGCACCTTTGATGTGGAGAGAAAGGGAGGGTTTGATTGTGATTGACACCACTTGTTGTATGCTTCAAAGCCAGAAGTTTGCGTAGATAATTGCTATCACATAATGAATCCAGATCTTCAATGAGCATCTGGGAAATCTACTCCAAGCACGGTTTACAAACTGGGGAATTGAAGAGTTCCCTCTGCAGGAATAGAGACTAGAGGTCTGGTTTAAAAACCATGAAGAAAAAAATCTCTTTGTTGGCTCCTGGGTTCAGTAAATGCCAACAATGTAAGCAGGGCTCAGGAGACAGGGATATGATATGTTGGCAGCCAGTGTGCCTTTAACAGCGTGAAGCTGACACCTTTCGGCCACTGAGGACAGCCTCACACAGAGACGAGAATCTCTCCCCCACATACAGCTTCCAGCATAAGGATTTCATAGTCAGTGGCCTGGTTGGTGGTTGAAAGCCTATAGAAATCTGGCTTAAATGAGTAAAAATGCACGTGAGTCTCATTAAGAATTCACAAAAATCGGAGTAAAAATAAAGGTTCATGATAGGGCTCTCGTTTTTTTGTAATTGCAATCAATCGCTGGAATTCTATAGTTAATCATGATTAATCACATTTTAATCACATGTTTGAAATTGTATTACTTTGCATTTCAAACTGGGGTGAACACTCCACCAGCTGCTGCCAGTAACCCTGTGGTCCTCACTGAAGTGGCCAACCCCGTAAACAGACAAACTGCTGAGTCACTATTCCAAAGATTGGTTAGCGAAAATGTTGTAATTTTTCTACTAATCACAAAACTTTAAATATGGGTTGAAACTAATCTTAATAGGTTTCGATACTATGATGAAGGTCCCAAATTACGTCAGTACAGAATGCATTATCAGTACACTGACAAACTGCTACCTTGTTAGAGGCTAGCACAGTGTGCTAAAATGATAACACACTAAATCAACATGCTAGTTTTACACACAAATTGAAGAAATGGAGCTGACTGAGCATTTCGCCTGTACTGCATTAAAAACTAAGCTGATCTATGAGATGTGTGACTTTCTAGTATGTTTGTTAATAATAGGTTTTGTGTGATGCAGCAGCTTTTGCTAAGCTTAAACCCCATTCTGTCAGGTGCAGCTTTGGAGAACATTCATCTCATGAAAAATGGCAAGTTTAATCCAGGCTTGGCCTGTAGCACCTGGTTGTGGTTCACCCATGAAGAAAAAAATACTCATTATATTAAGCGTTCAGTATTAGTAATTCAGTATTGCTATGTTATGAAGGCAAAATATTATATCTTGTGTAGTTGTGGTGATTGTTTTAGTCTTATACTCACCTTTTTTATAATCCTTATTTTGCAGCTTTCACTAATTCCCCTGTGTTGTCAAAAAAGTGGCAGCTATTTCACATTGCTCTTTGAAATGGCCAAACAACATTTCATGGAGCCACTTAATAGAAATGTCATCGTCTCAAACCTGCCACATGAACAGTGTATTTGCCCAGAGGACAGGACTGGGAAAAGGCAGGCACACCTCGCCATTCTTGTCAAAATGTGTGAACATGATGTGGTTTAGCTGGTGTAATGACTTGAAAATTGTACTCACATTATAACAGTTAATACTTTGATGTGCACACAAGTCATGCTGAGTCTCTTTGTCTGTTTTTACATGTTAAAGTAATGTGTCCAATGGGAAATGGCAATGTCTTCCCTTTTCTAGGCTCCTGACACCAGCATTTCCTCAAAAAATCAAGTATCTTTGGCAGATAAGGAGGTTAGCTCAATCAATAATTCAAATATTACAATAAAACAGAGCAGACTAGATTATTAATAACCTTCTCAAATTGTCAACACTGGAAAACCAGTTTGTGTTTTGAAAGAACACCCTAATTTTGTTAGCAGAAAAAAATGCTTAGCATGCACATCTTTATGCAAAAACATGTAAATGGAGATCTGCAAATTGGCCAACTCAATCATATGCCTTGAATTCCAATGCCGTTGACCTTTTTGAGAGTTATTCCACTCGGACTACTAACAACAAGCAAAATCTATAGGACTAATGTTTGAACTCAAACTAACACGGATGTCAGAGTAACGTCACTCTTAACAAGCATTTCGTCTTTTTCTTGATCAGATTTCTCCAGAAGAAGCAGAATAAGTTTTCTCTCTCAACAGATTTGATGCTGACATTTAACACACACTCAGCTCTTCTATACAACAGGGACGTGACTTTTAATGTTTTTCACACCTTTATATGAAGGCTGGAGATATTTCAGATCTAGAGACTGTCAAGACATCCATAATACTGATGATGGACACTGGCAAAAGGTCAAAGAGACATAGTATTTACCAAGAATGGCAACCACAATGTCGTCTTTCAGGATTTCAATAGAGCCACGGGACAGGAAGTAGAGAGCAGTGAGCACATCCCCGCTGTGGACCAGAGTATCTCCAGGAGGGGCGTGAGTGGTTTTGAAGTGCATGGCTAAAGCCCTCAGGCAGCCTTTGGTGGCTCCTTGGAACGCTTTGCAGTCCTGAAGAAGATTTTTGTTGAGGTGAAGGCAGATATCCGCCTGCAGGCACTCAGGAAAACCTTTTAACACCTGTGATGCAGACAAAATCCATGAGGGAATGCACAAAACGCTGCTTTTATATCCTCGAAAGATATGCATAAGCTTACCGCTGTGCGACCCAGTGGAGGATGTGAGCAGAATATGTGCTAAAATAAATGTACTCTTTATTAGGAGAAGTTGTAATTAATCAGTGAGGTCAGGAAGGTCAGCCGTATATTAACACATAGATGAGTTAAAATGTAATGTGGCACTATGATGTTTCTTAGCATTTAGTTTAATACAGTTAGATTAAATAATTGCTGGATTTGTGTGATATCAACTGAATGTAAAACTAACTGCTTCCTGGATTGATGTCACCACCCTCTGAGCTAAATACACAAAAGATTGATTATTCATTTGACTCAGTCTCTTTCTTTTCTGAACTGGTCAAAAATAATATTAAAGGTGAGACAAAGTGTATTGTGTGATTTCTGTAATAATTTCATTGACATTGATTTAATTTAATTGAAGGTATCTTTTTATATGTACAGTATATATGTATTTAACTACATATTTATGAACATATAACATAGTTGTTAAATGTGCATGTCATATTTTTGTTGATTGTTTTGATAATTAAACCATTTTTAACAAGGAATAAAGTTTGCTGACTGCAAGAGGAAGTTAGTGATGAAGTTATTATTTTAAATAACATTTAAAACATGGCAAAACCCGAAGACAAAATCTAGCAGTATCAGTGCATGCAATGTTGTAGTTTAACATCCATGTCCTTCTTTACTTTAAAGTAACAGACTTTGCTAAAACAACAACATCATTTCATACAGAAATCATGCCGACGTGCAGGACATTTCTAATACTGACATTATACGAGAGATAAAAAATATGTACCTCCTGCTCTTACCAATGTGGAGATTTAATCCAGATGAAAGCAGACAAGAAAGAGAAAGCTCTTTTTAGAATTTTGTATACACAGTATTCCTATGATCATTTCAGTTGTCAGGCAATAGTGATGTGTATCCCATGTAGTCAGCTATTGGATTTTGTTTTTATTTACCGTGTTCATGTCGATGCCGTTGGTGTAGGTCCAAGAGTGTTGGAAGTACTCCTCCAGCCTCTGCCTCAGTGGGTTTGGGATCTGGTGGAAGCGTATGAACTCCTTGACCCGTAACATCTGAGCATGATAGCGGGCTGTACCTGAGTACAGCCTTTGGATGATGGCCGAGACGTTTCCAAAAATACTGGCGTACATGAGGGCTGAAACACAGACGATGATAAATCAGACAAAATGCAGACTGATTGTCATGATTTCATCCCCAGAGAGTCCCTGCTAACTTGAACAAGGCAGAATAAATGCTGCTATTAACACAAACAATCTGTTGTCTAGGATCTGATGAAAAGAAGTAAATCATTTCAAAGACTGTGCCAGAAGAAAGTAAAAGAAAAGAAAAAAGACCATAATATACTCACAGCCAATCAGCATGACACAGATGGAAAAGATCTTCTCTGAGTTGGTGTTTGGGGAAACATTTCCAAAGCCCACGCTGGTCAGACTGCTGAAGGTGAAGTAAAGTGCTGTGACGTACTTGTCCTTGATGGAGGGACCAGAGCTAGGATCGCTGTAGTTGTATCTCTTTCCAATGGACACGCCCAGATTGTCCAGCCAGCCAATCTTGTGCTCCAAGTAGGGCTTCTCCACATTGCCAATGGCATACCAAATGCAGGCCAGCCAGTGGGCGATGAGGGCAAAGATGCACATGAGCAGCATGAGGACTGCGGCGCCGTACTCTGAGTAGCGGTCCAACTTCCTGGCTACACGGACCAATCGCAAAAGCCGAGCTGTCTTCAACAGGCCAATCAGAGTGGTGGTCTAAACAAAATGTAAAGTAAGGATTTTCTTCAGTTAAAGCGGCAATGGTTCCAAAGTTAATTCATCAGATTAACTAAACTGTGACAATATTTACAAAAGTAAACGAGTGTATGTAAATTCATCATCTCATGTGTCATATTGTTCATTAATAAAGAAACTAATTTAACATTATCTTCCACTAACAAGTTCTCTTTCTTTACAACAACTCTAAAGTTGTAACAAATAACAATAGTCACTTCACAAACCGAGACAATGAGTTTTCTCTTGCGGCCACTCTGCACAGCACTTTGGTCAAAAACAAACAAACACAGAAGTGAAGACAGCAGCAGCATGCACATAAATCCTCATTTATTCAGCCCGGAACAGGCCGTAAGTCTCTCAGTCTCAGCAGGTCCCTCTCTGGGAGTTTCTTGCTGCCTCCATGTCATCAAAAAAAGGATTTAGCAACAGAAACAACCATTTCCATTAGCATTGTCATTAATCTACCTGACAATTACTGAATGACCTTTGACAGTGAAGTAAATGACTCTCCTTCCTAAACACTTACATTAGTGTTCGATCTAGATTTTCCTAAGACATATGAAAAACAAACAGATGTGTAATTTTCTTGTTCTGTTCCTCAGAGGAAATCGAGTTACATCTGTTTTAATGATCGTTTCTCATATCTAAATCAAGACTTTTCTTTTGCATTGCACTAATAACACCGCGCTTGATATATTGCTAAACGGCTGAAGTACTTTTAGAATAACACACTATAACATAAACATATCCGACTGAACAGCAAGCCTTCTGCTTTATAAAGGAAATTTTGAATGGCACTAACCTAAGACCAGATGTTGAGACCGATCTTGTATTCTTAATATATTAGGATTTGATGTTATTTTACCATGATCACAAACATTTCCTTAAGCATGTGTTTTAAATCCCCACAACTTCCAGCACTCCTTCCCCCCTAAAACAGTTAAGCTAGAGCTACAGTATGTGCAGATGTACCTAATGTAAGTTTTCTCTGAAATATACAGTAGACAGTTTTCTCTGAAATATACAGTATTGTGATGTTTAATAACAGTTTCCCCCTTCAGCTGCTATTGTCAGTTAACAGTCTGAGAAACTTCCTAATGCTTTGACCTAGGCCTGTATCTACTATGAGCTGGCCACCTTGGGTTTGGACACTATGTGTTCACATGTAATGTCAGTATTGGTTCTTTGCTAATAAAATAATAAAATAAACATTACTTACAAAACTTAAAACTGACTAGATTGGCACTTACAGATAGAAGACGCCCCTCATGGCCAATATTCCTGTCTTATGTATAAACTATAAAAAAAAACGATTGTTTTTTTTTTTTACAAAGCTTCTGTACTTCAACTGTTTCTTCATTAATGTTTAAGATGAATTTTATGTAATGTCCAGTTTTCCTGCCCCGCCTTATTCACTTTGCCATCTGTTTGACTATTTCTCCAGTGTTACTGCATGGACATGAGTCAGATCTCTTGTTGTTTACAAAATGTTGTCACTATTTGGTCAAAAGTCTTTCCTTCATGATCTGTAACCACACACGAGACTTTCTGTGGAATTAGCATATTGGTAAATCTTACATGCCCATCAGTGTGAGCACCTCTGCCTGTTGGTAATTTAGCCTTTTGTTTCAATTTAAAAGCAACAACATAAGTTTTCAGGGATACGTTTCATATAGTCATGTATCTTTTAATGATATCGTCCGCTTTTATTCCTGGTTTGCCATATCAGTCTTCTTACAACAACAAAATAAAAACTAATTAAAAAAGCATTGTATGAAACCTGAACGCACACTTCACTCTGCAATCTCATGCAAGTTCATTAAAGTCTTAAAGTGTACCTGCACAGGCAATTATGTAACACAGCTGCACACAGCACTACACCCCCCCCCTCCCCTTCTCTGTCTGTTCTGCTCTAATGGGAACAACATTTAGGGGGGTTCAAGTTGGGACACGGCACTCGAGTTCTTTTCCATTGCATTGACAGAGAAACAGCTTGAAATTAATCTTTTCATGTTCTATTGCTATAATAATAATAATTATTATTAACGAAACATTGCACGGTGCCTATAATGTCTCTCGCAGTGTGTTCAATCTTCTGCAAGGCTAATTTGTTTAGGAAGCAACAAGACATTGATGGAAATCTATTTTCATTTCATTGTTGTTTTCTGATCAAATCAAAAGGTTCACTTAGGCGCTTATACTGTAGGAGTTCAAAACCATTTTATTTAGCTGCTGAAATAAATGAGCCTTCTGAAAACAATCTGCCCATGTCTCAAGTGCTATTATTTTTCTGAATGAATATTCAGCTGAGCCGGACTTTGCGTGCTCTGTCTGAGTTATAAATACCCATTCTTAAGGTAAAAAAAAATGCTGCCATAGTGAAGTTGACTGAGTTGACTGAAGAGGTAACTTTAAGGTTTTCCCTTCAGTTGTTTTTAAATGAAAAGCAGGTAAAATAATTAAATGGTCATTGTTTGCATTGCTTTCCTCACACTGTAACATCCATTTTCTTTTTGATTTGTTGTCATTCACTGATCTGACTCAGCAGAAGCAGCAGCAGCAGCAGCAGTGGAAAAGATGATTATGGTTTATAATCAGGAGCTTTTCTGGTGTAATGGAGTGCCTACAAAGCACGATAAAGCACTGAAGTGGATCCAGAGCCTGAGGGGACATATCCTACCAACAAACAAGCCGACAGGCCCTGGCAGCCAGCCTACCAATGGCCTCTCACAGCTGCATGTAAGCTCTGCACACAGCCCTGTTGCCCTGCTCCTCACATAAATGCATCATTGATTGCCATTTGGTAAGCCATTAATCCGTGTAAATGGATTCTAGAATGAGGACCATTCAAAAAAAAAAAAAGAGAGGAAAAAAAAGAAAAAAAACACACACAATTTAAAGTAATCCTTTCAGATACGAGACAGAAACATTCAGGCTTTAAGCAGTGACCCAGGGGCACAAGTCTGGTCATGGGGAGGGTTTTATGTTCAGTAAAGCTCCATGGAAGAAAAAACAGGTATAAAAAATATATGCATTAGAGATAACGTACCTCATCTGATCCTGAGCCAAAGATAAGAAGGTCAAAGGGGATTGCAGCCACCATGTCTATAAGGAACCAGCCTTTAAAGTAATGGATTGCTATCTTGGCCGGATCGCTAACCACCTCCTCATTCTGGTTTACGTAAGTGGTCCTGAAGTTTATGAGGATGTCAATGATGAACATGATGTCCACCATTAAATCCACCACGTTAAGCGGGCTGCAAGAGTATCCACATTCACGCCTCTTATGCTCTCCTGTGTCATTGAGAAGAAAAGCAGCTGAGTAAGGAGTGAGGATTGCTGTGTAGATGACCAGCAGCAGGATTAGCCAGTCCCACACAGCTTTGAAGGGGCTGTAGTGGAGGATGGTGAACTTGTCAATGCGGGTTGTCTGGAGTTTGTACTCTGGCAGCACATCAGCTCCGAGGGACAGGACCTGGGGGAGTGGTAAGAGAGGTTCAGAACAGTTGGGGATAGAGTTGTTTTGATACAGATCGTATCAGGTATCAGACGGAGTTTGCAAATCACAAAACAAATTCAATACAAACTTTTTAAATACTTGTTTCTTCTCCTTCTCAACATCGGCCTACGCAGCAATTTTATATTATGGCTTCCACTACAAACTACTGTACTTCTTGTATTTTAGAGCTGCAAAGAAGAACTGGTTTCCTGGAAATTATCATGTGATGTTGGCAAACTAACTTGCGATGCTAGCATCAGTCAAAGTTAGCAAAAAGTGAGCAAGCAATATTTTTCCATTACATATTCAATTACAGTATTCTTTTTTAAACTAACCACATTTAATACTCCAAAAATGTAAACCCCTCCACCCCAACCGAAAAAAACAATACTTTGGTCTACACAGCATTATGCCATTATCTCACATATTATGGCTGCTAAAAGCAGCGACAATTTTAGAGCGGCAGAAAACAACTGGTTTCATGTAAATTTTCACACAAACAGAAACAGTGCGATGCTATAAGTGTTTTAACATTACAAAATCTAAAGCTGTATTATTTATCACTAAGGCCTTTTTTTGTGCCAGTTCAGAGTTTTCCGCACTCAGCAAAATACTCCCCTGGCTTCAACTGTTTTTTTAATCACTGGGCTCACATCACTCTCAGTTGAAAACTGTTCAATTCATGGAACACCCCATGCCCGTCACTTCTCACTCGCCAACTAATCAAAATCAAGAATGGGCGGGACTTCTGATATCATCTTTGTCAACAATGTTGGAGAAGAACTAATCTGACTCTTATTTTCACAGGCACAATTACTAGTTTTAGAGCTGCTACTAATGCCCGGACAGGATTCATATACATAGTTTTCAGGTTTTCTTTGTGATATTTCCTTTAATAAAGGTAAATATAAAGCACACGGAGCTAACGAAAACAAGCTAACGGTCACTACCACTGGAAGCAGACATTTATTCGTAACCTAACAACAAGTGCAGATAAGAAGCGCTTTGAGACTGAGGTCGTGAGCGCTCCCAGCGCAGTAAGAGCTGGACACAGGCCCTAAAGCATTTCTTCAAAAAATGTAATGTTTCTCCAACGCTCTTTGGTGATCACAGGACCTCGGAAGGGGCTAAGAGCTGGGTGTTTAGGGTTAGCATCTGAACTAAGCTAGCCACAAAAGCAATGCTAGCAGTCAAAATATATCCATAAAGGACTATAGTATAACGCTTTTTAAAAGTGATATTACTTTTTCATTTAATTTTTTATTGCTTGAGTAGTTTCCAGTTTCTGGTATCAGGTATCAGAAAGTCAGTCAGCATAATATGTTATTTGAAGATTAACTAAGAATCTGAATTCACAAATGCACTTTGGTCATATGCTTGAAATTCACTTTCTTTTAATATTTAATAAGCTTTTAGCCCAAAAGATAATAAATAAACAGATACTATGAAAACATATTCAAACTTATAATAATGATAATCCCTTAAAAAACAATCTGTTTGTTGTTCTTCCTTTTGACAGTTTAATCATGGAAAGCTTCACCTACTTCATTCTTATATGTAAATGATTGCTGAGGCTCACCAGGTAATCCAACCAGCTCACAGACTTGGAGGTCTGATCTGACAGCGACTGAGACACACCTGCATAAGTGCTCTGCAGTCAAATAGTATTAGTTTAAGACATCCCCTCTAGTATGACAGCTGGATTGCCAATGTCCTAGCAGCGTGAAAAAATGTGACCGCCTCTGACTTGTTCCGCATTTACAAGAGGTACATTTTGTACTCTTGGCAAAAACTGTAGACACTTCACTGTACAGATGATAAAATGGAGAAAATCTGTTAAAAAAAAAGTGCTGACATATATTCACACACATATTTTTGTGAGCAAACAGTTCTTTTTAACTTTCCCATATCAATAAACCCTGACTGGGTAATAAATTATTAAGAGGGCCAGGTAAGGGCAGATCGCCTATTGTTTTTGGGCTTAATAAGCATTGGCACACAAGGAAAAAACAGTGCAAGAGTAAGGAAAAGGGCAGCAGGTCTCACTGTTCATTTCAGCACATCCCCATATCTCCAACACATGAATTATAAATGTCCCCATGCTAGCAGTCAGGAAGGGGATGCAGTTGTCACATCTCAGCTGTGTTTCTAAACCCCCAACTAAAGCCAGCAGGGAGGGAGAGCATTTAATCCTGATGATGGTTCGTGTTCATTTATGAATGAGAAAGCTTTATTGACAGGCGTTAGGATATAAGGTTTCTGAGTCTCTGTCCTACTTGGTTGTTGAAAACGCTAAACACAAGAACTCGGACTGTTGTTTTAATTCTGTAGTGTGAATAACTGGAAGTTTTCAAATTAGCTGTGCATGGCTTTTTCCACCCACAGACTTGAAAATGTATTTGTCAGACGATTCAAGTTACCCCAAAAATAAAGGCCAATGTATTTTGACTTTCAGTTAAATATAATGAATTGAAGCAGGTTTTCTTTCTTTCAATTTGCAATGATGCTTGCCCTATTGTCCTTGGAGAACTTGGCATTCTGGTCCTGTCATAAGGGACTCCTGCCTCCACATATAGCTTGTTTCAGCCTTATATAAAGAAGTTTCGATCCTGTGCATTGTCCTTGAACAAGAAATTGAATCCCTACTGAAGTTCTGCAGAGGTGTCATCAACCTGTATTAGGGCTTGCAAGTAAAAAGATGACTTTCATGAGGGATCAGTGGAATGTCCTTTCTCTCCCTTTTCAAAACAACTGCCCTCAGTGAATGCTGATGAGAATGAAGTTATCTTCCCCACTTTCTCTGCATCTAAAACTGCTTGGTAACACTTGTCCGTACTGCAACAGAGATTGATGTGTAAACCTTGCTTCACCAGTTGTTTTGTTATCTCTGACAACATGAGCATGTTCTGCATGTCAGTGTATCACTCTATCCAACAACCCTCCTTAAAGGGATACTTCACCCATTTGCATTAAGCTTTGTATCAGTAGTAAACTTGTGTTTTTATTGAATGGTCTTGCATCCAGCCCTCATTTCCCCCTGAGACGGGAAAAATCCGTATTTTCTTTTCTGAGATGCAACCGCAGGTGACGCAAAAATCGTCATATTGCGTCACCTGCGGCTGTTGTGGTTAGCAGGGGTGAAACTACATTGCTAGTTCCTCATGTTTTCGACCTCTTTCTACAAGCCGCAATATAGCGGCGAGCTGGCTGCTGGTGCCGACAGGCAGGCTAGCTAACCTAGCTGGCTAGGTCCGCGGCTGTGAGAGGAAGAAGGAGCCGGGGCAAACTTGTGTTGTCGGAGCTGTCACTGTTTGCCTATGGACACAGACATATAGTCTGTTTTTTTCCAGGAATTTCCAAGATGCCAATTCCTTCTGGAAGAAATCTCTGAATCAGTTGTGGAAACTGCCGTATTATTGTAATAAATGTCCGCGAGTAATGCTGCATTCAGGTGCTGCTCGGGTGGTCCAAGTTTCCGAGTTGGGAAGTCGTTCTTCCGACTTCCCAACTCGGAGAAATCTTATTGTCAAGTTATATTTAAGCAAAAAGTTGATGTGCAATACGTGCATGAATAAAAAGTATGTTAACAAAACACAAAACCGACTTGAGCAGGTGTTTCATGTGCATTTTACAACTCGGAATCTCATTTTTCCGATACAACATGAATGCACCTCTCCTTCAGCGGGAGTGTCCTGCGGTGCTGTGCATTCTGGGAGTTGTTGTCTTTGCCGAGAAAAGGCAAAAAGACACTTTTTGCCTTTTCTCGGTCAAGAAGGCACCAATTTCAAAATTTATTTCACATTTCTACTACATATATGATCCAATGTCAATACAGATTCATGTTTCAACGGGTGAAGTATCCCTTTAAAGGTATGGTTGGTCATTTACTCCAGGATACCCTATTTGTTGTATTCGCTAAAATGATCTTTACATCCCGACAGCATTCAACAAATGAAGATTTCTGACGAAGGACTGTAAAAGAGCCATTATCTCTAGCTGCTGTAATCCTGTAAAAACTCCGACCTATCCCTGCTGTGAGCTCCTGATAGAATGTACCATTCAAATAACTCCCTGCATTACCAACTCAGTAATGGAAAACAAAGCAATGACGTAAGTAGGAATCACCACTGCAGTGACAGATTATCCCATTTGCCAGCTTCCCATCCACAAATTAGCTGATTGTGCACACAAAACCAAGGATTTTTGTGTAAAAGGACCCATTGCGACATCAAAGGACAATGGGCTACAAAGAAAAATAAGGTTGAGAAGAATTTGTATTACCAGTTTCTACATGACCAAATTAAATACATCTTCCTGACTCACCTGTGTGACTTTTTCTGTGACATTGTGAGTTCTGTCTTTGACTTTCGGTGCGATGATGGCAGTCTCAGATGTAGGCGGGGAATGGGGCTTCTTGTCAGTCGCCTCAGAGAAGTGGAGAGCTATCAGAGGGATCTTGTTGAGGGTGCTGTACCTGTTGATGTTGGAGTCAGAGGTAGAGCCGAGCAGGCTGGACTTCATATGATTAAAAGGGCCTGGTGATAGAGACAATGATAAGTCACATTAGCACCCTTGATACACTTTATTATCCTGGTTGACTTAACAATAGTCTGTAAGATTGGCGAGGAATCATACGCAATATTTCAAACATATATCTACATTCAAATTCATGATAATGCTTTGATTTGATATGATAGACCACCAGATAGGCACTGTCTGATAGCTATACAAATGGAGTCTGTCTGTGTGCTCACTTCATTTGCTGACCTTACTGCAACTTTAACTAGTATTACAGAGAAACAATCTAGTTTTTTTTTCATTTTGCAGACATGGACTAATGAATTGAAGGAATGCCTCACTACCTTTAAGCCTCATTTCTATGACACATAGTACTTCGTATACGTAGCAATCAATGTTTAGAGGAAATCAGTAGGAGCCTATGATACTTAAAGTATAGTGAATAGCTAAGGAGCTTAAGGAAATGATTAGGTAATCCTTTTGAAAATGGGATACATTACAGTTCATTTTTTATTTCCTAAGTTATGTTTGGGTGTTTAGAAGTCTACTTGGCTGTGACTCAGAACCAACAGCAAACCTTGAGGGAATGATGATTCATTTGAAAAGATAATCTGACATGTTTAAAAGCAAGTTTTGATCCACTCTGACTTTGTTTTTTATCACCAATATAAACCTGCTAACTTACTGCATGGTTCTATTTGTTCAACTTTAATGGTAAACCATGGGTGCCATTGCAAAAATGGGGCCAAAAATATAATTGGCAAGCTTTGCAACAATTAATGATTTTCACACATATACTGCATGCTTGATGGCTGGAATAGCAGGAAACAACAGCTTGTTTGCAGAGCTACTGAAATATAATGAGAGACAAGCATCGATCATGCAGATCAATTAAAAATAAATGCTATGATTTATACGAGAGCAGAAATGAAACTTATATAATAACATGATATGATTGTATAGACTGCTGCAATGAAAAAAATCTCTACATCTGTCTAATAAACACAAGTATACAATTTTTTTCCTCATGAGTAGGTGCAGTAAGCACACTCACGCTGTCATTCAAATGTGGATCTGTGAAGTGCATTTTTGCTGATTGCCTTGGTTGAAAATCATGCTCGAAATCAGCACTGAGCAATGAAATACAGGACAGAAATGCATGATTACCTCTGACACGGCTACCACTGTCTACAGACAGCATTTATGGACAGAAAATCAAGAAAAACATTTTGAAAAAACTTGACACATAAGGGAAATTAGAAAAAAAGATCTGGTCTCTTATGGTTGAGATACAATTTGTATGCATCATGGACTGTATATAAGAGGTGGAAGTGTCCACCTAGTGTTTTTTTTTTCGGGTAGAAAAGCGTGTGCGTGTTGTCTCCATGACAACAGTCTTTTAAAAATGACCACTGTATGACCAACACCGCTTCCTTGCTTTTTACTGTATGGTTTATATTTGAGAGTTTTTTCCCTTCGCTAGCGCTTGGAGTGGTTGCACAAAAAAGGCAGAGCGGTCAGAAAAAAAAGACACTGGGCGCTGCACGTTTACTCTGGTTGACCGTCTGCTGCTGCAAACGCTTTCTCCTCATTGAAAACAATTGAAAAAAGACGCTGGCGCTAAGAAAAAACGCTAGGTGGACATGGTTATGGTAACGCCTTAAACCTGCATTCATTCTAATAGTCAGGGGTGGGGGGGACTACAAGTTAAAAAGAAGTCTGATAGCATGAAACACGATGGAAGAATGACTCGACTTTACAGTTGAATTATTCCATCAGTTAACAATTTTTTACGAGTTCATCGTCTCAATAGCAATTTTACAATCTTTTTAATACAGCGTGATGTCCATTTTGTAAGCTATGGTCATATTTAGAGTTAATTTGAGGAAAAAGGAAGTTATACTTTTGGACATGGCAACCTGTCAATGATAGATAAAAGAAATTGGCAACGACCAAAACGACCAAAAGGCTTCAAAAGGGGAATCACAAAAAAAGGGGGACATTGCAATGGCCACTTCTTTTATACAGTGTCCACGATGCATTCTTAATCACACTAAATAATGGAGCTGTAAGTGAATCCATAAATACCTTCGCTTGTATGACGATCCCTGAATATACTTTTGGAATTGGAGCTGTAGCCTTCAATTTCATGGACGGATGAGGCCCTCCTCATGCTGTTGATGCTGTCTCTGGGGAAGGTGTTTGACAGGGTGGTAGAGGACTGGTGGGGCTCTGTCTGGTACAGCTTCTCCCAAGGGGGTTTAGGGGATGAATGGTCAAGTGGTTCAGGACCGATGCTGGCCTGGGATGAATGGTGGCTGGAGCCTATGAGGCCATGTGTGTCATTGGTCTCAATGGGGCTAAAAATGCTCTTTGTGGGTGAGGGGAAGTTCTGCAGGGCCACTGAGTCCTCATTCTCTTTAGGCGAGTCCACCATCACAGCATCAGGGTCCTCTTGTGGAAGAGATTGCTTGGTATTCATTAGGCTAAAAGCTGCCTGACGGAAGCGAAAGAATCGACTCCTCCCTTAACATTTAGAGAAAAATACAAGAAATGTTTGTTATCAAAACACTTTATTTTGTTCTACAATGAAATTCATCCTTTATGTGCAAGGATTCATGGAAGTTGTGTTGTGTTAAAGGCCCATGTAGCAAGGTAGCAGTGTCATTTCTATCTGCAGATATTTGACTCTTCAACTCTGACACAGCAACATTTATTTGAATGGGAAGGAGTTATTTTGAAAGCATGAAAACAAATGAATACAGGCCTACAGGCAGAGTCATAACGTCTGCAATATATCTGCAATAACATGTTACCTTGCATAACATTTGAAAATATCGCAGTATTTTTTATATTCACCCACTGTATCCTGATACATAATGCCAATACACAGCCTTACCCAGATTACAACAAAGCATCTTGTTTCAGTGCTCATACGCATGAGAAAGAGCAGGTTGCACAGCTGAATCCGTAAGCCTCTTTGATTTGCAAAAAGAACACAACATATGCACATGAGCCACATTTTCTAATAGACACAGTACAAAATGTCGATGACCTCTTGGGACAGAGGGAAAGTTCTGCCTCATTAAGTATAGAAAGAGGGTGAAAGTGAACCCTGCCTCACTCCTAGGGCACCAATCCCTCAGCACCCTCCTTACATAACACCATTGCCATCTGTTTCCATCCCCTGTCCAAATGTGCTGATGTTACAACTATAGCAGCTTACAATAGAGCCGTGACACTCAACAAGTTTCCTGGAGAGGAACCTAATGACATCCTTAGCTGGCAGGAGATATGGATAACCTTCCTGTCTCTGCTCTGCAGGCAGACTCTGTCATCACTACAGAATGCTCCTGACTGGAGCTGGAGCTGAATGCTTATATAACACCTGTTTAGCATCATTTGGTATAGAAAGGTATATGATAAACACATAGAGCAAGTCTTAGAAATATTACTGTATACATTTGGGCAATATTCCCCGATATTTTCACACCATTGCTTTCCTTTTTTATTTCACTTCTTGACTTCACATCAAGTTTCAGAATGTCTGTGTTGCCAAAAATCTTTTTTTCTGACATTTGTAGCACAAATGGTGGCAACAACAGTCTGTTTGTGTGCATGTAGGTAGTGACAGAGTATGATAACTCAGCAAGTCTTTAAAAAAATGACATATAGTCATGATCTGGTCAACTGGTCTTATATTAAGAATTTTAATACATTAAAATAATTCAAATTCTATCAGTTAAATTACAAAATATCTACAAAATTGGACAAAGCACAGCTGTTATTGTGTTGGAGTCCTTATGTTATCAGAGTCCTTTGTTTGAAGAGCCCTAACTTTCTAACAATTTGTATGTACAGTGTATATGTATGTTGTATCCTTGGATTGTATAAGGTCTGGCTTCCACTTTAAAATTTCGAAATGTCAAGGTGTGTCGTTCCATGCAGTTTGAATTGTTTTTCCAGCCGTGGTGATGAAGTTACTGTCTTGCCTGAACATTTGAGGAGCAGGACTTGAGGTGTTTGAAGGCAGTAGCTTAAAGTCTTGGGGATTTGAACTTATTGACCCAGCAAAACAAGCATTGTTTTAGCTTCCATACAACCGAATAAATACATGTGTGAGTGCACAGGCACACATACTGTACTGTATATAAGGGAGGAATGGAGCAGGGGAGGCTAATACCCACAGACCAAACCAAAGAAGACCCGACTTGTGTTAGTCTTGAAGATATGTCGCTTCTTCAGCTCTATCGATTAATGGTTCATGGTTTTTCACACCTCCTAGTCACAAAAGAGTGTGGAGGGTCACATGACAGTCATATGGGAATTATTGTAGTTACAGTGAGTCAATATAGCAGCATAGGAAGAAACATCAAGATGAAGCTGTTTGTGGTGCTGCAGCCTACCTTCCTTTGGCTGGGGAATGAAAGTTTGAAAGGATTTTCATCTTTCAGAACTTAAGTTCTTTTTAGAAGAGGTGGCAGATAGTTGCTCAGTCTGTCAGGGAACTGGAGGGTTGTCGTTTCAAGTACAGACCAAAGCACGGAAATGCAAATACAAGCGATCAACATGACTTTCCTTAAAGGGTTTTTGGACTCACCCTGAAAGTTGGGATAAGGAGCTTAAGCAGGTACAAAGAGCTGGGAGTCTGCCTGCCTATGCTTTTATATCTAAGACAGTAGCTATCTCTGTTTAAATATGGAGTTTCCAGAAACCTCTGACAAAATTGTAAATGTCAGATTTCTATAAATACTCTGCAACTTAAATATGTTTCTATCATATCAGAAACTAGCTTGTTGATAATATCATTAGTTGCATTTCTATTGCAAGAACTTTCACCAGGGAATGGAAGGCTGAGGAGGTACTTAGTGCATTTTTTTATTCACCGTGCTTTCAAAAACAAATTCCTGGTGGTGCATTTTTTTAGGGAGACTCTTTAACATGTCAGCAGACTATTTTGTGTAAGCACAGCAACAACAGGCTGCAAGAAACTGTATTCTTGTGAATAGTACCTCATGTGACCAAAAGTTCTGTTTTCTTTTGGTGGAAACGTGATTTAAGTAAGAAAGCAAGTAATAAGGTTTGAAAGGGAACAACTTAATAGTGATGGAGACATTCAATTAAATTGAGGTTCGAAGTGAAAGTTGTGATTCTATGAAAGAATGTATGATACCCATACAGTTGTGGACCTAACAGTAAAAAAATAAATCTCTAAGGAACAAATAGTGTTCCCTTCTGCTGAGTAATTTGTACCTATTGTTTCTGGTTTGGGGCCTTTAAGGCAGGTGGAAGGTGCTGAATGTTGTGTTTTAGATGGCAACTCAGGGAATGAGGGATTACTCTCTTCCAGGCTCAATATTGTGCTCGCTGACACCTGCAGGTTTATTGTCTGCTGTCAACAGTGGATCATAATTAGCCCCCCCAATGTCCAAAAATCACTTTTCACATGCTTCTACACTGGTATGTATGGTTCAGAAAATTGTTCTCTAAGTACATTTCAGGTACAATGCTAAAAAAGAATGTATGTTTTCATTTGCGTCACTTTCTAAAGTCCACTTTAAGTCAAAGCATGTCAAGCATTAAATGACTCTTCTGCCCTGGTGTTATCTGAGGGCTGTTGAAGACAAAGACAATGGAAAGGTCATGTTTTAAGTGTGATGTGTGCAAGTAGTCAAGACTGTTTCTAATCTAAAGTCACATCATATGTTTAACTCCCCCATCTACCCACAGGTCCCCTCTCTGAAGCACTGTCAAAAGCAATCAATTCTGATTAGCAATGTAAGCAGTGGACACAGGCCCTCGCTCGCACATGAGCGGATACACACATGCATGCACACACACACACACACACACACACACACACACACACACACACACACACACACACACACACACACACACACACACACACACACACACACACACACACACACACACACACACACACACACACACACACACACACACACACACACACACACACACACACACACACACACACACACACAAACACACAGAAGAGCACAAGCTGAATGCCAGTGCCTTGGAGGGATTCATGCTGAGTGAAGTGGATAGCTGAGTTCCGGTCATAGAAGAGATGCTGAGTGCCTCCAATGAGGGAGGAGCCTGATTGACATTTACACCTACTGACACACATCCAAATAAAAAAGGTGAGGTATACAAACGGGAACTATTTTGTATCTAAGGGTTTTATAAACACTCACTCCCTGCATGCATTATCATGTAAAAAAAATAAACAATGCTCTATTTTCTTTCCTTTTTTTTTTTTTTGGGGGGGGGGGGGGGGGCAGAATTAAGAGCTTGCAACATGATTGGATGCTACACAAAGCAGGCCAGGGAAGTGAATCATTATCTCTAGTGCTTAATTAGTGACTAACAGATGTAGAGGGCTAATTTAATGAATTATCTCAATTTCAGCTGTCCACTTCATTCAACTGCCCTTTGTTAAAAAGAGGGGAAATCATTTGTTTTAGGAAACAGTGCCATCTAAATCAGCATGGACATTTGATTTCTAATTAATTATAAATGCATGTCAAAGACAATATCACGCATCATTTTTGTTTTGTTTGTACTAATAAATGCTGGACTACGGTAAGTGATTAAAAAGATGTACATCTGTATACTGTTAAATCTCATTTTAACACAGTGCTCGGAGACCTCTATGTCAAATACTCACTTTGATCTGACTTTGTGGGGGATGTTGGGCTTATCTTCTCGGTGGAGTTGTCACTCTCCTCATCCACAACGTAATCGAAATTCAAGATAAACATCATCACCATTCCCTCCTCGTTTTTCACCGGGATGACGTGAGTGTTGCACTGAAAGTCAGAGCCTGAAAGACAAACAAAGTGTCAATGCCAAAAAGCTGCATTATAAATGATCCTGTCAGCCTTCTCTCACTTCCTTTGTCCCAAACCTGTGGAGGAAAAAAGGGGATATTTGACAACAATCAGGAAAGTCATTTTAACATTTATCAAACACAAATCTGAAAAATGACAAACATCTCCCACTGGTTTCCGTTGAATGTTGGGGAAAATGCAGAGAAGTTGATCCGATTTAAAGGTCAAAGCCTGCATGTCAGTAAAATGAGGTGGTTGAGATAAAAATAAGTAAGCCCAGGGGTTAAATATGCCTATGTGGCTATATACATATACCACATGTGATTTAATGAGCAATACATAGCATTAAAATGAGAACGCTTGCAGAGGTTGGACAAATGTGATGCAAGAGCCTCAGTATGGTGCAGACAGCAGGGTTTAGCCGAATAGATCAAACAGGCAGGGCAGATTACAGCCAATTTAGAGGATTGCAATGCGCTCATAGGAATAATTACTCGAGCTGAGAATCCAGTGAGGCAGTGGAGCGGGAAACAATCCTTGATCTAAACTTAGTCTGGAGCCCCAGAGTATCCTGATTTCTCAACTGCACTCGCTGGTTAAAGCTGTGTTAGTGAAAGCTATTATTGATGCCTGAAGGAAAAGTACCCAGCAATAAAAGTTTGTACTCACTTTCCCCTAACATCAACACATTAAGGCTCTACTGTATACAGCAAGGGTGATATAACTCGGAAATTATTCCAATTATCAGCACATAATCAGATATAACGCAACATATTTTATAAAAAGTTTCATGTATTTTTACAGTATATACAAGATGAAGTTTCATTTGTCATCTAGATAAATCAAAATGCAAATATGCAAATGGGGCTGTCCCTTTGTCACTCTCAGTCCTGTATGTCTTTTTGTCTGACTCTCTGTGCTGCTCCTCCTCACAGAGGACACATATTACCAGCGTGGCTGTAATCTCCGCAGGGCTCACAGACACCCTGCCAGCAGCATTCATTAGCAGTAGACTCGCTGTCCGACCAAATATAACAAACTCGGTCTGCCTCAACATGCCACAGTTCTGTTGGAATGATTTCTGCATAAAATCTCCCAGAAGGATTGCAGCATTGTCACCACAGGGAATATGATTATGTGGTTTTAATATAAGAGGTGACATAATGTACAGCGTTCGAGAATGAAGGTAGAATCAACTGGAAATGAGCTGCAGAATAAACGCTTGTGTATGTGCTGCTGTTTGCGGATAATAACACAATTCCACACTCATTTTTTTTGGTGTCATTTGTGCCTGGAAATGCTGTGATGAGAGGAAGAGAGCTGTGCTTGGAGAGCGAGGGGACTTTGAGTCCTTCCTTACACAGAAAATCCTCTTTTCATAAAAAGCACTTTCGTGCATTTCCCAGAAATCCTCCACTTAATTCTACATTGTCCTTTCTATAAAAGGAAACCGTTTGTGTTCTGTCTTTGATCTGTTTGATTTAACTGTTTGCTCAATTTTTCAGAGTGGACCAAAAACTGAGTGAATGTTATTTAGTGTTGAATTTTAATTATCTGTGAAATCCTGCAGGAATTAGTCTAGTTTTTGACTAGTGATTAAAATCAATCTCCAAAATGCGTCACTTTCAAACTATTTAAGGATATTTTGTCTTGTTTAACCGTGGAAACTGTAGAAGTGAGGGAAATTATTGTGGAATGATTTCCAACAAAGTTCCTTAACTGGAATGAAACTTTTTATAGAGGTTTATTTTGAGGCTTTTTATAACTTTATATTAGATATAGGACAGTGGATGGAGTCAGAAGTCGGGATGAACCCAGGCCTAATTTATGCGGTAAACTTTTCCCCAACAATTTTTGTTGTTCTATTCTGAATATGAATTAATCTATATATAGATGTACATTATCTCATCATTTCAACTGATCCACTCCAATAAGGACTTGAACAAGTTAGCCATTTTAAATATGCTGTAGTATACTGTAATTATTATAGATCTGCAAATGCCATGCTGTTTTAAGAAATGTTTAGCCTTCTATATTCTCAGCAAGAAATGAGACTTTAAACGTACAGTATGTAAAATCCGCCGCTAGGGGGCTCTCACAATCAAAACAATAACAAAAGCTGACGTCGAGATTCGCAGGGTATTATGGGAGAAAACAAACAAACTCCGTGTTGAATCAATGCGACCTGAGAAAGACAATATGTGTACTGACGATGTATCCAAGTATAATTTACATGATGTTTTTATATCACAGCGGCACATACAGCAACAGAACGGCAGCTTTCAGTAGCAGCTAGCGCTAGTTTAGGCCGCGGTCTTTGACGTAACATTCGGTGTTTCCTTGACAACGATCAACATTTCGTGTCTGTCATGGCGACTCATCATGGCGGCCGCCTACAAGACACGTACCGTTACAACTATAAAATTACGGATTTCTCTGGCGTTGATAACTTTTGGAAATATTTGAGGTGATGTAAGTACTCAACTAAAAAATATATGAAACATGGGTTTAGTCCATTTTTAATTGAAGTTAGATATTTTAATGTAAAAATTAGCATGCTATTCTACATACTGTACCTTTAAAGTTTCAGCATTTCTTCTCAATATAAAGAGAAACAGATGCAGAGATCTCCTTTCTCAGGGATATTCTAAAGATTTGTGAGTATAGCATAACTGGTGCATTAAATATGTAGTGCCTTTTTTCACTGAATGCATCCTCCAGCATATAAATAAAAAAACATGTTTTTGCTATTAGCATTTAACATGGTTTCAAGCTTGCATGTTCATTTCTTTAAATACTATTTCAGACAATGTAAGCAGCAGAAAAACTATGAAATATACATGTTATAAGCTCTAAGGACAACCATCTGAAAAAGGAAAAATAGGAATGAAATACCGATAGTCCTATTAGTTCAAACAAAAGAGATCTAGGGTAAATTATTTAGTTCTCTTTTCTGTGTACAGCCAATTCAGCAGAGGCATTTCTGGGCTGGAGTTTCCCTCAGCAGATGGGGAAACAATAGTCATGCTTAAAGGCTAAACCATGGGGGTCCCCTCTCATCCAGTCTCCTGCTGAATGTCACCTCTACTGAAAAGGATGAAAGGGAGGCTTCTTCACAAACAGCTTTGTTAAAATAGCACAGACTGTGCCGGTTTAAACCCGATCTGATAAAATGTTTGTATCACGGTTTCCTTCATTACTTTGTTAACTTGTGTATGTGCCTGCAAAGCTCCTAGAAAGACAGATACACTTTGTTTGTCCCAACAGTGACAGAAATTCAAACACAACTTACATTATACACATTTAAAACACAAAGTACATGGGTAACAGCGAAGAGGAACTTTCAGTGACTACAACAGGGAGCGCCCTTTCCCCCTATACTTTAAATCAGTGGATGTAAAACACCTGATGAGCAAAGTTGTGTATGATCTGAAGGAAGACATCTGGAGACATCGCTGTTATTCATCTGCTTTTGTATCTCAATCTAAGGCCAAGAGCAAACCCAAACAGTGAACCCTTGGATTTAGCCCTTTTTATATGTTTTCTAAACCTTATTTGTTTTAGCCATAATTAATACTAGTTAAGATCCATAGCATTTCTTGATACTTCTGTAACTACACTAGACAGTTTTGATTGGTCTTAGATAAGATCCATTAAAAAGCCTGAAGAGTTGGGCATATTCAAATAGAGTTACTGATATGCTTACTAAGGTTTATAATGAACCTCATCCAAAAATAACAAAAATTCTGAGCTAAAAGGTCATACTGTTTCAATTAAATTATGATGAAAAGGTCCCATTTTCTCAAGCTGTGATGATCAGCCCCTGTAGACCGACAAACTGCCTCGGCAGAAATGACTTCTCAGCTAAAGTTTCATCCTGGTAAAAACTGTATGACCGATTAAGTAAAGGCTAGGATCTTTTTCGGATCCGCTGGGAAATAATACTGGATTTGTCACAGGACCTTTGTACAAGTTGTGTTGGTACCACAGTGTAACACACGTGAGGCTAATAATTTCACGGGAGGAAAATTCACGGGAATTTATTGTATAAAATAAAAACTGGCATATAAATAGTGTCAAATCAAACGTCATGCACGCTGATATTACATCCGCAGAAGGAGATGCTTAATAATTTGTTTTCTCTCTCGCTGCCAATATCTCCAATATAAAAGCTTGACTTATAAAAGTACATCCTCCTGCTCTGTACCCATCTAAAGGTTAAACATAGCCTACATAATAAAGTAAGCTCCAGAAAAAGGTGCTAAAACAGCATCTTAATGTCTTTCTTAAGTCTCCTAAGACTGTCTAGAGTTGCTCCAGTGGAACGATTGAATATATCTTGCCCCTTACAATGATGGCAGGCTTTTTGCCCCAAATTTAAAAATGAAAACTTTAGAACTTTATCATGAACAGACAACTACTGTGGCCAAAAAGTGCAGAGTGCAGAAAGGGTCCAAATGACAGTAAATGGGAGAAACAGGCTGCAAATTCAAAAAATGTACAAACGTCCAAAACTGTCGCAATGGACCTCAAAACACTGCAAAAACAAAAAACCTGCATAATGCCTAACAATTTAAATACCAGTTATTGCACTACAAATACACAAACAATGCAAACGCATGGTTGCAGAAGTTAAGTCAGCGGTTCCCAAACTTTTTGGGCTTGTGACCCTTCTTTGACTTCACAAAAGTCTGGTGACCCCTGACATCCAAAACACATACCTGTACAGCTTTTTGTTAAAATAATTTGTTTTCAATCATGTTATTGTTTTTCTATTGTTTTGAAGTAAACATTCATATTGGACTACATTTGGGCGTTTCGTGTAAATGACTGTGGACTGAGAAACAAAGGCTGGATGACATTTCTGCACAATGGATGACACTCAGACAGAGACTCTGCAGGTTTCTTGTTTTGGCATTGATTATGGCCAACGCTAGCCTGTGGTCAATTAATGTAAATGTACAATCTATTTTTTATTAATCAATAAATAAACATTTCAGACGACACTATTTGAATTTCATGTGACCCCACATAGAGTCCGGACCCCAAGTTTGGGAAAGCCTGGGTTGAGTCAAATCACAATACAAAGTGACTTATAACACTAAAGGACACCACTGATGACCATGGCCAAAATCGACAGCAATATGGAAATCTAATCAAAATGTTCCTTAGAAACGCCGCTGACTCACAATATGATATTAAATAAGGATTTCAGGCGTCTTCATCCGTTTGTGTTGTCACTCTGTTGCAATGCTGCGTGTCTGTTTAGTCAGTGCTCTATATTTTTAAATTGGGAAATGTCTTTCTTTGCCTTAATGTGACATTTATTTTCATGGCATGGGTGAGTTAATTTTTTTTCATGTTTTATCTATTTGTATATGCTGTCTTAAAACTTTGTGCTTAAAATCTCACCTTAACCTTATAACATCTAGAAAGATACTTCGATTCTTTTCTCTCCTTCACACTTTTAATGGTTTATTTTATTGCTCTGGTAAATATGAATACAAAAAAGCAAATAAGTATACAGTATCAGTGCTGTTAAAGACGGCTGATCATTGGGTTTTACACTCTGCAACCTCCCTACTCTCCTGCAAAAATCATCTCGTCACAACATATTACTGTCCAATCATGGCCGTAGCTGCACAACATAGTGAGAATTATTGACAGCTGAGCAGTTTGTAGCACAGAGTGTCCTTTACATAGAGTGTTTCCCTGTGAGCCAAGAAATGTTATTTACACCTGCCTGAATGAATGGACAGTGTATTAAGACTAGCTCCCTTTTCATGATGGAAATTTCATTACCTGAAGATTCTATTTCCATCATCAATAATTAAAAGATTGCTGCTTAATCAAGCGCTGCTTTGGACACTCTCACATAGATGGCTTACTGTACGGGTCAAACAGAGTGGTGCCGAAACTGTAAGATGTTTTAAAGATACTTAATTATTAGAGTAGCTTCTGCTCATTTTTTTTTTTGTAGCAACGTGAGGCTACATTTGTATTTTTAATCTTATTTCAAAAAGAGAAGCTATTCCTCATTTCAACCCTGCTGTTTGATTTTTATGTATTGAAGCCTCATATTAATCTGCATAAGCTGATCTACTTTAGGGGGGAAACATGAGTAATATTGTTGAGCACTGATTTTTATTTTTCTATATTCCTACCAGCGGGCTATCACACAACCCAAGCTTTAAACAGCACAGCCCCAGACTACTGCCTGGTAATAAGTCTTGTATAATGAAATCTGACATGTTTTTCGTTCAGGGCTATTCTGCTAAAGCCAATACGCAACGTTACTGGGGCGTAGCCAATCGGGACTAGGGCATGTATGGAGAGGCCATGCAAGCTAACCCTTTGTTTCCAGTCCTTGGCCCTTGTGGCAATATCTCGCCTAAGTGCGGCTGCTGTGAGCCACGCAGCCTGGCCTAATTTCATCTTCAATCAGCGTCTTCGGAGCCATCAGGGATAAATAGCCAACTCCGGCTCCACCACTACATCTCATTTGTGTTTATGTTTATCAATTCATGATATTTCTGCTCTGCTTGATCTTTTATTTCGTTTAGTTTGTCATCAGAACGGATGCAATGGATGGTGAAAAATGTAAGTTAGAATACAGTGAGTGATTAAGAGAAAAACACAGATGGTATGGAGAGGAATTTTAGATTACATGTAACACCTCCAGTACAAGTATCCCATGGGATAAAAATAGCCTTTGGATGAGCATTCATATCCAATGCAAAGTGAGAAGTGCATTGTTGTGGTGTTCAAAGCTCCAATTAATTATCTTATTTCATGTTGTACATACTGTGCCTTGCACAAGGCTTGAACTACTCCATATGTTACCATCTACAACTTCAAATTAAAAAGGATTTGAAGTTGATTGTAATGCTCCAACACAACTAGGCCATACTTTGAAGGGGGTAGGGAAATATTACATTGTATTCAAAATAGTTTGCAAATAAGAATATTAGAAGCTTTGAGAGTTTTGCTGTGGAAACCCGATTACTACTTTCAAGCACAACCACTTGACTTTCTATATATTTTTTTAATAAACTCAAGTCTTAATATTTGTATATTCCCACAATAAAGCTGCACAATCAGTGCAACCATTTCTTCCATACAGTGCAATATCACCCTGCAATAGATTATCTTGGTATTCTGTGAAATATGTGACAACCCCTGACTGTGTCAGGGCTCCTCCTGCTGTCCAGTCTTTCTAACCATCTAGGGTGCCTTTAGGTGGAGAAGGGCGGAACCAATTAATTTGATGTCTTGCACCTGGGTAGGTTAGGCCCTGGGCTATTAAAGCTGGCTATAGGCTATCTCTGTCCGCTGCCATAATTGTACATTAGGTTAGTTGTCTTTGTTTTGCCTCAACAACACCACATGCAATCACCATTGATTTACATAATGCAGATTCTCTATAAGGTTGTTTTGTATTAGTTTTTAATAGATTATTGTTTAAATCACCTAGTATTTTTTTCTATTTTTGTCACTTGATTATTGTATTTACTCTTTATTGTCAGCTTCTGTAATTGCCCGTTATCTCATCTAACTTTATTTTATCCGCACGTTGTCTAGTCTAGTGCATCTAAAAGATCTCTGACTGTTCTTTGCACACTGACTGTTACACCTACAACCATAACATCAATATACTGTTTTGAATTCCAGGTTTCAACACTGTAATTATGTGGAAAAGTCTGCTGGCTCATGCAAGGAACTGTTTGGGAAGCAGTGGTAGCAAATCATCCATTACTTAAATACATATGCAAATGTTTCTTAATGCATGCAGCCGGCGCTGTGCTGCTTTTAATTTGTAACCTCTACTTGGACAAGCTGATTGGTATCAAACATATGAAACCTGATGAGGAAAGCTCTGTTTGTGTTCCATCTCATACCGTGAGACACCAAAGAGGCCTGAGCATTATGAAAAATGGATGTGCTCTTTTGCACGGTGGTCATTCAAGTTTCCCACAGCACACCTTGTGCACTGTAGCCCCCCTGTGTCTCCTCCCATCCCCCCTGCCACAAAAAACCCTCAGCTGGGGGGGGGATGCACGGCCTGTCAGTCCCCTCTGTGTGGACTCACCCATGAAACCCTGCACCCACACATATACAACATGTCCCCGGCTCATTCAGCACGGTTAGCTAAGCTGCTTGCTGTTATGTAGCCATTATCCATTTAACTTCTCTTGGCACGGTGTCAGCTTCCTTTTGTTAAGACTCATTCAGGTACAAAGTATTATTACACCCCGTGGAATAGGATAGCTCTACAAAGCCATCAAGGGAAAGCATTTACCTCATTGATTATGTATCATTGCCAGAGGAGGACTGCGCGTGTGGTATTGTCTCTCACAACCAGTCTTGTTCACAAAAATTTAACCGAATAATGCCCAGGTGGTTAAGGTCTTTTGCTGTGCTCCCACGGTCGCCATTGTTCCACCACTTTTAATATCTAAGCACACTCGTAAGCAGCTTAACTTTCTGCCTTTGCAGTGAAAAGAGCCCTAGCTTTGTTGCGCCCTATGTCACACGGCTTCCTCAAATCCCGACCTTTCTTTTTTAAAGATTTTATACTGTAGCCATTGATGAGAAATGAAATACAAACTACATTATGTCACGTTGCAATTATTCAAGATCACAATTCAAGCAACATTTTGATTGACTGCATCTGTTGTGTGGAAAAACAATTAGAAATCAGAAGGGAATTCTGGTAAGGATATTCAGAAGGGGGGGGGGGGGGTGTATACAAAGGATTAACTGATTTGCATGAGGGCTGATAACTTGAAATACAGTTAGTAGAGGACACATGGAATACATTCACTTTCCACCCATCAGCTTCAATTTGCCGAAGAACTCCAATCAATACAGTCATCACTCTCAAGGATGCCATGAATCTTTCATTCCCCCCTATAGCAGAGAGGGAGTGTGTGGATAGTGTCCTCCATACTAGTTTAATGCATTTACTCTGTAAGCTGCTCATTCCCAGTCACTGCACTGTCAGCCTTGACATCTTTATTCATGAGCACACACGCTCACTGTAAATTCCTCTGAGAAGTATTAGGAGTTGTGTCTTTGAGCCGCGATTCACACCAGGGGAGGATTGTGAAGAGACTGAGAGCTGCGATGATGGTTGGAAGGCTTCTTTAAAAATTACAGGCACACGCGCGCATAACAGGAGGGTGACGAGCTGAAAGAAGTTGCTTTGAAAATCTCACATGTCAAAAAACCCAAGCTGCACTCACTCCCACAGAAAAAGACCCTAGAGTGTTTTGTGTAATTGTCTTTGAATTTCTGGAGCAATCTGTTTAAGTGTTGTAGCAGCTGCCTCTTGATTTCTTCCTGATTAGCAAAAAAACAAAACAAAACATAAAGCCGACTCTGATGGTTGCTGATGGTAGATTAAAAATGTATCCATGACCTAGAATCTAATCAAACTCACAGTTAAAAATTAAAGCTGCAGCTCCCTATGATTAAATAAAATATTAGATTTCATATATCCCAGCGTTCCCTCCTCATATGCTGCTGTTTGCATGGATCGGAAGTTATCTGAGAGTAAAGAATGAGCTCAAAGCAACAACATCACAAAGTGTTGGCCTCGTTTGAGCAATCTCTTTCACAAAATAAAAGCATGCTCTATAAGAGGAGCACTTTTGGTTTGATCCTGTACAGCTATGTCATGTTGACTATGTCATAAAAAGCTCATGTGAGAGCATGGCAGGAGTCCGTCAATCTGGGGGATTTATACCACTGAGCAGTAACATCATATTAATTCCCTCTGACTCAGGATTGATGTCTCTGCAGTGAGCCATTCATACCAGGACTGGGAACAGACAAAAATGAATGACAAACCAAAGTGTAGCATTAAAAGGAGAGTATGTTGGTGGAAAGCTGTAGCCTTCAACATGTACAGAAATTATACAGAAAGCTAAATTGATCCACTGATTATCAAATCTGCTGTACACCACCTTTACAGGACATTAGCTACAACATGGTAAAGATCATTCCCAGATCTACAAATACACATTGTGGGAAATATTTAAAGTGTAAAGCGTATGAAAACACACAAAGCATTTATTATGTTACCACCTGAATTAGCACCTACTTTCACAAGCAGTTTTCAATTTCAATTTCCTCATTAGATCTATTAATTAAGCTACTATTACTACACACCTTTGTCACCAAGGACACAATTCTATGAATTGGTGAATGTGCGAAAAACACGTTCTCACACAGAGCTTTTGACAGTTCTTAGAACACTGAATGTTACAATGATATCAATAACGTCAATATAATACTTTTTCATTCCACACCACCATGAATCATTTTTAAAGTGTTCACATGTAGTTACGTGGAACACCTGTTCTCAAATGTGATACAAACAATGTCGTTTGTGGACATTTTCATTATGTCTGTTGCTAGTTCTTTATGTGAAACCTGTTTTGCACATGAGATAACATGCTACCGGAAATTCACGTTTTTTTCTTTAAGGGTTTATTTTGAAAAACATTATTTATAAGGATAATATAAAAGTCTTTATTGGATATTTAGTATGTGTTGTTCAAGGACTATATTGAGATTTCTTTCCCTTAGCCCCGAGAAATGAAGATGATCAAGGTTATCTGTTTCTACCTCCTTTCACTAGAACCTTGAATATTTCAAGCATAAACTTACACAAAGGAGTTGTTTCAGAGCTGACTGCCCTTACTGTTTTCCCCTGACTGTGTATCTTGTAACTGATGCTGGATGGGTAGAAACAGACTGACAGGCCACACATCACAGAGTGGACACAGTAAGAACTTTCAGTAGGTGCTCTCTCAGGTGCTTCATGTCACAAAAGAGCCCTCTCAGCTTACAGGCATTCCATGACAGCCTCACTCTCATGCCAGGTCACTGACTTACCATCCTTGCGGTGGTAGGTGATCTCCACCTTGCGCTCCTCAGAACCAAGCACGGCCTGGGACACCTGGCTGATGGACTCTTTGTCTGTCAGCTCACCGTAGAGGAAGTCACAGGTGCACGGCTTCTGCATGATGTCGGGTCTGGAGAAGCCAGTCATCTCACAGAAGCCGTCGTTGCAATATATTATTGCACAGTTCTCTACCCTGGCATTTGCTATGACAAATTTCCGATCTGTAAAGAAAAGTAAAAGTATGTACTGTGTACTGCATACTGTGGTACATCTGACCTCAGAGCTTTCACCATAAACACATCTAACTAATAAAAACAATCAGCAATCAAGAAAAAATTCACTGTGAAATCTTACATTTTCATTGTCATTACAAGAAAATATCACCAAATCAGACTTTTTAATCAAAGAAAATATTTTTTATGGAAATAAACAATTTTCTCAGCTTGAAAATGTGCATTATAATTTCTATTTTAAAGTAAATTTGTCACCACGTTTACTTTGCACTCTTCTCTATCTGTTAGAAGCTAGAGTACATCAAGAACATACTTACTCTGACCCTCGAATTTCCGTATGATAATTCCAAGGAATGTGTTTTGTGGCGCAACGTGACCTCTTCTAACAGGCATGTTTAGACACGGACTATCCCACGATCTCCACTGAAAGCTCCTTTACAAGTAAATCCCGAAGTTACAGATGTTGGCTCGTTGTGCTGGTTCCTGTACCACAGACCATAGTCGACGCGAGCAGTCTTACCACTTTCGATGACCTTCCCACTTCCCACGAGGACTTCTTTAGCCCGCTTGTATGCCTGAACGTGTGAATTCCTCCTCGCCGAGACGCAGGGAATCGGGGAGGATTGCTTGAGATAGATTTAGTTCGCACAGCATTTCGCGTTGAGGATGGGCTCGATCCTGACGTCCTCTGTGGCGCTGTGTGGGGCGCGTGCAGCGGGCAGTGGTTGATATGCCAAGGGGAGTGACGTTGCTCCCAGGGGGCTTAGTTCCCTCCACCTCCGGTAAGGATAAGTCCAAGCCTCGTGCACAGAGAGACGGACATTATCGAAATATTCGCTCATTTTGAACTGTATGCACTACAATATGCTGAATTGTTAAAAAAAACAAAAACGTTTAATTCCCGGCTATTGACAGCCAACGTTGAGTGAGGAGTGATGAAATAGGCTAGAGCAAGCTGAGTGACAATGTGAAGTTGCAAATTATCCAAATGTTATAGCCTATCATAAAACTGCCTTTAGCATTTTATTAGAAAAGACAGTTATTTAATGTATCACCAGTTCTTACCTGATATTTTCACGCATTTTAACTTGCGTCTATATATAGCTATAGGCCTACTATATTACTGGAAGTATGCAGTGACTTGTTCTGCTGCCTAATTTCTATATTTAGCATAGATAGTGCTTTGAGAAGTATGTGTTCAAGCACTACACTGATAAACGTAAGAATATTCCTGAGCCTCTTAGTAAACAATGAATTAACAAGCAGGTTATTCCTTAAGTAATAGTGCAACAGTTTAGGTATTATGCTTGTTTGTTCTCTTGCTCATTCATTGACTAATTCGCCTCTTATTCAAAATGTAAGTCGTAGTTATGTGTTGTGTATGTGGGCTATTTCTTGGACGGGTTTGGGGATTTCTTTTCACTGTTGTAACTGCTGTAGAGGGATTGGCATGCAGATGTTGTTACACATAGGCAGAGCCAGGCTGGCTCCTTTCCCTATTTTCCTATCTCTTATGCTAAGCCAAGCGATCAGGCTGTTGGTTGTATGCTATCGTTAAAGTGTCAGACAGTTGTGTTAGCTTTGCATCAGCTCTCAACAAAAGCTAAATTTCCAACAACGTCCAACCAAAAACCTCATTTAATAAAGACACAATATTCATCAAGTTATACATTAATGTTATACATATTATATTGATAAAGCTTAAGTGATGGGAAATAGCAATATTGTATTTTATTTTGAAGGCACTAGTAGGTTATCAAAATGCAAAGATTATTGCCCTTTGATGCTTGTGTCAAACTTCAACTGTTGAAATAATGACTACCATCAGGTAACTCATTTGATCATCAAGGATCTAATGATTATTTTAAACACTCCATCAGTTTGTTAGTTGATGTAAAATATCTGTTTACTTTTCATAAAATTAACATTTAATGATGTTTTTTGGCGTAAGGTGATCAGTAACAGAACACTGTACGCCAAAACAACCCGACACAAGAACAGTTTCTTCCCCCAGGCTGACACTGTGATGAACACTTAACAGTCACAGAGAGTCAGAACTGTAACCGCAGTGACTCTGATCCAGCACGCACTGTGAATGTACATAAGACTATTTAAACTCATTTTAGAGTCAATAACTTAATCATGCAAACGCTGAATGATGATTATCCTCCTCTTAAATATAAATATATACACACACAATGTAAATACTGTAAAAAATACTGTAAAAAACTCTACCTCATGTAAATGAACCCATCTGTTACATACTTACATCTTTTATTATCATGTTATATCAGCATGTTTGCACTACTCACCCCTGCACTGTTGCCTTATTTAGTCTTTTAGTCTTTGTTTCTTTTGTGTTCATTTTCAAATTCCTTGCGTGTGTAAGCATACCTAGCCAATAAAGCTGATTATGATTCTGATCCCATTTGTTACACAACATAAAGAAAAGCAACTCAATTAAAAACCTCACATGTACTTATACAACTAACCTTTTATCAGGACTGTGTGGATGCATGCGGACTGTACTTGATTGACATCTCCTTGACTCTTCCAACATTTTTGTCACACCTGTGGGGTTGCACAGAAATAACAAAATCACACCTTGACAATCAAACTTCTTGTACCGAGATGATCTCATATTGTTCTAAGCATAGTTTCACCCAGCTGTCCCCCAAGCAGAGGTTCATACTTCCAAAATAACTGAAAACATTTGTTTCAGTGTGCTTGACTTTTAAGAGCCTTAAGGAGCCTTTGGCAGTCAAATGTCTTTAAAGTAGCTGTCCATGGTGCTGAAGGGGATGATGAGTCTAGGCAGACTTCTCTCAGGACAGTGACATATTAAGGCTAGTAAAACTTTGAAACACCTGCTTATCATCAGTGCTACAAATTTTGAAAAAAAAAAATCCCTGATGTATTGTAGGTGCTGTGGAACAATTATAAGTGTAGGACACATACGGTTTTATTGTAACACTGGTTTTTAGACATCCACTGAGTCATTTTACAAGATGATTTGCTCAGCTTTAAGCAGCACACTGTGCAGGAAACCACGTTTTGGGGTCTCTGTTTATTCCCTGTGAATAGGGTAGCAAAGAATAAAGTATGTGAAATCTCATTCAAGTTTTGCCACAACTCAAGCACACTGCCTTTGAACATATAAAAAGCATACACTCAGGAGATACTACGGATATGTTCCTGGGTGAAATGTTTATATCATTAGGTACAATTAATAGATGTATTCACAATTCTAAATGACATTAATCATATTTCTTTAACTGTTTTTTTTTTACCTTGGGAATCCAATCTGTCGGTGTAAAGGTTTCACACAATTTTCCTGTGAAGTCAGCATGAGGTAAGGTTGAATTGGGCGCTGTCCATGGTCCTGCATATTCAGTACCACTCTGATTCCTACGAGATCTGGGAAAAAGCTGATATTCAATTCCCTGCTTAGAGAAACACACAAAACTTTCTTTTCAAATAATTTTTTTTAATTTGGTTGCAAAAACTCCCCGACAGAGACAGCTTATAAGGCTACGATAATAAGCTCTTTGGTGGAAAAAATAAAATGTTTACTTAATTAGAACCACGCTCAGGTTTGTGTCTTAGGGTGAAAAGGAAAAACATTGGCGGTTTCCCTCGTATTTCTTTACTTTTATCTGCCTACATATGGACTATAGGGCACAATAAAAACTTGCAGTGTAAGTTTTTCTTGTTTTGCACAGCTCTGAGGTAAGTGTTTACTGAAGTCAGCATTTGTAGCAGTTCTGACTTTTCAAACTGACATGCAATATAATCTTGGAGAGTTGTTCTTCCTGTACCTGTGCATCCATAAACACAGAACTCCCCAGGCCACAGTGCTTTGTCTGCTGTATTTTATTAGATCACTGCAGCATTACACCAATTTGCAGAGCGTATCCATTACTCACAACACAGCTAGTATACAGTTGAACCATTCAGAGGACAGCCATTACTCACCAAAAATGAAGTTAGAAAACCACAACTTTTTTTGTCTGTTGTTTGTTTAGCTTTTCATTTTAAGACTACTTACAGTTATATAAAAACTAATGTGAGAAATATCATTGTTGTATGCACCTCAATTCTGGTCAACACACTTAATTAATACGAGCATATATGCTGACTGGTAAAAGCAAAGGGTTTATCAGTGGGTCAGTGAGGGAGGAAGCAATGTGAGAGCTGCACACATGGGAAACAGTATCCCACAGAGAGCTGTGTTCCTCTGGGTAAAGGCAAACTGTAGTGCCTGCGTAATTAACTCACAATGCGTCTGCACCATGAGGATTACACTTGACATAAAGTGAGGTTATTCTGCTTGAAAGGTTTACAAAGAGTATTGGTTTGACTTTTCCTTAACTACTTTAAGTAAGCTTTTACTTTAAAGTAAGCATTCAACGTGCTGAATTTTGAGTGAGCCCAGTATTCTGCACAATTTGATTAGTCATCCATTAGAGGACTCCACTCAACTATAAGTAATGAAATTAAGTGAGTGAAACCTCAAACCCTTATCTCGCAGGTCTCATGTAAAAAGAGCATTAACTCCAATGCTGTTGTACCGGATCTTTTATTATCAAATGGTGCATGTCAAACAAGATCCTCAAATGCATTGTCTGTAACTGAATAAGATGAAGTCATTCCTATCTCTGCAACTCCAGGACTGGAGATTGGTCTGTCCAGTAATAATAGTTTAAGCTGTACGTGTTTCCATACGAGAAGAAAGACAGAGCTTTTTTGAAGAAGATTTTTTATGCATGTTCAGAGCTGAAAACGTAGCTTTGTTTTTATTTATGAAACCTGATGCCTTTTCAAGAAAGCCGACTTTGAGAATAATATAGCTACTGTTATTTAACATATCAGTATATTTTCATTATGTTTGTTTAGTATGATAATGTTTACAAAAACAAATATTTAAGTTTTGCATCTCTTTCCATGGTTTTTGATTTAGTAATGTTGTTTGTGTTTGTAAAATGTTTTTCAGAGGCTTTTACACTGAAAGGGCATTACTTATATATCCTCAAAGTAATGCAATCCTAATTTAACACGTCCATGTATTCTGAGAGTTTATGTTGATCACTGAAATGATATGCAGATAAGTTATAAGTAGTCATAATGACTGTAAGGGCCATTCTAGTAGTGAGAGAAGTCTGGTTGCCAAAGTGTTAGAAAAGCATTTGGCTCCATTACACAACATGGGATATCTGTTGTTGTTTTTTTCTACAGGAAAATGTAAAGCTTGAAAGGATTCCGCCACTAAAGCCTTCGGGACACTTTGTGGTGATTTCATAAATCACGCGGCCATTCATTTATTTGGTCATTCATTCATTCGGCATAATCTCTGAGAATTTAGAGCAATTTGAAAAACAGCTGCAACCTCTGCAGCATTCACTGTCCAGGGCCTAATCCAGGTCTCACGGCAGTATAGCCCTCTCTCTGTCTCTCTCTCCCTTCATACACATACAGCCATGCAAGGTTTATTCATTGTCCATGTAAACCATTATGTCCCTGTCTCTGAGATAATAATCCACTAGAGCAAAACACCAGAGTGCTATTGCTGCTTTTGCTGCTGTGCCTTACCCCATATGCCACTGCACACATTCTCAGCCATCTGCCCTGAATGGAAAAAAAATGGAGCAAGTGACTTCACAATATCATTTAATCTACCAGAGGTCAGTGCTTTGTCCCTTTAGGCCCTATTGAAAATGTTAGACCTATCACACAGGGTGGGCTCTGAGAGAGGCTTACTCAAAAGCACATGTAAATATGAAGGGAAAAAAAACAACGGTAAATTAAAGCATTTAAGGTTATTCCCTCCTGATGCCTTGGGGCTGAGAGATTATTCAGAACCAGCCCGTATAATGTTTCCATTAGTTTTGCAGAAAGGGTCAGAAACACTGCAGCATCTGTCCCCTGTGTCACCATCGTGACTGTAACTAGTGCGAGGCCCTGTGTGAATGCAGCTGCAGACTCCAGGCACAGGCACCATATGTTGCCACCCACAAATAGGCTACAGAGTCATCTGACGGTGAAACGGCCCGCCTGTGTAGCTCACTTTGCCATTTGTCCACGCTTTGACTGCTGATTCATCACAAAGCCTGGAGTCTTCTGCAGGTCAGCCATCAGTTGTTGTTTATCAGCACAGGCAGAGAATGGAGAATTAGTCCTGATACATTAAGCTTACGCAAATCCTGCTAAAGGAAACGTATACTTACAGATTATATAGATTTGGGATTGGAGGGAAAAGTCAATAAACAAAAAGGAAATCTTAGTTGGATAATGTCTCTCAGATTGAATCAATAACCATTACTCACACTTTGGAGTAATTGGATTGCATGTAAACAACAGAGGTAGCAGTGGAGCCTTCTGTCAGTGTCCTAATGGTAGGATTTTCCCACTGAGATCATCAGCATCCCTTTTTCTGTAGCGGAAAAGGTTCTTCAACACCACAGCGAAACATCATTACACATCATTTATTCAGGGGCAGTGTAACAGTTGATTGCAATGTCAAGGGCCCCATCACTGAACTCACCGAGTATCAATTTACCTTCATGGATGATTAAAATGCTTCCAATTAAAATCAGGGGCTGGCTGGAAGAATATTGTTGAAGATTCCTTTGATGACCTGCTGATCACTGCAGATGAGTCATTTTAGAGGAAAGCACCAGGAACTGTTACAATACTTCTGCTACAACAGCAGCCACAGAAACAGGTCTTTCAGAATGAACATGAAGAGTCAACCATCAATATTTCAGAAAATCTAGCTGATCAGCTGCATGAATACACTGATATTAACGTGTCTTGGCAGAAGATAGAGATGACACCAACTCAGCAGCTTTTAAAAAAAAAAAAGAGCATGTCTCCTCTCATTTTGTGTCCTGCAGTGTGTTAATTAAAAAAGAGAAACTGGTTTCTGATCAGAAAAGGACCACTCTCAAAACTTCATACATTCTTACAAGTACTAAATCATTAAAGGACAAAGTGACTGCTTTGTCATTTAATGAGGCTATTGTAAACAAAGCTGTTGCTGTCCTCTTGGAAGGTTTCAGGTGGAGGTGTCTTAACACTGTTGTCAAACTGCTGTCAGGGCTCAATGGAGTGATTACCTCACTTCACTCATCCCCTCTGCGATCACAGGTTTCCATAGAAACTGATGTGCCCCTGTAGAGTTGCATGTGCCTATTTGCCCCCAGCAGTGTAGTCTTCTTTTTATACGATATATTAATCATCTCTTCCTAACTGAGCCCTGCTTTTGAATAAAGTTAATATACACAAGGCCCTGTCTTTTTGAGCAACAGGTTGAGCTATTATAGAGCTTTAAATGTGTTCAGTAGTACTCTAGGGGTGGAAAGACTACACAAATATTCTACTGAAGTAAAAGTACAGATACTTTCATAATAATTTACTTCAGTAGACATTTAGAATCTGTATCTGTGTAGTCCAAGCTGTATTGACCAATTACACATTGGCTAGCTTTGGTAAATATAGGAAATAAAGGTCTGTGTGGACAGTAAAAAAAAAACCCAGGCAGATTGCCTGACTGAAATGCATCAGAAGTGATTGATTCCGACTTCCATTCAACAAACAAGCTTATTAAACATTTTTCTTCTCCTCTTGGGGACAGAACGCTTTACATTTTACTGTTCACAAATCTGCATCATGATGTGATTATTTAGACTAATTTATTTCCAGTTTACTGACAGTAAATCACAAGAAATGTGGTTTCTTTTTGGGGCTTATACTGCTGAGGTGAGCTCGAGTGAAGTCGCTGTGTAACTTGTAGTCTACTGTTGCACTGAGACTCAACAGATGAACGGGCGTTACTCCAGGATGATATGGACCAAGAATTGACAGTGTCTACGCCGCAGGCAGATGTAGACGCCGCACGGAAAAATAAGTCTTGCCTGGAAGTCGTTTAACGCTAACTGCTGGCTTCACCGGAATTCCTGAGAAACTTCATCCGTTCACAGAGGAATATATCGTCTATCAGTCAATGATAGATGAGGATTGCCTATTGGTATCGAGAATGCGTAAAATTCAATCCAATAGCAAATGTTGGATGTAATGTGGCGGCATTAATCTGCTAGTATTCCAAAAACAACTGTAACTTTTCCACCTAAATATAGTAGTTTCAAAGGTCGAATTAATGGTACAATAACTTTCATCAGGGAGAAGGGCGCCTCTCCCATATCCACAGAGCGCCCTGTAACTTTGGCAGCGAGACTAGATTATCTCACGAGAAGTTTGACACAAGTTCACTCTGCAGCCTTAAGCTACGAAGTAGCAAGTTAGTCCATCTTGGTCCCGTTTGAAACAATGACTGAGACGGAAGAGGATGGTGAGGGAGGAAGCTAAGAAGAGAAAGAGATAGTGACTGAGCAAAGAGCCGGACCAGAGTAAATATTGCACAGGATTTAACACATTAGCGAGAGCTTTGTGAAACAGTAGGCTGGCTATGTTGCTGTTGGACCATTGCAAACTGGTGACACTGTTGCCCAGCAAGTAGGCATTATGATCTCTCTTACGGCAAATTGGAAAGCAACAATCTGACGGAATCTTATGGTAAAAGTTGTCTCATCAAGTTAGCTTTATAAGTTTGGACTATTTAGACACCTATCTCAATAAGCATGTAATAAATGAGCCTCTCCAATGTAGCCATTTAGCCACTGACTATAGACATCATGGTAACTGTTGAATACGCATACTACACATGCAAACAGTTTGGAGGCAATCTGCACTGTCATTGGGCAAGAGGCAGGGTGCAGGATACGCCCACACCAAGGCACGAATTAACAAAATAAGCATTACAAAAAAAAAAACAGAAAAAAAAACATGCCTGCATGGGGAGAACATACAAACTTTATGCAGGGGGCGCCGGTAGCCAAGTGGTTAGTTTGTGGGTCCCATGTATTGAGGCTTGAGGCCTCCAGGCGGCCCAGGTTCAAATCCAACCTATGGCTGATTTCCCGTATATCATTCCCTACTCTCTCTCTCACCCCGATTTCTGACTATCCACTATATCTCTAAATAAAGGCATTAAAAGACCAAGGATTACGCAGAAGGGCTACTGTCCAACTTGAGATTTGAACCTTCATGCTGTGAGGCACAGTCCTGTGACAACAAACACTGCACCACTTTGCCATCATCTACAAATGTTTACTCTGTATATGTCAGAGATACTCCTAATTCATTTTAAACTACATATAAATAATTAAGATCCACAGCTGCATACAGTTACGTTTCAATGGAAACCTGTGATCGCAGAGGGGATGAGTGAAGTGAGGTAATCACTCCATTGCGCCCTGACAGCAGTTTGACAACAGTGTTAAGATACCTCCACCTGAAACCTTCCAAGAGGACAGCAACAGCTTTGTTTACAATAGTCTCATTAAATGACAAAGCAGTCACTTTGTCCTTTAATGATTTAGTACTTGTAAGAATGTATGAAGTTTTGAGAGTGGTCCTTTTCTGATCAGAAACCAGTTTCTCTTTTTTAATTAACACACTGCAGGACACAAATTGACAAAATGAGAGGAGACGTGCTCTTTTTTTAAAACGCTGCTGAGTTGCAAATGTTTACTCTGTATATGTCAGAGATACTCTTAATTAATTTTAAACTATATATACATAATTAAGATCCACAGCTGCATACAGTACCTCACACAGCTACCACACTAGAAATAACTTTCACATGATACAGTCAAAACCCATTGAGGATGAAAAATGGGGGCATGCGTCGTTAAAGCTTTCTTATGTTTTTTTTTTACATTTATTTCTCAAAGGAAAAAGGTTCGTTTTTAAATAGCATTACAGCCTATTTTAGAACTTTTTAATGAGTACTCCCATGTGTTATACTGTACCTCTCTCTGATCTTCTCCACCATCCACTGTGGTATCCATGATGCACATGCAATTATCTGTAATGACTAAAAATAAAACAGAGTTCTGTTATTTTTGATGTTGATAGAAAATATGAAGGCATGCTTATGTCGACCTCAGCATAAATGTCTTAGAAGACGCATGGTGCACATCAATCCCTGGTTTCATTGTTCTCATTACCTTTTCTGTATAGCACAATATCTTTGAGTAATTAAAAGAGCACGTGTTCAGTCCGATACAATGAAGAGAAATGTTCATGGCCAAGATACTTACATGAAAACTAGTGGAGCTTACAGTTATATGGTTTCCCTTTAAAGGGATAGAGGGAGCATTAATAGTTTAATGGAGTCATGCTAAATCAGCTTGCACTGAGGTAATAAGTTCAATCCACTTGTTCCAATTTCAATGAAACTTTTCTTTTTGGATCCTAAAAGTGAGAGTCAATTTCTCAATTTTTAAATATTTCCAAAACATATTCCTTTCAACCTGTTTACATACTATGAATTCCACATTAATTGACCATCTATTGATGCAGGTTTGTCTTCATATTCTTTTTTTAATATCTTCCATCTTGCCTGTAAGTTCTCTATCATCATTTGCAGCCTGAAGAGGAACATTTGCAGCAAATCCAAATAATTGTTCTTTTAATTTGGTCTTGTATTCCAAATTGCACCAGTAAATCAGAGGAGTCAGCTTTGAATCATACTCCAAGCAGATTTTATACTGCAGGATGATAAGGAAGGGGAGCCTTCAGTCACAGTAACATCTGCTCGTACACAGGTCAGCGGCACTAATGTTAAATCTAACCACAACTGTTGTGAAGGCTTGGAGTTGACATGTATTCTGTTAACATAAAGGCTGAAAGTGAAATTTGCTGGGGGCCTGATGAGAACCTGTCCTGGTTTGGGCCCTTCTTCATCCAAGGAATACAAAATATCACAAGGATTAACAACAAATACATTGCTGCAGAACCTTTAACTTGCAGTTTTACTGTAAGAAGGAATGAGTTGAATACAACTGAGGACTAAAAATGAATTATGTCAGCGTATCTAATGTGCCGTCTGTCTTGTTTTGTTGTCGTCGTCTTGATCAGGTCTCCCTTTAGAATGAGACCTTTGGATTATCAGTGAGATAGCCTTCCCAGATAAACTCTTTGTATGATAAACTTGACTTATTGTAATAAAATAATTACTTGAGAAAATAAAATGTATAACTAATCACATTCTTAGTTCCACAAAATGCACCTGTAACATATTATGTGTTTCGTCAAATGGAAATCCAAGTTATATTTGTGCTTTCCTTCTCAATAAATATTTGAAAATAAATAAATAATTAACTGAAAAAACTCAATGCATGTGTTGAGTTGGTAAGGAAGAATAAATGGATCTGTGCTGACATCTTGTGGTGTCTTCTGCAAGTTACATCTGATGTTTTAAATCTTACTTCTCTGACATTGATCTGTTCTAACCCTAACCCCCCAAAACAATCAACAACATGTGACACAACCATCTGGGATCTCTGCATTAAAGTGTAAAAAGTAAAAGGTGGAAGACTGCACAATGGAGAGACTGATTTTAAAATGATCTAAAATGATGGAGTGCATGTTCTGTAATATTTTTTGTAAGGCATATTAGTAGTGAAAAAGCAATATGAGGGCATGTTTTTGTCTAATTTTGTGAGAGGAGAAAATCACTCCCATTAGTAACATTAAAAGTAAAAAAGACTCACCACATGGATAATAAGAAAGTTGGAAGAAACACTGTATGATATGTAGAAGAGATTTGTCCAAGTACACTTTGTCAACAAGCATAGAGGTCAACACAACAGGAGGCCGAGATCAAACTGCCAACCTTTGGATTGAGAGATCTCTCATTTTACCACTGAGCTGAAGCCACCCGAAAATAATACAGTCACCACAGATAGAAACTTATTCTGTAGGAAATATGATAAACTAGCTCATTCCTCAGGTAATGAACTATACGAGTATAGACTGCACTAATAACTTTGCAAACCTCTTGTTCCTCTTCATCTGCACCCTCTGTTATTAAATTGTTAACTTCAGTCTTCAGAAAAACGACAAGGCGACAACCAAATTGCTGAACAAGAGGCTTTAAATTGGCAGTCTACAAAAGATTGTTGATGTCAGTGATTATGAATCCAACTTGCTATTCAGAAATGCTTATTGTCAGCATCAGGCAAATCCATAAAGCATCAATGCTTATCTTTATAGGGCAGATACAGCAAATAAACATATCCCAGCCTGACATGTTACCAAAGCAATATTATGATACACTATCCCTGTATTTTATCAACAGTTCCTTTAGCCTACTTTAACCTTTGCAAAACACATTTTCCAGGAAAGTTAATAAACAACATTTTTCTTGCCAGGTTAGAAGATAGTCAGCTTCCTGACACTTTAGTGTCAGTTTTTAAACTCTGGATTTAGGCTCAACAGACTAAATTGGCTAACTAGCATAATGAATCCTGCTTTGTTGTCCTGTCTCCAAAATTGCCTGTAACCCCGGCTTTAAATAGTTAAAGATCACCAATCAAGACAGTCATTTGCTCAATAGAATAATTTATACAACTTAACCCAAAGATTTGACAATATAAGGTGATGCTCTGCTTATTTAGATAGTATAGGCCTGCTCCTTAAGTAAAGACAGCGTTATGGTAAACACACCAAAGAAGAAGAAAAAAAAAAGAGGCTCCATTTTTCGGACATGCGTACTACTATGACGCAAAATCCACGCGGGAGAATTAACTAGCTAGTGGAGTTTCTAAACAGCTGGTGGAGTTTCTAAACAGCGACTGGAGTGGCCTACAACATACACACATGCCGGTGTCTGGAGCTAAACGAAGATTAATTCTCAGCAAAAAGACCGAAAAGTGCGCCTGTAATGTAAGTTGTATTTTTGAATTATCTTTATAAAAGTCCCTGACATGCGCAGACAAAACATGCTGTTAATGTGCGGGTGCGCCGTCACCGGTAATGTTTGATCATTGTGTGCTTTTATCAATAAGCTGTTTTCATACTTGTCAGGGTGGGGTTGTCTTTTGTGTCAAGGTGCGCCGTCACCAATTCTGTTTTCTGCTGTGTCAGCTGTGCATTAAATGCCTTCACCTATTGCACATCTTTGAGGATTGGGATTGCAATGCCATCACTATTACAAAAGAATTGTTTTTCCTATAGTAAACTTCCGTTTTGTGTTAACTATTCAGTGCATTAAGCCAATGCTGTTTTTTAATATCCTATGCCTGCTTTAACATCTTTAATTTCCCTCTTAAATTAAGGAAGTAAGGGCCTAGGGTTACTATTGAGTATGTTTATGATTATGGGGGGCGCTTTTGCATAGTTTCCATACTTTGTGCAGCTTTCTAAAATGTGTTGGTTGAGCACAGTGTTTGCACATTTCTATCTTAAGGCTGCAGAAAAGGTAGGCTATGGTGTTAAAGTCAATGGTGCTATGGTATTGCTGTTTGGAGGGCATTTTTTCAGATGTAGTTAAATGGAGTTGTTCTTGATGACACCTAGCTTTTGCTTGCTCATCTTCTGAATATTGTACACATTCAGGATTGTGTGACGCTCTGGTCGGTTGAAAAACAGGACATGCTTGCTCATCCTTACCTCCTATATGGTGTATTCCTGCTACAGTGCTACAGCCCTGCAGGGGCCAGAAATTCTATAAGCTCTCTGTGACATGAATTCTCATACTACAAAACATACATGCACACACAATTCTAAGATGTATAAGTGGCCTCAATCATAGCTATCATCATTAACTAGCAGTGTCTGCATACCGTACATACCCACAAATCCAAATGCCATAGAGAGTTTATCTTGGATGTTGACATGCCATGCCATTGAACTTTACCAGTTCAATCAGCAAAGATATATTAACTCTAATATTTAACATGAGTGAGGGGTGGCAGTTTAAGCTGCTGGGAGCGTGCACAACTGTACCACTGATGGTAAACAGGCTACAGTCCTTGGGGTTGTACCGACTTTGAGGATGACCCTTGACATTTGTAGTTATCAGCATATGGACCATAGGTCTGTTGAAGGTGGCAATGCTGTTTGGGCTGTGATATCCATGTGGTAGGGTACATAAGATATAGAAGTTCTATGTGTGGGTATGGTGGGCAGTGAGAGCTAGCATGGAGGGAGGTTGGCTATGGGATGCTGGAGCTCACTGTCTTCCCGAGGTGACATGGAACTTATTGAACGAAACACCTGTGAAGGGAGGTTCCCACTTGACAACCCCAGTGATGTCCTTGTTCTTGCTTCCCATTAGTCTACATAGTTGGGTTGGGGGGGCCGTGAGGGGCCATGTGGCAGGGTAGGTAGTGTCAGCGTGTTTACTACCTGGAGCTAGAATGTGTGGAGACTGGGTCTGTTGAAGGTGGTATTGCTGTTTGGGTTGCAGTGTCAGCTAAGGTTATGAAACTTATTAGTAAGACAAAGGGGCATTACTGGGAGGAGGGTTGTCTTTACTTAGTGTTTATCCTTTCATTAGGGCACAAGTATGTGTTTATTTCAAATTCATAAAAAAAGAACACACGCACACACACCACTCCAGCCAATCAGAAATAAGCAGCAGGTATGATTGACACTCATATATTGGAATGTAGAAATGACAATGAATGTTTTGTTTAACCAAACGACACTGAATGTAGAGAATGAATATCAAATACTAAAGTATTTTTTACTACCATTACCTACTCTTAAATATTGTTAGGAAGGAATTAAAAAGACAGTTTATAACAGAATAAAATTATCTCCTGAAGAAGACCTCTTGAATGGTGATTTGTATGGATAAAAACAACCTTTGTGGCATTTGAGCAAGTGAACAGGCATGTCTTCTTCGTCTGTCTGCTGTTTGTGCACTGCCCTGCACCTGTGTGATGTGCATAACTACCCCCTATAACAGAAGAAAGACGTGTTGATTTGAATGTAATGAATGAGTATCAAAACAGAAAAACTCTAAAATAAATATACCTACTGTAACTACAATAACAGTTGATTGTTAGGACAGTAAAATATAAAGGGGGGTTTGAGGGGGTTCACGACAGAGGCTAATGGGGGTCCTTGGCATGACAAAGTTTTAGAACCCCTGCTTTGAAGAAGCAAAGTAGACAGTTAAGTCAATATACATACTAATGCTGTTACTTGTTTAGAAAAAAAGTAAATTTAACTTCATAGTTTATGTATCTCCTCTATTAAGTCGTGTTGTTGTGTTGAATCTTTTTGTGGTAGTCAACTATAATATCTGAGTTTGCATGTCACTGCAAAAACTCCTCTGGAGGAAATGTTGGTTGATTTAAAAAGAACAATAGTACCATCTCATTTTGAACAGAAGAGGGCAGTGTTGATCAAGGTACAACTAGAAGTCAGAGTAAATGGCTTAAACCAGCGAGTTTAATTTGTTTTATTGTGGTTTAAATGCTTGATTGTTTTGACATTCTACATGGATCTGTTTTTGGAAAAGCTGAAGATAATATAAATGTGGGATTTCTTACAAAGGTATATATGCTTATTTATTGTTGCCCACTGACTCCACATAACTTACTTACTTACTTAAAAAATAGGCTGTAGATCATGACACAGGTATGCATGGAAACAAGCAGTCTTCTATAACTTTAGGTTGTTATCGCCTTGGACTGATGCTCTCAGTCTGACCTGACTGGAAGGAACAAACACATAGCACAGCATGAGCTGGATTTCCGCACTGGGAATCAACAGAGGCAGGTTATACGGCTGTCTGGGCATGCCAGAGGGAGGGTGAGAAGTACAGACATGGCAAAAGACATACGATGTTAAATAGGTGCATATAGATGGATAAATGGATAGAGACATACTAAAAGGAGAAACTTTGAATATGCTTCTTCCTGTGCAAAAACTTGTGAATAAATGTGTGAATGTCATGTAAGACCTTCATAGTTGGGTGAATTCTTAGTAGGAAATCGTTATTCGAGCACAGATTAAGTATACTTTGAAGTTGCCTTTCCAATGAAGAAAGGTGGACAGTGTTAAAAGTCATTCTTAAGTGCGGCTCTGATGATAGAAAGTTGTTCTGGCGACGGGGGGAAACGGTGCCATACCTATGTAACATTCATATCATTTGAATTATGAATCAGAGTAAGGAGAAGTCTATGTTCAGAGCTGATGAATATTTAAGGCATTGAGTATACAGATCATCATATTGACAAAGGGAGAATACTAATGTCCTCTTCTCTGAGTCTGATTAGAGGTTAAGCAGAATGCAAACTGCATAATTTATTTCCACTCTTGCATTTTTGTACCTTTTGATTTTACTCCACTTCTTTTTTTTTTGTGTGTGGATAACTTCTTTGTGCAAAGGTCTTTTCCTGTTTAAAACTGAAAGATGGTAAGGTAGGTGCGGCATGCAAATGAGGAATAATTGGTGTCATTTGTTTTACGCTTGCAGAAGAAAGTTAAAGATGTGATGTCTTTGTGCAAAATGTTTTATGTGCAGCAGATCTTTTTATTTTGTTTTATTTTGAGAAATATTAGTCTTCCATTTTCTGCAGCAGTTGACATCCTCAGAGTGCCTACCGTCCCCACTGACACAGACATTGTCCACAGTCTATTAAATTGAATGTTGTATTTAACTGGTTTGGAGCCAGGGCAAAGTTACACTCTTTTGTATCATTCTTTCTCCTCTCTCTGGTGGAATGTGCTTATTTCACAGAGAGGGAGAGCGAGCAAGAGCCCATGCAGGTGAGAGTGTCTAACAGTGAGGAAATCAATATGATGTAAATTATTAAGAGCTCAGGAATGCGTCTGACCCCTACTGTCTTGCAGCAGGCTGGGCTCTGAAGGCTGGCAGGTGGACGCGAGCTTGGACTCTCCCTCTAACACTCATTAGTGGCTGGGAGCCGGGGCTCCTTGTGAGTGGGAAGGCAGGGATCACAGCGGGGAAGTGATGGCCCAGGCCTCTCACATCCCCGGCTCAGCCTTCGCTCCGGCTCTTGCCAGCCTCTCCCTGGAAGCTCATTAGTAAGTGCACTGATGCATAAGAGCTAGTCATTAGCTGGGCTTTTTTTTCCTGTCTTCATCTCTCTTTCCCCCGACACCGTGTCTGATCCTGAAGACCGGTGGCAGTGCTGTTTTAAAAGACGGAGAGAGAAGAAGTCCACATTACCGCAGGTACTCCAGACATATGGATATGAGACATTGGTAGTCATCAGATGCATTTTCTTCTTTTTTCCTCTTTACAAGGATGTAGGGTGGGGGTGTCAATTTCTTTAAATGGACTCCATCCACAGCCCTTCAAACCAAAGAGTAAACATTAGCGCTTGACCAGGACTTTGGCTGAGCGCCCCTTTCTTCCTCCATGCTTGGTTTTGATCTGGGGTATTTGCTTTTGCTGCTGGCCAGATCCCCCTCAGCACCTGATGGTTGCCTAGGCTCAGAGTAAATAAGATCTGGGGGCCCAGGCCTCTTCGGGGGCTGCTGGGTAAATAAGGTCTCTGGTGTGCGTAGCGTGCCTGGCAGCAGGGTGAGCATTGGTGTGGAGGCCTCCAGAGACACCCCCTCCTCCCCTTTTTCTATATCTAGCTGCTTAATTCTGTTATCCTCTCTCTCTCTCTTTCTTTAACTTACTCTGTTCTCCCTCCTCTTTCACTGACACACACACACACACACACACACACACACACACACACACACACACACACACACACACACACACACACACACAGACCCCTCTCAGCAGGCGCTCTGATACATGTTAGCCAGTCGTACTCATGAACATTCATGGCTTTATAAGCACTTGCAAAAGGACCCATTGGTGTCCAACATTACAGAGTAAACTTGATCACTTCTTCAGACAAACCACTTCTGATTTGCAGCATATTAAGTATGTATGCAAGACTATTCACATGTGATTTCACAATCCTCTGGTCTGACTGGAGATTTTGCAGATGGACACTACTAGAATTTAAAGATCTTGTAATTAAAAGTGTTTGAACACCACACAGGATCAAGCCTCTGTCTCTGAGGATCAGTTTGGCATTTAGTGCGTCTTTAAATGTCACAAAGATAAATGATGATGATGGCACCTGTAATAATGTAATTACTTTCTCGATGGTAATCGTCCTAGAAGCCCACAAACAAATGGATTTCATATACTACTGAAAGATTAAACAATTTAACACCTGATGTCTCCATGACTTATTAAAACAAAAAAAAGTGGCCATCGGGGAGCTGCAAAATATTACAGTCATTATATTGCTCAACCTACATATTGTGTACTTGTTGCCTTCATATATTCTCCACAACCGCTAATGGTGGCAACTGTTTTGTCCAAGTCTTCACAGGAGATGTAAACAGTTTAGTAGCCATAACAGTGTATTTAAAAGCCTTTTCACTGTTGGATTTACAGATAAAGTATGCTATAGTGTCATTCATCCCCTGTAACGAGGGATTTGCCTTTGTGAAAGTTTACTGAGTCAAATCTCATCAGCTTAATGTGATCTGGCGCTAGCCATGCTGGATCCCCTTATGCCAATTAATCCAGGTTGTAACTCACAGGCTCCTGCTGACCGATTCACATCCATTGTTGATAGTTTTTGGCTGCAGGAGCCTCGAAAACCCTCCTTGTTAGAGCCAAAAACCCCGCAAGAAACCCACCACCTCTTCCAGCCCTGTTATATTGTCTGTTGATTGCCAGCAATTAGTAAAAAGCCAGGGAAGGCTGAGAAATGACAAGATGGGGCACAGCTATTGCGATGCATGGGCGTTGTTGGCTCACACGGCAGCTGAAAGCCTCGACAATGTTTGTTAACCCTGGGGGTCACTACTGATTCACTAGCGCAGACAGAAAACAAGATTTATGTAGCACAAATCAATACACAGTCCGACTTATACCATTGTGGAGCACTGAAACAGGCACTTCTCTCTATCAGTCGACCATGACACTAATGTGTTTTTATTCCAGTTTAACCCAGCCGGTGATGAATCTGTTGGCAGGCCAAGAGGGAGATGGAGAGAAGCGAGCCTCCCTTGATTAGTCGGGGAACACACGGCGACATGCAGAGGCTGATGCGATGGCATGTCACAGAGGCGGTGGCTATTTGTCTTCCAGTTTCCTGCTGGGGCGTTGTTTATCAGCGGTTGTGAGAGAAATCAACACCTGACAGTGTATCAAATGAACTAATGACTGCTGATCCCACTCGGTGCTGTCTTAAGTAAATTAGAATTAATGTAAACGCTCCTCTTTATTCTCTCTGCCATCAGCTCTGATTTCATTAAGATCGCTTGTCAAACGGCACACAAAGGAGACACACACCTGGCAGTGCTTGCGTAAAACAAACTCCTGAGTAAATTATTGTACAGTAGGAATCATCCTCTTACAAGCTGGCAGGCCAATAATGTAGGAATTGTTTAATGTCCGCCCTGCTTATCCTGTTAACAGGGGAAACTTGGAAAGTGACATGAGTGACGGGCGGTATTCTCCGAGCGTTGACCAGCAGGCACAATAGAGGAGACTAGCACGGTGCCAAGTTTCTATTTCAGGGGGGACGCATTCCAATTGATTAGGAGGCTTGTGAAACAAACTCTGGTGACAGAAACGAGTGCGGCCCTGGGAACTGCTGGCACACTGCCAGGCGCACAGTCTTTCCCTGCAGCATCTCTCTCTCTCCCTCTTTCTCTCTCTCCTTTGCTCTGTCTCATACACACATTAGCGACACATTAACGACACCCACAGTGTGACCACTGGGATAACTTAGCAGCATTATCTCTCTGCATGTGATTGAACCAGCTTTCCTGCTTTCCCTAGAATCCTCTAACCCAGCGTTCTCCAAATCTAAAACCTTTATTTAAAAAAAGATGTGACTGAAATATTCCTTGATTTGCATTAAACTTGGTCCTTGACAATGAGTCGTGAATTTTACTTCAGTCAAGCATAGTTGTGAAGTACTTTGAGTTCTTTTGGCCTCATGTTCAAACCGTATTAATCTCTATATATGTGTGAGCATGGTTATATTGACTGAGTTTGTGCGTGTGTGTAAGGGTAAGTGGGTGCATGTGTCCGTGCATATGCCTGGTCTTAGCATCAGCAGCAGCAGCGCCCTGTAAACCCCCGGCTTGTCTTTATAGTGAAGTTGATGATTGGATAAACAGTCTGAGTGTGGATTACTGTAGTGGAAAATGAAAGCATATGCACAATTTGCATTTTAATGAGCGAGTGAGTGTTATAAAACAAATTGTCCCAGCAAAACTAGCCTCTTTAAATAAAGCTGCGCGTTGGATACAGCAATTAAATATTGAATAAACACATTTGTAGCGTAGTTATCGTCGTAACTCCCTCGTTAACACTAAGGATGCGTTTAGAGTTTACTTTAAATGAATTAAAGTCGATAAGATGTCTGTTTATTGTCTACTGTGTCTTCAATACATGCCAAGTCATGTGTTGCATCCCACTCTTTGCAGATCTGCTTTGATTCTGACACATATGAGGAAGTCGTGCATTAAATTTATGCATGGCTGATGCAAAGTTCAGTAGGCCCGTGCTAAACAAAACGCTGTTCAATTAAGAGGGAAGTAATGGCATCCTATATAATAAAAGGAGATCTGTGCATACATAAAGTGACAGAAAGGCAATGATGGCTCATTCACGTCATGCTATGTAATTTAGTTAATGCATTTCCCTCTTGCTCTTTAAAACACTTGCACATTCAAATTTGCCATCATAATCTCTATGACAGAGGACATTAATTATGTTCGTCGGCCGATCGCTGTTTCTTCACAACATCTCTGATTAAAATTTCACACATTGTAATGATGTGCTTCAGAGTCAGAAGCTGTGAAATGTACTAAGCAGTGAGCAGGCTTGAATCCTTATTCTTGGGAGCACAAACAAAAAAAAACCCCCACATATTACACAAATCAAAGCTGTTAAGTGCTTGAGAAAAAAGCTTTATTTACATGCAAATGGCGATACATCTTAGCAACTTGTTCATTAAAATACGGAGTAAATGAGGGACGCAACAAAAGCAGTAACTTCCACTGCTGATATGTGGGTTCAAATTTCATATTTGGGAAGTTTAATTAAGCAATAGATTATATTTTGAAAGGAGTGTTCACTTTAATGAATCCCCAGAGAGCGCAGATAAACACCGCCGCGTTATCAAAGCATCCATCTCTTTAATGGATGTGAAAATTAGGAATGTAAATGGATTTGAGCCGTTATTTTCATTGCTCGTGGGAATATTTAGTGGATAAAGATGACACTTATGTAACCTACATTATATGTATACTTTCATTTTTGCATGAAAAGTGCTTGAGTATTTTCAAGGACAAACACTAAAGACTTATTTAAAGTGTGCTTTGTTTAATGGCTGATTCTGTCAAAAAAAAAGAAACGAAACAGGTAGGCCTGTTCTGCTTTATTTAGCCTTATTTCTCCGTGCATCTTTAGCATTATTAACCACTTTTGCTGCAGTGTCTTAGTCCAACTCCTTTTGTTCCACCTGAGAGTATATCTCGAGAAACTTGCTGGTCATTTGAGCTTTTTCAATAAGATGTTTGCCTGAGTGTACCTCTATATATCTGCAATAGTGGAAACAGTGCAGAGGCAGTGAACCCTGGTACATTGTGTGATGGAGGAGTGCTACGTGCCCAACATTCACCTCAGAGAAAGCCGGCTGTTGTTTTTCCCTGTAATGTCCATTTTATTGGGAATCTCAGCGAGCCTTCACACTACCTGCTGTGCTCAGCAGTGTGGAGAAGCCGGGGCCAGTGGAGTGGTGGTCAGCACCTGTCAATCACAATCACAAGGATCAGTTAGCAGCCATCAGTCTGAGGAGCCATACCCAGATGTTGCCTGTCTTCCAATCCTCATCTTTTACCCCCATAGGCTACCTTTTTTTCTCTCTCTATCTATCACTTCATGTCGGAGATTTCTACCTTTTACTCTCCAAAGTTCGCAAGCTTTTTGTTGTTTTATTCTGTCTTAATTAAATGCTTTCAAATATATTCCCTCAGCTCCTAAAGACTTTAAAGAAAATGCTTTTGTTTTTTTACCTCAAGGGAGGCTGTTTGTGTCTGATTGTCTGTCGAAGGAAGGCTGATGTCGTGGAAGTGCGCAGTCAGAGGTGAAGGAAAGAACACCACAATATACTCTAGCATCTGGAAAACAAACACAAAACATTGATTATATCATCTTTACAGACACCCGAAGCTCACCGACATTTCATATTTACCTGACACCAAAGTAAACAGTGCTTCCGTCTGAAGACTTCTACTCTGCATTTCATTTTGCTGCCCGTGCCCCCCGGTATACGTCCGTCTCTGACCTGTTCCCGCCCCTAATTTCCACCATCACATTCAGAGCAGACCTGCCAACGGTCAGCTTCATTACAGCCAATATCTTAAATCACCTCTCGTGTGTTTCCCGCCAGTTTGCAGCTTGGTCTCCTCTGAATCACGGTCATTTAAATGTTCCTGTGCTGATTGCTAGGTGCAGGTGGTAATACATTAAGGGACTGAGACGGAGTGCTGAAAGACCTTTATCCATTTGCGCTAAGTTTCCCCTCACATTCGGAGGCATGTCGGTCTAATTAGGGCCAATGGTTTTGACTGCGGCCATATTCATATGGGACGGCTCACTTTAAGTTGTACAACAGGGTGATTCTACATCCTATATACTCCACCAGGCCAATAGATTATGCCGAAGTCTGGGGAATTTACACGAAATTGTACATTAATAAAAACAGAGAATGGCTGCAGAGGAGAAATGCGACAGGGTTATTGCTCTTTTCCTTTTCGTCTTTTAACTAAAAAAGCCTCAGATCTCATGAGAGGTGAAGATTTATGAGAGTGTAAAATACTACTGATGTCTTATTCTCCTTTGGTATTCTACTTAAGCAGGAAATCTATTTACATAACATACAAAGAAACTGGTGTTTTATAGTGTTTGTCAGATCAAAGTCTTGAGTTCAGTTTTATAGAGAGAAGTTGTCTCTGTGTTTGAACCCCGGTGAGATCCCAGTTCGTCTCTGTCTCTCAATGATGAGCTCCTCCAGCAGGTAAAAGCTTCAGAAAGCCCTCGGTCCATTTCCATTCTAGCTTCCAGCAGTGTGAGTGCTGTGACAGCCTCTTGGGGGCAAAGGGATTATTGAGATCAGGCCTCCCCCAGCTCTATGCCTCTGGCCCAGCCAGCACAGGCCGGCCCAGTCAGTTTCTCCTCAAGCCCCCCGGTGCCTTACAGAGCAGCCCACCAGGCGCACAGAGAGCAAAGAGGCACCAGGGACTCCTTTAATTGTCCATGCTTTGGGCGGCTCTCTGGCAAGCCAGCATGAAGAAGGCCCCCGGTCCCAAGGCTGTCCCACTGCTCCCCACTCAGCCCCTCACTCACAGATACTGAGGACGATATATATCTGCTTTGAGGCTCTTCGTATTCTATAGTGAAGCTTGAAATAAGAAATTCCTTTCAACATGGTCAGTGCTTGTGTTGCAGGGTCATACTCTGAACTGCTCATATGATAAAAGGTTTAATGTGTTCTGAGTTTAGTTCAGTCTGTCTGTCTCAAGTTGAACAGTATTACGTCTCCTGCTGTTAACCTGTGGGTTCATAGGCCTCGGCAGGATGTACATTATGGCTTAAAAGGTAAGTCAGCCTGATACTAATCTTGTTTTTTTAACAGATAAAAAGAGATGTATATTTGAATTGTTTTCACAAAGATATTTTAGCCTTTGTGATCTTTTATTTCCAAGGAAAAAATCATCATTAAAGAGCAGAAAAAGCATTTATCATGAGATGGATAAGACACAACTGATCTTTAACAAATTGGAACCTACTAATTGAGTGAAGTCTAATACATCTCAAACTTCTTCCCATTAAAAAAAAGTCACATTATCATCTTAATCAAGGATGAATCTACGGCTGACCTGGATTGTATTAAATTACATTTTCCCATATAAAGTTGCCTGTACGTGTACAGTGTAACAGGGAGGTCTTAGACACATCCTTGTTCAGAAGATGATGAATCTGTATGACATGGAATATTTCATAAATGACTTTTAGTTGCGTGTTGGAAGTATTTTCAAGAGGAGCTGTTGTTGAGCGAGAGCTTGAGGTATATTAGTGAGGCCTTGGCTGCTGGGAGCTGGATGAGGACTGGCAAGGCCACCCATACAAAAGAAAGGGTGAGCATCAACGGGGGAGGGAAGGCAATTGAACATGTACAGCCCAAACAATAATAACTGCACAAACACTTAATACTTGCCGCTTTTTTATAGGCTTTCTTTTATATTATCTTAATGTATGTGACCTTGTTACTTACAATTTAACATTATCTATGCAACTTTACTTCTCATGAGGTGTTCATCTTAGTGCATGCACCAAAGAAATTATTATTATTTTTTTTTAGCAGAGCGTTGTGTAGCACTGAACCTCACGAGGCAGTAGTTAAAAGATGTTGGAAATCTGTTCCAGCGTGTGTGCTGCTTTCTCACTGCATGATCACCCACATGGAACTAAAAGCAATTATGAACCACAATAACATTTAGGTAAGCATGCCTATTTTAGATTGACAAAACATCTCAATTATTGTGTATGCGTTAGCAACTCATTAGCAACATACGTTTGCACAATAGTCTCAGCCTTTTAATTAAAGCAGTTTTATCATTCAGATGCACCTCCCCCACACTAACATATGATATCACTGTGTATTCTTATAATTGATTAAAAAATGTCTTTGGCTGTTTTAGTTTTATTGCACATTGTTCATATTGTGCAACTGTTAGAAAAAGTTGTGTTCTCAGTGAATAGGTAGTTAGGCATGCTGGTCATGCCAGTAACAGCTAAGCAAAGGAGAGCCAGACAATAGCCCCTAACTGGACTGTGACAGGGTAATTACTGCACAAACATAATAAAATTCTCTTTACATAGGTCACTTGGAAAGTGTAATTAAAAAAGCGTTATAGATTATTTTTATTGAGGCAATTAAACCAAAAAGCAAAAAAGTAATTAAGTGTGGAGGTAATAATAGTGTTGGTCAACAGCATTTGATTTGAGAGAGGGGGGTTGTCAGGCTCACCCCTCCAATACAGCACACACATCCTTGAATTTACACACCACAATTTTATTATGTTAAACTGTTTTTTTTACTGTGTGACAATTATGTTTATAATGTCAGAAAACTGAGCAGGATTTAATGAAATCATTATCATGTGTGATAATTGTGAGTAAATGCTCGATTGGAATTATCATCTCCCTCTTTGTGCTGAATTAATGAATCGTCACTATTCATACTACTGGTTTATAATTATGTTAAATTGGCCGTCTTATCAGCAGTCAAAGACTTGGGATTATCAGCGTCTTGACTGTGTGGACTGTGCCAAATTCCTTGTGGATATCCGCCTGTTCCCCGCACAAAGAGAAAAGGAGAGATAATATTGGGAGGTTAAACTCCACAATTTTCTCTTAAAAGATGTAAGGAGAGCTATTGCACAAATGCGCTCCAGCTTTATGAGGGAAATCAGACGGACGGGTCCGTGGGGCATTAACATCCACTTGACTTTGAGTGCAGCCTGATTTTACAAGCCAACACATACATGCAGCTGACACATCAACTGTGTTGATCTTTGCAATTGTGTCAGGTAACTGAATTCAGATGATATGTTAATGTGGAGGGGAAATATGTTGCCCTAGTTAGCATATGGGCCACTTGCATTTCCGACTGCATTATCATTCATCCTGCACGTTTGTGAAAATTACAGTGATAATCTAATTCTCAGGTTGGTAAAAAAAAAAGAAGCACATTTATAGAGATTGAGGTCAAAGACAATTTGGTAAAAAAATAAATTATGGAAGATGGATTTATTTGTAAATTGAAAACATGTGAATGAGGAAAGACAGACTTGAAATACAAACTTCTGAATCATCTTTTGCTTGAATGTGCAATAAACGCGTTATAATCTGTATCTTTTTATACACCTCTCTGCATGTGTCCAAGAAGAAGCAAGTATCTAGTTACATATCTATTTGCTTTACCTACAGGTTTCTAATCAGTTAGAGACTACTATCTTCAACTCCCCACCCACCCCCATTATCACTCCTATCCTTGGTGTCGCTTGTGTGTAAGACAAAGAAGTGATAATCACCCTTCACTTGTGTCCTTTGATGGCTCTATAAATACCCAGGTTACCATGAAAACATAAAGAAAGATGATTGGATTCCAACAAGGATTTGTAAAGAAAACACACGTGAATGAACACATTGGACTTTGGGGCGCAGTGGTTTTGATTTGATGTTAAAGTTGCGCGTCCTGTCATTGGGAATGCGAACAGCAGAGGGCAGCTTGAATGCATAAATACAAACTAGACACAGGGTTGCATCTCTCTGTCATCAAAGGCCCGCCACCGGTTTTGCATCTCCGTGTCTCCCACCCGGCTCAGCGCTCAGATCCTGTCTGACAGCCGACTGGACCACAGAGAGCCAGGGACTGTGTGTGATCAACATCATCCCTTTCACAATAAAACCCAGGGGGCATGGTGCAGGAAGTAGGGGAATAAAAGAATACTGGAGTGACAGGTAATTGACAACAGCAGCCAAAGTCACAGGTAATGTTTTGAATACCCAGTGTAATTTTAAAGTCACATTAAATCTCTTTCTTTCTTTTTTTATTCTACTTTTTTTTTGCAGTTTTGAAAAGAGAGTTGCTGCTGCAGGAAAAACCTTAAAAACAACACTGTGCTGTTTTTATTGTTAAACCTGTGTTCTGCCATTGTCTGCCCTCCCTCCTCCTGAGCTCCATCTCTCTCTCTTTCTCTCTCTCGCTGCTTCTCTCTCTCTCTCTCTCTGTTGCTCAAGATGAATCTGCCAGCATGTGCCCGTGCTCTTCATCACTGTCAGGTGCCCCGTGGTGGTCCTCCTCCTCTTTCTCAAACTGGGCACCAACCGCTGGCTGGAATTATTCCTCACCTCCAAAAACTCTCCCCACTGTTTTCTAAATAAATGTGTCTGTAGTAACCGCGGAGTGTTGCTCATCCATCTTCGCCACGCTGCTGTGCGGAGTGTGCACTGTTTGCTGAACTAGAGAGCCTAATAAGCCACACAGTCAGTGTAAAGACACACAGAGGATAATGTAACGTAATGTATTAGATTCAATGACAGCTGGCTCGTCCCCTAATTGTTTAAAAAAACATCTTTGTTTCTTAGTGTCTGTGACAGTTATTTAGTTAAAATTGATTCAACTTTTAATCATTAAAAAAACTCATAGTATCATCTAGTTATACTTTTAGAGTTGTATCAAACATAACATGTTAGGAATCAATATTTTTGACAGTGTTTGTTTTTCTTTTTTCTTGTATCGGAGAGATAGTCGGTCAGCTTATGGTTAGCTATCACAATCTATACCGGGCAGTAAATGAGGGGTGGTTTGTTAATAAGGGGGCTGGGTGCTGCCCCCTCCAAACATCGAGAGAAGAAAGTCTACTTAAACATCTAAAACATAAATAAAAAAGGTAACAGCACCTGGTAGTCAGCATTGATTAAAAATTAGGTTACAAGTCATACTGGTTCATTTCTGCGTGAATACTTCCTGGTTGAGGGGCGCTGGCCACATAGAGACGTATGTATTCTTCTTTTTCCAAGCAGGTGACCTGAGGCTGCTCTCTTATTGGTTAGTCTCAAATTTCTCAAAGGGCACCCCTGACACTCTCGCTTTCATTGGCAGTGAATTGGTATTCTTGTGTTTTTTCCTCTAATGTGATTGGACAGCTGAGGCTGTCTGTCATGTTCACCTTTTTTTACCCAATAAAAAAAATATAAACTCTATTAACACTGCCATTACCATGACTACAGATGTGCAACACTCCAGCCCTTTAGCTAACTAAATGAGCAATGACACAAATGTAGCGTATAGACTGTAGAGATGCTAAGAAACTGTTTTACTTCAGTGAAATAGAGTGTTTCTTAAGTTAAAATTATAACAATCACAATGCTAATTCTTTTTGACCGGTGAAAGGCAATTACCATTATACATTAGCATCAAGCTAACAAAGTGAACGAAGATGTACATCCTGGTCCATCTATGAGAATTTGCCCCTCCCCCCAGAGAATAATGCACATAATGCCGCAGCTGCCACCGATGTGACTGCTTCTACTGAAAGATCTTCACTTGACACTAGAATAACTGGCCATGTTAAATATATAATAAGGGCTCAAAAGCTAGCTGCAGCAGCTTTTATAGGTGAAGGTGCCTGTATTGTGAGTGAATGTCAGAATATGTCTGCTTACAGGTGGGATGTTGAGCTTTTAATGAAAGCACGCTAAAGATACACAACACTGTACGCTCTGTGCATAATGCCTCAGTCCTCCTACACATGCTGTATCATGCTGCTGCTGTTGAACAAGATGTACAGCGATCTCCTTCCTCTGTTATCAGCAGACAATTAAAGAGGATGCATTAATTTGTTTTCCTTTGAGGTAATTAAGCTCTTCCACATGAGCGATGTTGTCCTTATTGTCCCCTGCTTCATGCAATGTGGTTTTCTTTCAATCCTTTTGTTACGTTTACTTGTGCGCCTATCGAGCACATTCCTTTAAATGCAGAGAGAATACACACAACCCAAAGTTAAATTGTTTTCTTTCCCACTCTTAGATGAAATTTCTTTAGGAGCACAGAGGTTGGAAGTCACTTAAATAAGGAAAGCACCTGCAATACAACTTGATTAGCAGTTAAATCAAATGACCTGCAATAGCAGCCCTCTGGTTGATCTCCTGCGATACAAACCAGCCAGGATTGTCTCCCTTTTCAGACGGAATTCATTCCTTAACACAAATATGCACTTATTAAGTTCCCCAAGTTCAATTTGAAATGGTTTTTGTAATTAACAAGTAAGCCAAGCTTTAAAATGTCACATTTATTGTATTTTCATATCTCTGAAATTCAGTGCTGAAACAGAATGATGTGTGTTTTATAGCAGTTATGATAAGAGGCTTACACAGTCAAAATCTCAATATAGATCATTCGACAAACGTCTTTGGTGGCCGCTCGTTAAATTGGTTTCACCCGCATATTTGGGCCTTATTTAAAAGATATCTCTGAATAATGGTAAGCAGTTTAGCTCCTCTGAAAAGAGGTGGCCGATGCAAATGAACTCCATTTCACTCTGTTTTGTTTAATCTATAACATTGTAGGTTTTCTGCGCTCTTTTTCTCCCAGAGTTTATAGCTTCTATATTCCAGCGTAGATTAATACAGCTTAGGCATACCTATCTGGAATTTAAGTCAGTCTAATACTCCTCATTGCATATCAAGGACACAAGAACATATTATCTGATCATTCCTTGCATTCATTACATTAATGAATCGAATATGAATAAGTGGTCGTCTTCAGAAAAAGGTGATTACCATAAACATTAATATTAATGTCATTATGTGGCAATGCTGAGCTTAAATATCTAATGCCGAATGACTGCAAGTGTTTGCAAAAAGAAAAGGGAAACACTTGAAAATGGAAATATTCTTTGCAATTCTTGGTGTGTTTTGATGTAATACATGAAACAATAGTTAACACACATGTATAAAAACTGTCATTGCTTTTCAGGCAGGTGTGGTCTAAAAACATTTCTTTTATCAGAAACATCTGTTTGGATGATTATGTACAGCTGCTACAAATCACTGGATTAAAGGCAGATGTTTTTTTCTCTGTACAGAAAAAGTCTATGACCAAACAAAATGCAGTTTGATTTGTGGAGTTACATAAAAATATTTTAAAAAAAGTTCTCACATGGAACTACTTTTTAGAAAAGACATCTGCACGCCATGGTCAAACTTCATATTTCAATTGAAAAAGGAACTTCTACGTGTTAAGTACAGCTTTTCACATAGAAAACAACACATCACACCACATATCTCAACAATGTGCCCTAAATATTCTGAAAAGCTGTTGCATGGTCACTTTTTTTGGTACCAAATGAATCAACAAGCTGGTTGTATTTTACCCCCACTGATATGTTGGCTGTCAGCAGAGCTCCCATCAAAAGCAGCAGTACCATCCAGCGCCTAGAGCGCCAGGCTCTGTCCTCTTTTTCAGCCAGACCGGTCTCTGGCAGCTGCACGCATGCACACTGGCCGAGGTCAAAGCTGTCACTTCAGAGGGCACTGTCAAATCTCAGCCAGCGCTGGATGATGTGGGAGTGCTCCCTACAATCACCCAGATGTTTCCAATCAGCTGGGCTTCTCCTCTCCTCCTCAAACACTCTCAGCACTGTCTGAATCTGGAGAGCCACCATAAAACACTGGGAACATTTGATGAAAGTGAATGAGAAAATCAGATTAGTTGAAACCTGTGTTGACATTTTTAATGATAATTTACATTTCCCCAATCCATTTCTTCACCTGACCTCCTTAACATATGTTCATTCCCTTTGGTACACAAATAAAGGTATAGCCTATAAGATATATATAGATGGGTTTTTGTGTCTGTTAAGCATTTTGTATTGAAACTGTATTTATTATCTGTGCATGTTACTATTGTTAATCAGTGATAGTAACTTTACCTCTTGTCTTTTTTCACAAGTAGAACAGTAATGTGTTTCATGAATCCCATATATACGTATACAGTATATATATTGTGGTTGAATACTCAAGAGTTTGGAGTTTTTGCTAGATTAAAGTCTCACATTTTCAAGAAGAAAATAAACTTGTCGAGTTTCTAAATTTTTGTCACATTATTTAGAAGTATTACTTATTTTGTCAAACTACATTACTTCACTTTGCAAGATCGAATCACAATGAAGAATCATTGTATTACCGCCTTACAATATGCTTTGGAAGTATATTTTAAGATTAGAAGAAAATTGTGAATTGTGCAACAGGGTTGGTTTACTTAAGGTGTCATGGGTCTCCTTCATTTCTTCTAAAAATAAGAGCGACTGTACTTTGTACATTACTGTAGCTACCTGGGGCACTGAATGCAAAAAACAGATGAACTTCCATGTAAAAGCAAATGATGTGTGTAATTTTGTGAGACTGTAACATGGAAAACACGTGATAAATTACATGAAGTTAAGTGGGAAGTATTGAAGTGTCATGAATTTGTTACAAATCCTCTGAAAAAGCAGTTTGATGTTAGGTTTTTTTTGTACCAAATCTATCAACAAGCTAGTTGTATTTGACTCACTGAAATGTTGGTTGTCAACAGAGCTCTGATCAGAAGCTTTGGTACCATCTGTTGTCCAAAGTCAATGCCCTGTCCTCATTTGGCCGGTGCATATTCCAAAGTAAATGTCCCACAGGTGATTGCAAGTAGGACTACAAAATGGATGAACGGTGATGTTTTGGGTGTTTTCTTGGTTAAGTGGCATATAAAGAAAGCCTCATGGCTGTATTCTTAACGGGGATGAGGAAGTACATGGGTGCAAACTTAATGCAGAAGGTGGTAGTAGGGGGGTTCAATGCAGGCTTCACGCTGACTTTTTGCCCCTGGGCAGTCTAAAAGGTTAATACGTCCATGCTGCATCAAAATTGTACCAAATATAGGCAACTATTCCTCTTCCATTCAATAAACAGTGGCTCTAAAACCTAAAATAAGCCTTAATAAGGTCCCATTTCTTCAAACAATTGTAGAAACAACTGCTTAAAGCCCATGCATTGACTGTGACGGATGGCTTTTTTAAAATTCTGGAAACTTGCACCTCAGGGATCAAAACTGACTCATCCTTGACTTCACAACGGCACAGCAACAGTGAGACATGGTGTACCTCCACCATCTAATGCAAATGAGCACAATTTAGAGTGTTGTATTCAGCGGGAGACCATTGCTGAACGGTCAGACAGCTAGTCACAGATATTAAAATAAATTATGTCTAATTTAAATTTTAGTCACGCTACATTAACTAATAGAAAGTTATTAACATTTCAAAAGACAGAAAAAAAAGCTTTTGCCTGCAAAATTAACAGTGGCTGGGCTGACCTGTAAGCCATGCAGTCTGATCACTGTAATGACAGCGTAATGGCATATTTACATTAAAATCTGGGCAGCTAATAAGGGATTCCAAATGGGAGACTCAGTCAAGGATTATTTAGTCTGGCCTGCTGGCCTCTCGCTGAATGTTTCTTTCTTAACTTCAATACAAAGCAGAAAGTTCTCATTTCATGACTATTTATGTGGCTGCTCTCTGCGGCTTGCTTTCGCTCTCACCACCCTAATGTTCTCTTTAGTTCCAACCTTTTATCTTTCATCTCCTCTCGCTTTTCCCTCCTTGGTCTTTAAAGGCAATTATCATTTCACTTCACAAATGTCAGTATCCTACACTTCACTTGTATCTCAAACAGCGATGTTGGGATGAATGGAATTCTTCACCGACAGAGATGAGTGTCTCCCCCCACCACCACCACCCACCACCCGCCCCCGAAACCTTCTGATATCCCTGCCTTTAAACAAGAGAAGAATTTCTTTGCATTTTAAATATTCCTAATTCATTTCCTCCTACTTTGATATTCTCAGAGAAACAGCTGTGTTATTTCGAGATAGAGGATGTGAGCATTGAAGGGATAGGTTCACACTGCTGTAGAGGTTTTAGGTTTCAGGTTTAATTGGTGTGAAGGCAGTGATGGAAAAAAAATCTATCGTATAGAATTTATTTGGTCTTTGAATGAGCCCAACTGTGTTTGAGTGCAGAGTATGAAATGGACTTACAAAAGCCCCAAGAAAGTAACCTTTCTTAATGTGTTTTTAGTGTATTTTTATGGTTAACTGTTTGACAATTTAGTCAAAGATGTCAGAAAATTGTCAAAACACATGTTCACAAGAGGTTTTTCTTGTTTTAGATATTTCATACAGAACCTAAAAATGGAGAGAGGCAGCAAATGCTTAAGTATTTTTCTTTGATGAATTTAAATCCACTTTTAAAATAGTTGATTAATAATGTCCCACCAATCAGCCAATCAATTGATGGATAGATGAAGCCATCATAACAAAGTCCATAACAAATAAAAACACAACTCCATATAATAAAAAGGAAAGTTAAGTAAATACTATAATGAATAGAAACGTGTTCAAGGTTATTTATCTTTATTTAATATGATCCACACGATACACACCATTGACATGTTAAGAAAGTAGCATTTTGTTTATAAGCTGTTTAATAATCCATCAATAAATGGTTCAGAACACATCTCTACACTAGCTCATGTGCTACAGGCTAACTGCAAAAACACAGCAACTACATATTTAGTTAGTTTTGATTTTGAAACTTTTTTCTCTTTGTTTGACATCCTCCCAAGCTTCCATTGTCTCTGCTCTCTATAAGTTTAGATTTTGAACAGATACAAAGGTTTTATTTAGAGTTTTCATTTTTTGGTCAGTGATTCACTCCTTTTATGACGGATCCCTTACTGCGTCATCTATTTGTTTGGACATATATTTAGTTATATATATGCATATATATATCCTCGGTTCATGCAGCACCTGTTCTACCAACTGAGCTAAACCAGCATCCCAATTTATATTGAGTTTTCAAACTTTTTGTGAAGATCACAGTATTCTAATTTATAATATTTCAGCCAGTTGAACTGGTACTAGAAGGAGTTAAATTGTTTCTTTAAAAAAGTCTTGAATTACTCCTTTATTTGCTTTACTTTACACTATAACATTACAGTGTATAACCAAACATATCAGCTTTTATTTTTGTCCGTCTATTGTGTAGCGATGCTTCAGTTAACAGGGAGTATGAAGTCTCTAAAGGTGCTTTGACTCTTCCTGTCCTCACTGTACCTTTTTGATGAATTTCTCTTTTTGTGGAAAAACAATACCATTATTGCCACATTCACTCTGCTTGACTGCTGGCTGTGAATCCTGCAGTCTGACATCCTGCAGGTAGAAGGAGTTAATGCTCATTTAAAAATGCAAAACTGACATCTAATGTTTAGCATAGTTTCCTAGACCTGTGCTGGACCTGACCATCTGCTCCCCTGGTCAGATGGAGCTCTGCTTTTTGGCAGCACTCAGAGCCGTTCCATTGGCCTCCATCTCAAAGGACACCCAGTATTATCAGATTTCTCTCAGCTAGAAAAACTGATACTGTGGCGCTATAAGAATAACAATATGCTTAGAAAGGAAGGGGGTGGAGAGGGGGCAGAGGATAAAATGAGTGGAACAGAGAGAGTGGTACAACAATAACAACAAGTTGTCTCGCTAGCAGCCAGATACTGTCACATTACGGATGGAATCACTTCAGAAAAGGGGAGAATTAATATCCTAATGAAGCTTGGAGTGGCCATTAGGTGTGTGTAATGTGGCTCCAGGGGGCTGGGATAGATGTCCAGCAGCTTTAGGCCCTTATTTGCGCACAGTCACCTCAGCGGTTTCTTTTATTAGGGCAACATTAGAGAAAAAGGGAAGATGCCACAGAAAAATAGCGTTTTTATTACTCTGGTTCCCAGGGAGCCGTGCTCTACCTGTCACAGGGACACAAAGCATGCTGCTTTAGTCCATTTTACAGCTAAATATCGCTGTTACAAATGTCTCTGTCTGTGGAACAACATTTGGGCTATTATCACCACAGTGTTGCAGTGTATTCTGCGGGTGAGTTATTTGGTGTAATGTTTCAAACTGTGTGAAAGGATTCCTGTGGCAGGGAATACAAATCTCATTCACATTTTTATTCACATTAAAATACTCAATTCCCTTTTTTTCCCCCCCCACATCTCTTGCTTGCTCTTTCTCTCTATTCTTTTGACAGCACTATTGCTTGCCTCTGCTTTTTATCTGCTCACATTTTCGGGGAATGAATTGCTCTCCACTGTCATCGGGCTCTGGCCAAGAATTCATTTTTAGCGGGTCAAATGTTTCAGAATGTCATCTTTGGCAGGAACCAAACCGGCACGATGAATACAAGGAAAGACGCGGCCTGTTGAGGTTTTTTATTTATTTTTTATTTTGTTCGATCACTGCATACACTTAAAGCACGGTAACTGTGCAGCACACAAAGCCCAGGCACAGGGTGTCTATGAAGAGATCAATATTGAATTAAAACACTCCCCATTCATGAATATAAAAAAAAATGAAAAATGGTGCAGGGGGCTTTTGGAGCTGCAGGACTCTACAGTCAGCTAATGAAGGTTATGTTGCATGGCAGAATTCAGTAATTGCACTGAACAAGTGAGGTATTAGACAGGATGTAGCTAAAGGAAAACAATCACATTTAACATGGCTCCTTGGTTCGAGCTGTTCAATAAGTGAGCAGCAGGCTGGCTCACAGCAAACAGGAGGCAGGGGCTGGGGGGGGGGGGCTAGGGGGGTTTAATGTGATCGGACTATAACAGACAATCTATTTACAGTGTGCTCTGGGGAGCTAATAAACAAATGTTGAGTAATTTCAGCCAGCAGTAATTACCCTTGCAGCTGACAAGGAGAGTGTGATACTCTCTCCTTCACCTCCGGCTCGGTCCAGGAGGTGCCGGGCTCTTCAGAGCGTGCTCCTCCTCTGCTCATATAGATGTGGCTGCCGGCCAGCAGTCAACCGCTCAGGATCATTTACAGTACGCTGCTTCTCTCTGTGCACCGGGGTGTCAGATTCTGCCCATTGTTCTGTTTTGCCAGGCACAAATGAGTCTGATGGAGTCCGAGCATAACCATTTTCTTGCGAATACAAAACTTGCAAGAATACTATATAAATGTGTTAAAATAGTTCCCATATAATCCAATTAAAGGGAATCTCAAGCAGCAGGTTGCCAGCTTGAGTGCTAATTAACATCTGTATATGTTTCCTCACTTCCTGTATCCACATGCTTCTGCACTCTAACCCCATTTCTGCATCAGTGGAGGAAGAGAACAAATATGAAGTTGAGGAAGCAAACAATTACTTTGCAGGTTATATTTGCAAGAGGGCATCTTTATCCAGTGAGCTCAGGCCTGATCCTTCACTTAATGCTGAAATAGATTTTTATGCAAATATGTCTCCATCGATCGCTGCAGCTTTCTTTGATGGAGCAGGATGGAGTAAACCGCATGTAATTAGATGGAGATGATCATTAGAGAATAATCGTTAAAGGAAGATGTTTACATTAGCGCAGAAAAGACAATAATCTCAACAGTAACTACACATTTGCAGATAGATTTATGCTAGTCTTAGTACTCTGACACATAAAATGAATGATGATTTTGCTGTTAAATGTGCTTGCAGCGGTATTTTTTGCATAAGCATTAGCCTCCTCTGTCTCTCTGACCATCCTAGCCCAAACAATGCCACATATCAGATCCCTGCCTCCTCTCCAGAATAACAAGGAGGGAGGCAGAGCAGTGACGTGCGGGGTCCAGTCTGAGGGGGGCTGACAGACGGATAGTGAGCCAGCCTGTCCCTTATCCTCAGACAGGCAGATGTCCCCCCCCTCTTTCCCTGCGTGGCCGGCTGCTGACCAGGGGAGAGCCAGGCGGCTGCTGAAAATGAAGAAACTTGAGAGCTCCTCGGGGGGCGAGCTGGTCATTTGATGTCCAGCACAAGGGCAGGGTGTGATGCTGAATGAGCTGAGGGAGAGAGGCAGCCTCTGCAGTCTGTTACAAAGACCCCGGGCCTACATGACGGGGAGGGAAGGAGGGAAAAATACTGAGCACAGACAGACCATTACTGTATTTCATCTCTTTTGTCAGAGGGAAAATGGTGGGGAAGCACATGTAGGAATTTGGTATGGGGCAATGAGGAGATTTTTTTTTTTCTTAAAGCAGAAGACGAATCTAAAATGTTGCTGTATATTAAAATAACCATTAAAATCACTCCTCTTATAGATGTTATTTTTCCTTAGGAAAGGTATCTTTTCGTCAGCTTTCTGTCCTTAATACTGGAGAATGTTGGAGTGATAGCGACACCTTCTACAACTGAAGTCTCATTGAAATCTGTGAAGTGCAGTCACAATGGAGCCATGGCATCTTTCTTACCTGGCCTGGGTTCAGTCTTACAGGCAGTGGAGAGCCCTTTGAAGGCTACAGAGAGGCTGAGATGAGAGGGAGCCCCTGCCTGCAGAGGGATCAACCAATGTCGGAGTGCCAGCACCACAGTGTTGTAATTAATCGCCAGCGATGGCCGCCTCGGTCCTGCAACTTCTTCTCCCTCACGACAAAACCTGCGGTCAGGAGATGTTAGGCAACATTAACAGCTCGTAGCATTTTTTTCATTTTGGGAGTGGAGGATGTGTGTGTGTGTGTGTGTGTGTGTGTGTGTCTGTTTGAGGATGATATGGGGGGGGGGGGGGGGGGCTAAGGTGAAGGAGAGCGATGGTGCATAAGTCGTGGCTGTGTACCTTTCATCTTGGAGGAGATTTGGAGAGGTTTCAGACCACAGAGACTTCTTAATTCTCACTAATTCATTTGTGTTCCAGATTCAGTGGGCTCGGGATAACCTGAGAATGATAATGAACTCGCAAGGGGGAGTTGCATGGTCCCTTGCCTTTGAATGTGCTCAGAATAGACTCCGATAATCTTTCCTTGTGAATCTGTCTGCAGGAGAAGACTCCTATTAGGAGTGATTGCTTGTCATGAGATGTCAACTTTGATAGGGAGGTGAAACTTGTAGTTACTCACACACACGCACACACACACACACACACACACACACACACACACACACACACACACACACACACACACACACACACACACACACACACACACACACACACACACACACACATTTGCTGCCATCTAAAGACATAACCCTAACACAAACTGCTGTATGGATGTTTCCCTGAATAAATGAATAGGTTCAAGTTTTTTCGATTTCAAAATCATACTTCATGATGAATATTTATTCACCAGATGCATGAATCCTCAATCAATAATTTCTACCCACCAGCTTGTAAAAAAAGTGTTTTTTTTCCTCCTTGGAAATCAGGCTTCATCCAAACAATATATTATCATTACAAATGAGGCAGCAGGTAATTTACATTTATGGATTTAAATGCCACTTTTTCAATACCAAACCCGAGCTAGTAGACCTGCAGTACATGTTTACATCTTAAAGGCAAGAAATGCTTCTTGTCAAAAAACTTGTCCACATTATTTCTTTACTTTTTTTGGTCGCATTCAGCGTTGAGATTTGTTTACAGCTCCTTTAACGTGTGCACACAATATTCTAGCTGCTGCACTCTTGACATTCACAAGAAAACTGTATTTGATCATGACAAAAAAATCGCACTGAGAGAATTCTCCATGTGCCTCTGTATAGCAGGCTGACAGTGAATAGAGAGATTTTGCCGAGATTTATATGTCTGTGGAGTTCTGAGGGATAGATTGCAAACCGTGGTGAGAAAAAGGGAGCGAAAAGCTGCCTTACTTCAGGGCTGGTCTCATCTTTGGTCAAACAGAAGTGAGCTTAATTTGTGGGTCTGCCTGGGGAATTTCAAAGGAGAAAAGCTTTGAGTGACGCCAAGCTTGAGCTCCCTGATGTTAGTGAGATGAATGAAAGCAGGGTCTATAGGCTACGGGCCTTCTCACACTCCCACATTAACACGGCTCTTTCAAGTTCTCATCAGGATAATTGTATAGGATGCAGAAAGATGGGAGACAGTGTTTTAGAGGAGCCTGGCAGCACAAGTCTCATTAAGATATATTCATTATTGTGATAACATATACACGTTTTTATAGTGTAATGAAGTAGAAACACGCACTGTGTGAATCCAGATAATTATTATATATGGAGGAATAAAAGAAAAGCTCTTCAAAATGTTCCAAATTAAACAGAACATTGTATTAAACTTCTTGTTTTAAGAAGCTTATAAACATGATAGATGGTTTCATTTGGGCTATTATGTAAATGTATGCATGTACTGATACAAAGTGTCAGTAGGAATAGCTTTTTTCAGTAGCACAACACGTTAACAAGATGATAAAAGTGAGGTAATAATGAGGTAATACACATGTAATAATCCTTAAAAACATGTTAGCACCAAAGTAAGACCTAGGTAATGACTAGATAATGTGTAGAGCTGGGTAATAGTACACTAAAAATAATGTAACAGGGCAGAGATATACTGTATACCATATACTACCATTATATTAGGGAGGCGCTCTGCCCCCCCCAACGGCAACCCCCGTGAAGGTCAAGTTAATTTGAATTTCTATAAAGCGCCAGATCACAACAGAAGTCATTTAAGGATACCTTTCCTATAGAACAGGTCTATACTTTGTCCTTTTATTAAACAAACTAAATAGCCTTATGTTATTTACATGGTCGCGCGTTTTCAATTCTCCTCTGCTCACTGTATTGCACCTGACGGAGTTTCGCACCGATGCGCACACACACACAGCAACGTGCACCACGCGCACACAGGTGAGCACACTCCCACTAGCGGACAGAGAGCGAGCGTCTGAAAATATGTGTTTGTGTCAGTGTCCGTCTACCCCCCCCCCCCCCCCCCCCCCCCAGGACATAAACCTAGTGGAAACACTGCTCACTATTACCATCTTATTACCGTGCTGTAATATACAGTACTTACACCTTATCTATGAAGACAAAACTGCATTTCACTTTTCATTCTGGTTGTTCCAAATACAAATTTATATCTGTTATCTTATACTAAATTATAAATTGTATTGTATAAATAAACTAATCTATATCTCATCTCATCCATATACTTCTAATGAATGCTAGACAGCCAGTCAGTGTTGCCTGAAAACAAATATTCTGTACTTGCCCCATTAAAAAAAACAAAAGTGGTATTATCTTCATGTATTAAGCCGAAATATCTAGTGGACAATATAAAAGACACTTATTTTTTTGCAGGTTCCTATTGCTGGAAATACAAGACTTTATTGTCTGCCTTTTGGTCCATTTTCAACAGAAGACTTACTATGCAATTGCATGGAGCTGGCTGGCCTTGATAGAATGACCTAACATTTTGACAGGGGAAAAAATATAAAGCTGCTCTTTATTCTGTGGACAATTCAGCGGGAGCAGGCATGGGAATGGCTTTAATCAATAGAAATGTGGGTGTACTGCATGATTTATTCCAGGCTTCTGCTTTATGTACAAAGAAAGTTGGACATTGCGAAGGGTGCAGGCAATAATGAGACCCACTCCCCGAGAGCTTGTGTTGCTTACAAGTGCTATCTGATGGGCCTCAGAGGCTTCCCGACGAGACACATGATTTGGTACGGCAAACGAGCCTCATCAGCGCCTCAAATTGATGACTCAATGCAGGATGACAGACAACTCTATTTGTATCAAGATAAGGCGCTGAGAGCTGTGTATCAATCAAAACTGAGTTATTATTGAGTATAGAGAAAGGCATTTGTAATATCATTAAATCCAAATATGCCTCTCTTCACATCTGGCAGGCAGCCATGCGTGTGAAAGGGGGGGGTGGAAAGAGAGAGAGAGAGAGAGCAAAGCAAGAAAAAAGCACTGGGGGCAATCATTCCTGGCAGTGTGCTGGCAGCTGCAGTGTTTTTTTTGGAATTTCAATATGTTTCTCTGTACCTCAAGCTTGGGTGCAATAACTGCTTACAGATTGCTTATGTCATCAAATTTTGACAAACTTCTCAATCCGTTGTGACCTTCATCTTTAGCCATCTGCTTTCACTTCTTTCTCTTTCTAATCTCCCCTTCAGTCTGTGTTTTTCACCTCACTATACTTGTATACTTCCAATACTTAAAGACACGTTTACAAATTGTTATACACTTCACAGATTTATAGCTATTTGAGGGCAGCAAAAACAAGCTTCAAATAAATCCTTCAGAGTGAAGTTTAAACACTGTCTAATTCCCAAAAAGTCACATATGGCAATGAGGAAGACCTAGGTTCGTGCTTTCATGCCTTTATTTGATAGGACAGTGGATAGAACAGGAAATCATGGAGACAGAGTGGGGAATGACATTCGGGAAAGGAGACAAAGGTCGGACTTGAACCTGGGCCGCCTGCTTGGCGAACCTCCTTACATGGGGCGAGACCTAACCTCTAGGTCATCTGCACCCCAAGTAAAGATGAAATAATTAGCTTACCTTTCTGAAAAGGATATGTTTATTTCTGCTGTAGAAATTGCCATTTTAATGTGAGGTCTGACGGAGATTTCTTGGCTTTTGAAGCATGCCTTCAGTGGACACATGGGGAACTGCAGTTTTTTCCACTTCCACATCGGCTTAATTTTTCAAAATACCTGAGGTCGCTGCTTGTTTTTAACATAAGTACAAGACAACTTCTAGACAATACAGTAGAGTCAATGTTGGTATCTGTTACAAACCCCTGTCTCCTGGGTGAAGGTCCCTCAGTCAACCACTCGGATCAGACTGTTCTTGCTCTTTATAATACACTGTTCACCAGACAGCTAAATGAAATGTCTGGAGTGGCAAGAAACGACCTTTTACAGTATTTTACCCATTTCTCTTAGCTCTGTTTTTGTCTAAGCCAACCCCTGAGGGAATGAAAAGGACCATTAGCTAAATTCTCCAATTGATTTTCGTGGCCAATATTGCCACTATTTGAGTGCCAGAACTAACAAAAGAAAACAGGGAAGTTGTGGGCCAGAATAAAACAATGAATAAGAAGATATTTAAGAGCTATAAAGAGTTGTGTAAAACTATAAGTTCAGATGGTAAAGACTTGTGGTTTTGTCAATATGACAAACCTCCTCCAAAAAGGTCAACTTACAGCAGCTTTAATACCTTCCCTGGTAGGTCCACTTTAATGGTGTCCATCAAACAAATCACTTTTCATCATCTGCCTTCTTTTTAGCACCTGTTTCATTACAATAATGATGTGTATCTTTGTTAGTCTCAGTTGTGTTATTCATGTGTGAGAAAAATACCAATACAGGTCAAAAGCATAATAGAGAGCTCCAACAGCCTACTGACAACGTGGCATTAAGAAGTATCATGTTCCCTGAGCCAGTGATCAGAGTAAACAACAAGCTGTGTATAATGTAGTCCTCCACAGTTTGACATTTCCCTCTGATTTTCATATCTCTGCCTGAAATGACAGTCTATGTAACATGTGGAGGCCTTAAAAATGCCATGGCTGATATGAAATCAATTTGCATTTCCCCGGTGCCTGGATAACACGGCCCTGTCAGAGGACCCTGCAGATCTGCTGGAGATAATGACGTTATAGAGGGCGGCTCGCAGAGTGGAAAGGGATGAAATTGAAAGAGTGACGTTCTGTGTTTCCCATGATTGCCTTGACTAGGGGACGTGTGGCTATCGGACATGCACTCCCCTGTCTTTGCTCCCCATTAGCTCCACTTGTTCCCAGGCAGGGGTTAAGACAGACTAAAGAGATCCACCAGTGGCACCAGTCAAAGCCTATGTGTGTCAGTGGTGATATTTTAACAGTTTATATATTTAGTTCAAGACATTTAAACAGTTACAAAGCCTTTTAGTGCTACCATATGTGTAAAAACTTTGTGCGTCACACACAATCCAAAGGCTCCAAACATTACATTTGATTAGGGATTTCATTGTAATTAAGACCCAATTTTTAGACTTTTCGGTCACTTTTAGTGTTGTGTCTTATTTTGAACACATTCATTAATCAGTGATTTACAGCTCAAGAGACAGAGATGATCACATGTTTATTGTAAATGAACTGTATGTTTAGTTAGGATAAAACAAGGGCAAAAGAAAAAGAAAACCTGCCTCCATACCAGCTCTTTTTCGATTGACTTTACACTGCAGCACCGGCCTCATGTTACAGGAATGCTAATCCCATCATTACATTTCCAAAGAAGACCACACAGTGATAGTAACTACATGCTACTTTGGCCACTTTGGTAATCTGTGAAATGGAATTATCTGAATGGTGCAGATCACACACACAGAGGAACGTGCTACATGTGTAAAGTGGTATTACAGTGCAACAACCCAGAATTAGTTCTAAACATAGGAAGTGGACGGTTGACTGGGCTGACCTGAGGACATTTAGATGTGATCACACCAGTGCAGGAGGCCAGCTTGTTATCCAGCTCAGTGTATGCTGTGTGTGTGTGTGAGAGAGAGAGAGAGACAGACTGAGAGAGAGAGCGAGAGAGAAGGAGAGAAACAGAGAAACAGAGAGAGACATCTCACTTGCTGTTGCACCAACACTTATATACCCGGCTAGAAACCACAGGTGATTCAAGCTGACTTTTCTTCCTCATTTGCTCATTTTAGGTTTTCGAATGTGAAAAAATTGAACTCTATACCCCGTGTGAGTCCGCTTTCAAATAGCATGGGCTGTAAAGAATTTACTGGAGACCACAGTCAGTTTCACCAATTTTAAAATAAAAGAAAAATAAATGTAAAAGAAAAATGACAGTGGTTCACACAAAAGAAAAACCTTTAAGAGCATTTAAAGACATTTATCAGAAGAAAAGCAGGAGAACCTTTTAAGCCCACAAGTCAAATTACATGACGGTGGAATGTCAAGAAGTGCCAATACATTACATACCTGAGGTACGCACAGTATACGTAACTCTTAATAATGTTTAATGTCTAAAACAAGCACGAGGGAAATATTGTATGTATTCTATGAAACATTGTAATATTAATACTCAGGTTGAGTTCAACATCACTTTGCAGATTCATGTCAAATATATGACAAGTTTAGAAATTGTGGGAGAATTATTTTCCACTAACATCAGTAAAACTGTTACTATTATCTCCACTTTGATGGAAATGGAATAGTGCCCACTGCCAACGTGTTAATGAATCAATAATAACCCGATAACATACACATTATATACAAAACTATGTCTTTTATTTCTGGTGATATTTTCAATTCTTATTGTCACTTTTTTTCTGGGGGTGCTTTAGCATTTCAACAATGTAGAGTACAGTGTCATCATACTTTATTTAATAAATACCCTTCATTGAATAGATTCTGCACAAGGACACTAAGCATTGTGCACATTTTTGATCATAGCCATAGTTCTTTAAATGCTGGTTTAATAAAAAAAATAATCCAGGTGGCTGTAATCCTAAATTCTTAAATTGGTCACAATGATTTCAGAAAAAAACATAGAAAACCTCACTTAGACGTTCACACACACTAATTATATTCACAGGTCACAGTTTGACTTGCGAATATATTTTATCGTTGTTTCCATACATCTCATTATGGTTTCAAATCAAGATCAAATTGCTCTGAATGTCTGGGGATTAACGAGGTCCTATGATAAGTATCTAAGAGTATACGGTGGCTTTAAAGCTGCGGAGGGATTAGTGGAGTACAAAATGTGCTGTTTTTCCAGGATAGTGCAATAAATAAACACCGTCCACTCTGTTAACACGAGTGGTCCTGTGGGTCTAATGTCCACCCAGCTTTGTGGACTGTAGATGTTATGTGTATAATGAACAGTATACTTACATCTTGGCTCTCATGGAGCTTATAAAGTCTAAAGAGGTGCATACATGTGTCTGCAACTCCAATGACATTTAAATGAATACAAAACATGGGTTATTCTGTCCTGCCTCCTTGGATTGGACTGGTCTAACTTGAGGAGCTTCCCGTACATGCTGTGAACATACCTTTATGCTCTGTAGCTATGTGTCAGTCATACACACACACACACACACACACACACACACACACACACACACACACACACACACACACACACACACACACACTTAGGGAGGAATAATTCTTGTCTGTATGGTTTGTTAGCACTCAAGAGATAAAACTTTACATGTTGCTCCCAATTAGCACAGCAGTGACCGTGCACTGTCTCCCGTGCTTGGCTTCCTCTTCTTGAAGAGGGGCTATTTATGTGAAGACTCATGAGAGTGTGAGAGTTGAGGCGAGAGAGAGGAGATATGGACTGTGCGAGATAGTGTGTGTGTGTGTTACTAGAGAAAGAGGAGGAGAGGGAGTGAAAGACCGAGATAGAGGGGAAAAAGGGAGAATTGAAATGGCTTAAGCATCCATTTTGAGAAGAGAGACAGGTCCTATTAACATTTAACAGCATTTGTGCAACTTGCTTGCCGAGGTTATGATGCAAATGAGGAGGAATTAAAAGTGGCCAGAGGTTTGTCATTGATGGATTGCAGTCTGGCAGTGCTCACACTTCCTAGTGTCCATCAGAGGCGATTACTGTGTAATTAAACCTTATTTCTGGACTCTCTAGTGCATAATTACTTTGTGAATGTAACCATCATCTAAAAAGCTACAAAAATGCTTTACCATTTAGTCCAGCAGTCAGCTCCACGGGCCTGTGTCAGATATAGCCATCAGACAGAGCAAAAAGAACTGTCACTTTTAATAAGAGGGAAAAAATTAAATGAAACAGTATGCTTATTACAGAAAAATTACGCTTTCAAGAGTCCTTTCTGTTATTTGCATAATTTATCCCCCACCTCCACCCCCTACACATATATATATACACACACACAGCACAAGCTTTAGGCAATTTCCCTCACATTTAAATAGATTGCACATTTAAGGCTACTTAAGGAAAATTATCACTTTGCATATTTTAATTGTTATGAAGGAAGTGATTTGAGAGAGGTCTGTGGCTCATCCTCTTGAGCCGGCGCTCGCCGAGCTGTCTGATTCGGCTGCTTGGGCGCTGCAGCTCGGCAGATAACCTCCGAGTTCACACACATCCACTCCAGTTTCATCAGAATGCAAATGAAGCACAGAACACTGGGACAAGTGGATCTTTGATATTTACAAAATAGCCACTAATAACTTGAGTGTAATTTGTTTGACTCAACTTTATTTTGCTCTTATCAGGCCTGATTTTGTTTCTCTCTCTCTCTCTTCCTTCCTCCTGGTCAAATGGCAGCTGTTTAAACATTTAGTGGAAAGAAACAAAGGGCATGTTTACTGCTAGGATTTCAGAGACAGCAGGATGGAGGAAGTGTCTAGCTTTTTTCCTTATACATGTTTGTGGTGCACAAGCCATAAGGAGGCCCTGTGACGTGTTAAAGCAGAATATAAAGCGTGTACATGCATATGATGTTACGTGTTTTCATCTGTGTGATCAACTACAAACCCCAGGCACAGCTAAAGGGAACAACCTTGAAAAGGCAGAATATTATGGAGACTCACTTTAAGGTGTGACTGACAGTCAGTTTCACTACATGTGGCAGGGCTGCACTTTATAATAGAAAGCATATTCTTTGGTAAGCACATACAGTATAAACATATTTAGAAAAATGAGCTTGTTTTTCTGCATATAAGGAGCTTAAAATGATGTAAAACAAATTTAACAATAATTGTTGCATTTAAAGTATTTTTGAATCAGATTTGTAGAATACAGAATGTGTAAATAGATTCAATTCTTAATATTTGTTCTTTATAAAAAACAAAACATATTTTTCATCAATTTTGTTCAAATGTCTGAGTTTTTTTTATTTTATTAAATAACTGAATTGCTCCTATTTGTTTTAAGTACATGATAATTGATCAGTGTTCTTCAGCCTGATAGCCGTGCTCAGTATGAGTCAGTATGAGTAGTGAACAGTTCCCTCCTCCATACTGATTTAACTGTCAGTGGTCTCACTTTGACAAGCCTCTGAGTGCTTGTGAAGGAGGGTCTTCAGATACTGACAGGCTATGATAATTAGAAGTTACCTTTTTTTAAACACCCTTCACTTTTGTAAAGTACTTATTTTTTTACTCTGTGGCATGTTTAACACAAGTCTTTATTTTGAAAGGCTCAAGGGAAAGCAGAGAGCAGAGAGTTTTATTGTTTAACCTTTTTTGTTGCTAAGTTGTTTCCATAAATGATTGGCATAAGTGACATAAACCATAATTACTTTATCCTATGGATCGTTTTTCTTCTTCTGTGCAGTCAGGGTTTTTTATCCCATGCTTGATAGATATGTAAGATCTGATGATGAATTCCACCCACAGTGGAAATACCAACTCTGACACGCTATAGTGTCTCTTATTTCACATTAACTCCCCACACATGTGACGCCCACTACTAAATTATACCACAGAAGAGTAAGTTTCAGCTGTATTTTTTTTTATAAACCTAGTATGGATTGATAAAAGATTATAAGTCATGAGACGTATATTGTTGGAAGTGCATTAAAAGGAAAGCCTCTGCAATATGCTGCAAACAAAATTACTTTCACTATAATTTCTTTAAACACAGGTTAAATAAGTGTTCATAGATTAAACATTTTCCTTAAAAAGAAAACTAGAAATGGAAATAGCACAGGCCAAAATCAATCACACCATTGCAAATTTAATCAAGTAAAAGTACAAAATGCATCCAGTTTTCAGGAAAAAAAAGAAAACATCTTTATTCAGTATTTTAATAACCTTTATGTACCTTGAAATCAAAATACATTTAAATTGACTGTACTGTATGGCAATACATACACACATATTAACATGTATGTGGCTGCAGTTTTTGTATGTATGCTGTATTAGCATTAGCAAATGTACAATAGGTACAGCTATGTGCAAGTTTATTCTCTGTACATGGGTATGAAAAGTAAAAACTCAGATTTTTCATTTCTTAATGTTCTCCCTTCATACTTGCAAGTGCACATATAAACACATTAACATGCGCACTACAACAGTTAACAAAGGGTTAAAGCAATTTGTTACTTTTTAGGAAATGGAGATTTGCATTGGTGGCCTTTGTAGGAGACCAACGCAGCACACAACAACTGAATCAAAACATGACTTTGTAAATAAACTGTATGTCAATATGTGCAGATTAACTTCCTATGTGCCCTCAAGGTGCCTTGTTTTTTTCTGTGATTTGTACTTGACAGTGTAAAGACAGTCTTTTTGAGGTAAACTGCTCGGGTTCAAGGGCAAGCATATTCTTTCCTGTTTTTTTTTGTTTTTTTTTTACATTTTTCCACAAATGCATGACATTCAAAATGACAGGACATAAGTACTACATGTACAATATGTAGCAATGAGGTAGAAATGGTTATAAAGAATGCCAGACAATAAATCTACATCAAAAACCTTAATTAAGCTGTTCTTAAAGAAAAAGTATTGACAGAACCAGAAAAACAAAATAAGTTGGCATCACTGTGAGACTCCATGTGCTTATCAGAGGTTCTGCTCAAGTGTTTCGTGACTGTCTGCCCTTTTTTCTCGTTATGATAAATGATCATTTATTGATCAAATGTAAAATTGACACCCTCTCATAATGAATATGTCAGTTTCCCACATATGAAAACATCCTGTGAGCCTTTTTTCCATCTAGTTGAATTACAAAAGAAACGTCTTTTCCATGTGCCTTGTATTAAACTGTGCTTTACTGTACTGTAAGGCAGATATTTTTTTATTTGAAAAGCAAATAAATTGTCAGAACCTGTTGTCAGAGTGATGACAAGTACTACTTAATGTGAGTGGAACATTTCCCCCTTTTTATCAATTATCTCTCTGTAGGTTCACGAACAGTCGACCTCTTAAACTTGTCCATTCTGCGTTAATGGCACTTGTGGCTTCTTATCGCCTTCTTGTCAAAAATTCTTGCAATGAGCAAAATAAATGGTTAAAATGAGCAATCATAGATACAGGAGCTGTTAAAGTACAATACTTCAATATCATATTGTATGTGAGTTTGTCTGACTATGTTTTTGGCATTTTATAGATGAACAGACAACTCATGATCTTCTTAGTCCTCCATTCAGAGGTTGATGACTGTTCATGAACTCATACAGGATCAAACTGAAAATAAATACAGATTAAGAAAGTCATTTTTCTTACACAATGTGATATAACTTAACAATGCCAAATGCAAGTGTTGTAAAATTGCCCATTTCCAATCGACACAGCTCTTACTGTTGAATTACAGACACTGAAATTCACCATTTCACCACAAAATGAAGCCTATTGAAAAGAAAGCTCTTACACTTGGCTTCAAGTAAAATTTCGACCAATTAACACCTCAAAGTGCAAAAATAGATGACACAATATTTGAGGGGAGCTCTGGAGTTGTTGAATCGTTCTGCTCATTTCCTTCACTTTTCCACTTAAAGCAGTAAAAACAGTCTTTTAAAACTATACCCCATCACAATAAATCCCGTATAACTACATGTGAGTCGTGTTTGAACTTGGATTTAAACCTTGCTATTACACTATTGTGTAAGAAGAGATTTAGTATTGGACCCATTGATTAAAGTGAATGTGTACAGTGGAAACAAAAATATTTCTGCATAGCACGAATAAAAACAAAGAAGCCAACATTAAGTTTGTAAAGTGGTAACATGTAGCCTTGTAATCCAACAGGTGAAAAAGATCACCCAGTATAGTTTTAATCAGAGGGACTTACTTCCATAAAATCTGAAATAAACAACATTCTTTAAAAAACATGAATGGGCTTTCATATTTCATTTACACTGTTTTCTATCAGTTACATGGAGATACATTTTTTAGTGAATGTTTCAAATGTAACATTAAATTATGTTTCCTTGTTATTCCAAGTGGGTATGGTTGCTTATGTTATTATTTTTACTTGATTTGTAACCAATCTTCTAACTGGAGTACATACTTATAAATGATATAAAATAGTCAATGAAACCAAACCAGGGGCAGCAACAATTGAAAAAAACAAGTACAGAACTGCTAAAACATGTGCAGTAGGCAACAAACACGAAGGAAACTCCTTTGAAAAACAAACACAAGGTCCTTTTAGTGCCTCTGCAGTATTACACACCTACACCTACAGTACTTTCTACTTCAGTGGCATTATTTTGTGCGAGTGCTTTGCTTTCCTTACTGCTCTGAGGACATAATACATTCAATAACACTTTAACTTGCCAATTCTGCTGTCAGTCCAGATTTTTCATTGCCAAAATGCTGAATGAGAATTTACTGATTAATGGCAGCAAGTAGTGATTAATATGCACTTAAAGACACCATTTTAAACGTGGAAATGACAACATGGGTATGATAATAACACTTTGGACAAGCCTTCAAGAAATGTTCTTAAAAAGGAATGCCACTAAATTCATGAATGTTACAGGTATAGCCTGAAACTCAAACGAATTCCTCTGTAAACTTTACATCTGTGATGTAAGTGTTTTAATGGCAGGAAAACTTTACTTTGAATTGCTGCAAATACTACCACACTTATTTTTTTCAATTTGACATCACAGATTCAGGGGAAAAACAAGCATTGAAATCAATATTCACCGCTGACTGTAAGCTCATATAGACCAAATTGTCCTAAGGCAAAGGCATACGTGTCTCAAACCTGATATTCAGTGGTATTCCCCTTTAAGTGCATTATGTGGTGAGAAATCTTGGGAGTTATCACCACTATGTAAAGCTAATAGATTTTGCACACAACAAAACACTGTCTGGTGTTCCCTCCAAAGATTTCCTCATCAAACGAGCAGAATAGGTGCTGACATTTTGCTGTCTTCTTGAATTTGTCTTTCAGAGATAAGTAACAAACTGAGGTAGAAAGGAACTTAGGCTATACATAATCCTTATGTTTCATTAATGATAAAGCAGCAGCAGGATGGAATGAAATAGCTCTGGGCGGTTGTCTTTCTCAACCCCGAGATGTTTGTCTGCACCTTTTTGAATTTTCTCAGCTTTGCATCACCACAATCTCAAGTAAAAAAAAACCACCCAAACAAATTACTTTTTTGTCTTGTACATAATGTAGAATCACTCTTATACATTCATTGCAGGAACCTTCACATTTCATCTTGAGCTCTTTGAGGTATTGTATAGCCTTTTTACGTTTGTTAATGGAATTTCAAATTCAAGCCAAATGCTCTTGTAGTGTGTTTGACACAAGCTAATGAGGTACTATACATATCAGTATCACTTTCCTGAGTTTTCAAATAGAGAACATCAACAGAAATAATGGTCGGATTTTACTTGAAACATTGTGATTTACTATTGTAACAATATTTTAACAGCAATAACAGTGTAATTTATCGTTTGAATTGAAGTCACATTGTAAAGTTATATATATATTTTTTTATTCATCCACACTGGAGAGGCTATTACAGCAACCAAGTATGATGATGTTATTTTATTGAAGGATTAACACATACATAAAACCTGTGTTTGCTAATAAAGCCCAACTGTAAATAAGTCAATAAATGTCATTTTTTCTGAAATTAACCACAACTGTTCACAGAGAGCACAAAACAGACACAGCCGTAGAACATTGTTCTAATGGAAAAGAGAAAGCACATTTTTTGTCTCATTTTAAAGCTTTTTCATATTAGCACGTCACCAACAGAGATTGTGAGGCAAAAAGAAATTTAAAAAAAACTTAGACAGCACCACCTCAGGCACTTGATAGCAACTAAATCTCAAGATCAGCAGAATAGTATGTATTTATATTTATATATATGTGTATATACAAAAACAGGGCATCTTCTCCCACTGGTTTGAGTTTGAATGAGTACATGGGGACTGCAATATAAAGCATTTAATTTTTTATCAATTTTTCATATCCAAACTGCCATCTCCTTTTTAAAGCATTGAAGCACAATCCCTTTGCTTTATATGGTATGTTAATGTAACCACTGTTATTTTTGCTTGAAAGACAAACACTTACTTGTACTCAACTGTTTGTAAGAAATGTTGTTAGATGGGTCCCCTTTATTGATTACAACCAAACATTTTATTCCACTCAGTGTACATGTCAAGTTCTTTTTGTGATATGCTTGGCTGGAATTTGCAAAACACATTGTCAAAGTCTTGGTAGGAGACTGGTCTCATCTGAGTGGGATGAATACTTGACAGGTCCGTTCCAGGAATACCATGGAGAGGACCTACCACAGCCTCTTGACACAGCTGAGTCACATCCAGTCCTGAAAAGCCTTCTGTCCTTTGAACCAGTAGTGACATCTCTTTGTCACTGAGACAGTAGTTGTGCTGTGAGAGCTGTTGGCTGATTATCTGGTGTCGTGCCGTCCCATCAGGCAAGGGTATGAGCAGTCGCTTGGTAAAGTACCTCCGTAGGGACTCTGGGATTTCTTCAGGCTTGTTGGTGGAGCAGACCACGAGGATATGGTCCTCAGTAGAGGTCAGGATACTGTCAAGCTGCATGAGGAGTTCAGCCTTGAGGCGATTCACTGGACTCTCCTCGCTGAGCTGGGCTGACAACAGCAGGTCCACCTCTCTGATGAACACTATCGCTGGTTGGCGACAACGGGCAACTAGGAAAGAAGCCTGGATGATCTTGTCCCCTTCCCCAAGCCACTTGGTCACCAGAGCTGAGCTGCTGAGTCGCAAGAAAGCAGCGCCCAGTTGGGTGGCCATGCAGTGAGCAAGAAGCGTTCTACCAGTTCCCTGAGGTCCAAACAAAAGGAGGCTCCGAGGTAATGTGGCAAGTCCACTAAACATATCTGGCCTTAGAATTGGCCACAGTATCTCCTCTTTGATGGCCGCTTTGGCCATATCAAGACCGGCAATGTCACTCCAGTCCACTGGAGGACCCTGCTGAAGGATTTCTGTAGTCACCATCTCAACCAAGTTGGAGTCACTGTTTTTAAGTTGTTCTTCTGCAGCATGGATGGAGGAGGTAGCCGAACCAATGTCAGGCCATGTTAAGGAGTGAGAGAGGTGCTGTCTGTGCTCTTCAGTATGCTCGCTCATGATTGGGGATCCAAACTTGTTGTAGGACTCACCAGTTCTGAGATCACCCACAGAGTTTTTGGTTGATCCATAGGATGGAGGAGTTAGTGCTCTGCCGGAGTGTATCATAAATTTTCGTTGTTGTTCAGAGGACATTGGCTGCTTGGTTGGCTTGAACGCTAAAGACGAAGCCTCAGGATTTCTATCAAAGCCATTGCCCCTGTTTGAGTCTGAGAGGCTGCTGTCTGCTATTCTGTACATTGGGCTCTGTGAAGAGCGCTGTTGGTTGTAGTTAAAATTACCATAGCTGGAGTCCATATCTCCATGTCCACTCATGTAGAAAGCTTTTCGTTTTAATGAGTTGGATGTGCTGCCATTCAAAGGTGTTGGTGCAATTGGTGTATGATTATGGGACTGGTAGGTGTAGCCAGGCAGTGTGGAAGGGGGGATTGGGGTAGGAGCTGCAATGCCGGACGGCAGATAAGCAGAAGGAGGGGGTGCTCCCCCAGGGCTATAACCAGGGCCAACAGCAGTCTGAGAAGGATACCCTGTTGGAGGATAATTGTAGTTGGGAAGGTTTGGAGACCCAGTGTTGTAGCTCGGCACTAAGGTAGGGGGAGGAGGCGGGGGGAGGTGGTTGTAAGAGCCCAGCACTGTGCAAAGGCGAGGGGTGTGGGGAGGGGAGGGCTGGGGTACTCTGGCTGCTGTAGCTAGAATGCAGGTAAGAGCCATTGTAGCTGGCAGTATATTCCTGAGAGGGGAGGCCCGAGTGGAGAGTAGTGGCTGTGTGGCTCCCACAGTTACTGCTGGAATAACTCGGCTCAGACAAGCTGCTGGCCACCCCTGGGGAGCTGCCTATGCTAGCAGACACATCTGTAGGGGGTAGGGCAGCTGTCATTCCAGCTTTGCTCACAGATATAACATCTGGAGCACAGTTCATTGGGTAAATCCCCTCCTGCCAGGACTCATTCTCTGACTTTCGTCCATTCATGAGTCCGGTGGTGCCATCAGAGTAGGAACACAGCAGGGCTCTTTCATTTGGGCCCTCTAGGATCCCAGAGTACTTCTCTGCATACTTCTTTAGCAGATTGGAGGCAGTCAGTGCGGAGATGTCGTCGTTGGCCCACGCATACTGGTAGGTTCGCTGTAAGTGCCCCCGGTAGGCCTCTACTTTGTGTGCAGGGGAGCGGGTGGTGGATGAGATGTCAAAGTGTTGTTCTGCCCATTGTGTGTGCTCTGGGGTCCACTGCATCTTTAGACCTAGATACCCCCATAAGGAAAAGACATGTAAAAGCAAGCAGTTAATCAGCATTGTAATAGTAAAATTATATTTGTTAATGTTCAACAATAGTCCTATTGTGGAAAAGCCCTTCATACATGAATTGGATGTAAAAATTATTGAAAACAAAAAAGAAAAAGCATAAAGAAGATAAATGTTCTCTTAAAATTCGTATAATACACCGTGTTCTACTATGTCCAAATGTGTCCAATATGATAAACAGGCAATGCTAACTGAACACATATCACGGTCAGTACGAGCATGACGGTCCAAACACCTGGTTAGTGTGGTATAATCCACCCAACACAGTGCAGAATGACACAGACATTGCAGGTCAGTCTATAATCCAACCCTCATCTGAGGCATTCTGAGACCGTTTCAAACCTGCTTGGAAGAGAGCAGCAAAGCAATCTTCCCTGGCAGCGCTCTGTTGCTTTCATCAGACAAACCCCTCAGCCCAGCATGAATTACATCCACATTCAGTCTGCCTACTGCTTCCCAGTCCACAGAGTGAGGGAAGAGGGAAAAAACATGCTTCACTTGTCTTTTTCTCTACAGCCTGTCTCAGCCTCTCTGTATGGCCTTAAGGGTTTGAATGACATAAATAATCATGTAAAACCCCAAAGTCAATCTGGAAATAAAGGTTTTCAACCATGCTGTCATCTTTAACTCAGTTTTGGATTATCCTTGGGTAATTTACCCTCCAAATAATTCACACTATTAGGGTTTACAGCTCAAAACAATCAGAAATACTTAAATTATTCATCTTTAATCTACACTAATCTCATCAGAAGCTACAAGAACATATTAAAGGTGATGGATTTAGTTGAACTTCCCATGTCTTTAAAATGGTGCATGCCCTTAGTAGTCCGGCACTATACTGCTATACTTTCTACTCTACTTTTATTTCTTCTCTAGATCTATACTTTAGGATTTAAGCAGCAAACAGCCAGTGTCCAGAGGCAGATTACAAACACAGTGTTTGCAGATTCCCTTCTGACTCCCTCCCAGCAATTTGCCCATCCGCCACACTAGACACCAGGAGCTAATTAGCAGGATGATGCTGCACTAATTGTGTTAATTTACAAGGTTTTAGTCAAAAGGATCCATGCTATGCCTCACATGGTTGTCAACCATCCAAGCTAATGATTAAGAAAAAGGGCTGGAGGCAAAAAGCCCAGGCAGGCAAATATGGTAGCCATACTGTGCTGGAACAGAAAGGTTCATACAGAAAATAGAATATGAAAGTGGATTATATTGTCATAGGGGACTACAACACGGATTACAACAATTAAAAGAATCACAAGATGCCTTTTATGTAAATCAAAACCCCATTTGCTTGAGTTTTGTATGAACTACAGAATAATGTATGAATGGCACCCTTGAGAATAACAAAGGTAAGTCTCAGTGGCTGCTGCTTTAGACCCATGTGCATTCAATGAAGTATGAGCCACCCACTATATTCTAGGTCAGCTCTTGTGTTAGGTCTGTAGGTGGTTGCAAAGTGAAGGTAAGACTCTCATGGTGAAATATGATTTTTCCAGCGCAGCCTGTGAAATACACCAGATGCTTTTTTCTCTTATATCTACTGTACATTAAAAGACCTTTCAAACAAATGTATAAAGACATGGTGTTTTCCACATACTGCAGAGAAAAATGATCCTCTCCAAATACAAAAACCAGCATTGGGAAATAGTAATTAATGCTTTGTCTGCCAAAAAAAATCTGCTTGCTATTCACAGCTTTTCCTGACACCACAGTTCAAGTATAAGAATGTTTTTTGTTTTTTTTTGCAAATCATTCACTCGAGTTCATTAACACTCAAGTCTTGTTTTCTTTCAATGACACATATGCGTACAGCTTATTGAGTGGGTTTCCTCTGTTACTACTTATCCTTTCTGAACAATGTGCCACTTTGGACAATCAAAGAAGTGCTACTTGCAAATGGTACTTGAGATCTCTGAGCATCAGGTATTTTATAAAATGGAAACCATCCAAGGTGATTACATAAACACAGAACAAGTCTTAAAACAGACGTTTACTTTCTATACCAAAAATAACTTGAACCTTTGGATTTAGAGGCTTCTGCCTTTCTACAGGTAAAAAAGTATTTTCTATTTATACACAACCTACGCAGAAAAACAAAGATACAATTTTTAAACCATGTTAAATAACAAAAGAGTTCTAGTATTATACAAAAGCCATACACGATTGAATTGCCATTTATGTTATTGTGTTTAAGTGTAAAATGGTTCAGATATTTGTATGAGAGTGAGACCTACTTAAGAGAGGTAATGGAATGGATAATAAATGCATTCACACACAAATATGCATTCAAACACTAGCACATAAATAGACACACATGTGCACACACATTAGCATTTGGGCATTTGCATAATGATTTTGTACTTTTAAATTAGCGTTAAATGTTGTCCTTTATTCCACCTGCCTGGAAAATTCGAATACAACATCCACAGGTTCCTTTGTCTTTCTTTGAAATGGTATAATTACAGAGCACTCCATTAGTGGAATGTTTTCAGATCGCCTCGGGGCTCAGGCTCAGATTCCCCTAATCAGCCACCAACAAATACAGCCTTTGTTGGGACTATTGTGATTGTCAATTCATGGATCTGAGTAATCCTCTATGGTGAATTTAAGATGATGGTTATATAGGGAAATTATCTTTTTGGTCTGGCATTTATCTAATTCTTATCTGGTGTATGTTAAATACTTTTTATACCTTTTTATTGACATGTGATGCTATGGTGTTATGCTATAGTGTTTAATTTCTGGTTCAGTGATCAGCAATGAAACAGAAGATGCTGACCTTTTTGGGAACTATTAATCTGGTAGCCTGGGCCCGTTTTTAAGCAAACAAGAATGGGCCTCCAACTCTGTCCATCCAATTTCCCAGTGCGTAAATTGGACCGCAGCTTGCACAGTTCTCTATTCATTACTGTGCTGCTGAAAGGAAACACAGAGGTGGCAGAACGGTTTTCTTCCCCCCAACCCCCCACCTCCCCTTTTCTATGTGTGTGCACGAGTGTGCGAGAGAGAGAGTAAGAGGGAGGGAAAAATGCCTTCCAGGAGGATTCCCAAGCATAAAGAGCTGGACTTTCCTTCCCCTTTTTTTCAGTTCGGGGGAGGGGAAGGTGGGAGGGTTGAGGGAAGAGGGAAGTGAAAGCTGTCGTAATTGAAATGTGGCCTAATCAGACTCATTACCATTTTTACCAATTTGCACCACCAAAGATGCCTATTAGGTAACTGTGTTTAATAAGCCGCTCTTTAGAAAACTAACTGTAATGAGCTCTTTAAAGTCAGGCTTGAACGTGATTATGCTCTGGAAGTGTTTTGCCAAGCCAAAGCAGACTGGTACATTTAGTCATGTACAATGTCATAATTAAACTGCACAAACTCTACACTTCACACCCCACAATAGTCCCAACTGAGGCCGCAGACATGCTGAAAAGTATTTATAATTACTGATCATTACAACCCTGGGATTTTCATCTCCGGACGTAAACATAATTATTGGAGCTTTTGCTTTTTTTTCTGCAAACACAGGCCGCTCCACTTGACAAGCGTGCAAATATTGTAGACACACAGTAATTGCGTTTATAAATAAAAACAAGCTCGTATTCAAATTCAGCAGCGATATTCTAAGTGTGGGAGGGGCGAAACATTCTCATACAATGTGAAATGGTAATCGGTACGGCTTCAGAGTTCCATTCATCTCACATATCAAGTTAGGACTATTTAAACTCAATTTAGAGCTCCATGTGGCAGTAATTCCAATCTTTAGATGGCAGGGTGCCATTTAACCCCTCATTTAGAAAAGATATGCCTCCCTCAGTCACTGTCTTTTCGGGGCCTGCTGCCCATACATTTCAGACTGACCACCCATGGCAGCAAATTACTACACGTCTCCATGCTACAAAAGACCACAGATGCCACTGGATTCTTTACCAATCTTAGATCGAAAAGGACAGTACAAACATTAACTTGGATTATGTGCTTTGTATCTGATCTGTCTGTCAGCCAAAGAACTTCCTGTGCACAATAATTGAGATTTTTTTCAGTGACATTTGGAGGATCTACTGAGCTGATCTACTGTATATAAGTACCTTTTATAAGTGAAAAATGGAACACCGTGTAAGACATCAATAATGGGTGTATTGATTCAGAATGAATCAGATTAGATTAAAATGATAGACGACACAAAAAAATGCATTCTTGGTTGAAGAATGAGAAAAAGTGGCAAATGTATCACTATGAATATAAACAAGAAGCATAGTGAAGCTGTAACTAAATCTGGGATATATTTTACTCAAAGCTACTGTGAGGACTTTTGAGCTGGTTATAAAACAGACTGAAACTAATATAGGTTCCTCCTTATGAGCTGCTGTACAAAGCAAATGAGACCATCAGCATAAACATTATTTTCAAAGCCTGTAACCACTGCAGCAGGGTAGGTGTCGATTTACGATTGACAACTAGCTCCTAAAACAAAGCCTTTTTAAATTTTCCTCAGCAAAGATTTACGAGGACTGATATGTTTCACTCATAAAAGAAAGCAGGATGAGCTTTTATGTCACAAAACACTGCCTCAGGACCTGATTTTCGGCAGGCAATTGTGGGAAACGAGCACAAAATATTCCATTCCTGCAAGTCCGACTCTCGTGATACGGGAAATCCCACATAAATTTACAATGATGTTTACATCACTGTCTACCCTCACATGCCTGTTCTCTCTCTCTCTCTTCTCAACACATGCATTACAAAACGCAGGTGCCAGTGAATAGCAGAGGTGGTTGTCTGACACAGTGTTTAACACTCACAGCAGGGCGTGAAATTCACATTTTAAATTGGGGGAGAATTCCACCCCCTGATTTCTTCACAAAGGGGTGATATTATTTGGAAGCTTAGACATAGTGTGTGGAGTTTATATATATATAAAAAAGACCATCAGAAGATTGTTTTTTAATTTTTTGTATTTGTATTTTTGCCTTCATTGGATAAGACAGCGGAAGAGAGAAAGGAAATGTTGGGAGGAGAGAGAGGAGGATAACATGCAGCAAAGAGCTGAGGTCAGATTTGAACCCACGACTGCTGCGACGAGGACTATAGCCTCTATACATGAGGCGCGCGTCATAACTGCTAGGCTATCCTGCACCCCTTGTATTTGTATTCTATACTTGTCATCACTGCCACTGGATCAGAGTCAGACAAAGTATTTTTTCAGCACTCAGAAGTGCGTTTGATTACAATTCCAAGGATTCAGAGGGAGCAATATAATTGATATTTAAAAGACAGCAGGATGATTTCTTTCAGATTTGAGAACACTACTTGTGCATGTCACGGATATGATCAGCAAAGGTACGATACGTACACTTTAAATTAAAATAAATTAGAAGTTCTGATCCAAACTCACGGACCGTTTCACTGGTGTAGTGGAGCCATTGAAGCATGCATGTATAAATGAACATGCTCATCGTATAATACATGACAATTACAATATTGTTCTTATGGATATGTATGCAGACATCTGACCTCTGACAAACTGTTGCTCGGTTAAGCGTGTTAATCAATAATATTATTCACTAATTACATGAATATAATTACAGTTCGTTTTTAGAAGATTCTTTGCCATTTTTTGTTACGTGTCATACAGATGTATGTGTGCTATATTGCTGATTTCATCACTTATTATGAAGTCTAACATTTTTGTTAGTCTTTATAACTGCTAACTCAATAAGGGAGCTTCACCTTCATGCATAGAAAGTTTATGTTATCCCTCCCACTCTGTGCAGGTCAAGTTTCTTGAAGTGGTTTAAAACGAGGTGAAGGATGGTTTCTGCAGCTGTTTGGCAGTTCCACATTTCACAAACTGAAATCCGTTCAGCCACTAAACTGTTTAAAAGTTGATTGATTGTTTCCGTTCAGAATCGTATTATAATTGTATTAGCCTTGTAACGGCCTTGTTTCCAAGAAGATGATTCACTGCCACTGGTTTTACCTCTAAATACTTATAAAAAAAATCCTCAGTACATAAAACCAGTCTTATCTGCAGTACAGTGGCACTCTTGCAGCATCCTTATGTTATACACAAGATAGTGGAGCACCTGATCCAGTCAGTCTGAAACATCTGATAAGTGTATAAATCTACAGCAGGTGTGCTTGTAACAGAATGAAATTGTTTGCGGGCAAAAGGCTGTTGATGATTTCAATAATTAATCTGAAACGTATTAAGAGGATGTTAATGCTCAGACATCTTTGCAAATTTAGCTGCACAAATACATCATTGGATTTTTTTGTGTGATTCAAAATATAATCTTATAAAGTAAGGCTGAAATATATATACTGTATATATATATACGTTTTACCATCACAAATGCAATGTGCACATGCTCATGAGTCACATTGCAGGATGTGCGATGTCAGTCATAGTTCCTGAAACACGCAGTGCTGCCACTTTCATGCTGTTTGATGGAAACAGTTATTTTAATTTCCATGACTTATCCACAATAAAAGTCTACCTGATATCATTATCAGTAGTCAGTGAACTGACCACTGTGCATGCAGCCTGCAGTCCCCTGCATGTAAAAAATAAATAGGCTTTCTTCCAAATTGTCTAACCGTTTGGTACACAGTTTGATCATTCATAGAAATCTCAAAGGTTGGTGCTAGAAACAAGATGAGAGGAAGAAAAGATTTGCAAAAGATGTTAACATCTGTGTTGTTAACGACACGCTGTGTACAGCAAACTTAAAAATGATTTTCAGCATGTTTACAGAAATGTTAGACTTGAATTTGTCATAAACACTGGACATCCTATAGTCCTGTGAGATTTGGATTGACCCAGTGATAATTCTCTGAGCCATCATTTCTCTGTCTCACTGATGCTAATTAAACCAGGACTCTTCAGGCCAAGAGGCCCCCGAGGCTACGTCTTCCATTACTACCATAAGTACAGCTAAATCCACACACATGCTAAACTAACAGCTCTCCAAACACAAGGAGAACTTGTACACTGACTAGAAGTAAGACAATTACAGGAGACAGGCTTCAGAGTGTTCTGTAGTGCATAATACTGATGAATACTCAAATGGCTTGTTAGTTAGAAGAATAAAAGTCATTGAATTGGAGCACTTGGTGAAACTTGTACAGTAGAGGTAGTGTTTTTTTTTTTTACGAGCCTCTGTGAACTTGGCTGCTCTGCCTCTCAGGGGATCACTTACACACTTCAAAAGAGAAGAGAGGCCGATAGTGACCTCGCTACATGAAGGCTCATTGACCAAAAGCTTCTCGCTAACATCTTCATTCCCAAAAGTCCTGTTACCCCAAGGAAGATGATCAAAGAGGCACACAAAAAAGGAAAATTTGGTGGGATTTTCTGTAATTTTTTTATATATATATATATATATATATATATATATATATATATATATATATATACACATTTTGATTTTGACTCTAAGGCAGCAATAGCAACAAACCAACAGGCCAACCCCCCCACCCCCGGAAAATTAACAGATCATCTTGTTCACTGGTCCGATTCACAACTATGATTACTTCACACGTGCAGCCATTACACTTTACAGCCATGTTAACCTGGTGAAGACACAAAGGAAATGACATTGTAAAAAAAAAAACACTAATATTTCACCTTCTGATGGTGAATGAAAACACAAAACAAAGGCGTTTGTTTTTTTTACCAAACAGCTCGCTATATACGTAGCCAGTGGCATGACGTCAACCTTTCCGAGAGATGCGGCTCTGTTAAGAATGTTTCTAACAAAGAAGTGTTGGCTTGACAATAAATCAAAAGCAGCTATATACAACAGAAATATACCAACATTCCTGTTTATTAGATGCCACGAGCCAATACGATGAAAATAAGCGATTTTGACCCACAAACAAGTTCTGTGATGACAAAACCAACTCAAAAAACACAATGCTGCTTACAGATCTTTTCTGATTAACGGCAGATCCAACATTTTATCTACTTTAAGAAAACTAAAGGACCAATTTGATTAAGTTTCACAGAAATGCGTCTCAACTCTACATGAGGAGATTTGAGAAGCCTTTTTAAATATACACCAGCGAAGCCAGAGTTATCTGTTCTATTTATTATTTCCCACCCAATGAACTGATTAAAAGTTTAAATTGAACTTAAATTGAAAATAACCAAGTGAACAAGGAAAAGGGATGTTTGCCTGCAACCACCGCCAGCTTTTCTGTTGAAGCATTCTCTGCTATCGACTGCAAGTCTCAAAGAAGGTCACTTTCTCCAACACAGGCCAGGCAAAAGGTGAAATGAGACAACTGAAGCAATCTTAGGTCAATATGAAATAGAAATCTCTCAGCTATACTGTAATAAAGTTACTGAAGTGAAGTAGTGAAGCCATAAAGGCGAACTTTTACAAGGAAAAGAGCTGTAGAGGAGATTGGTTCGCCCACTGGCAAACAATGGCTTCTAAGAGCTAAGGTGGAATCTTCGGGACAGAACTGAGGAGCTGGTTTCCAGATTTTCACTTTGAGAAGAAAGTTTGGTTTCACAAGGAATCTAATGTAACTTATAGTCATGCATTGAAACCAAAAACATTGCAATCAGAAGTCTTTGATTGATGCAAGAATTACACACTGTTCAAACATGTCACAGTCAATTTAAATCCAATGATGAAGCTTCATTGTTGCAGAAATAAAGATGCATTTTTCTTTTATTTACAAGCCTGTCAAATGATTACATTTACTCGTCATTAATATCTACATTTTATGGGTTAATCGCATGATTAAAATAGAGATGGGACCGATCCGATCTTATATTGGTATCGGGTCCGATATCAACCTAATTTACATAGCGTATATCAGACTGACCTCTCAATCCACGTCCCTTATCAAGAAAAGACCGCTGTGCAGCTTAAACATTCTCAGTTTAAAAAACATTCAGACTGAACTGTAAGAAGTGTCCACACATTGTTTCAATGACGACATTCAGACGAGATGGAACAGCTCCTTCTATGTGATTATAAAGTACAACTCTTGGTTTCCTGTTTGTATGTGAAGCCACACAATGCCATGCAATGCCAGGTTTACTACATATTTGTCTAGCCTTACGCATAACACCAACAACAACAATAACATTATTAGTAATGATAATAAAAATATCAGAATCAGTATCGGTAACAGTACTGTACATGGGTAATGGAATCGGATCGGAACTGAAAAAATGGTGCATCTCTAGTTTGAAATGTCATTATTTCGCTTTTTGAAAAATTAAAAGTGATAGGCTATTACTTTGAATTTTTGTCTTAAGCTGAGACAACTTTACTTGCTGTTTGAATTCAACCCTGCTTTTATTTTGAAATAAAGTAAGGACCTTCTGGTAGATTGAAGGTTAAGATATTAACTTATCCATGGAAAAAAGAAAAAAAGTAAAATATGTGATGTCATAAGGTGGATTTTACTTTTGACTCCTCAACTTAGCTGTCTGAGTTTTTTACTGTGAAATGAGGCATTCAAATATGCAGCAGTATCTTCTTTTCCATCACTGTGACTACAGGGCCAAAATAGCATGTGATTAATCGGGACATTAAAATAATTTCAGACCTTAATTAATCGCAATTAACTAGTTAATAATTACAGCACTAATAATTTAGCAAGACATATTTGCTTTCCTTTCCTACTTGTCATTACCCTCTCTCTCTCTCTCTCTCCCCCCGATTTTAGACTTTATCATCTGTCCTGTCTCTCAAATGAAGGCATAAAAAGCAGAAAAATAAAATCTTTAAATAAGAAGCAGGCTGTGATAGCATGAATAGTCTTCTGTTTGGCCGACAGCCAGCGCTTATGGAAGCCCTTGCATTGAATAAGACAAACTATTAACATTAAAAACCAAAGGAGCACCATTTATCCATCAGAACTGAGCGATCAGGTAACACCAAGAAATAAGAAAGTTTTTGAATACCCATTCCTAGTGGCAATTATTTGAATTTGGATTATTCTAATAACACCCCCCCCCATACACACACACGCACATAACACACACACAGACCTAGCCAGATCATGCGTTTCCAAATTCACCCCCGATCATCACTTGTGATCGGATCTCACTTTCCGACTTAGCGATGTAACAAGGATTCTCAATCGCCTTCATTAGCTGTTTAAAACATGAAATGACAACAAAGATTAGGACACACAGACACACATCCTCACTGTGCTGCAGTGCTGCACTTATATTTATTACCCGCTCGAGGTCACATCTCACAATGTTGAGACGTGGATCATGTATTATAGGGGGCTGTGCACAAACAGATCATGTCCATTATTGAGCCGAGAAGGAGGCAGACATGCAGACAGTGTTGTGCAAGTCCACAGTAAAAATGAGCCGGCTCAAAGTTCAGCCCAAAGCTTAAAATGAACAGATTCACGTTCATAGTTTGCAATTTTAAACTACGGTCAGAGTCCAAATTAAGGCCATAAACTATGTACAGTTAAAATGTCTTGCTTTTATAAATATCATACGGATCGATTCTATACAGAGTCAGTGAGGGAGGCTGAGATAGGAAGGCACAAGAATAAATATCGCCACTAACCTGATGTTTTTAAAATGGACATAATACAATAAGCAAATCTGATTAATGACTGCTTTTTTAGAAAGTTTAGGAGGGGCCCCATGTTTAACCATGTTTTAACTTTGCAAGTGACTTCAATAACTAAATAAATGGCATGACCTTTACTTTGAAAAGCATATAGAAAGTGTTATTGTACTTTACATCTCATACCAGGGGACATATTCTACAGATGTAGCAATGGCGGATGCATGCTGGGTGCCACGAATGTGACTTTTGATGAGACATCATCATCATCAATATCAACAGTAACAGCATCAATCAATATCATTAAGTGCAGAGGTGTTCATGAAAGAGCCCCGCCTTTCCACACTTAACCAATTAAAGGTAGGAGCTGTCTGTGGTTGCTATTGGTTTAAAAAAGACAGTAAGACTTCAAATTAAATTAAAAGCTAGAAAATGTGAATCGGGTACAAATATTTATCTCTTGAATACATTTGAATGAAACTTCTACAATCTCTTATGTGCATGTTGCACGAGGGCAGCACTGCAGTTGCATCAGTGTGACTTGTAAAAGCAGCAGAGGATTGGAAATGAGAGCTGTCGGAGTTTTATATAGAAAGTGTGCGAAGCAGGTCGATGAGAGCACGTCAGCCTTCAAAGAGTTCAGCACTTTGATAGAAATGAGGCAAGAAATCAAGAAGGGCCGTGCGATGGAAACTACTCCTTAGTTGTCCTTAATAGATCATAAAATGAAGGAAAGAAATAAGGTTAATCTGTGGCTCAAAGCAATTGTGGAAATTAAATGAGATAATTAATTTAGAAATTTAGAAAGAAGCGATTCAAATATTTCTTGTGAAATCAGCACCTTTCTTGTGTTATTAATTCATTCCTCAGTACACTTAAAGGAAGTGAATGTTTTCAGCACAAAGCAGAAATAAGAATAAACATCCTGATGTACAGCACCTGACCTCAATCTGCAGCTCTGTACGCTCTTTAAAGTCATCATTGTTCTGCATTCTGCTGCATTTGCATGTTCAGAGTTCAACCAATTAAAAGCTAATTAATTAGACACAATTCTATTAGGAAACAAATCCCACTCATCAATATACACAACCTGGGGTCAGCCAATGCTAAAATGTGACTACAGAATGGCACAATAGCACTTTTGGAGCTCACAATAAACAGTTTGGCACAGATATGTTCGATGGAGCACGAACTCATCTGTGCTGATAGATTTGTACTTCCCTGGATAGAAAGCAGGAGCAGGAGGTTTCATTTGGACACACAGTCTGCTCTCAGACGGCACATATTAGGAAAAGGGCCAGGTGCTCACGATCATTAGTTTGTCTTTTACTCCCTGCCAATGTTTTAGGTCAAGAAGTGACCTTTTTTTTCATTTCTTCTATCTTCATATCTAAATCTATATTTATATGCTCTCCACCTCTTTATCAAATATGCATCAAATGTCTAATGCATTAATCCTGTGCCAAACTGCAACAACAAAACACCACAAACATCAAAAAGAAGAAAGAGAAAATGCTGAATCCATATCTGACTGCAGCAGTTTATATTTCCTACGTGCAGAATTTAAATGCTTCAAAAAAATTAAAAAGTAAACTAAATGTTTTCTTTAGTAGAGTTAACCAAGTTGCATAATGTACACTTTAAGTTGTGATATTCATTTCCAAGTAGGTTAGCGTTTTAGCTCTGATTGATGACCTTTAATTGACCCCTGTCAAGCTATTGATTCTCTGCCTGTCTTTCTAGGTTCATTAGTTTAAATGAGAGAAATACATAATCCACACAAAAATAATCATTATTTTTTCAATCATTTTCATCAGCAAGGTTTTTACTGTGTGCACCTTTTAATAAAAATTGTTTTATCAAACACACGTATTCATGGCCATCACTGTGTGGATTTTCACGTCAGCTATAAAGCGAAAAAAAAGACTTTTAGCTGCAAAAATAGAATAAAGCCTAATGGAAGAAGTGCTTCGTGGTCGAGGTTTGCGAGGCTTGTTTGACATCTTAAAAAATGAATCTTGCTTGATTCCTCACTGTTCTTAGGTTGAATGTCTATCGTCCATGTGCCAGCCCTCCGTCTGTTTCAATGAAAGAGAGAAGCAGGCAAGCGGCCTGCTGCTGGCTGAAATATTCAATAAAAACAACAACTGCTCAGTTCATTTGTTATGTTTATCCTGTCTTACAGGTTATGTGCATACTGTTTAATAAAATCTGCCTCTGGCTACAGCGTGGTCCCTTGATGAATCGCTCACAGCCCGACAGTGAAGAGTCTTAAGTATGCTGGTTTCACTTTGTACACAGCAGTTCGTACAGCCTCGCTCATTTGGGTATCCATGAAAATACAATATCCTACTGGGAGCATTCTGGGTTTCAAACATTTGGGGTCAACTACACGAGCAGATTCCACATGTGCAGCCCGTGGCCACTGAGGTCTGGAATCTACCTCCCTCCTGGCTGGGTGACGTTGCATGTTCTATTTCCAGACCGAGGGTTGAAGTGAGGCTGCAGGGAGTGTAACACTGACCCACATGACCTGTGGCCTAGAAAAGCTGCCTGAAGCTCTGCACACACACACACACAAAAAACTCCTCACTCCTTTGCTGAAGCTTTTTCAAAGGGCAAATAAAACCTTTTCGCATTGCATTTGTCTTTTCATGCCAAATGATTTGCATCCGTTTTATTCACGTCTTTGACTTGTTGTCAATGTATTCCGGAGCCTGATGCTCGCTCTCTGAAGTCTCGAGTGGGAAGACAGAAAAAAGGAAGTGGAAGAGGCAAAAACTGCTTTACTTTCAGACCTCGGTGTCTACAGGCCACATGTCTCCAGTCATCTGTCACTAGTTTACATACATACTATGACACTTCCTCTCTCTGTGGGAACCCGTTGTCACCACTTGGCCGCCAGCAGAGGCTGACTGGGTGCTAGATGGGTCTCCCCCAGGTACCTCTAGGGAGCCACATTAGGGGCCTTAGCTGACAGACTGACAGGGACACGCAGATACACACATACACAAACACACATACAGCCCATCCCTCGCCCAAGCGCTCACTCCTCCTACAGTATACTCGCATGCTCCCAAGGCAGGCACATTTTGCATAAAGCAGTGACTTTGCTCTACATCATTTTTTCTTTTCTTTTACCAGACGCAAAATTATTTTTCACCCCTCTAGCCTCTACATGCTACATGGAAGTTTGGAAAATGAATAATGGAAACAACAGAGCTGAGGCTCATGGGATCCATTTAAAGATGTGGGAGAGGCAGAGCAGTCAGGGTTTGGACGGCAGGAACATCACGCTCCCAGTAAATGAATCCGCTATTGTTCTGTACAGTACACAAATGCTGCTATAAACTGTTGCAGGCCTAATAATGCCAACAATGAAATCATGCTTATACATTTCCCTTTAAACAAGGAGAGTATAAGGGTAAAAGTACAATAATAAAAGTTAGCTTTTAGTTGTTATATCACCACAGGACACAAACAAACTGAGGGCCAAATGAGCTGGCGTCAACTTCCAACGTGGAAACGCACTTCTTTTTCAGATTTAGTTCTAAAGTGCACTGGAAGTGCAGCTATTCTAACACAATAAATCCTATTAAGATCGTTTTTGGCTTCTTTTATTCCAAAGACAGTGAGGTGTATAAGGAAATACGGGGAATTGAAAGTAGGGAAGACATGCACCAAAAGGGCAGAGGGTCAAAGCAGAGCCCAGGGTCGACACAGCACCACAGGATTAATAACATGATTTGAACGAGAGTTAAAACTATGTTTAGTTTTTCTCAGCATAAAGAATCCCTCAGTTTTGTATTTCCACCTTTCCTCCCCAGATACCTAAAGTGGAAGTGAGCAAGCGAACGCGGGAGCAGTCGACTGTTCCTGCTATTTTAGAGCATGCAAAGTCAACACGACTCCCCGAGGTGATTTCCTGATAATGAACACAAAAGAAGTGTCAGCCCTCATAAAGCTCTGCGATCATGCTGAACTCTTGAGTGCTCAATTTTTTTCCTTCTTTTTTTTTTGCACTCTTATTTTTCTGATTTAAATTAATCTAATTCCGTGTGGACTCTTAGAGCGACTGTCAAATAGGCCACCCGCTAGGCAGGGAGGCTTCCAGTGACTTTTCACTTACAGTGTGCAAGTGAGACTCCAGTTGTTGGAAGGAGGGAAAAAAGCGACTTCTTTATGAATTTGAATTGTCTACATGTGATAATCCAGCAAAAATCAGGAGAGAAAAAGGGATTTTTCTTTCGTATTATATAAATTCTGCAAACAGCTCACAGGTTCACCTTGATTCCAGCTGCCTTGAGGAAAACAAAGGTTTGTTTTGTATACCCTTAACTAACACAGCATTTTCCACCTTAATAAGCTACTCACTAGAACAACAATACAACATCCCTGGCTAACCCCCAAATATCCAATCGTACTCCCTCATGTCTGTGCATGCCGCTCTGCTCAGTGTCACTGCAGACACCCGCTGCGCTGCTGCAGCCTGACACCTTGAACCTCTATGGCCACCCCTCCATCCCCTTCTCCTCTTCCCCTCCGCTAGTACTCCCCCCCCCCCCCCCGCTCTCCACACCATCAGGCATCAGACCTCAGCCCACCCTCTCCCGTCCCTGGCACTCAAGTCTCCCTCTGCCAGCACCTGGCCCCGTGCCAACCTGTCAGCCACCCGACTCCACGGAGGATGAATGAATCGCTGAGTAAAAAAAAAAAAAGCGATAAGACTCCCATCTTGTCTGATCACCGTTTGAGGTAATTGTCTCAAATATCAATTTAAGTCCATTAGAATGGGATGTGATGTATGGGACAATGGAGAATAGTCCAAAGATGAACTTTTATGTTCAAAGCATATTTTTACTACTATTGAATTCACAAATAGTCATTCACAAACTTCAGTTCATGAATTATAACCCTAAGACATTGTCATATTGAGCCAATATAAAAAAGTTTAAAAACTATTTTTCTTCTTACAGTTCAATATTTTATCTCTAATTAAATTTGGCGCCAGCTTCATGTTTGTAGAATCAAAGAATCTTGGATCACACACTCTTGGTGTTCTCATAATTTAGAGGTCATCCTGATAAGGACAGGTCAAGGCAAATTTAAATTTTAAAAACTACAAATCAAACAAATCTTAAATGTACTGAAACGGTTAAAACGGTCCATCAGTTTCGGCCTTGATTGCCACATTAGTGACGCACTGTTTTAGAAGAAGAAGAAGAATTCAATACAGAAAACTATGCAGTGTTCTCTTATATCCCCTTGTGAAAAACTCGCCTCTTCTCTCACAATATGAAATTCCCCAACAGCATGCAATAAAAAAAAAACACCTTGGAAGGAGGACAGGGAAAAAACACCTCTTCACCAAGGTTATTCAATGATAAGCAACAGAACTTAGGCACACAATGACGCCTCAAAGTATCTGTATTTTGAAAAGTGGGTCCTTGAGGGGAATTATTCACTGCATGAAAAAAACCCGACAGTAAATACTTTTGTTAAAGACTGAATTTTACAATACGGCATAATGTCTTAATGTTCATACAAAGTACAAGAACGGTTTTCTGCATCTCCAAATAGGCAACCAACAAATAAGCCTACAATACTTAAATATAAATGACTGTGAAGGGATGTAGAGACAGACAAGGCTACAAGACAAGAACTGTGGTGAAAAAAAATATTTGGCATGATGCACATACTACTGAGAAACGTAAATTTACAGCCAGGCAACAATCCAGGCGTCGTGATTCTTTGCTAAAACTAAAGATAGAAACATCTCTGAATCTTTGTGTCCTCTTAGAAATAAAATCCAGACTTCAGCATGTCTAATTAAAATGTAAACAGTGTAATGAGGACATCAGTGATTTAGGCAAATGTCTCTCTCCGGCAGCCACTGGGGGTATGATAATTACCGAGGCAAATCTATGAATGCACATGAATCTCCTACAAGTCCAGATTAAAAGCCTTAGTGCTAAACCTAGTTTAGTACACCTGGGGATTGTCTATTCTAGCCAATCCCCCACAGGCTCTGCGCTGCCTTGTCTCCTTGTGAGTGCAGAGACACCTCAGATGAAACAAAGCCTGTTTCAGTGTGTTGGAAAGGAGGAGAACAAGGAGTTTAAGGCGGTAAATGCAACACTGTGTAAATGATATGCTTTGGCCTGAATAAAGCTGCCATAAAACATGACTTATGAACATGTTTCTGTTATAATCAGTCATTAAGTGAAGCCTATAAGCCCTTTTAAGCCCCTTGTGCATTAATGTATGCCACATAATAACATATAGAATGTATGTGTGAAGGATAGGTTTCTTAAAAAGGATAAAGAGAGCAAGGCTTTCTGTCTGAGAAAAAAAATGGTTATTGTAAAAAAACAAACATGCACAACAAGAAACAGATCTGCACACATGCCAGCAGAGCATGCACACATCACATGCAAAAACATCCATGCACAGATCCTTTAAAGGGATATACATTTTAAACAAATGCTGCACTATATGGAGGAATACAAGACTAAATATCCCCTTGGTTCCTTGTAGGTAATCTGTGTTTTTTTAAATCCAAAGGCGATGTGTTGGTGGCTATTTGTTTAGTTTAGAGGAGGAAATAACACGGCAGGCCTGTACCTAGCAGACATGTGAAGGGTAAGTACAAGCAGCCAGTGGTAGGCACATGCATTTTAGAAAATGTCTATGCCATATGCTGTCACTCAGAGGAAAAGAAGAAGAAAAAAAACAAGTCTGAGCAGACAGTCGCTGTGTCTAAATGAGATGGTAGAAGGAGGAGGAGGAGGGGGAGAAAAAGGGAGGATGTCAAGGATTCATGGACCTTCATCTTTGCAGTAGAGCAAACACGTCCCTCAGTATAGCAACAGACAGATGCCTCCACTTTCTAATGCAGTCTAACTTAGATCAGTGCAGGAATTGTCAGTGCAGAGAGAGAAAACACACAAAGATAACATAGCAGGCTGCCATGAGGGAAACGACAGAGATGTGAATACAAGACGAACAGACAGAGGGGAAGAAAAAGAAGGGAGGGAGGGAGGAACACGTAGAATACTTAAAAGACAGATTGGAGTTTTTTTTGTCCCTCATGCTAGCGTCTTTTTCCTCCATTGGGGGACTCCCTCACTTTTATATGAAAAATAAAAGACACCACTTAACATATTTGCTCAAGATGACAATCCTGCACTGATCTCACACAGCACAGTCAAAGGGGGCTGGGTGGGATTCTTTTTGTAGTTGAAGACAAATTGATCCATCAGTAAAGATGAGTATTTCATCAATTTACAGCAGCAGTGCAGACATCCCAGGGGGTGTTTACACAGAATCGGCTCAGGGTATTCAGGAGCAGCCTTTAATTGTCATCATTAGTGCACATAAAGAAAGAACTGGACCTGTCATACACACATTCTCCCTGTAGTAATGGTCTAAGTCAGGCTGTCAATTTAAGCGATCAGCTCTCAGTGTTTCACACTTCAGGTCATGGATGGATCAGTTAAAGCCGCTGCATTTTTCACACAGACACTTTTTAGTTAGGATTCATTTGAGACGCATGTAGAAGATTTGTTTTTGTTAGCATTTGTGCTAAATTGGATTAGGAAAACTTGTCAATTAATTAAGAATAACATACGAGTATACTGTACATTTTTAAAGCTGTAACCTTGTTAAACATTAACAGAATTGACTTGATTTATGTGGAAAAATCTGTGCACAAGAATAAGCTGTATTTAATCTTGGAAAAAAATAAGATCTATCATTTTAAAGATGCTTTGAAATTATTTTCTCCAAATATTTTTGACTAACATAAGAACGGGAACTAACTATGCCGTAAAGAGGAAACCTGTGCTTTCGCGACAATCTGCAAACAATTCCTCTCCCACTTTGAGAAAACTAAACAAAAATAGTATATACATCTGTGTACTTGCATAACTGGCCAAAAAGGTGGGTGCAATTATTTAGTCTCCATCAACACAACTTCTTGTCATTATTTACAACCACTCTTAAAAGTGTGAACATGTGTGACACCCGGTAAAGAGGGGGTGATGAAAACAGGCGGGGTCAGCATCTGTCGTCAAACTGGGCGCAGTGATTTCGTGTCAGGCAACAGCTTAGATAGCTATCATAAGTGCTCTCCTATCAGAAATAAACAGAGCTGTCAGCTGCTTTTCCATGCACAGCGGAGGTGTGTGGGGTTAAACAAGGACCTGCAAGAATCACCTCACACGCTGCAGGAGACCAGACATGGACTCCTTGTGAGGCTTATTTCATAATTAGGATATTTAAGATAAAAGGTCTGAGAGGGAATGCTTTGATAAATGCAAGACGACTGACTTTTCTGTGAAGACTTTTGTCATTTTTCAAAGTAAATTGAGTCTCAGAATGTATTATTTCCTTTACAATTTGTTGTATATTAAAATACACGCATGTTGATTTTTAAGGAGTTCACGATAGATTTTTTTTCACTATCATAGCCAATACATGAAGTCAGCAATAAATTATATATAAATCGCTAATCCCAATTATTTACATTCCAGTTCATATCCATATCCGAGCTCAAATCAAAGTCATCTCCTAATAAAAATCCCACACAGGCATGATGGAGGGCTAGTATGAAACACATAAAATTCAGACTTACACAGTTAATACCCACTTTACAAAAACACATTACAACCAAACACTCCAACATAATGAACGTGACTGTAATGTACATTTTTTTTTCAACCACTGAGTGACGGATGCTGCGATGCTGTTAGTTTTTGAAGAGGAATGAAAACATACTTCAGCTCACTGCTGATGATGTTAATTTCCTCTCCAAGCAAAACATGCAAATGAAATGTGTGGACACAATTAAGTAGATTGTTTTTTGCAGGTTAGAAAAGGTTCACTGAGGGCGAAGTGTTTGCAAATGAGAGAGACAGCAGCACACAACTTGTTACTTCTCCTGACTTTCTGTTCTAATGCTCAGGTACATTTACTACTCAAGTGTCAAACAGCATCTCTTTGATTCATGTTATTTCTGAGGTTATAGAGTGCAACAACTAGATAAAAATAACCCAGGATGTTCTTAAATGAAACTTCAAATAAGACCAGGTGCAAGATTTCCTGAAGTCAGTTTATATTGCAAAAAGAGGGATACCTTTAAAATCAAAATATTCTTAACTCACTGAAGTGTAATTTTCTGCTACTTTAGCCTTTAAATCTTTTTTTCATATGGACAATTATTGATCAAAATTATTAATTTGAACTGTGAAATTAAATTTCATATAAACTTTAATTTCATAAAGACAGCAGCAGGTATTCTTACTTAAGATGAACACAGATTCTGATCTAAAACCTTGGCATACATTTAAAAAATAAGGGTGTTTTATTTGGCTGTCTTGATAACATCTTCTGGAAATTTCTTCAGGGGCAAATATTAAATTTAAATACAAACTTTTTTTTGCTTTCTCAACACAGAAGGCTGTTTTGTGTAAGTGGGCTTAAATTTGAAACCCTTCTTCAAAAATATTAAATTAACATCTGTTATGGAAATAATCAGATTATCAGGGTTGCATGCAAATCATTTGAAAGCAGTGCAATTTGAAAGCAAAGGTGAAACTGCACATACAGAATGTAAATAATAGAAACCAAAGTGAATACAAATGAGGAATTTGGTTTCACCTGCACAAGATTGTTTGAAACTTACTAGTAGTGCAACTTGAATGATATGAATTATAATGTGCCTTTATCTTTACACTTTCATTGACCATTATTTTTTTTTATCATAAAACAAAATAAGTCAACTTTTGCAAAAGAGCCAAACATGCACAAACAAAAAAGCATCCCTGCAAGTACACCCTCTTTTCAAATATGACAAATACAAACAACAATATTAGTGATAATTCCAAAATGAACGTACCATAAATACTGGTGCTAGTGATCATGTCTTCAAGCCTAAAAACAAGAGGAGAGGGGAAAAAAAAAGGCAGAATCGGAATTTTCACGAGGAGGAATTCCAAAGGTTGCTTCTCATTACAGGCACTTTTCCCTCTGCTATCGGATTTCACAAGTTTAAAAAACGCACGCTCCCTTGTTCTTTCCTCGGCTGTTCATTTAGGACATTTAATTACGGACAAACATGCGGGTAACATTTTTGGGGGGAAAAAATCAAAGAGAAAGGTAAAATGCCGTGGATGGAGAACGCGATATGTAGCCACACATTCACGGCTGCAGCCTGTCACTTCTTGCGCGAGTTGGAACAAGAGGAGAGGAAGCATGTGAGAGACTGTGGATGACATAAAACACACATTCTTCACGCCGCCTATTAGAGGAAGGGGCTAGAGCAGCGTGATGCCCCCCACCAGCCTCCTCCCTTTTACTTTTAAAATAGATTACTTGCCAGCAGTTGTCCCACTAAGAGCGCAATGACAAGTCATCTATTAGCCTCCCGCCTGCGGATATCGCGGCAAGTTTTATTCAGACTGACATGCAAAAAACTTCCCGTTGCAGCAAAGTTCTTTAAAAGACTGGTTCCAGCTGTATATTCAAACATCTCCCGGAACTTGGTAGCATGTATTTAGTCTTCATTAAAGCGATGACAAGTGGTTAAAGCTCGGGAAATGCGGAATAACTGCTCACGGACTGCGCTGCAGCTCCGTGACGCGCGACACAGCCTCTCTATCTCCGCGTGCGCAACGCTATTGCCTTGCTCCGTTTCTCTTTCTAATTGTCAACATCACTGATGGACAGAATAATAAGACTTACCTGTGGAGGTGACAGGACAGCGCCACGCTTTATAGCATCATCGATCCCTTAATAGTGTGCACGTGAGCGTCTGGTAGGCTGGTGGGTTAAGCTAGGCGGCTCGCTATTTGAAACCAGTCCAAGTTAGTGAGGGGAAGACTGACCACAGCCTCTGCCATGTTGGAATTCCAAACCCTGGACAGCTGCTCCACTGAATGAAGGCAGCAGCACGCGCCACACTGCGCATGCGCTCTGCAGCGCGAGCCAAATTCAAAGGGAATCGGCCCTAATGAGCAGCAGTTCACGGAATAGCCTATCATGACAATGTTATGTTGTAGTTTATGTGATTTATTGCAGTTTAATTGTAGCCCACTGTCTGCACGCACCACTGGGAGCAGCTGTTTTTTTGTTTAAGATTTTATTTTATTGCAGCCTGTTTTTTGCATTTATTGTCTGCACTGTTCAGGGCAACTTTATCTGCATGATATGGCCCGTTGTATTCTGCAGAGAGGATGTGTTATGTCTGCACGACTTTTATGTTGTAAAACATTTCTCCTGCTATTTAGATCTGGCATGTCCCCTTTTCAAATAACAAAACAAAAAATATATAAAAACATTTTTTTGTTTGCTCAGTGTCTTTCACCACAAGTGTCATCATTAGAGTTATTTTTCTAAGACAACAACACTTTAAAGTAATAATTCAACCTATGGAATTTAGTTTAGTGAGAGGATCTTTATACCCCACCCCCAAATTAAATATAAAGTCACAGCCACCAAGTTTGCTATAGCATAAATATACCTGCACCTTACAGGTGATTAGATTCAGGGAAGCCACTACAACTGGCAAAGAAATAGTCCCTCACGAAACACCCTGAAAGCCCCCCAAAAAAATTGTTTTTGTTTTAAATATTATTTTCATTAGTTTAGATGGTGCTTGTAAATGGATTTTTCTTACCCTCACATAAACCAAGGCTAATCGTCAGCAGGCCATCTTAGTGTTTGACTAACAAGTCTAACAAACTAACTATTTTTTTTTAAATAATACTCTGGGTTGGAAAACAAAAAATGAAGTCCCAAAATGTGAAGAAATGTGAGATTTAATCTAGAAAATGTTGTTTATATATATAAAAAACTCAAGAAACAACTTGTCTGACAGATTTTTGCAGAGTTTTTAATGTTGTTATCTCTCCGCTATCCGTGCACGGCCTTGAGAAAGGGGAGTGATCTCGTCTCCTTTAGGGAAGCTGTGTATTAGAACCCCGATGTTAGACACATGATATGAGGATCGACACAAAAAAAGGCCCCATTATGCCCTTTCATATCCATACCCAAGGCCCTGGGAGTGATGCATTGATTCAGCCTTCAGTACTCCCTTGACTGCACCATGCTAATTCCAAGTGCACGAGCTCTTTGGAGAAATCCTACCCATAAGGCAGGACACGGATGGCCACTGAGCTGCTCTGGACAATGACACTTTAAGCTCATACACTGCTGTCCTTATTTTGTCTCTTTATTTTTCTCCATACATTCTAATGTACATTGCTAATTTGAAACATAAGCTGTTTGGAATTATAAAATGGTAAAACTTCAGTTGTCAAAATGTATGATTCTATCAAATTTGTCCAAGATTTAAATGTGAAAAAAATGATAATTTAGTCAAAATAATTTTAAACATAGTATATGTTTGATATCATTAGCTTGGATGTTAAATACACGAGGATGCTGATGCACTACAAAGCTGATTTAATCAGATGTGATTGTCTAGCATGCTTGTAAGACCAGCCTGTGAAAATCTCTGTGTGCTGCAGAGGTCACGGTGAAAAACAACAGCGGTGCATTTCCAGGTGTAGCCACGTCCATTGTCTCCTTCCTCATATGGGCATGTTCAGTCTGTGCCTTTGTCCTTGTGTCAGCAGGCAGGACATTCTGAATTATTTTGCTCAGCTGCCTCCCTGAACTCTTGCTACAGCACGTCAATACACACATCATGCAGACAGCCGCACATAGAGCTGCAGGGAGCACAGTTCATGTCCATCACGCTTTTCAATCCTCCTTGACACAGATCAAACCTACAGGAATAAAAAAAAGTTAGCCATTGCTATGATTTGATGTCAGGGAATTTACCACCAAAGTGTGAGATTATGGATTTTTTTTTGTGTGCTTACAAAGATAAAAGGATGTAGGATTAATTTTAGCTGCTGCTGAATTTCTGAAAATAAAACACTCACCTCCAGAATGAAGCCAGTATGAGTATTTTAGGAATTATTATATGTTGTCATTTTAGGCTTATCACACCAGAAATCATTGCAATAGTAAAAAAGTGAATGAATGTAAAACACTTGCTTATATCTTCCCTCCTGCACACACATTCATACACACAGTGGAATTGTTCATTTCCCCAGGAATGAGGTTAGGGCTTTAGATGGCACGTGACCGGCTGTTTTCTAACCTTCTGCCTACAGACTCTTATGTCATGTGTGATCACTTCAGCAATGTTGCTGCGTGTTTCTGCAGAGAAACACTGACTTTGGAGAAACCAACTGCATTGTTCTACAGGAGCATGCATCTTGATTTAACTAATGAGCTTTTTTGTTTCCACCATCAGTGCTTTGTAGTATTTTACAGCGATTGATGAGTAATAATAACAGCAGGTTGAAGCAAATGTTAAAGAAACTGAAATAATGTATACTGAGTAATCCCACTGGCAAACGAATGCCCTTCCTTTTTTTCCAAAATGTGTTTATATTTTTTATCATAACACAACTAAACCAACTGTGATTTTCATGGCGTAATGCTGTAAACAACATCATTCGCAGAGATGCTGCACTGTCTCTGGGCTATCACAGGCTCATCACAGAGATCTGTGAGTAGAAATCATACACACACTGAGGCTTTAGACACTGTAATCTAGTCACAGCAATGAAATAGTTTTACTACTAAAGAGCTGCAGTCATTATAAAAAAAAAAGATGAAAACAAAGTAGAAATTACAGGCTTGATTTGCCACATTTTTTCAAGATGTGTATCCCAGCCTCTTTACAGACTGAGGCTAAAATCCTAATAGGGACAAGCTTGAAGTGAATAGAGCCCACAGAGGATAAGCTACTAAATCTTGCAATAAAAGCAATGTGATTTACAGTAAATTCCACAAGGCTGACAGTGCCACAGCTGAGGGCATAAACACTCCTTTCAGTGCTGCGCCTCAGTTCTGTCTGCTGTGAACTACAATCACACAGGCGTGCCGCTCAGCAGCACTGACTTTGATAAATCACCAGGAAGTCCCACTGTTGGCTTCAAACTAGAAACTTGTTCAGTTGCAATTCTGCATTTGTCCCTCTTTAATGTGTATGGAAGTGGCTTTAGCAGTAATCTGTCAGTGATTGATTAGGTGTGGCCAAATCCGCTCTCGGTTCTCCTCTACTGGCTCGCTGTGCAGACACAGATGTGTATTTACAGGAAGATGACTGTGTTAGAGTAGAGGCAGCTTTATTCACCTGCAACAGAAGCATGGTGACTTCCACTAGAGCGACTTAACACACAGGAAGGACTCCAGGAAAACAAGAAGTATTGACATGCTCTTGTTGGTGTTGCATTCAGGCTCCATTGGGAAAAACAAACACAAAAAAGGTTTTTTATTTAGAAGAAAGAATAACATCTCAATCTGTCAGCCATGTTTATTACAACCACAAATTCAAGTAGTGGGGCGTTAAGATATTCAAAAAAAGACGCACAAAAACTTTGTTAGCAGCATTATCAATTTTTTTCCTGCACAAATGTATCAGATATGTATGCAACTATTACAACGTATTTATTTTGTATGTGACACAAGAGGTTGAAAAAGCAATCTAGACAGGGTGCCGGATATTGATCACACTTACCAGCAGATCCATTTTAATTAAATATTAAGAGAGTGTGCTGCATTGATAGCAACTGAGCAGCGACTGTTTCCTGCTTTTCTTTTGCCATCATTTCACTATAAAAAGGAAGACATGCTCTAATAACACTCACACATAATTAGACCTGAAGTATTAAAGCAGGGCCGTTGCATTTTGTATTCAAAGAATATTTTCGTTATTTAAAAAAAAAAAAGAAGGTCTGAGTATGGACGTCCGTGCATGAATTTTAATGGAGATACTTAAATGGTAATTATTCCACTCAGGCTCAAACGCAGGTAACAAATGGAATTCAATCAGTGTCCGTGCATAATGATGGTCATTAGGAGAAAGAAAATAATAATGACATCCTATCTGCATTAAACCTGCAGACACTTTGCACAATGATCCCGCCGCCATTATTGATCTCCATGGAGATAAGCAATTGTCACTTTTCAGCATTGTGGCTGAATGTTAAATACAGCTCGTTTTTGTTTTTCTGCAAACTATTTCAACCAACTGTAAATTGTCATTTCATTCACTTCACGACTTAAAATCCTCCGTCTCATTTTGTGTGATTGTAATTTTGCCTCTTTGTTACAGCTGCCTCTGCTCGACATCATTTTTGTTTTACCTTCAAATTAAGCTTTCACAAGGTTTGCACTAAATCGAACGGCATGGATCATTTAGTGTACACCCAACATGCAAGCATGCTATCTGTTAGAAATCAATGCAAAGATTTTAAAGAGTGATTTTATTCATCCATCTCTCTGCAATCTGTTTCAATGAGTAACTGAAAGTAAACTGTGAGTGTCCAGTCTTTAGTTAATCAAATAATTTCTGTATACTTTTTCAACATTAATCAGTTATTTCCTGTACATTCCAGAGACTGTTTAAGATAAGAAAAGGTAAGAAAAGGTAAAACAAGAAAGGTTAGATATAGGGTAGGATAAGATAATATAATATAGGGTAATTAAAACTATTTAGACTATACATGTTTCACTGATAAACCTGGGATTTAGATGCACAGAATGATTGCACAAGTCCTAAGAAAATGCACATTTTGTCTTTAATGAACACAATTTCTCAGCTTTTATCTTCTGAGTGAGTCATTATTAGTTGAATAGTGTAACAGTTGCTTACACATATTGTACAGTAAGCAGCCTGCATTGAGTCCCCTCCAAGATGACCACTTGGTTGAATAATTAAATAAAATCTCCAATCAAATGATCCATGATTTGCGAGCCGTCTGTTGCCAACCGGCTCCATCTGTTTGCTTTTCAGAGCTCTGACACAGTGGCTCGTGTGAGTGAAACAGCAATAATGTAATTGTGGATGTGACAGATCCACCAGATGATGCTGGGACTGTTAGGAAAGTCTGCTCCAAGGCATACTGTACAGCACTGTGTCATATGGTCTGCAAGAAAGCATGACAGAAACAGTTTCTGAAAGGCTCCCTGTTGTCTGATCATCACTCTCTAAGCTGTGTTTAAAGCATCTCGTGCAGCACAAAGTTACTGTATCTTAATTGAATAGCAGGCTTCAGAGCAGGGAGGGTGAAGGACAATAGTAGCAGGGCCGGTTTGGCACGGTGCCAGTGGACGATGCAGAGTGGGCCTCAGCGCTCAGCAGCAGGCACAGCGCACGCTGGAGTCCACATCAGGAGAGACAGCCGCCGCTGCTTTGATGGATCTGTCATAGCAGAGAGTGTCTGCCCTCAGCCGGGGTTCAGGTATACAGTGACGATAACATGTTACTATCACAGGTCGGACTGCATTTTCTCTTAATGGTGCGGTTTAGGGACAATGCATTACCTCAGATCCAGGTATTTTAAGGACATGTACTTTTTGTCTGTTTCAAACTTCACAAAGTTCCCCTTTAACATTTAAGGCATCCCTCTAGTCTAGTCTCTAGACTTTAAATGAAACTTAATTAAGATGTTATTTTGGCCACCAATAAACAACACATAAGAAATAGCCAGATATCCTTATTTTTAAATGGTCTCTAAGACACAATTTTCTCCAGTTGTATGCTATTTATATTGAAGTACGTCTGCTGATTAAAACCAGTGGTGCCAAGGTCATTCAATTAATGTGTCTCTTTTATCAACTTCAGACGCTCCACAGTGACTCAGTGCCACTTTGCTCATCACACTCAAGAGCACTGGTGGCTAAAACAGAAGCTCACTTTAATCACACGAATAACAAATGTTTCTCATTTGACCAATTAGTTTGACAAAAATAGAGAAAATAAGTAAATGTCTTCTATCCAAATAGTGTCTTTATTCCTATTTTGACTAGACAGATGATGGTTTGCTGTGATGCTTCTGTAGTAAGTTTATTCCGACAGTTTTTTCTGCTGTAAAGATATATGGAAAAAAGGCAAACTGCATGTTCACTCAGGTTTTCAATGAGTGAATATTTCCAGCAATTTCACCTGCATTTGCAAATCCATTCAAGTGGTTCAAATAAAATAGTTTAAATGCAAGCCATTGCTAGAGACCCGGCATTATTTTAAACCCTGTCTTATTATTTGTCATATTCAGATTAGCCCTCAAGACCCATCTTACGGTATCTGGAATCAGAAACTGTTCAAGTAAAGATATCAGAGAGACATGAGCTTTAGATTTTTGTTGAAGATGAAGGACAGTAATGTAAGCTCAGATGTCTATCAGCTTGTCAAAAAGCAGACCGCTGCACGCAATAATGGTGATTAATGATCACTGTGCTGAGTAGTTTGAGTTTGGTAAGTGCCAGTTGTTGATTGAGCTTTATTAAATACAAAATGATGTGTATTTAAAACTTAAAATACGTTTTTAAAGATAACTGCAGGTTTTATGCATTTACAGTATAATCTAAAAAAAATGAAGCGAAATGGCAAAATGTGTTTTTATTAAGGATGAAGTTGTGAAATTAAACTTTCAGGGTTATTTTAAGTTGTTCCTTAATCTTTGCTTAGCATGTGGGTATGTAGGAATGTTTGCAAACCCATAATGCATCTAAGGGTTAAAACCTGTCTGACATTGAATCACTTGTGTGCTTGTTCTATACTCGCTGTAAAGCCACGTCCCAGTTTTTCTACCATGGAATTAGACAGTGAGATTTAATGATGAAAAATTGGTAGTAAAAATAAAAAAGACATTAAGGAAACTAAATGCAAAAATAGAAGCTTAGTTATTCTTTGATCTGGACTAGGATGCAGATGCTTCTAAAGTATTGACATTGAGGTAATCAGGAACCTTTAATAGAAATAAAACATTGTCGGAGACCTGAGTGTATGTGCAGAGCTTTATTCACAGCAGCCTCGTACAGCTCAGACAAATGTGAGTGCAGCAGAGGCTTGAGAAACACAGCGCCTGCAGTTGGATTCATTTTGCAAGGCAATGCTTTTCCAAACAGCTCCAAGACTTCCTGATTGGCTGTAATCCCCAGCTTTCACACATAAGTCACTGAGAGCGATGGAGTCCCCTCTGTTTACTCACTCCAAACCAAATGATCTTTCACAAGTAGACCACTTCAGATGTGAAATGGAATTTGCCGGGCTGTTCTATCCCGAGTCTATTTCTCTGTACGCTTTACCAATTCCCAAACAGGGTTCAGTCGCTCACAGGTAATGTCTGCCAGGAATGAGCCTGGCTCCTCTGCTGTTTTAACGGCCCATGGGGAAAGGGATTTGATGCTGGTAAAGAAGTGCTCTTAAGCACATAGACTGTGCTGGATTTCATTTTTTTGGTGTTGCTGTAATGCATTTGCTCCTTTGAAAGTAGACAATTATTATAATAGTGTGTGAATGATTAGTTGTCCCAATAAAATGACCTGTTTCACACATAAATGCCACAATTAATCCTATATAAAACCTGGAAATAAAAAAGATTAATATTCATAATACAACAAATTATCTCAAAATAAAGTACAACATAAAATAAAAACCCAATGCTAAATATTGAGTGTATTAAACACTTACATGTTAGAGTTTAAAGAGCGTGTCTGATGGCTTTATCTTTCCACTGGTTGACAGTGTTACTGCTTTGGTATGTAGTTATGATAAATGGTTGTTTTAAGAGGGCTGCATTTACTTTGTAGAGTCATTATGAGAATATTATGTATGAGAAAACAGTCATTAATATTCATTATAATTGCAAACCACTGAGCTGAATGCTGATAGAGTGTGTGTGCATATGGCACCACGGGCATGCTTCTTCTAATGTATCTCTCATTGCATCTGCACAGCAATAAATGTCTGCGTTTAGGAAGGTGTCTGGAGCAGAATCTGACTTTTTCTCTCATTTTTTCACTCAATCAAAGAGCTCATGATGTTTAACATCAAACAGTCTTTTACTCATTGGTAAGGTAAATGTGTTGACTGGGTGTGTAGCATTTCGTGTTACATGTATTGCAAAAAGCCAAAACACGTAGATTAACATTCTTCCTAACATTCATTCCACAAGAATCCAGCTCATAATAAGAGATTAGATAAACCTTTATTATTTAACAACATGGACATTTCCAGTGGCAAACGTCAGCGAAGAAAACAATCAAATAGTTTTAAAGCAGTTACAGAATTTCAATTGTTGCATATGAAATATTCCACAGAAACAAAAACAGTGCAGACAATGTGCACAGAATGATTGAACTAGGCATTGCATCTGTTCCTTGCAACATGTTATCTCACATCAGAATAAACACACATTGCACATTGGAAGTTGCGCTCCCTACAGGCCTGGAGCTTTTTCTGTGTAATGTCTGGAGTTTTATGCATTTTTCTTTCTAGGTGTATTTGTTTTTGACGTTGCTTCATTCATGTATTTGCTGAAAAGTTTGACATTTTGTTTTGTCTTTCTACAGCAGGTCTTTGTCATTTGCAGCATGTGTCCTTTGTGGTATTTGTTTTCAACCATTTAAAAGAGAAACATAAACTGTTGGTTGGTTGCTGTTAAAATCGGATTGCTTACAATTTGCCAGTTTTGATGACTGCTACGCTTGCTACTAGCGCTTTACTGTTGTGGCTTGTCATTGTCACATAACAATTTACTCCAAAAAAAAATCATAGATATTTGGGGATTTGATTAATAGTGGTTTTTGAACAGTGCATCGACCGGCTTACTCGCTGATACAGATGCAGAGTTTTTAGATTTTTTTGAGTTGCAAATATACTATCACCAATGAAGTTGCATATTGCAGACAGATATAGTCCGATCAAACAACAACAGTTAACAACACAGATACCAATAAAATGATTTGTTTCAGATACTGATATCAATATTGTAACAACTTTACTTTGGGACTTTTGTATGTGTTTTTTATTTGCATTAATTTCAGCCTATTTTCTTCTAATAAACCCAGCTTTGGCCCTTGTCAGCCACCATACTTTTGCCATGCATTGTAAGATATAAGCTCAGGGTTAAAGAACTCTATCATGCTGCATTCACTGACTCACTTCTGTAGAATTCAGCACATAAGCTTCCTTATAGTCTCCAAAGAATACACTGTTCTTATTCCAGTTGATGACGGCTCCCACTTTTGTTTGTGTCTGGTAATTGGAGCAATGTTGAAGTGAGGAGCATTGATACATTTTCCAGTCTGTGTGTGAATGAGGCCGGCTATAGAAGAGAAAAGGTCAGGGCCCGGACTTGCCTTCCTCCCTCAGGACCCTCAGCAGCAGTAGGGGCCGCAGAACACCACAAACAATTAAACATGTTGCTTCTCAGGCTATAGCAGTCACACTTCTTGGTTGGAGAAGTTAGTTTTTTTTTTTTTTTACCTCAGTGGCTTGCTGTTGGTCACTCTTCAGAGCAATAATCTGCAGGTCTGAGCAATCAATACAGACACGACAGCTTCAGCCTCCATTAGCACTGACATCTCTGGAGTGCCTGTGCATGAGCAGAGGAGCATAGAGTAAAGGCATCAACAGACACATCCTCATGCACACACATACTCACACAAACAGAGATATTCAAGCTCATGCACTGACTCACCCATTTACACATACATGCATTGACACATTCAACACCAAGATACACAAACAAACATAAACACACACAATTCCTGACATATTCAAACAGAAATATTTATCTCTTTGGAGTTCCAGTTTGAAATGTCTTATTGACTTTACAAAGTAAAAAGAAATACAGTTTTTCCTCTTTTATGTATGTCTATTGGAAGTGACAGTTATATGCAACCTATTTGTAATAACAATGTATTTTACTGAAATGCTTATTATCAGTATGAATACAAAACATTCAAATAAATGTACATGCCAGTTTATCGAATGTTCATTCTAGACATGTCTGCAAAACACATTGTCAACTATAACATAATGAATACATTTTTATGCAATATTCTCTCTTGAAATATTCAACCGGAAGGTCGGGGGTTCGATCCCCGGCTCCTGCAGCCACAAGTCCAATGTGTCCTTCAGCAAGACACTTGACCTCAAGGTGCTCCTGCTGCTTCGACGGCAGTGTATAAATGTGTATGAATGGGATAAGCTGATACTTTACATAGCAACCTCTGCCATCAGTGTGTGAATGGGTAGCTGTGACCTGCGGTGTAAATGCGCTTTGAGTAGTCAGAAGACTAGAAAAGCGCTATACAAGCTCAATTCCGCTTACCATTTACAATACAATACTGCCTAGCAGCTATACAGCTTGATTTTAGTTTCAGTACATTGTTTAGGTTACAGAAAGATGTTTTTTCTTGAATGAAGTCTAAGGAAAGACTTACACCAAAACCGCCATGATGTCCTATCTTGTGCTGTACTTTTTTTAAATCACTTTCACATGGTGGTACTAAAGTTTGCACTTTCTTCATTGGAAAACGTTGCCATTCAACATAGTGAGGGCAGACATTATGTGCTACAAATCAAAAATGGGCAAAACAAATGAGAGGAATTTAAAATTGAATGTCCAACATGTTTTTATACGGGTGTGAGGATGTATACAAATGCCATGTTTGTTTGTTTTCAAATGATTTTTCACATGGATTTTAGAAGACAAAAAATCTGCCCAGTAAGAGTGAATGGGAAACCTAGATTACTATAATAAATTAACAATTCACTTACAAAGTCTCTTTGATGAATCCACAAAAACATAGGCCATACAATTCTGTTTTACATAATGAATTACATTTATTTTGTGAAGAAGGTCATCAGCTGAGCACTTAAACACTTCCACAGTTGTAATTGTAAACATACTTTAACCTTCCTGAGATCTATACAGCAGTCGTCTGTGTTTCCTGAACAGCAGATAATAACAATGCAGCCCTCTGGGCCTCTGAGACAGCGCTGTGTGTGCTCAGGCTTGTCCATCTGTGTGCATTTGCTCGTATTTAAGCTCGACTGTAATGGACTCAACAAGTGAAACACCGCTGGCATATCTCCAAGAAGATGCCGCCTAAAGGAAGGAGATGCTACAGTAGATTTACAATTATGCAAACAAAGAGAAACCTTGCTGAATGCTTCCTACAGTAGTGGAAAATCACAACATAGAGCAGGAGATTCTTTTTTTTAAATCATTTATCCCTTCGTGTGAAAACATTAATTGACTCCCTTGCTTATTCTTGTCATCATTGATGTAGAAATGCAATGTCTTACTACTTGAAGTTCTCTGACGGAAAAGGAAAGTGTCTTCCTTTGATTTGTGGAGTGTTCCAAGCTGTAACTTCATAAATGTACGATTATTATATTTTTACATTTTTCCTCCTGCTTTAACCTACGTCTTCTTGTAATTGATCAAATCAATTCTTTATTCATCTCTTAGTGCAATTTCTTCCAGTTTCCAAAGTCATTGCCGTGATCGTAGGAGAGAAATCCTAATTCTAATATGAAAATGACTCAAGGTTGAGCTCTGTTGTCTGTAGCATTCTTATCATGAATATCTTTATGACTGTCCTGACAATACGCTGCTGAATAGCCCTGTGGGAAGGTAATTCTCGATATGGATACACACCACAAAGGGCTCCGAGTAGTTTAATCCAAACCAGAAACATTTTACACATCTATTGTGCAGAGGAGAGACGTGACCACAGCTAAAAGAGAAAGCAGCTGTCTTTTTAATGATAATGTTATGCACTTCAATGTCTGTTATTTAGTCAGGCATCAGATTAAAGTGTAACTACTGAATAGAATATCATCTAACAGAAAATATGGGATGAACTTAAAAAAGTAAAAAAATTTGATGGAGGTTTTAAGTGATCAGTTTTTACTTCCCTTATTTCCAGTTTGCGACACACATAACATTCTTTTAATGTTGCTGGCGGGCAGTTTAATGTTTCTCTTATGCAGCCATCTTCTCCTGCAGGTTCAATTTCTCTTAATTGTGCCATGACCTTTCTATATACCCTTAGCAATTAGCTGATGAGTTAGTCTGTACTGTGGGTCACTATCACTGGGTTGTAATCAACACAAACACATGGAGGTTTTTCAGAAGAGGTTCTGGCTCGCCATTCAAGGACCCTTATGCCTCAAAACATTTTATTAATTACAAAGCAATACTCAAAAGGTGTTTGATGAAGGGTCAGGCACATACGAAATGTCAACCTAGATGCAGTACATAAGAGGTAAAGCAGAATGATACAAATGAACCCTACATAGAGGATTTTTATACCTGTTATTATTTGCTGTTACGGATGTTAGAGTAGGATATCTGAAATACGTTCATATTTATTCAAACGCATACTCCACTGCAGAAAATGGTTCAATTAGCCTTTTAAGAGCAGTTTTGTAGTACAACTTGTGAGAAGAAGTGTATTCTCCAGCACAACATTTTCTGAATGTCTACATTCACGATTCATGGTTACTACAGCGGCTCTCAGCAAAGCACTAGATTGATACTCTAATTAACCAAACTGAAAAAACAACATTTTATAAAACGCTAGGATGGCAAAAAAGACAAAAGGGTAATTCCTGTAAGATAAGTTACACACTTCAGAAATGTGTACATCTTAAAGGTAAAGACATTAGCTTCAAGAGAAAAATGTTCTGTACTTACAAATGCAAAGTAATCGGGGGAGGGGCTATGGAATCCTGTACATTGGCTTGTTGAATTAGGATGACAATACGTCCCGATTTGACCGGGATCTTCCTGTTTTCAAGCTCTGTGTACCAAGTCCCCATAAAATATCTATAAAACACTAAATGTCCCAGTCCCTGTCCTGTTTTTTCCGTTCAAAACAATACACCATGCTTGTAACACTGATTTGTCTGCATATATGTCAATCATTTTAGTTGCCAAGGCTGTTGCTGTTTTAACCAATAAAAAAAACATCACTAATGCAAAAGACAAGTCAAAGTTCAATACGGATTTTTCTGTACATGTGTCAAGCAAACTTGGGCTTTCGGCTGTAGCTTAGCTAGCCTAGCTTATCATTCTTACAGGACCAGGTAGGCTAGCTGTGATGCAGAAAAAGAAGTCAGCGTTTTCCAAAGAGCTCCAGGAGAGTTACAGCTTCCTTCGAAAAGGTACCGGGCAGTGAATATGCTGCTTTTTGCACACGGAAAGTGTCCATCTTTAGTCTCCCCAGTCGAAATGTTGACATACAAAATCATATTAAAACGAGCAAACACAAATGGTGGATACAGACTGGAAGTAGCGCTGTTGTATTCTATTTCAGTGTGGCAAACGCGCTGTTCAGGAGGGCACCTTTGATTACCACCTTGTGTGACCGGTGCAGGTCACCGATCTTTGGATCAAAACATGTAGCTTTGGTAGAATTAAAGTGTCCTGATTTGGAGGTTTGAAAATCTGATCATCCTATGTTAAATCCTTTTCGCTAACGTTATGGAAAAGATAGCGACTAAGGTTGTTCTTAGGCAAAAATTGTCTTTGAAATAACTGCAGATGTCAGCATGCTAACAAGCTCGTAAATAACAAAGCTAATACTAATGCTAATGCTCACGAATAATGATAACAAGTACATGTTTAGCAGGTATAATTTGTACCATGGTTAGCATTCTAGCTTTGGTTATTTGCTTTTGCTTTTAACTGAACATACTGTACTTTACAGCTGGGAATGATGTAGATGTGCAGGTTTTAAGTTGTCATAAACTTCAATGTTTGAATTTGTTTCAGTTTTAGTCTGAAAATCACCAATGGCATTCAATCTTTTTTGAAGTGTCAACCTCTGACCATAATTTCATGGAAGTCCTTCTTGTAGTTTGTCTACACCAAAGTGTTATACAGCTTGACAAATCCTTCTGTCATTGCCGTCTCTAGAACCAATTCGCTTATATGACTTAAAGTTAACACGTTCCCTCTAATTCCACCTAACGCTTCTAATCTTGATCACCTTCATCTTCATCAAGGTCTGTTTTTGATTCGATACAGAAGAGACCATATTTCCCAACCATCCTTTGCTTTAAGTTCCCTAAACTTAACCACTAGATAAACATATCAGTCATACTTCACTTGCTAAGAGTAGCAGTACATTGTGACTGTTTTCCAAAAGCAGACACATTCATTAAACACTTTATTTCTAAGAGACAGGTCATTACGTTTTCTAAATTGTGGTTGTATTGTATTATCTGGTCTGTTAAGATTTTCTGTGAAATCTAATGTATGTGGGGTTTTTTGTGGGTGTTTGTGTGCTTTGTATTGCTGTGATTTTCACCCCTATGGCCAACGTACTGGCCTCTGGGCAGAAAGAGAGAGTGTTCAGAGACACAACAGCCTAACAGACAACAGGCTGCACTCATTATTGTCTAAACCAGCAATTAGGTGTATTTACAGCGATAGAGTTGACCGGCTTTATCCAAATCAAAGCTTTGGCAGGAGAATGTAGTGATAATAGATTCCAGATTTTCCTCTTTGTGGTTCTGGATACTAACACATACTTAAACCATGGGCTTTGTCCCACTTTGAGGGCGGCAGCACCAAAGAAGACTGTTGTGGTCTTGGTCAGGGAGGGAAGCTGTCATTACTGTGTTACCATGGAAAAGATGCGTCACAAACACAGTTTTAACGAGTGTGTTCTGCTTGGTAAACTGGTGGCGGAGCTTCTGTTACTGGGCCGAAGTGCATCAATGTTCCATATCACTTGTTTAATGATTTCCTTGAAAACAAGTATAACTGCTTTTTCAAAATAAAGCACACAAAAAAGGTAGCAACTGTCAACTTATAGTATAGATGCTCATGATGATTAGATGCAAAATGATTAAGCACAGCCCATTTTCTCCCACCACCCGAGTTGTGATATTCCTTTAAAGCTGCAATTATTAGAAGATTAACAAGTTCACGCTGCTACGACAGGATGCTGTGAGAGTGAGTTTTGGTTCCAAGAGCCCTTTGGCTGTTTGCCATCACTGGAGGTGACAGAAAAATCTTGCCGATCTTGCATGACAGCAAAGGGGGATGGACTTACAGATGGAGCCAGCTGGGTGGAGCTTCTGAATGTGAAAGTCATTGCAGTTTGGGCTTCCACTTCACCCTGCCCTCACTGCTCCAGTCCCCCAGATCAGCTTTACTCAGCAGATTCCTCCCCCGGTGGGAAACAGAGGAGCAGGCCACTGAAAGCAGCACAGCCAAAGCACGCGGCTGCAGCTCCCGCTGTCCTGATGCTAATCATTGATCACATGATTAAAGCAGATGAAGACAACTTTTCTTTAAAGTATGAGCTGTGATTGTGCATCTTTTGACTTGTCGAGAGAAAGAGAGCTGCCAAAAGATCAATACTTTCAATCACAGCAGAGAGCTCTTCTGTCAGTCACGCTGAGTGAGGTGATTACAATTGAGTCTTAAGACAATGAAGAAGTTCGTGGGGCTTCCTGGGGCTCACTCCACCTCCTCGCAGGGAGTCTAATGAACTCAGACCTGCTAAATAGGGCCTCCTAAACACTTCAGATCAGATACTGAGAGACTGGCTCTACTGCCAAACGCAACAGCTCTCACCTTTGAGCACCAGGAGCACAAAAAGCAAACAAAAGGAACCTTTAAAAATAAAAGACAAACACAGAAAATAGACATTGAAACCTCATATGCAGTGATGTTTCCAGGGGTTGGCCTGGAGTGGCATGGGCCTGTGTGGGCCCAATTCAAAATCAGTTGTCCACCCCAGGTACCTCACTATGATCTATGATATATTTTTTGAGTCCTTTAAAAATGAAACATTGAAAATAGGCAGAATTGAACACCCTCCAAGCACTACATGCAGGCAGATTTACGGTTTGCTGAGTAAATCTCAGAGGGATTTCTGCCACACCACAGGTATTGTTCCTACCAAAATAGTCATATAGTTTGAATTAAAAAAAACAACAACAATGTATTACCATGATTTCACGAAGCTGCAACTTCTTTCTCTTACTTTTCTACTGTCTGTATGTTGGAGCTCTACAGGTCCAGGCTGACACACAAACATGCACTGATGCACACACACGCATACAATGGAACATCAGCTAGCTGCTGCAACCGGTCTGTGGCTAGCTAACTTTTGGGTTAGGCTAACTGAGTAGCTAGTACGTGGCAATATTTACAAGGAATTAGCCAACCTTTCAAACAATTTATTTATTGACTTGCTCTTGAGAATTCTATTTGGTTGGCAGAATTTTTCATCTACCCGCTTGGCTGGAGGGTCAATAGGAAGATTTGGGACCTTGTTCATAAAGTTTTTCAGAGTGGTGATAAAGTAATGTGAAATATGATGCCTGAAATACTGTCTTAGCTCTAACTATTACAGGTTAGTGATTTAAACAGTTAGGCAAGTGATTCTGCCTGCCCCTGGGTACTATATTTACTAGTTTTACCATAGTACTATGGTAACATAGGTGAATGAATAAAATAAAATTAAACGTTTATATTTAAAAAATAAAATGAAAAAATCATGTTTGAAAATACATATTTTCTTAATTAACAAACTTTAAGTGTTTTTTTAAATAAATAATGTATTTTCACTTCTTTACCACTGGCTCTCTCTCACATTGAATTGATTTTGTGCATGATTTAAGGATATGTTGAGGAGTACTTCGACTCAGTCTCAATTGTTGGGTAAAGTTGTTCGATTAAAAGTTGGGTGGACCCTATAGGAAATTTCTAGATTTAAAATTGTGCTGCAGCTTTCATAAGTTTGGGAATGTCTGACTAAACGTCTCTCCTTTTAATTATTTTTCATTTACAAACCCCTTTAAGAACTGGAGAGAGGACAAGATGGCTTAGTTAGTTAGTTAGATAAGTATTATGAAAAAAAAAAACACCTGATATTTTTTAAAGCTAAGCAAATGATTTTACAACAGCAGGATATGCACCTACATTTTCCTTGCACCATCATGATAAGCACTACAAAATCAGAGCACAGATTTAGTGCTTTTAGTGGTGGGTATTTTTCTCTTCTATTGTTTTTACCAGGCAGCATCCGTCCCTCTGTGGCAGCCATGACAGCAGCCTTTCAGGGAGCAGGTGACTTGTTAGTACTCTAAGCAACAACGGGAACAGATGTGTCCCTGACAGTGGATGGATGGTCAGGGTCCATCTGGTCAGTGCAGCCCTGGACAGGAATGATGAATACAGCTTCATCAGTGAATAGCTGTCATCAATCGCGTGGCGTGGAGATGGCTGCTGACAGGCACACACGCCGGCCTCTGGGGCCCCAGGTGTGGCGAGCAGAGAGAGCGAAGGCTGGCTCCAGAATGCGGGTCAATCAGCCAAGTCCGAGGCAGCTTTATACATCGCAATGCAAAGTGCATGCATTACAAAGAAGATGAAGTGCATTGCTTAGGAATCTGCTGCTTCTTTGATACTGGGTCAAAGATTTATTTCAACAAGGGGCCGTTGCTAAGCCGCTGTGCTAAGGACGAGCACCAGGCGTCTAGACATGTCATGGCTCTACATTGTCTTCCCCTGGTGGCGGTCCCAAATGAAATGTGCTGCATCCTTGTCTGCCTCGGTGCATAGACATGGAGAGGTACTAAAACACTGACCTTGCTCTGGACTATTCTGAATATGTTATGGCTGCTGCTTCCCTTGAACTGTCATAACTTCAAATCGACCACTTCTAATGAATTCATACAGTGTGTGGTGATCATTATGCAGGACCCTCCACCTGCTCTTAGAAACAATGATGCATAGAATAGAATCATACTGTTAATCCCTCTTATATTTTTATTTTATTTGTAAAGGTAAAGGAATAATTGCAGCAAAGCCTGTGTGTCCTAATGGTCTGGCATGTTATGGTGGGTGTGTTCTGGGACCTTGGTGTCAGTGGAAACAGGTGACTTTAGTATATAAAGGTGCTGTCACTAATGCACTCATTTCTAGCTTGCAACTGCAGCAAGGATTTTATTCTGAGCAGAAAGTAAACAGTGCACATCTTGGAAATAGAAAATGTAATGTAAATGTATTTATTTGATGCACAAACTGCCATACAAGGTGATTTAAAATAATAAGAACAGAGTGATGATACACTGCGTATTTAGAATAATGTCATGCACAAGAAAAAAACATCTTAAACATCTTTTTTTTTTCCAAGCAGTCTAACCTCACCCCTTCCACACAGCAGCCTTTGTGAGTGTTGCTGATTATACATTCAGAGTTATCTTGACACAGCTGTCAACTGTGTATCCTGACCTCAGTGTCAGGATATAAATATAAAAAAGGGAAAAAGCAAATGACCAGTAGGCAGAAGCTAAATCTAGTAAGTGTTTTTAAGGGCGTAACAGCTCCACTTTGAGTAAGAGTCTGAACTGTCTGCAGGTACGGAAAATCCCCCATCATTTTTTCGTGGGAAAAAATGTAAACGGGAAGTAAAAACTAGCTTTTATGCAAAAAAAAAAAAATTCAAGCTTACTAGTGTGTCATATTCCAAAATATAACCAGTTGCTGTGTTTTGAACACAACCAGCACCAACACTTTTGTTAATAAAAAAAACAACTATATGTCATTCATCTTTATAAATGTGAAACATCTAAGACACGGCTAAGCTCAGTCAGTAAAGCAGGAGCCCCTCATACAGAGGCTATCATCCTCAACGCGTCAGTCGTATAGGTTCGAGTCCCGGTCACGACCCTTTAATGAATGTCTGCCTCACTCTCTCTTTCCCACATTTCCTGTCTGTCTTTAGCTCTCCTGTCAATAGAGGCAGAAATGAAAGAAAGGCAAACATCAGCATCTGAAATGTTAAAATGATTTGCTTTCATTGACATCGTAAAATGTTTAATAATTGAATTATAGGTAATTAAAAGACATAATCTAAATGGCAGTGAATAATAGATTCACATAGAGAGAATAAGGACGTCAGAGTCTTAGGGACAACTTTTTGATAACTGAAACCCATCTCATCCTAGTTTTTCTGATGCCATTAGACCTGAGTAAGCAGATAGATAATGTAGATAAAATAGACTCTTTAGGACTCTTTACACCTGTGTATCTTATTTACATTTTTAAACATTTTCGTGCTATATGTGTTGAACGTGATTTTTGTAAATTCCTAAAAAATGGAATTTAATTGTTTAATGTCTGATATATATAATTTATAATGCACTAGTTTGCCCTCTTTAATTTATCCAAATGCACATTTACTTTAAAAGAAAATTAAGGAAAAAAAACACATTGGATTTCTGTCAGCAAGTCATCACAGCTAGGTTCAATTAATGCAATGTCATGTTTTGTGGTTGTAGATTTTGGTTTATTTGCATGACAGTGAGGAGGATTGCTGTCAGATTTTTTTTTTTATATCTCTGGCTCAGTTCAGGGTTTTTTCTCTCCGAGCACAGAAAGGTGCTGAAAGCCAGCAGAGAGCTGGTTTTGTACATTTTTGCTGCCCTGTCGTTTTATCAGCAGGGCATCTCTTGGGAAAATCAAGGGGAGGGGAAGGCCGGGGGGGAGGGATCTGGCAGAAAACACACACACACACACACACACACACAAACACACACATACACACACAGACACACCAGCATCACATCTCAGAAACACACAGAGACGTCGTCTGTGATGCTGCTTACATGTGATTAAGCCTTTTCCTCTAAACAGGCTGCATCTTATGACCCTGCTGGTGTGTGTATCTCTCTGTTTTTCCTTCCCCCTCTGTTTTTCCCCTCCCCTACGACAGATGACCGTCTCAACAAGAATCACTCTCATGTTTGAAGCCACACGTTGCTTTGTGCGGCTCCTTGAAACTGACATTAATCCACTTTTTCTCTTCTATGGACTGACAAGAGCATGGAATGGAGGTGTCACACTTTCAGGCAGCGTAGGGGGGGCAGCTCGGCTTTGACGGCCCTGCTAAAGCACTGCTGCTGCTGCCTGTAACAGTCCGAGCGCTGCAAATTGGAAATCCAGAGGAGATCATCTGTAAAGAACACGTCTAGTGGTGGTGTAGGATGCAACCGGAGTCAGAGAGGGGAGACGAGAAAAAGCCAGAAAGCAAACAGGCCTGGTATGAAAAAGGAATAAAAGGCATTACAATCATTCTAGACAGGACATTTCAAGAGCAAAAAAAATCCTTACAACACGCAATCCTGCAAGCATTTTCCCCATGAGACATTACAAAAGGAATGTAACACAGCACAGGTAATATTTTGTGTCATGTGCAGCCTTTCAGCTGTTTGTCAGGGGTGTGTGGTTCACGTCTAGCTGATCTTCAAACAAAAACTCTGCATCTCTCGCTGACATCTGCTCGGATGTTGAGCTTCACCAGGTTCCCGAAGTATTTATTAGAACATGTGGGGCAAATTGCATTACCTGAAGGAATGTGACCAGGTCACATACACAGATTAACTACATGTATTAAAGTCAGACTTTTTTTTTTCAGCTTCTTAGCAAAATACCTTGTTATGAGTTCATTCCATCAGTGACCAGTGTTGTGGGATTTCCCAGGAATTACTTCACTCCATTATGTGCTATACGGATTGTTGGGTGTATTGATAACATGATTAACAGCCTTGCTTGTTCTTGGTTCTCTAATGTATCTGATAACACCACAACAATAAGTTGAAAGTTATATTTGTGATTGTTTTAGGGCTCAGACAAGAAGAAAAAGTAGCCATTCAAAAAACGTTATTATCGTGAGGCCAAATCTGAAATCTAAAAGACTCTCGTGGGTCCCTTAATCTGCTCAACACTTGAGAGTAACTTGAAATACATCCCAGTATATACTAATCCACACGTTACAGTTTGTTAAGCAACATGAATTGATGCACATAGTTAATTGTAAATTAAAAATAAAGCTTTTAATATTTTTATTTTTAAAGCTACTGTGGTTAACTTTAATTCTGTGTTGTTTTTGGTGTCCTTTATGAACAAAGCAGTCTGACGTCTCTCTCGTTGCTATGATAACAAACTCCCTGTAGAGAAATTTGCACTGGTTGCTGTCCTGAAGTTCCTCAGAGGATAAAAAATCATACATACGGAATTGGTAAACATCTAACAACACGAAACACAATTACACAATGGTTTCTTGTAACAATTTGTAAAATATAAAAAGCTTCTGACTGTGACATATTTCCAAATTTAGTACATTGATGGCAAACATCCTTACCTGTTATTGAGTCTCACAATGGACATGGAAAAAAAGCTGCTTATGGCTGTTCCTCTCCCATACATGTATGTGAAGTATTAACTGTCAGATTTATCACTTTCAATCTTTCTGGAAAAAAAGCACTTCCTAGTGTGTCGCTGCTTTGCAACAACCCAGTGTTAGCGGTGACAAGCATTAGTAATGACTTTATAGAAATCAAGCTACTTTCTTATGGTCTTGTTTGCTTTTGTGGGTCATATTTAGGCTTTTTTTTTTGTAACTTCAGGCAGTTTAATAACCAATTAAAAACTCCTCACAGTAGCTAGAACAACCTCTGGTCAGTACCTTCACAGAAGCAAATTTAACACCTAGTGTCTGCTATGTTAAGTTTATCTATTCATCAATCCATATAATGCTAACACAACGTAACAAAAGTTAGCTCACAACACTTTATATGGATTAGACCCAGAGCGGGTATTACACTTTGTAATATTATTTACAGAGACCAGACCTGATGTCAAGTTCTGGCCAAGTCTCGCAAAGTTCTTGTAACGTCTCGTTCAGAGCAGCAGGAAACCGCGTTGGGGGATTACGCCAGCAACTGTGCATTTTGTGTTTAAAAAAAACTTTACTGAGGTTTAGTATATGGACATCAAACACAGTAACATCATATGTATGTATTTAAATATAGATCAATAGATCTCCTTTAACCTGCTTTGCTAGCCACAATCGATAGTGTATGTAAGGCCACTTTGGATAAAGCAACGATAAAACAACATCATTTAGACATTGCAGTCATCGAATGAATTCATCTTTCTTAAAAAATACAGCTCTGCTGGAGCCTTTTTGCAAACAGCATCAGTATTGCGTTCAACTGTTAATTTATTATTAATAATAGTTACCCATGTATATTGAGGGACGATGTCAGCATCCATATTATGAGTGTCAATAGGATAAGTAAGACTGGGCTGTGACCTTCAGAAATCAATACTCATGTCTTAAGTCTTAGACACATTTATCTGGTGTAAAAGTCAACAACTCTAGAGCCATGCTCATGCTCATCCTTATTTAAAAGAATGCCAATGACTGCATCATCGACACATTTCACGAGATACTCCTACAGTCATTAGTGTACAAAATAAAAAGTAACGGTGAGAGCACACGGCCCTGTTGGGAACCTGTGGAAGAGAGTAGTTTAGAGGATAAGAAACCATTAACCCTGACACACTGTGACCTGTTTGACAAAAATATCCACTGAAATTCTAGTTAAAATGAGGAAGGAGTTTCTCGACAGCTACAGCTAGGTTAGGCTGAATACTATTTACAGCAAATACTTTACAAAAGCACATGATAAAAGATAATAGAAAATAATTAAAGTGTTATAATATGGTAAGAACTTATGAAAGGGCATAGTTTTATTCCTCTTGTCTTGTTGAACACCAGCTCCTGTGACAGTTTACCTCTTTGATCCAGGCGGAGATCTCTGCTGTTGGCTAGAATCCGTTGAGTCATTTGGATGCCTTGCTTATCTAATGCTCTGGTGATGGCAGAAGCCTTCAGCCTGCATTAAAGCATACATCAGCCTACAAGAGAGAGAGAGAGAGAGAGAGAGAGAGAGAGGTGGGGGGAGGAGGCGGAGAGAAAACTACAGTACAAACTAACAATGGCAGCTCCAGTTTTTTTATATTTATAGCGCCCAGCAGGTGTCAGCCACAGCAGTCTGTGTGCCCCCTCTGACACCCTGTGGCTGCTGCTCCGCTCCACCGTATGAAAGAAAAGCAGGAGGGGGAGGGGGAGGGGGGCAGCTGCCGCCTGGGATTAGGTACCTGAATCCAATCTTGAGGAGCAGTGGGCTCCAGTGGCGTTAAAAGTGTTTTCTGGAGAATTTCTCTTGTTCCCCCACTAGCTGATTATTTCCAGATTTTAGTTCTGCCTCAGCGGAGATGAGCTCCACACAGTTTTTGCCTGTCGTTGTTAAGATGGAGCTTTACACTCGCTGGCCACACTCACAGACCAGTTGTATAATCCCATTAAGAGAGGCACATTCCACAGGCAAATCATAATTTGCAGATACTGAAATAGATGTTTGTCGACATGCTTGATTGCATTACACTGCAGTATGTTAAGTAGTTGTCTTTGTTTCAAGCATCAAAAACAAAGGAATTCCTGTTTCACCTCTCTTTGCCTTCTTCTTTCACTGATGTCAGCACTGCTCAGTCTACTCTCCCTCATTAACCTTGCTTGTTCTTCCACTTCATAGCCCCGCTAATATGACCCCAGCCCCCACCCCCCAAACTCTTAGAAGACTCTAAACCCTCTGAATAACCAAAGGGAAAGAGGTAGTTATTGCAGTGTTACTGTGCAGTGATCGGTCTCCAGCAGAAATCACTTTAAAAGTGTTAGCTTTAACCTGACAGAGAAACCTCAGCCAAAACCATGACCAAGGACATGTACATAGAGTTCATTTAATACATGTTTTACTTGTCATTAAAAGTAAATAGGCATTTTTAAATGATGACTTAAACTTAAAGTCTGAATTATACATTTTTGGTTTCCGTTCACAATAAAAGTCAATTTTGGTGCCCCCTAGGCTGTGGACAAGGTAGTACACCTTTTTGTAACTGAATTACAGCGAACTTGATGCTCATCATTGAATGCATGACATAATGGTGTATTACATTTTTTACATTAGAATATATAAAGTTTGAACTGAATGACAGAAACACAGTCACCATGCATTGATCATTTGTTTGATTGTTAGCAACAAAAATCAATGCATCGATTCATGCATTGAATCCCTTTGAGTTATGTGTTAGTTAAGCATGAATTATTCGTACCCTTATTGCTGTTTGGCACTTTAACAGAAATGAGATGTTTTTCTTTTGACAGATCAGAACGAAAAGTTATCTCAAAACACTTTACGAAAAGAACAGGTCTAGACCGTGCTCTATCCGCTTCCGCAAGTTGTAAATCTGTGTTTTAAGATTGGCCAATTTTCACAGTCGGCATTCTGCCACAGAGGAAGAATTGTTGCGCATCAAGTGTGCCAGTAAGACATGCTGATGTAAACACGAAACCAGCACTTTCTAACTGGTGCAACTAAATGGAGTTCAGCCCACATTAATGTTGTTTTACCTACAGCTGTTATTTCAACACTGTGACATGTCTTAATGGACAGTCCTTATGTTAGTGGTGGTTTGATGTTTACATTTGCTTCACATAGTTTACCTTTAGAGCCTGGATTTAGCTTAAGCACATGATATTTAATAAAATATTTGTGTACAGTGTAAGGCACAATACAAAGTAAGGCCATGCGTGTCTCACAGCTTCATTTCTGCCTCTCATGGCTTCATGTGTGGAATTTGTTTTAGACAATGTTACCAACCTGATGGATCCCCTCATGTTGACCTCATACTGATAGAGGAATCAAAAGGAATCAAAAGTTTTGTACTTGCGATTTTTCAGACTTAGCTTCAGTTGAAGAGAAGTTGACTTCAGGGGGGAAACTACTCCCAATTGGCTGCAAACCATACTTTTCTGTTATTTTTGAAACAAAAGAAGATAATAAGACGTTAACTGATAGAAAATGAGTGTACTTGAAGTTAGATGAAAAGGAAAACCTTTGCAAGAACAATACAACAGTGCACTTCCTGAGTACCAATTATCTTCCAAACAAAAAAAAAAGAAATTTGTTATAAAATTTCTAACATGGATGTGGGATATGAACAATACTGAAAACAACAGAGGATCAAAGCATATTTCTGAATTAGCCAAACCAAGTGATTGCAAAACAGTCCCTGAAAATGTGCAAGAACACCTCTACATGTTAGTAACCATGGCGATGCACAAGCTTCGAAGCTGCTCTTTCTCCTCTTATTTACTTAAACAGGTTCTTGCAATGTAATGAGATATAAACATTTCATCCTATGCATCGTGCCTTACACTGAAGGCGCCTTTATAGAACAAAGCAGTCGCTTTACACTTTTTGGAGACACTAAAACACAAGTAATACATTCTGTCACTTTGCAAGATATTTTCTCACTACTTGTCACTAACTTGGGGATTTCATAACTACTGATAAACTTTGGAATACATTTTAAAATACAGTTATTTTAAGTGAAAATAAAGTAATAGGAAAGGTTCTTGCTTTTGTTATACTGTATGTTAAGGAAGGGAGAAGCTTTTGAGCTCAAGTGGAACTTCAAATCAGAAACAATGTGGTGAAATAAATATCTATCGACATATGACATGCAGAAATATGAACTCACTGATAGTCATTATCGTCAAAGTTATAAAGCAGAAGAGCTTCTGTATAGTCATGCACAGGCAACTTTAACGACACAGGGGTGTTCTCTAAATAAACTCAAAGTGACAGGTACACTGCATCTGTGAGTTTATCAAAAGCCACCACAAAGAGAAGCTTTAAATGCAGTGTTATTGTCTTATAACACAAGTTTTATTATCTGAGATAAGTGGGGTAATGACTTGAATGGGTGAAGACACAAAAGAATGTAATTAGTGTGTGCTGATTTGAGAAAGAGAATCATTAAGATACAGATGACTGAGTCAGAAACCGGGATCCAGTCTATCCAGACTTCTGCAGTTCATTCTTGTCTTGCTTTAGCACCGAGCGTAAGAAAGCCAAGAATTAACACTCTTTGATGTCACTATTCACTGCACAATGATGGCACATTCAGTACAGTAAAAACCTCCATGTTCTTGCTAATGATCACAGCCGAGGCCAAAATGGCAGCAAGTTCCAGGGGAATTCAACCAAACGCTCATTAAAAGGTCTAATAATTAAAATATTGATTAATTAGTCTTACATTGATTTACAGTCACACTTTATCAAAGCGCCAGGCTCTAATTACCGTGCCATTATGCCACAGGCTGACCTACTCCTTTTATTGTCACATGTAATGAAAAAGAACATTTCTTTAACTGCTTTTTAAATTTTTGACCTGTAAAATTTTAATGGGGGAGTACAGTGGGTGTCGAATGTGGATTGGCAGTAAAGTCATGGGTGGCTAATGCCTGCGAGTGTGGTTAAGTGGCTGTACACACGGCGAGCTGGAACACCTCTCCAGAGGGATTGGTCAGGGTTACTCTGCTCAAACAAAAATTGCATTCACCGGTCCCACAATGAATAATTACGCTAAACTTGACTTTTCTAGTGTTTCAATGCACTTCTTTCTACAAAGCATTAGAACATCTGTGAAATACTCACCCAAAAATGTTTTTAAGAAGCATGGAAATACAGTTATCAAAGTTCTTTGATACAAGCACTTTCTGTGGCTGGCTTTTGGTGGTTAGTTAATGAAGAGGTGTTGAACAGGAATTGAATCCTATTTTCCACTCCATAGAGTCAGAAAATGGTACTTCAGACACTCAGGAATCCCAATTTTCCTCCTGAAATTGGAAATGTGTAGACATGAGAGAGAGGTGGAAATCATCAACAAAGTTTGGGCTGACCATTGGCAGGGGGCAGTGCTGAATTCATCTGTCCAAGTATATCTCCTCGGTTTTCACTATGTTAATCTCTATAAACAGTTTCTGCATATGCATGCAGAATATGGAGGAGTGGGTGAATTTTTGTGTCTGAAGCATTTTGGTATTGACTTGTAGTTCTAATAAAACTATCCATTAGCATTGTCACTGTACGCTGGAAAAACAGTCAGTTAGAACCAAGCGGCAGCCTCTGGTGTTGAAAAATGAAGCTGGTGCGGAGGTGCACGTGACATACACACCAATTCAAAAGAAGCCAATTTTTACAGCAGAAATCAACATGTTTACAGCCTGGTTCCAAATATGAAATTAGTCTGATTATCTCATGATCGGCACACACTGTAGGCCTACGGGGGGCAATCTGTTTAGATTTGAATGGGCAAGATGTATGTGGCAGCTATTAGCCTGTTGTTAGATTCACTGAAAGTTAGGCTGAGACAGCATTTCCAGCATGGCGACAGCCATCGGGCTTCCAAAGCCCTCTGCAGTAACAGATGGGTGACGTCACTCAGGCTTTGTCTATTAATATTTACAGACTATGGGCAGAATGCATCGTTCGTAATGCAATTCTGGAGCAATCATCTAATTATTGTAGAACTTTTTCTTAAGCTTCGTTAACAGTCACCTGCATTTAGCTGAAACTAACAGTCCCTACATCAAAGTCATCTTTCAACTCCAACTCATTTCTTGAGTCACAAAATGCGAGTCAATCTGTTAACAATGACGACACATTGAAAAGGAAGTCTTGGCTCGGAAGCCTCAGCTTCTCTTTACTTCTTGGCCAAAAGCTACAAAAAAATGGCCATCTCTTCCAAAGGCTGTGTTTTTGGATATTGTCACAATGCTTAATATTATGCCACATACAGTAATGTTCTGTACTCTGTATGTAATGAAAATGTCATTGCAGCATGTTTTTTATTGATCATTCCTTAACCTTGTTGGAATCAAAATGGAAATGTTTACATATATTTCTCTCCTTTGTAATTACTTTCAACGTTACCATCAACTGAGATGTGTTGTATTAGCAGCAGATAATGTAGCTCTAGCTGGCGGCCTCAAGCAGAGTTGAGAAAATGGGCGAACAAAGTCTAAAGAAGTACTTATCTTTACTAAACAATCCTTTTCGTGTGTAAGGTGACGGTTCGATGTGTGGTGGATGGATCGCTCTACTTTAGAAGAACAGCAAGATGGAGACGGATAACTTTGTCGGCAGCACTTTACTGTCAACCACATTTCACATGTCCCTTAGTTAGCCAATCAGAGTCTAGGATGATTAAACTCAGAGCAAATGTTACGACAACCACAGAGTTAGATTCAATATAATTTGGTCACAGTTACAAGGTGCTAATGAAAATATTTAAGCGTGTAAATATACAAATATTAACTTTGTAAACTCAAATAAATAGCTCACTGTATAAATGTTGTAAACTTATATCTGACTTAAACTTAAATACATGAATGAACTCATATTAATTTACTTCACTGTTGAAAGCTTACATGTGTATTTACTCAAATGAATACAGTGCACATGTGTGCAGACACAAACAGCTGTTAAAGCTGACTGACAGCTCATTGATGATTAGCTGATGACATCATTACAAACGGACGTCACATCATGTGACGCTACAGAGGAAAGGACGCGTCATGGCTCTTAAAACATATTTCCTTTGTTCCCTCTCTCCTTCGCTTTGTTTCCTCGCGTCTCTCCATGCATGGATGCAACTTAAGAGACTTGGCATGTACCTTATGAGGGGGGGCTGTGGTTTCGTCCATCTTTCTCATCCAGTTTATGAGCAGAGTACAGAGGAACAGGCTATTGATGTCTGGTAAACTCACTCCTTTTAACTCAACAACCTCACATGTTTTGAATTCTCCTTCTATCTTAAAACCCACAATGACCACTGACTTTTTGGTTGGAAGTGGGTTGTTCCATTGCCATCTAATGTAACTTTCTTTTTTGTTGAAGTTGTATCAATTCAAAAGAAACTACCTTTATTGTAACATCAGAACACAGCAAACCAAACATCCATCAATCCTGTGAAAGAGAATTCCCACTCAGGTGAGACATTTAGGTTTTAAAGACATAACCCCTTTAAAGCCCCCGCTGTCAAGTTTACTGTAATGGAGCAGAAAGCCTCTTAAAGAGAGTATCTACTTACAGTAATGCCACATTTGCACACATACTGTACTAGAAGAAACAGAAATTATACAAGTAATAACAGGTTAATATAATGCATATGGCATAATGGGGCACTTTTCATAAATTGCCTTCATACAATCACTTAAAACCTCCCACAAAACTCCCACCAGATTTTAAAAATGCTTCTCAGTGGCACATTATAAGATTAACTATTTAAAATACAAGGCAGAGGATAGATAGATAGATAGATAGATAGATAGATAGATAGATAGATAGATAGATAGATAGATAGATAGATAGATGCTTCTTGTATTTGAGTGATGGAAATTAAACTTAAAAAATGTCAGATCTCATCATCAAAACTCCCAAATCACAGCGAGTCCATTAATAAAAGGTTGAGGGAACATAGACGCTGTCTTTCATATTCTAATGAGATATGAACGGTATTACACCTCCATGATTTTGCTGCATCAGAACCTATATCCAACCCCACCTTTGTTTGCACCCGGTATTTGCATTTCAAAGGGAGCCCCTGGGAAGCCACTTTGCATATTTACATCTGATTAACAACTTTAAATGAACACGTCAAAATCTGAAAACTGCTCTTCACTGACATGGAGAGAGTGCCGCTGATTCTGTACCATGAGATGTAAGGTAACAAAACGCTGAACACAAACTGAGATTAGAATTACATTATGTTAATGTTGTATACGAACGCACGTTGCGTGTTTACAGGCGGACATTTGAGTTGAAAAACTGTGGATCAATGTCAGAAATGAAAGGGTTTGTGTCCACTGACATATGGTACCAACTGCAGATTTACTCCTACTCATATTGAAACTGATAACTAAACTATTATATGTTTGGAAAAAGGTTAAATTGGTCAAAAACTGACTCTAACGTGCTATACCTCACTGATAGAAGAATATGTCTTATTTCATGGTGTATCCCTCCATGACAGACTCATTCAATTTTCATGACCATCCCTTAGTGGTCCCATTATTATGTATTTTTTACACATCTGCCCATAATAGTGAATTAATAGGAGGGTGAAAGAATGGTCAAGCTACCATATCATTAAAACAATCCCAAAATTCTAGGTTTTTGGAGGAAAAGAAAACTTAAAGTTCAGCGTGTTAAGGTAAAGCTTTGGTCATTGTAGGGGGAAAAATAACAGGCTACAAATGTCTGATGGAAGCTTTGTTCTGCTGAGCTCTCCATAAGACATAAAATATGAACTAACTATGTGATTATTAATTGGGCCCATTGTAATTTGAGGATTCTGGGCTGCATATTGTTGGCAGCTCTCCACGGGGTCTGTCTGCGCAGGAACGTGTCGAGGGGCTACCAGCCAGGATGCCTCAGCCATTTAGAGAGCAGCTCGCCACTTGCGCATCGGCATACCAATGAGTGGGGTTAAAAAGGCACGGCTCCTCTCAGAGACGGCCCTCCTTCTCCAGCTCGGCTCCAAAGGGTCTCCACGGACTAATTTCCAAAACCACCTCTTAATGTAGGCTTGTGTCAATCACCTGAACAGACAGCTTCATCCCCTGATATGGAGCAGTCGCACTGTAGAGCCAGGCAGACCAAATGAAATACAATAGTGTGTTACAGTAGCAGGACAAATAATTGAGGAAGCTCTTTAATGCGACATTGATTATTATATAGTGCTTTGAAAAAACGTTTTGTTACATTTTAGTGGTAGGTCTAAGATCAAATGTTTTTTAAATGTGCTCATAAAGCTGCTGTTTGGACAATAATGTTCATATACAGTAAATTATGAAGACAGAATTAGTATACTGTAAATGATGATAAATTCAGTATGGAAGGTATGCATACAAAATCTAAAAAAAAAAGTGGGCTTTGTTGATTAACACATGTCTCTGCATGTATGTAAATGCATGCATCACAGTGGTATGGAAACAAGGACAAATTGTGTTTGATTCATTATTTTCCCTAAGGACAGAGGTGATATACAGTATACCGATAATTATGAGTATTTAAGAACGCATTTTAAGTGCGTGAATGTATCTGATTAATACCAAGGTCACGTCAAAACTTGAATATTGGAGGCTGCATCACTACATATTGTCATTTGTAGCCTAAACGCTGCTAAATGAGTTCTGTATAGATTAAAAGGCTGTATTTACAGTACATGGAAAATGACAAAAGAATAGACATACAGCTGTCATTTCTGATCCGCAAACAAAATTCACACTCCACTTAACTCCTAAACACAACTTACCTCACACTCCTCCTGAAAGCCTTTCACGCTCCGGCTTCTCTGATCATTGAATAGCTGAGAAACCATCCCTCACACTGAGTTTTTGCTTTTTGTGCTACAATCCTAGATGACATACGACACGAGAAATGATGAGAAAACTGTGGGGAGACTTCCAGTAGATTGATTCTCCCATCGCCTCATTCTTTTCTAGTTAGTCTTTTATTGGCTACAAAGGTAGAGTCGTCGAGAAGCTGAGTGAGGGAGGAGTGAACCGGCCTGCCCTGTTTAATCCACGGGGCATTGAAGGAGGGTGATCACTTCTTAAGAGCACAAAGCCCTACAAGGAAATCAGCGCAGTCTATGAGATCCCATAGCTGATTTAAAGGAGAGATGTCCCAGCTTGGGCTCCGGGCCTTTAGCAGGCATAAGGCCATCCTGTACAATAACAATGTGAGGCTCCAGAGGAAAGCACGATTCATGGTCACATAAGAAGATATCAGGTTCAGATGGAAACTTTTTGTCCCTTTAAGAAATAAAGACATATGCTTCTTACAGACAGAAAAATAAATAGTTTTTCTCAACACATAACTTTTTCTACAGTGGCCTATGAGCTAATGCACTGCATTAACCACAAAGATGTTCACTTTTCAGTTTCAGGAGAAAAGGGCTGCAAATCTAGAGAAGATGCAAAAACACAGAAAAGTTAAAAAACAAATGAAATGACCGAGCAAGCTGCAAATGAAAAATCAACGGGAAGGAAATGCTCCAGGGCAGCAGAGGGCACTACTTTGAACTGGATTATTTGTGACACACATTTTATGAAGAATTGTTAACGCACTTGTTTTTGCACTTTTTTCTCTTTCATTTGCATATAGGTTCTGTTACTGCAATCAGTTTGGACTTTTTTTTAAGTTGTAGTTATGAATCTTTGAGCCCACTTCTCAAAATGGAAAGCCATTTGGGCTGTGTAAGCACCTTTGCCCTTGTCTGCATCCATATACTTCCAGATTCTTGAAAAGAATGTGCAAAAACTACAGTTACTTGATGCAGAATAACTGGGCACCCATTCATTTCCAATTACATTTTTCCTACTGTATGCACTCTCGAAAGAAAGAAGAAAATCCAACCTTCCCTCTTGTTCTCTTCTGGGCAGATCAATGTCATCTTTGTCCTCAACTCTAATCAGAACAGAAGAGAATCCTCAGAAAACCATTTAATCTTCCATTTATCCATGGAGAGGGAAGAGAAGATAAGGATATTATTTATGTGTGTGTGTTTGTACTGAAAAACAAAGACATCAGATTCAGATGTGAGAAAGAAAAAAAAAATCAGCACAGCAGTTTCCTTCACAGCCAGAGGCAATTGAAGGAGATAATCAGTGTTTCTGGCTGTTGTGTCCTCTTTATTTCAAAGGCATTGATTGCACTTATGAGCTCTTATCCACCTGATGATGCATTCATTCACACAATGTTAACATCATCCCACACTGGTACTTAAAGTTTATTCAATTTATTGAGAATAACCTGTGTGGTCAGAATTGCTTTGTTGAAGATACAGGCCGAGCTGCAGGACTGTTGCGTTGTAGAGTGAGCGCAAAATTAACGAAGGGGAACTCTGACTTTTAGTCAATGTAAAAATGTCATTAATGTTATTATTCAGTCACCTCTGTGGTCCTGAATTTATATCATAGAGACCTCATGTGTTGAATTCTGATTGCATGTATTTCCATTTCTTCTACATCAGGGGACCCCGAGAGCGAGGAGGGGGACACCAGGGATGATCTGTATGAGGAGGGCATGAGAGACTTTGGAGTTTCTGAGTACTGATTATCTGTTCTTTGTGTGGCGCTCTACATTTACTTTTACCTTTACTCCTTTATCACATATTTTATTTTAATTTGTTTGATTATATTTTTTGAATGAGTAGGAACTGTAAAACATATTTCATGGCATACCTTCAAAGAATAATGACAGAGTATTTTGAAGAATCAAGGAAAGTAAAAGTGTAAAGATATGGTAAGTTCAGGGCCTGAACGATATGAGAACATGTTTGACAGGGGATTTCATTGCTCAATGTTGCCATAAAGATACTCTTTCTCTTTTCACCACTTAGTTTGCACTTTTTAATCTGACCTGATTACATCAAAATGATGTCACATGGATGTTAAAACCAGGCCTTCATCCAATAACTAAAATGTACCCATCCTGACTGACGAGGCCTTGCTTTCTTATGTAAATATTTTCTATTTATTTATTGTAATAAATTGGGACTTTTGCAATGTGTTTATTGCAAATGCTCATATTCTAATAAAGGTGAAATGGCAATTTATTGTGCAGCCCTAGTGAGTTAATGCTCAGGGCAAATTAGTATGGAGACGTGTGTATTGTCATATTGCATCTGAAAAGAAACATCCCAGTGATTTATTCTTCATGAAGTGACATTTGGTCTTTCATTCAAATACATGATCAGGATGAGTGTTTCATTAGCACAGATAATCTTAATGAGTAATGCCTTCTAATGGGGTGATTTTATGGTCATGGTATACAGACATACTTCATAATGTAGGAACACATAAAAGGAAAATTCAAAATCTACAGTCCAGGAGGATTTCATAGAGTCAGTGACTGTTAAGTATTGATATGACAGCAGTGTAGTTCAACGTCACCGGTCATGCACAAATATGTCGAGGAAGCTTTTAATGAACAGTCTTTCACTTACCTAAACACCTTTGTGTTAATATAACACGTCAACACTAAAGTTTCACGCTCATAGAAAGACAATAAAGACTCATTCTGTGCCTCACCACATCAATTATATTGGTTAAAATTAAACACTCTTAACACCCTTTGCGGTCACCTTTAACTCAAAATGCTCCACATGTTATCAGTTTAAGGCAAATACACATTCATTTGTTAAACAAAATCATGATGAAAAAAATCTGTGATGTTGAAACAAACATGAATTGAGGCTGCTGATTGGACATCAATGGACTTAATGCCTGTTAATTGACTAAGTATGTCTGATTAAAATGTGTCATGAACTAGGTTTTATTTAAAGAACAGATGATCATAATGATGATGATGACAAAGCCTGATAAAGTAATACTATATCTCAATGAAAATAGGTAATTATCTTTCAGAGAACAAAACAGAAAACAACATACACCTCTCTTTAAATCACATTAGTTTCTACTCACTTGCTCAAAGGTAGCATGGCAGTCTAAGAGCTTAAACTATTGTTAGCAACCTTCACCAACAGCTTTATAATACATCCTTATGCTGCGTTCCAGTTGCCTCGGAACTGGGATCTCGGAGCTGGGAATGACGTCACATCCGAGTTGAGCGTGTTCCAGTTGCAGGTCGGAAAAGCAACATGGACACCTCCAGGAGTACCTTTGTTTTGTTAACTAATACCAGGCGATAACAACACACTACGTGATAGTTTGTGCACGAAAATAAAATGACAACATGTCCACAGATAGAACTTGCACTTTACTATCGGTGTGATTGATTTAATCACACAAAAAGAGGAACAGGCTGAATAAACACTATAGTTACAGCTTTTACGTTACGGTTGATGCACGTAGCAGCCATGTTGCATTTTAACTCTGGCTACTAAATTTTCTCCGAGTTTTCAAGTCGTATTTACGACTTCAGGGGGCGTTCCAGTTGACACTTCCGACTGGGAACTCGGAATTCCCGATTGCCCAGTTCAACTGGAACGCACCATTAGGTCTGTGTTGAAGTCCTTAAACTGCAGGCCTGGGCCTTTATGCTTATCTCAAATGCACAACACTGCATAGCCTCATTTGGACTCCTACACAGAGAGTAAATATATACTTCAGGTCCCTGTTGCTCTAAGACCTCACTGCCATTACAGAAATGTTAAATTCAAAATCAGTCTAAAGACTGACGACCATAAACCCTGACAATACTTAAAGTACAAACTGTTGGTAATGTGTGCTTAGCGCTGTAAGTGAAATACACGCTCTTGCTTTGAGAAAATAGTCCTCTGCCAATTGTGCTGAAATTGCTCTATCCTTATCTCAAGTACTGCTTCACAGATATGAGGAGCAGCCTGCTTTGTACGAAAATATGATGTCAAATCTCTGCAATTCCAATTTCCTGCGACATCGCTCTCCAATCCATGGAAAAACGGGGGATTGTTTTTGAAGTGAGCACACAGTACTTAGAATGAAGAGGAAAATACAAGTTTTAACGACTATGTTTGTAACGTCCACAAAACAGAGACGATGACAAATGTCTAACAGATGAGAAAATGAGACGACACATTTTATAATGTGCATGTTACAGGGTACATCACCACTTGTGTTTAAAATCTAAATAACGGCATCCAATAGTTTGTCTCATTGGTCATGAACATGCACTGTGTAGGTTAGTGTATTTTAACATAAACAAAACACAAAAGGACACCACTGTTGTTCTTTTGTTCCTGATAGTATATACCACGGAGAGTCCACTTCCTTACAAATCTGTCTGTTATAAGTCTCTATGGCATATTACTGAAGACAACTACCACATCAAGACAAGCAGGTTATGTATCAATGACTTTGTTAAATAAATGAAGTGTATGCATTGTTAGCTGAAATACTTAGTTTGCTATTCAACCACTACAGGCTGTGCCTTGTCTCTTATCACCGCCTCTAGTTGAGGTTTATAAAGATTCGAAGCTCCTCCCATGAGCCCTTTTGGTTCAATGTTTCTTTTTCTTTTTTTTTTACCACAAGTTGTGTAATTTTAAGACTATCTGTTATACGTACCTGTTTCTGATCATCTCTGAGTCAAGCTGAACTAAACAGATGCTTGCTGTTGTTTCACATTGAACAGACAGGTATAAGAGTGGAATAATATTCCGTATCTTACTTTTAACAATAAAGCAGTCAAACAATGTTTAAACTACTCCTTACATCGTGAAAACCCCCCCAAAAATCTCTGCCACAATTATGATTTCTGCCTTTTCTATCCTTCTTAGATCAGCACTGTGAAGATGGCTTCCTACTGGGCAACGGCACAACATTGTGTGTCAAAATATACACAAAATTAACAACTGATCTTCTTCAATGTAGTCAAAAACACGACCCATATACAGGATAATATCATCAAGGAGATAAGACGTACTGCATTGTCCAGCATAGGAGCTTTTAACTGAACTATTTTAGTCAAATCTGACGAAAGTCAGTCCACTGAGGGGGACTTTAGGGTAAAAAGCGCACGCAATTGACATTTTCGTGTTGCTGCTCAGGCAGTGTGAGAAGCAGGAAATGTCACATTGACATATTATTCTGTGCTAAAGTTGATGTGACTTAAATGTTAGCAAACGTCTTCTGACCCTTTTTTCTCGGTCAGGTAAATAGTCAAAGCAAATATTATGTGTGTTTGTATTTGTAACCCAATGCGCATGTAATGCTTTGAGCACCAAAAATAAGCAGCCAGCATCTTTTACACAGAGGGACATGACAACATGTACACAGTCTATAGCTAGTAAATTCTTATTGCCATGTTTCAGGTGTTGAAGAAATATGACAGCAATTACTGCACCACCATGTGAGTTGACCACCTCTGCAAACCATTACACATAAATATGTTGTGATCCCTGTGTTCAACAGGCTGTTATGGACAAAGATGCATTCCTCTCCTTTTAGTGTGCAGTCATGTCTGAGGTCAGGGCCATTTCGTCCATATCCCATTTCTTGGTGTATCTTTAGCAAGCGCAGAATACGGCGAGCTGGAGCTCAGACTGAAGTCTTTCTCTGTTGTTGGTATATATGTGGGTCAAAGAGGAATCTTTTGAAAACAGGAAGATAGGAATACGGGCCGGCGCTAAATGAAAGGGGGTTTACAAAGCTCGAAATATTCTCTTAAATGTCTGACCAGAGCAAACTGATATTCAGTGGAAATACACTAAGTGCAAATATTGCTGCACCTGGTCCATCACTTTTGTACCTTTTATACACACAGAATCCTCTGGAAGGAAGTTCTGCACTGAGATTCAATTAACTTGTGTTATAATAAGGGGCAAAGACACGGACTTAGCAGTACACAAGTAAGGTCTGGTGCTTTGATTGACGTTAGCCTCCATTCAACCTCAGCATGAAAGGAAGCGCTAAGTAAACAAATAGGATGCTTTCAAAACCGCCTTTGTATATTAGATTGTCCAAAAAAAAAACTCCTATTTTTCGGTATCATGAAATGCTGTTTGCACATGGTTGCTGTCTGCAGGATCAGTGCTTGAATGTGTAAGCATTGTGGCGTGTGGATGAATTGAATTTAGTGTGTGAGCCGTGCTGTAAATCTGTGAGTTGAAGGACGAGCTGTATCTCATGCTGGCCTCTATCTGAGGGAAGAGAAAGCCTCTGGGCGATGATAGAGTGGGGAGAGGGGACAGTGAGGGACGGTTGGTAATTTAAACAGTATCTTATTTTGAATGCTTTGCTTTACAAGGATAATACATTCTGGTTATCTTTGCCTTTTGTGTGTTATTTTGTATGCTTTATATCAGCAAATGGCCAAAATGCAAATTGATCATCAGTTTAGTTTTGTCATTGTACTGTTCTACAATTCTACAATTCACTTAGCAGACGCTTTTATCCAAAGTGACGTACATCATAGAGGAAGTACAACACAAGCAAGGCTCTGTCGCCCCCTGGTGGTGGAACGAACTTCCAATCTCCATTCGATCTGCAGAGTCCCTTTGCACCTTTAAGAATAAGCTAAAGACCCAGCTCTTTCAAGAATACCTGACCTCAATGATGATGATGACGATGGGTTGATATTTTTGATGATGATGATGATGGTAATGACGATGGTTTTGTTTGATAACGCTGATTTTAAGATGGTTTCTATACTGATTAGAGCCCTCAAGAACAGCCGTCAATGTTGTGCTTTGCCTCTGTGCAATGCCAGTAACTGTACTGTATTTGTACAAATACCTGTCAATGTATTGAGTTTTTAAAGTACAATACTTTGAATATGAGCAACATAGCCTTGTTATATTTGCTGAATGAATGACGGTGTCGGATCGTGTGTGGAACCTTTCATGTTTCACTTCACTGCACATTTCCCCACTGCTCTCTTTCCTTAAAACAAACACAGAATATACAAGTCTTTTTTTCATGTTTGAGAGATGTACATGCATGAATAATGGCAAATAACCTTGTAAATAATAACTTATAATAAGACTGTTACAAACCAAACTGTTCAATAACAGCAGCACAAAACAAACAAACCAAAAGAAATCATCGACTCAAAGCTCACTTGAAGAAGAAGCATAAAAGTTCTTCTTGGGGGAAAACTTCAATCATAGTTTTAACCTTGATACTCTTAACAGTTTTTTGTGTGTCAGTCTGTATCCCAGGGCAACACAAGATAGAATTTGAACTACACAACAACAGTTATTTTCTGTACTTGCACAGCAACAAATAACATCACTTTTACGTTGATTATCCTCACAGTATACGCCCAGGAGTGAGTCAGAAAATCTAACTTTTTTTGTATTTTAGTTTAGTCTATTCAGATTTAAGGACTTTTAGAGAAAGGATTTTGGTAAATCAGTGTTGACAGAACTGAGGAAAAAAAACATCTAACGTTAAAAAACTCTGCTTTCCGTCTGATCCTCCTGCCTGCTATTTCAAGCCAAGCAACAGTGATAGACGGAGACAAGACTCCTCTAGCTAGCCTACAAGCAGCTCCTGTCCTGAAGAAAAGGAGCTGACTTCTGTCCAGCTAACCAGTGTTAGCCACACAGATGCTACACCCTCATACAGAACATAAAGCTTCTTTTGTCTTGCGTTAAGTACTAGCTCAATGAGCTGGAGCTAGCCCAGTTTGGCTAATAAGCCCGGCTGCAAAGTTATGGTTACTAAACAGATCCTTATTTGAGTCTTTTCCCCTGGTGGGGTTTTGTTAAACAGCATGATCTGCTCTCTTGCGCAGGAGAGGTTAGCAAATATTTATATCTAGAAGCCATGATTAAGATTGCTTTCGCAGGCAACAAACACATCAAATAGTTGCTGGTGGATGTTGCAAAGGAAAGAAAACTAGAGAAATGATGTGGTGGGCTTTCATATTAATTAGATTTATTTATTTATTTTTTGCGAAGAATTAACCTCTGAATGGCTTTTCCTCCCATGGAAACCTTTTTTTTCTTTTTAAATACAATTTATTTTGGGGGATTTTATGCTTTTATTGATAGGACAGTGGATTCAGAAACAGGGATGAGAGAGTGGAAATGACATGCAGGGAAGTCACACCAGGGCTTCCCGTTTGGAGGATGATAACCCCCGTACATGGGGCTCGTGACCCAAATGCTAGGCTAGCCGGGGCTTCTATGACAACCTCATTTGAGCAAAGACTACCAGCAGCTATTAAGAAGCTGCTAAGGTGATACATTTTCATGATATGTTACAGTAGGAAATAATTATCTAAATTATAATGTGGTACCGCTGTTGGCCATTAGGTGTCAGAGCTCCCACAGGACAATCACACGAGCCTCCATCAGGTCTTATCCCAATGTACAAGACCTCTGTTGGTGTCTGTTTTCTCTGCAAAGGATGCAACACTTTGGAACTCTCTATACTAATTTAAAACTAGAGACAAATAGTAATGCTTTTACCAGAGGGCTCAAACAATGGCTAAAACCAAAACACCAGTCTTCAGATGAGTATCTTACGACTGGTTTATTGTCTGATCACGTTGCCTTTGTTTTATAGCTCATTTGGATTTAAATCTGAATCTGCTTCTTCTCTCTTTCTCCTTTTATTATTAGTGTATACACTTTGTCTTCGTCCAATCTAACGGTGATGTCCATGTTAAATAAAAATCTGTCTATCATAATAGAACTCTTTGGACAAGCTGTTGAGCACCAGATTGTCTCCTGGCCTCTGACTGGTCGTACATGCTCACTGATGATGAGACAACAAATATTAGTTCATCAGAGCCGTTCTTTTGTAATTGTTCTATTGACACAGCAAAGAACCTTTAAAGGACTCTCTTAGCATTGTTAGCAGCTCCATTGTTTCAGGCTCTGTTTGTTTTTTCATTTCCTTCTCTCTATTCTAGTGCATCACAAAAACAGGTTTAGAGTATTGATTTGTAATGTGTCCAAGACTTTTTTTTAACACATGTTTAACAATAAATAAACTTATTTTAAATACTTTCTTTAAGAAAATATAAAAAAATATATATATATACAAAAACATACTACTACTAAAAAGCATTTTAAACAAGAATCTTTCTTTAAAAAAGATTATTTAGATTTTCCAGAATTCAGATTCGGAGAGTCAGAATTCTTAAACTGAGAATTCAGAGGGAAAAAAAGTCTTCTGATTAAAGCAACAAATCTGACTTTTGTTCTCAGAATTTTGAGGGGAAACATTTAGAAGTCTGACTTTAAAGTTAAAATTCGAGTAAAAAATTCAGAACATAACTTTTTTATTTTTTCCTGTGACCCTTATCCTCTTTTTGCCGTGGGTCATTATTTTATGAATTTCAACAACTTGCCCTGATGGTAGTTCCTGCTTCAGAAGCTAGCACAAAAAGAGAGTGTGAGAGCTTACTCACATTACTTTGTAACCTCGAGGGAGATTAATGAATCTTTAAATCAAATAAAAAGAAACATTTCTGGAAAGCTATTTCCGGAAAAGATTTGAGCATAAATCTCAAGACCTCTGTTATAATTTAAAAGAAACACTTCTATGTCCATCTGGAGGAACCTATGAGAGGGGGTAACTGAGGCCAAACTGCATTTCCTTTTTTTTCACAGCCGGCTAAACCTGAAAGTTAAATCAGGCGATGAATTAGGAGAATATATGTCATAACATCAGCGGCTAATAAGTGCACTCTTGTTTGGAAGAGCAGATCCAGCTGTGTTTGATAATCATCAGAGGGTCTTTGTCAGGTCTTGGTTAGCTTAAATTCAGCTCTGTTAAACTCTCAGTCCGATGAAACTAACACAGCTGGCATTGCAGGATGGATTAAAGAGTTCAGCCGATTAGGACTGATATTCCACTTTTTTATGGTGATTGCAGTTTGAGCTGTCGTCTTTAAACAAAATAACTTATGCAAACTATGAACAAAATGATGACACCTACACTTGACAAAAAGCTATAACATAGAAGTGGGATGAAGGGGAATCAGCCCCCGTTGGCATCAAACTTTTGCTTTCTGTTTCTGTAGATTTGACTGTTGGGGGGTGTGCTTCTTTTTGCTTTTTCCACTCTCAAAACACTTGACATTGCGAGCAGAGTGTCATATCAAAAAAGTGTCCTCTTGAGTATAATTAAAACAACACAAATGTGGAAACCAGCAACTGACCTTGAAGTGTAGAATAATGATTAGCATGTCATGCTTTAATCCAGAATATCATAAATTTATTCAAATTTCAGTACAAATAAAACCAAAACGTTTTCTCCTTGCCGGCATGTTGGGCTCAGTCCTTCTGGCCCCAAATAACCCAACGCCTCTATATGTAATAAATGTACTGTTTGTTTGTGTTGCTAAACCTCCATGCTGCTGAACACTCTGTGAGACATCATCCACGCAGCCAAGCATCGATTAAACTAAGACGGCTGATTAGTCAGCAAAGTCTCTGCTCTGCAGTTAGGAGGACTCAACCCTGTGTTACAGCGTAAGGCTGCTATTCAGGATCTTATGTGAATATGATCAGTATTATTTTATTCAAATACTTTCAGTTTTTTTTGTTTTGTTCTTGTTGTCCTGTTGTAACTTTTGTAAATAGAAAAATATATACTCACTTCCCCATCCCTCTCCCTCTCTCTCTTATTAGCTTCATGAGGTTTCCATGCTCTCTACAGTCATGTGTCTCTGAATGCTCTTAGATGACAGATTTGTTATAATAAAAAATATATACGTATAAACTTGATCATCACTGTGTATGAAGTGTGCAGATATTGGCTGATGCCTGACTGTGTATCAGCCTTCTCTCTCTCTCTCTCTCTCTCTCTCTCTCTCTCTCTCTCTCTCTCTCTCTCTCTCTCTCTCTCTATAATTAACCACCATACTTGACCATCTTTTCTCCTTTCTTTCTCCTCATTCTGTTTCTTTGTAACTGACCATATACGTCGCTACTTTATTTGATTGTAAATCTCCCCTGAGCATAAAATTAAAAGAATATATATATATATAATTTCAACCAATGGCAATCAGAGAAGATCTGAGTGTGCAGTAAGCTTCAACAAAATCTCTGTGCAGAGGAAAAAATATTCAAATAAGCTTTGTTTTAAGATTTCTTTAAAAAATGTGTTTAAATCTTTACTACCTGAATTAGTAAAAGAATTGTCATCTCACCTTGAACCTAAATGTCATGATGTTGTGTGAATGACATTTGAGAAGCTGAATTGCGCTCATTATTAAAACCAATTTAATTTTCTTTCTTCAAATCATTTGTTCATCTTTTGTAATACTTGAGATGTAATGCAAATATTATCTGACAACATCATCTACCATCACCATGGTAACAATTAAAACTATCACAGCAAATACTGAGTGTCTGCTGCAGCTGTCTGTCTGCTGTGATCAGAATCAGGAACATGTTATCCACAGATCTAAATATAATCACGTAATGAACATAGAACGAAATGAGTCGTACATTTGTTTGGATACTTTCTGCCCTCTTGTGGTGGTCCTTCGTAGAATGACACATTTCACATCAGCTCATCAGAAAGAACATCCAAATTTTAACGAAATGATTCATAATGATTTTGTTGAAATGATTGATTGATTGAATTCTCATAAAGTAAAAACATGTACATATATGAGGGGAAAATAGCAACAATAAGGAAGCTGATGCACATAACTTGCTGTGGTAAAAATCCAGCTGAAAGAGATTTTTAAAAAAAACTTCAATTTATTTCCTTTAAACGGCACTGCCCATTAAAATATGCAAACCATTTTAATTGAATCTTACTCACATTTTGAGGTTATTTTTTCTCTCTAATTTCTGAGTACCCAGCCTTAACTTGTAAATGAATACAAAACATTTTATAAAGACATCAAAGTAAATGTAGGAGCAGAATAGATTAACATAATTTAGAATCAGCAGCATGATCCAGTAACATAGATCCTCCCTGTCTCTGAGCCAGATTAGACGCACACACACACACACACATAGTGAATGTGCCCAGCAAAAGGTCAGCATGCTATTGAATTTTTTTCAAATATCTTTCAAAATACCTCCTGGCATTGCAAATATTTTTGACCACTGCGTAATACTTTGGGGAAGGATGAATCCCCATTCCTTCATGCCCCCTCTCTCTCTCTCTCTCTCTCTCTCTCTCTCTCTCTCTCTCTCTCTCTCTCTCTCTCTCTCACTCTCTCTCTACCACACACACATAAACACACATGCACACACACAGATAGCACTACACAATGCCTGCCAATCTGCACAGAGAAACACCGCTCTGGGTTATTCATCGATTGACCATTCAAATCCCAACATATGCTGCTCTGCTTCTATTCCACTGTGTTCACAGAAATGGACCATTTCCGAATTCTTCCACAAGGCTTCCTTACCCTGTTCAGGAGTCACTCGCACACCATGTAAATGAGCGAAAACAGGAGGCAAGAATGTAAATTGATCCAATGCTGGTGTAAATGTGCTTGTGCACTTGCACACTTGGGTATCTGTTTGTGCACATGATGAACATTTTGACCTTTTTCTGCAGAATAATGCAGGGACAACATACGTTTTTAAGTTCTCCTTTATGACCTGGAAGTAAATTTCCCCTATGATATAATATATCATGTTGTTTAGAAGTGTATTTTCCTGTGGACAGGCTTGTGTTATGAAGGATAGAAAAGTAGGAAAAGAATCTGAAAATTTGTGTCTACTTTGTCTGTGTATGATCACATTCATCCCAAGTGCCGCACTGTCAAACATCTCTGCTTTGCTTCACTTTTCATGTCTCTCCTCCTTTAAAGTCAGAAATGTTTCCTTTCCAAGACCCCCTCCTGGTTTTACCCCTGTCGTTTTTCCTTCTCTTATCCATCCCTCTGATCACCTAAAACATCAGTCCATCACCAGCAGAAGCTGTGGTTTATGTCTCCCTGCTGTCCACCGTCTGCCTTCCAGGGAGAGCTCCTCCCCCGCTGAGCCACTGCCCGTTTGCCAAACTGGAGTGTTTTTTTTTTGCAGGAGTGAACAGGTTTTTACATGGAGGACTGCCTTAATGTTGTTCAGTTGGTGGGAAGCCACACAGGGCGCTGCACTTCAGATTCTCTGTTTGTTCATGTGTGTAGGGCCAAAACTCTCTACCTTACAGTCCTCCCTACCTCCCCCTGCCTCCCCTTCCTCTCAGTCTCACATTATACACACAGACACCATCAAAAACACAAAGAGAGCAATCCAAATTAAACTTGATAATTGTCTTGATGTGTGTCAGGATGTGGATGGATTGTATGTAAACACTTGGCTATAGCTGGGATGTGGCGATTTGGTCTGAGTAGTGGAGGTATGCCTTTCAACTGGGGATTAGGAGGGGACGTGGCCTCTGTAGGGCTCCCTCCGAGCAGAGCCAGTCCTCCCATGTTAATTTCTCAAGGTCAGGAAGAACCTCTGCGATGTTTCAGCTTTGAAGGTGGACTGAAAATACAATAACAGGAACCCTGCTGGACAGAAAGAGCACACTGATTCAATACCAGTACACCTACTTGTTTGCTAAGATCAAAGAGGCCAGTTAGGAAACTTCTGGCTGCTTTAATAAAAGCAGTAAGTCATATCAAAGAGAAAAAAAGAAAAGCTGATGTGTAGTATTACTTTAACAGAGCGTCTTTCCTCTCTGCTCCTGCAGGAATAAGCATTAATACGACCATTCATCACTCACTGTCTTTAACACTTATTTTACAAGCTGTTCTGTCTAGGTCTAATTGAGCTTCTTTACATTGTAATAAGGCAACAAAATGCATCCGTATAAAGCGCAACCCGTTCCCTTATGTATTTAAAACTAGGGCTTTGGGAAAAAAAAAGAGAAGGTGCATTGAGTGTGTCTCGCCTTTTGAGATTTAATGACTATCCTGTGACTCCACAGAGAATTACCGCCAGTAATTGATTATTAAAACTTGAAATTGCAAACCACATCCATTATTTGACGAGTGCATGTGTTATCCTTATAATTAACAAAGCTGGGCACTTACCGTTCGCCGGTTCCAGGACCCCCAGAAAAAATATATCAGAGGTTAGAAATTCAGTTTATGCAGCAAGCGCTGTCTGGGCAATTATCTGAGGCAGAATACATAACCAAAGACGCTCAATACAACAAGAAAACACCACGGAACAACCGCAGTCTAGAGACATATAGACACTGTGTGTGAAGACAAAAGACAGATATAGCTCTAGAAAGGATTTACAATTGTATGACTATTTTAGCAGTTGTTATAAATAATTGTATATATTTTAAACAAATGTTTTTTCATCTGCATTAAATAAAGAGGAAGAATGAGAATATTTGTCAAACCTAGAGATGTTAACCCCCTAAAAGATTCCTTTTTGGTACAAAGAGACATAAGAACTTATCTTTATTATGTAGAAATTTGCAATTTTTTCTCTTTTTTTTCTGAAATTCAACATGAGACAAATGCCAATAACAGAACGAGAGTTGTGCTGCATTGTCTTTACCTATTATAGGTAGTATTAGAGGTTATAGGTTTCTTCCAGATTTAAGTAGTTTAGACGATAATCATCACAGCAGCTCTGTCTCTGTATTCATCTATTAAAAGCACAGCAAACTTTTCAAAAACAACAAGGCTATGGTACACTGATACTGGTACACAGATAAAAAATCCTCCCACTGAATTCTTGTTTTATATAAAGATAAGTGTGGGTATCGCATCCTATCCACCTACATGACCTCCTCTGCATGCAGCTTCTGATCTATAATCTATTTAAACAACATTCTTGTTTTAGTTTGTTTGGCCAGTGTCCATGAAATTTGATTCTTTATTACAGCAAAAGGGATATAAAAAGCAAACTAGCAGGACTACAACCTCCACAATGTAGCCAAAAGGATAGTTACAAAAGTCAAATGATTAGTTTGCATGGAGTGTGTGCCCTATTTTGTCACCATTTGTCTTCTATGAGCAAAACTGAGAACAACTTTAATAGTTTAATATGTTTTCCTATTGACCTATAGTCTTATCTTTGCTTCAGTCCACTGTGCCTACAGTTGGGAGCAGTTAGATTTGCTTCCAGCTTTAGATACTCCTGATGGGAGAGCTCTTTGCAAAGGAACAGTTAGAGCCTCTAACCTTGACTATAGCGCATACCCTAAACAAACCTTCCCTCATTACTTCATAGACTCTGCCCAGACTCATACCCAGGCCCAGAAAATGCCCTTTTGTGGATCAAGAGCAGAGCAAACAGCAAGGTCTTCACTTCATTGGAGATAATCAGTAATTGGCCAAAGACAGCGAAGCCTGATAATTGAAAACAGACTGAGGGAATAGAACAAGAAGGGCATTTAAGAACAGAGTTAAGTTGAAACTCTCGAGTGCAAAACCTGAAGTCATAAGATTGAGAGTGCAGGCAAGAGTGCTGAGGAGGGTTTGGAACAGTGCTGGTTGTCCATGAGGGCTGAAACAGAGCGGAGAGAGGTTTTATTTACTGGGAGAAATGTTGTATCCACAGGCCGTTTGGGCAGGATGGAGCTGGATGAATTCATTAAAGGAAGCGCAGTTTCTCCCAGCTGCCATCTCTCCCCCTGCAGCCAGACTCCGATCAATGGCAGGAATACATCCAAAACAACATTTAGCACAGGACCTCGGAAGCAGGGGTGCATTTAAGACTTCTCTGTGTGCACACATCTCCCCTGGATGTGAGCACTGTTTCAAAAACGTGCTATTGAAGTAGAGCAGCAGAGGTATAGGGGCAATGTGTTTGTATCACATCAGAGAGCATTGTTTAACATGGAGGCCTTCAAGACAAGACACTCTGCTGTTTACCTTATTGTAGGAGAACCAAAATCACATCGATACTATTTTTTTCATATTGCATGCTGCCTTGAAAGTCAGCTACGAATGAAAATGTTGTTTACTTCAAGTCTTTACTTAACACCTGGAATAGTAATTTACTTATCAGAGCAAGAACTGACGAATATGTATTGTTGTAAAATACTCTTACTGCAATGTCTGTTTACTAAAACTCTTAGATCATTCTTTGCATGGACATTATTGTCTCAGATGCTTAATGGAGTCTTAACAAACTTTTAAATAACTTTTAAGAGTCCCAACTTGCATCTTTGACACATTTGATATGTATTATGTAATTTGAATTGCACCAGACACATTATGATTTCAAACGTGAACTGTGACAAGTCAAAGCGAAATGCTTCTAGTGCCATCTAGTGGTTAGCAACATTTTAAACATGATGGTGCTGTAAAGAACAACTAGAAAAACTAGGAAAACTATCTATGTTACCTCATTAGAAAGTCATGACTCATGTGTTTATTATAAAAATGGATCTCTGGTGAGATGGCTCAGGTGGACATTTTTATTTTAGAGTCATTGCATGTGGTTCCTAACCCTTTTTGACCTATTTACCATACAACGACTGTATTGTATGCTCATATGTTATTTGTATAAGGGCTCAGATTATCAACCAAATGACCATTTATTTAACATGGTCCAAGATCTGCAGATAAGAACACACTGCTGACAGTTTCTAGACATCACAGAAAACCTTGTAGCACTCAATAATTCATTCAAAGTCACACATAACAAACAGACTGTTTTATATAAAACTTTGTAATTTTTGACATTCATTGTTCGATACACTGAAACCCAGTTTATACAAAAATGAAAGTGGTAATTCCAATCGTGTCTCTGATTTCAAACACCTTGTATTAAAAGCTGATGCATCATTGGCTTTTAGAAAAAGAAGACAGTGTCTGACACTGTAAATCCAATACGTTCAAAATAGTAACAAGCACAGGTTTTGCAAACTGTATACGTGAATCTTTGGAAAATATAAAACCCAGATTATAATGAACTCATATGTGATCACAATCAGCCACAGACACTCTGATTTCCATCTTCATGGCTTTTAAATTGCTGAAATCTTTTTAACTGCTGTGGCTCAAAAGCAATCCCACAACTAATGTCATGTACAAAAATGAAACCAGAAACATTAGAACTAAATGTACAGTGCAGGTTAGCCAGGTTGTGCGCTGTTTCTCTCTACCTGTACATTACCCCTCTCTTTTTCCACTTTACAGGGTATACACAGTGACACTTCCTGAGAGGTCTTTTTTTTTTTTTTGTAGAAAATAATGCTGATTTCTTAAAAAATACCTGAATACGTAGAGAAACAATGACAAAGGAACATAATATAGCTTAGTTTTACTCATTCTTAACTGGACAGAGGTGTCGTCTGCTATGATTCCCAGCATGATACTGTTAAAACAATGGTTCCCTTGTTGGGATTCAACCATCATTATCTTTGATAGACCATAATAACGGATACTGTATAACACTTACAAAGAATTAAACATGTCTTTCATTGGTGCACATCATCCTCAGCACATCTGGTCACTCATGATATGGTCTATTTTTTAATTCATATTTTTCCCTATAAAGAAAAAGGAGCTCATATTACAGTATGTGTAAATGTGGGCACACAGTGGATGATAACAGTGGTTTCTGTTAGCATGTTCTGCTCAGAAAGTCTGTGTATATTTATTCTTCAAGGCACGAGAACACTGGGAGTGTTTGTTTCCAGAGAGGCCCTGGAGTTAAGGTGCTTGAGGGCCCTCAGGGGTCTCTTGGGTCCCTTGTTCACAGGGTGATCCGGGCACAGTGGTGTTTCAGCTTGCAGGGCAACACGCCTCGGTTTAGCTGGTAAAACTCCACCAGCTGGATCAAGTCAGTGAACCGCGTGTGTCCGTCGTCCAGACTGTAGAATAACTCCCCTTCGTCATCGTCCTAAAATGAAGCGCGCACACACACACACACACACACACACACACACACACACACACACACGCACACACACACACACACACACACACACAGACACACAAATACAGGAGTCACTTATATGACATAGGATTGTAACTGGCTACAAGTTCTTTTAGGTAGATTAATTAAAATCACTGTAGAACACAGTAGTCTGTACTCACAGGTAAGATCTGAAAGTGTTTGATTTTCTGCATGTGGCACAGCGACAGTACAAATGTCTTGGGGTTGCTTTGACTGTCCCTCAGAAGAAATACCCTGAAAAAAAAAAAAAAGATGGAAATCAAATGGAAACATTAAATACATTTGGTTTCTCTTGTGCAAGATATTGAAATGTGCCTCACAAAAAAGGTATCAGGCAGAAGGACTATAAATAGTTATTGGTACCTAAAGATCAAGCACTAAATGTGAAGTCTTCTTACCCATCAATAAGACCCTGTTGAGTGATTAGACGCTGAGCCTCGTCCCGAGACAGTTTGCTGTGGAACCAGGACTGAGCCAGATGTAGGGCTGGAGAACAAACACAGGCAGATTATGATAGATTACAAAATGTGAATTCCACTTTTGTATGAAAAGTAAATTAAAACAATTTCAAATTGTCCCACACACCAATGTTTGACAGAGAGTTCTGTGATGTAGATGGGCTCCCATGGCTGCTCAGGCGGTGACAGCTTTTCCTCTATGGAAGACATGAGTAACAGTCACAGTGTTAATTGAAGTCATGTTAATGCAAAGACAATGTATGCCGTTCCTCTTGCCTTTTTTAAAGGCAATAACCTACGAGGTGATGACTTTAGTAGCTTTATTTTGTCTTGTTAAGCATGATGTCGAGGCTTTTTCCTAAACATTTTACATACTTTTTTAAGCTCATTACAAAGAAAAAGAACGAGAGAGAGAGACTACTTGATAACCCCCAGTTAATTATTCCTCCAAGCATATAGCATGTGGAAAAGTCTCTGTGCTTTCACAGGTAGGTCAAGTTTAGTAAGTGATACCCTGACTCACCCTCCATGACAGTCCCTCCTCTACAGCCACAGACATCACCTCAGACGGGTTCTCAATCACTCTGCTCTTTTGGCCCGAGAAGTCCATGGCCACAAGTGAATTCTCTGAGATGCTTCTCTGAAATTGCACACAAACATTCACATGAGATGTTTGTCTTGATTGTGTGACTTTACGTTTACTTAAATCATGCCTCAAAAAAGTTTTTTTTTTTTTCACGTTTGATTTTCTTTGTATACTGCAGAAAGAGGAGTAGTGTGACTTTTGCTTTCTTGCAGTATTGTATTGCCATCTAGTGTCTGAGTAACATGACTCCATCTTCATCATTTCTAGATGATTCCAGACAGAAAACTCCATTGAAAAGGGATTAGAGGGGCTTTGAAAAGAATGACACATGGGCACATTTTAGTCCTTTAAGCTGCCATAAAGTGAGTGGCTCACTGCACACACTCAAGAAAATTCCTCTTATCGGGATTACCGAGATGCATTACCATGTATGTTCCTCCAACACCTACTTAGCTCGCAGTTTACCGAATAGTAAAGACAATTTACCGAATAGTAAAGACAAAGTAAACAGAGGCTTTCCCAGTCATCTCACCCACTCTGATCCCACTTCCATTATGTAAATACACCTATCAATGCTTCTAAACATGTTACTTAACATTGTGTTCAAACGCAGCGTTTTAATTGCAGTGATCCTATGCAGCCATTTTCTCAAAGTCGCATATTTAGCTAAATCTGTCAGATTGCAGATTCATGTTTCCCCCTATCTGTAGCTAATCCTCTTGGCAAGGCTGTTTGTCACATATGACCCTTCGACAGCAGAGAAGAGGTGATGAGTTGTTGAATCTGAGAGCAGCTGATCACGTTGTATTTTTAGAAAGCAGAGGGCTCATGAACATGTCCAAAAGCCACTAATAGATGCTGTTCACTGCGGTGAAAATACTTCCAGCAGAGTCAGAGACTATTCTTGGACACCAAACCCACATAAACACACCTAAGGTGCCTCATTTGTCCTATGTAATTCTATCACCACACTTCTATGTGTGCGCCTGGGTTAGCTCTAACATATTTTTAACACATGAAAATGTATTTTTAAAGCTGCACTAATTGATTTTCTTTTGGTCACAAAGGGGCACTGGATTGATCTAGTAAGCAAAACTTTACCACACATCCAACACACTTGAAGCACTTGGGCAGTAAGTTGTATTTCAAGCCATCTGATGAATCTAATAACATTCACTTGTCTTTTAGATTTCTCCACAGTAACTGCTTAATACTCTACCATGTTCCTAATCCAGGTTGCTAACATTATCAGTAATTTGTATATGTTTATAAAAAGTTGCTTTATCACAGTTTCACAGTTTTTTTGGCAACCTACTGTTGCTAGAAACTAGCTGAATGAGGGCAGAGATTGTCGAAATTGTGTGTGACGCTTACAGACGCCTCAAGTGTTGAGCCATTGTGTTTGAGCTCACAGTTAGTTTGTGCCTTGTTTCCATAGTGCACTGATGTTTTTATACTAAAGTGTAAGAAAGTTTTGATCTAATTAAGTGAGGATTTAACTAAATTTAGTTAAAAATTTAAATATTTAGAGATCCTGTGAGGAACTTCTGGGTTATGTCACCTTTAGCGACCCCCTGTGGACAAAGTGGGAAATGTAAGAGAATTTATCTTTTCCATGATCTTGTCCTGTAAATATGTAAGTAATATTATCTGACAAAAGAAAAATCTTATTTCAAACGCCCAATGTGCAAATCACAAAAAAATCTTTGGTGTGGAGAAATTATAAAAAATCAGCTTGGCACCTACCCCAAGACAGGGGCAACACTCTTAAAAAATAACTATATAGAAATAATGAATCTTCTCTCTGATGGACTTGTTTGCTCTTTAAGGTCATACAGAGGCCTAAGTATTAATTTCTGTCTGTTTCATCATTGGCTAAAAACTCCTCACATGAGCTTTAAAACTCTATATTATATATATTAAGATAAAAGTCATACCCTCGGCTTACCATCGGTGAAGCTTTTTGTTTCTGATGTGGCTGAATAAAGTTTTGGTACAGTTGCATCCCATACTGAAACAAAAGAAAAATATCACATTTTGAAATTCTTTGTGTTCATTTTTCATTATCCTCAGTTGTCTGTGGTCTATAGATGAAGAATGGCAAATACAAATAGACCACAAGCTGTTGTGCTTTACTGTAAATTATTAATAGCCCTGTAGGAGAGTGACTAATGCTCTAAACTGTATCCAGCAGATATCCAGACAATGAACACATGCTGCTTCTTTAAAGAGTGGGAGTGCTAATCCAGCAACACTCAATAGTTTCCCTTGACCTCCCACCAAAGCTAAATCTGATTCAAGCACTGACTCAGCATTCCTCCTCTTAGACATCACCCGCAGTTAGTGATCAGCAAGCCAACCTTTAACAAGCGCATGGCGGTGATCCAGCAGGTCCTGGTCTGTTCATCATCCGCACAAAGCAACTTCAAGTCTCGGGCTGAGCTACACTTTGTGGGCTGTAAAAAGAAGTCACAGGGATACAAAAGTGGATCAACATGCTGGGAATCAATACTCTTCTGCTGCTTCTTTTGTTCAATATTGGCATTGAAAGAAAGTGAGGGTACCTTGACACAGAAGCCATAATCTGTAGGTGCTCCATGAAGTTTTTTGGCTGACAGCATTGTGAAGACATCACTGTCACTAAAGTCTGCAATGAACTGCAGATGCCTTGGTTCCTGTACAGCAGAGAGAGGTCATGAGAAAACAAAAGAAAAGTACTGATTTGAACTTTCATGAAACATCAAATCAAAGTTTTTGGCTCCCCACAACACTGCAAATCTGTTGTGTGTATGATGAGTCTTTGTGTGCGTGCCAGTATTTAAAGATAGAGTCAGTAGCTTTTTCCTATGTGTGGTGGTGACTGTCTGCAGAGACCCTGTCCTCTGTCTGTATTTACGTGTTCTGGTTTGTTTTGGTTGTCTCGGGACGTTTCTGGGGTGTTTCCCCCAGCCTATGACAGCGTGCCGGTGAGTTTTGGAGCGGATTCACAGCAATTTGACGCGATTCAATTTGACGGACGCGGACATAGCGGCAAAGAAGAAAAATATAATCATAGTGATGCAAAACGCCAAACAGATACAGTAAAGCTAATTCAAAAACGAGGGTCAACCTCGGGTGGCTTTCAACCACGTTGGCCTGCTTTTTGTTGGACAGGCAGGTGCCAAACACCAGTGCTTAGCTTGTGCTAACATGCGGTATCTTGTAGTGTGGGTACAAGCAGTAAACATACACGCTTCATCCTGCAGTGAGTGTGGGCTTCTGCGGGCGATGAGCCCAGGTGGAGGGGTCCAGTTTGAATGTTGTGTTTACAAGCTACAACTATGCTGACTCTACCTTATGCAAACTTTATTTCTTCATGCGTAAAAAAAAAAATAGGCACATTCAATTTACATGAATTCAGAGAATCATACTGGCAGTGTCTGAAGCCTCCTCTCCCTTTAAGTCACTTTGAATACTGACAAAGTCCTTTGATTGGCTGTTTAGTGCGACCCCTAACACATTATTTAATGAAACAAATGAAACTACTTTGCCATTAACTGTACACTTTGAACATATTAATGTTACAGTAGACATACAAAGGTATGTGTAGGGAGAGCAGAGAGCAGCACCTTAAGTAAATTTTGAAAATGTTTGTTCACACAGCTGTTTCAGTGATCGTACCAAACCAGCCAATTAATGGTCCTGACAAACTTTCAAAGTACACCAATGAAATGAGGAGATTAGTCTGCCCCTGTCGATTCCATACCATGTCTCAACTGTCTCAAAAGTCATCTTGATAGGGAGCCGGTTAGCCAAGCTGTTAGGTCTATGCCCAATTTACAGTGGCTTTAGTCCCTGGGTTCGACTCCAACCCTCAGCTCCTTTACCACATGGCACACCACTGTCTCTATCGGATTTACTACTCTGTTCACTGTCCTGTCTCTCAAATAAAAGCATAAAAAGCTCCCCAAAATGTAATTTGATGAGCATTGGCCAGTGTAGAGAGCGCTTGTCACAGACTGATGCTTAAAGGGACCGCAGTTGAGCATGTGGAGCTCCATTGAATATTCTGTTCTGCACACTTGCATCCTCTTTACATAAGTACTTTTTTCACAAGCATTATAATACATTTAGTACTGCTTCTGCATTTTGTTTTAGGATTTGGATTTAAGTAAACAAGAAATAAGTTTGTTTCTAGAAAAGACTAGTAAGTGTTTTAATTAGAAACAAACCAGCAGCTAAAACTTAACAGTGGAAAGTGAAATCAAACTTAGCATAACGACTAATCATTGGGCAGAGGGCTCCTACTCATTAAGGACTCCGCTGGAGAACATTTTATCTTTACAGTGCACATTTAGCTATAAATTCTCCAGTTTTAGCTAAGCTTGAAATCTTTCACTCTATCCACTATAATTGTGACAACAAAGCATATAAGGTAAAATCATAGTGTTAGATCATTCTCCCCCCACCCTTTGTTTTTAGATGATGGAGATATAAGAAGATATTTTGATAGGTATTGTGTTAAGGCAGTATTATCAGCCAAACCCCGCCAAAGATAAATTTCCAAGAAAAACACGGCACAAAGACTTCCATTGTTCTGCTGTTAAGACATTTAACGTTCCCGCTTCCTTGTTTAAAGTAATGCCACAGCCATTAGTGTCGGTGCTGAGTGACTCGCTATGTGTCTGACTGAGACCACAGATGAATGGTAAACCTGCAAGAGTAAAAGTGGGCACCATACCAAAGCTTTCCTGCAGTCTACAACAAAAGGTCTACTGTTTTAGGAACTGAAGGCAGTTGAGAGGTGGTTGTGTTGGCATGGCTGGTGCCGGGGTATAAGCTTCACTTGTCAGCAGCGTTGAGAGTTGTGTTTCTGCCTGGCTGATATGCCGGCTGACCTAAGGAAAAATCAAGCTCAACCTGTTCCACTGCCCGCTCACTGCAGGAGGGAGATATATACAGAGGATGAACTAATGACCTCATAGTGTACAAACAGAGTGAGAGGAAAAGTAGATGAACCACTGTCGAGCACAAAACTAATGTTACAATGTGTTTCCAATTGTTGTTTTATTCTGTAGAAAAGTCATTTTGTTTTACTGACCTTGGAAGTTCCCTTGTTGGAGAAATAAAGCCCTGACCGCCGCAGGACAAAATAAAACTTCTTCCATGACTTCCTGCTTTGCTCTTTGGCATGGAGGTGTCCATGTAGCTCTGGACATGTGCTGGAGTTGAGAAAGGTCTGTGTTGGGTAGAGAGATATTTGTACAATGTTGGGTGTGCGCACTAGATTGTTAATTTAACACAACATATTTGGATTATAGTTGAGAGCCTGCAGAGAGAGAGCACTGATTACGTACAGTAGAGAACTTGATACCTGTATAAGCTGAGAGTCATCCACCATGCCATTGGCTTCACTGGATATGGAGATCATGTGATCTGGGAAGAAGTCCTGCCAATATGAAGCAGAAGCAACATTAGTTACAGTTTTTAAACTCAGCAACCAACACATTATTTGAAATACAAGTTTCTTGGTGAAAAATGATGTGTATGACCCCATCGCCAGATTTAAGGCATAATTTGAACACTCACCAGAGGTTTCCTGAAGAATTCATATTTAGCAAAGTTCTTCCTGAAGTACAGCCGGCAGTCAGCGTCCACTCCCCAGCCTGAAAGCACCTCCATAACAGACTCATGGTCTTCAATGGTTCTCTCTAGTAAAACAATAAGGAGAGCAAATCAATGACCGTTTTTCACAGCCCATTGCTTGATACATTTAGACCAAGTTAAGTCATTTAACAACATACGTTTGAAAGTCTTTAAAATCACTATACAGTAGTTTAGGCAAATCATTTCCTGGCAAGAGTATAATATGCTGCCTTACTGCAAGGCACGGAGTTTGATTATTAACTTTACATCAATGTGTAACCTAGTTAAGCAGTACAACATTAATATTTCCCTAAGCCTTACATTGATTTTTGTATTAATGGATACGTTTTCTGTTCTGGCAGCTATGCCAAGTGTTGACAACTGTAATAACAAGTTGTGATTTACACGGCTAATAAAATCATTCTGAAGAAATTCTTTATACTTGACTTCACTAAATAATAACTGATCAACTATGGTCTTTATGTCTAAATCCTGAGGGAGGTGGGAAAAAAGCAACCTACATTCTACAGCTTCAGTGCTGTAAACACCATTTATCTCCATACGCTACGTTTTTTTCTGAATGGAAAAAAAGAGCCCAGAGCTGTGAAACATAACATTGTGAAATGATTTAATAATATGATAAGAATATATCTAGGTATATTTACAGAGGGAAGTTTTGTTTGTCCAAAAAGGGACTTTGTTTCATGAATTGTAAAAGTGAAAAACAGGTAACTTATAGTGTTGTAGTACAAGAACACTTTTTGAAGATATCGGTCTCGTCTCAGAATTGAAAGCATTTTTACCCAAGCTTGTCTCGATCTCAGACTGGGCGGACTCCGGATTTTAAAGACTGGTGAAGACCACCACTGAAAGGCAATTTTTCCTCGTCATTACTGTGATTAGAAGGAAAACGGCCCTTTCTAAAACAACGAATAACTTCAATCTATTCATAATTAGATTTTTATCCCCCGGTTACGGCCATAACCTTTCCTTTGTTACGATCTCTTAATGTCTTGGTCTTTGTCTCGGAGCACTCTGGTCTCGGGTATGTCTTGGTCTCGGTTAGGGTGGTCTTGACTGCAACACTAGTAACTAATACCTAGATTCTTAAATATTGGATATCAATACAATGTGTTTCTCATTTAAATAAACATGAACAACTGTATCAGAACAGATGGATGAATTGTAATGAATGCATTTTGTGAATTATCTTATGTGTGTAAGTCTGTGAAAATGCAGTCGAGAAAACCTTCATGCACTCCTTCTCTCCCCTCTCACATCAGCCTTAATCTATCATTGAGTACAATGTGCACATATCAATATTGACATCATCATCACACCACCTACTGCCACGCCTCCTTTCAAACCAAGCAAACCTCGCCCACAGGACTAACAGCCCACCCATCACATGACTAATACAGTACATACTATAAATATGTAAAAATATAGTTTGCTTTAAAATTTACACTCAACCCATACTGCCTCATCATTTGATTTTTTCTTGTAATGAATGTCACATTAAATTGAATTGTGTGTATTTATTCAGAGGTGTTAAACTTTGATAACGAGCTAGACATGAAGTTTTAACATTATGATGTTGCAGGTTAATAGTAAAAAATAAAGCCAATACTGACATCACCACACAGTAAAAATACAACCACACAAAGAGTTCCTTTATTTGTCCAATAAGTTGGTAAAGAAATACAAATAGGATATTGATCCTGACACATTTAAGATTTGACTTTCTCATAAAATATATACATTTGTAAGAACCTTAAATTCTTACCTATTCCCAGGTGGGAGAGGTGTTCAAAGAGAGTCCAGCTGTGGTCATCGATGCAGTGGTTCTTTAAAACAAACAGCTGGCATACGTCCCGTGCTGTGATGTCACTGGGAACCTCCACTGCTCTGCTGGTGTTATCTTCATTATAAACTTTGATTACCTGCAAGAAGAAAACGCTAAATCAATGACCATTTTAAACTCACTGCAGGGTGTAAAACTTTTCACCTACAAGGGAGTACAAGCAGAGTGGTGTTTTTGACTTGAGGCAAAGTATCAGACAAATAATTCAGTTTGAACCACATACACCAGTTAGACAGCCTGTGTTTTCTGCAGGGGAATAAAATAAGAAAACATGAGTTTTTGAAAGCTTAAAAAGGAGAGACATGTAAAGATTTAAGATTGTGATGAACTGAAATCTTGCAATACCACATTGAGCAATCCAACAATGAATCTGGAAGTAAAACTCACCCCCCTGTTCAGATCCAAACAGAGCTCTAAGTTTGAGCAAGCTCTGTAGCCTTTGCATGGCCGAGCGCACAGCATTGCAAGAGAGAGCTTTTGTAAGAAACGTAAAAACAAGCATCAGACAGCACAGTGAGAGTCAGCCTGCCAGCAGTGAGCCTCTCTCTCTCTCTCTCTCTCTCTCTCTCTCTCTCTCTCTCTCTCTCTCCCTCTCTCTCTCCCTCTCTCTCTGCTCAGCACTGCAGCCGAGCTGAAAACAGGCACTGCCTCTTTGCACAGCGCTGTCGTGGCTCCACAAATCTGTATCGTTAGGTCTGATACCAAATCTCCTGCTGCTTTCTTCTGCACTAAGCGGCATGAAGTCAGAGATCAACCCGTAGACGATATGTGCACTTTTACAGCAGTGTGACTGCAATTTAACATGTCCGAACAAACATGTAAACATCTGTTGCACCAAGGCAAAACTGTAACATTTCTGTTCACTTTTGAACACTGCAAGAGTCTGAAGAGAGAGAGAGAGAGAGAGAGAGAGAGAGAGAGAGAGAGAGAGAGAGAGAGAGAGAGAGAGAGAGAGAGAGAGAGAGAGAGAGAGAGAGAGAGAGAGAGAGAGAGAGAGAGAGAGAGAGAGAGAGAGAGAGAGAGAGAGAGAGAGAGAGAGAGAGAGAGAGAGAGAGAGAGAGTTACAAGGTTAAAAGGCTCCAATCCAAGAGTCTGAAAAGAGAGAGAGAGAGAGAGAGTGTTACAAGGCTCCATCCAAGAGTCTGAAAAGAGAGAGAGAGGGTTTCGAGGCTCTAACCCTCTCTTGCATCGCACTCACACACCCACGAGTATAATGCCCTGCAGGAGCCCACAGAGCAATTACAAAGGTGCTGCTTAAATGTAATGCTAGTTGAGTAACCTCAGTCCAAAGTTTATACAGGCAGGTGTCTCTTTTCTCTCAATGACTTCTATTTGTATTCTAAAGCCAGGCAGCCTGACTCCTTTTGTGGTCAGCGCTCAGCAGGGCTGAGGATTGAGCCCTCAAGGAGCCTACAGCAAATAGGAGTCTCCAGCTATGACATCACCCCTCAGTGTAAACCATTTAGTGTTTAATCTGCCCGCCTGGAGCCTTACAAGACAAATATCTTTGTTTGTGGATGTCTAACAAAGATGAGGGCCTACTTTAAACAGATTACTCCAGCTGCCAGTGTTTTAATATGGCTATAATTGCATCATTGCACGGCAACTTAATTATATTTAATCTTCCTGAGACAAAAAGTCGACACAGCAGTGCAAAATCATAATTACCGTAAACAAACCTTTGATTAATAAAAGGTACTGTATCTTCTGCACCAGTGTTGATAACTGTAACTAGCAAGACCTTGAGAGTGAAATTGCTGTGAGGAAGTCTCTTCCAGAGAGCTGGCCAAATCAAATCATATAGGCATCATATTTCAGCAGGAACAGGGGAGGGTTTGATAGAGAATGAGGAAACCTTTTTGCTGCATTAGCATGAATGATGTACTAAGTGTTTGCAAGCTGGTGTCTCACCAATATCTGTTTGTAGTCTAAGAACGCTTAAACCAACAATGGAACCAAAAATGGATGAATGACATTCAATTTCATCTGAAAAACGTAACTTCATGACTGCAGCATGTACATTGTGACATCAACTATATCAGGCTTTTCACATAAGGAATACACTGGATCATTGTTATACAGATGGGTTTCAAGGTCATACAAATGTCCTAAGACACATTTAAGTTTATTAAAAAACAAAAACATGTCAACCCAGAAGACCCTAAAGTAAGAGTTAAATGACATTAATGTCCACAAAAGCTGTTTTCTACGTGCTTCATGAATGACAGCTTCATGGCTCACTGATCCTTGTGACAAACTGAAGACTTTTCAGAGGAATAACTTCTTCACCACATTTCTGCTATGAAAAAAGATGGACCTCATGGCAAAACAAGCAGAGCAGTTTCCTGCGACTTTAACGACTGTCTCTACTGTTACTGTTACAGCATTACTATTTGGTAAATATGCACAATTATCACTGAGTGTATGGTGTCAAAAAAGTACAAATGAATCTTGTAATAGATTGTTTTATGAACCTAGCTGAGGTCTGAGTCATGCAGAAATGTGTCAAATGTTGCTTCATACAAAACTAATCCACGTTGAATCATACAGAGGTGTACAATCGTGTACTTAACATTCAGAATATTTATTCAATCAAATACTTCCTTCATGAAACGGACTGTTGTTTGAATATTTTGTAAATATTGAGTATGACATATTTAAATCATACTGTACAGAATTTCAGCATCATGATTGTCAATTAGCAACAAATCCTACGGGACAGCAGATAAACAGCATATTAAAACTTAAAATGCAGATGATTACATCTTCCCCTAACCCAAAAAAGAAAAATACAAACTCTTATGGCAAACATACATGTAAACAGTACAAACAACAGACAAAAACATTAACGGCAGAATGTAATAAACGAACGAATGGATGTTATCTTTATTCATCATCTTTCAGACCCGATGATTGAAAACTTTGACTTGCAGATACTGTTGATCACTGGTTAAGAGTTTCTAATGAATGGCCAAGGTAGCATACTGCGTAAACAGCTGATGTCCATACCTGTATCAGTGAACAGAGAGCTGCATTCATCAGACAGTAACCCTGATTCACAGGAACACACGCTCTCACCTGAGAGCCTTCATGTCTGCCACGTCGTGTCCGTCAAGTTTAACGCCTACGTTTCATCATCAAAAAAACTAAGAGTTTTACCGGGAGAGTTAGCAGAAAATTCAAGCTCCTAAAAGGAAATAATGGACAATATAATGATTATGGAATCCTAATTATTATAATAAATATTATCATCTGAAATATATAATCATAAATCCTGATACTTCTGTGATAAGTTTATATTAAAAAAATCAATCCCACTGTCAGGCTCTCAGGCGAGAGTTTGTTAAAGCGAGCCAGATTCAACATACTCTATTGTCAACTCGACTGCCCATTTGTAGAGTTACTTCTCTGTGATGAGGGGAATAGAAAGGAGAAGATCTACAGAACATCATTTACTGTGCTGCAAAGGCCTTTCAAAAAAAGCAAAAGACTCTGAGCCAGGAGGAGAAAATCCAGACATCAAGCATTAATCACCACACACAGTGCTGTAGGACATAAACCTCTCTATTAGACCTTCTTATCTCAAGGACAGGACAGTGTGAGCCATTTTGCCAATCAGACCGCTCTGGTTTAACCTTGAACTGCACTCCTACAGCTGCAGCTATCTCTGGTGAGGAGGTGTCTATCTCTGCCATCAGAGAAACGTCCTCCCAACTCCTCACTGTAACAACGCTAAAAAAAAAGAAGTCACAGCATCTTATAGGACTTTCTCTTGATGCAATGGATGCCTTAGCAGTTGATGCACCTACTACATTAATGGTGGGGACACAGTTCTAACTCCACTGGTCCTCTGAGTGCTGAAACAGAACTGGACAAATGGAAATACAAAGAAATAGGCCGACTACCACTTACTTTACGGAGCATTCGGCGTGCACCGAAGAGATTATGACATCCAAAATAAATAAGCTACACTATTAGTGATGATGGAAAGCTTTTTACAAGCTAACAAAGTAAAACTAAGCTTATATTAGGTATATTAGGTGTGACAGAAAATACACTTGAGTGATTGTCTGATTTACAGGTCAACTATCCTATGTCAAAGTTACCTGTCAAAGCCAGCTGTCATATGATCAAAGGCAAGCCGTTTAAAACGGGCAAGGCTCTGGCGTTTAAGAAATAATGTTACAATATATTGTTACTACGAAGTACAGTAGTGTTTTAGTACTCAAAAATTGGTCTTTGTCTAAAGACCAGTCGCCAGACCACTTTTTGAAGGTGTTGGTCTCGTCTCAGAATCGAAAGCATTTTTACTCTTGTCTCGGTCTCAGACTGGGCAGACTCCAGATTTTAAATCAAGGCCAGTCAAGACCACCACTGAAAGGCTATTTTTTTAAGGTCATAACTTTGATTCGAAGAAAAAGGCCCGTTTCTAAATGAACGAATAACTTCTATTCATTCACTATTTGATTTTTTTCCACCTGGTTACGGCCCAACCTTTGCTGTTTTACGGTCCAAGTGAGTGACACGCCCAGTGCACACAAGATGATGATTTTTCATCAATATTTATGGTCTGGGTCTTTTCTCGGTCTTACCCTGCCTCGGTCTTGGTCTTGGTCTTGGTCTTGACTCGGACTCAATCCCTAAATGTCCTGGTCTTTGCTCAGAGCACTCTGGTCTTGGGTATGTCTTTGTCTCTATTTTTGTGGTCTTGAGTACAACACTACTATCAAGATAAAGCTATGATTCTTTGTCCAGCATATGTGTTCCTTATTTAAAGAAACAGCGTGTTTGTCGTGAAGTCAGAGTGTACTTTTTTTCTGTTGAAATCTAACATGAGATTCACTCACTCACGACACCACATCACATCTGTACCAAACATTCATTCAAAGAGCTTGCGTCACAAGAAAGCTTCTTTTTAATAACCTTTTGTAATACCAGTTCAAACATCTAACGTTAGCTTTAGTATAAGTATGATATTGTAAACCACAAAAAAGAAACGTGGGTCTAGTTTGAGACAAAGTGACCCAAAGTGGCTCTAAAAAATATCTGAACCATCAGCAACAGAGCAGAAACACTTCACGTATATAAAGTTAAAAACACAAAATAATGCATCATTATAAAACATTCAGATGATAATACAGAGGAGATCCATGAAAGTTTCCTACCCGCTTCTGCAGACAGAGTGGAGTGATAGCAGGCAAGGTGACTCTTCTGGCATGGAAATTCATGCTTTAGCTTCATGTGCACAATAAACTACATGAAGAAGATCCATACATGGTGACTACAATGAAAGATGAGGAACGCCTTTACGTATAATCATGATGAGTATTTAATAATGAAACTTTCAGGAGCTATAGAAAGTGTGTTACAGTGACATCCTTCACAATGATAGTGGGAGAATCTTGTCACGTCCCCCCCCCCCCCCCACATACAAACTCCTCCTTCGTCCTTGGGAATGAAGACGCGTTTTTTTTTCCACTTTTCTCTTTCTTTAGAACAGAAGTCCTACACAAAACTGTTAGAAAAAAAAAAGTTCTCACGGTGGACAGAATACAAACAAGGCCATAGAAGTCTAAAATACGTGTAGTCAAAGTATCAACTTTGTTCAGAGAAGCTGAAACACCCCACAGCATGGAGATAAAGACTTACCAGAAGGTCCAGATTGTTTTGCTTTCTTTGTAGCTAGACACTACAAGGCTATTTTTAGTTGATGACACATAATGCACTAATCTAAAATTACTGTTGTATACCTGATACAAAATGCTGTGTGATAACGGTTTGGAAAAGCTGACTTGTATGCAGTATTCTCTTTTGCAATTTTTCTTTTTTGACATTTCAGTCATATTTGCTGTTTCCTTTTAAACCCACTCTACTCCCTTTGTTTTCTACCTTTTTTAAATTCAGAAGAATAGATAGAAACACTTTTTTCATATACATAAGGTGAACAGTAATTGTTTAGATAGTGAAAAATCAAGGGCCCATCATTAACACACACTTTAGGTTTGTAATAGGCTTTCCTTTTTTTCTGCTTAATTAGTAAATAATGTATGTGTTTTTTTTTCTCTAGGGTTTGTATGTATACGGACACTGTATACCATCATTCTAACCCCATGTATGATGGCCCAAATGTTCCACCAGACACAAAAATAAAGTATGGTTAACAATCTAATCATTTCAGTCTAACTCATGTTCTGAATCTGAGTTTGTGTCAATATTCAGATAATGCTTCGGCTCCACCGTGTCATAATATAGTCATGTGATGTACGCCCTTTAAGAGAGACGGAGAGAGAATACGAAGTCCAAAATAGTTCTTACACCCACAGCCACAATTCACAACCCACATCTGTTTTACTGTAAGAATAGACAAAGGGGCCTTGTGCATGTAGGTGTGTCATCTCTGTAGGACACGCCCATTTTCAAGCCTGAGTCTTTACCGTTTAAGTGTCTGAAAATACACCTAACGACAAATAAAGTCAAATTTAATAAGAGCTATATTTTTGCTCAAATATACTTGAAAGAGTGTTCCTTTCTTTTTAGATATTCCAATGTGTTTAACTATTCATCTGGACTGTATGAAACTACAGTGGAGCGTTCTTTCCAGATATTACAGTAAAAAAAACATGTATGAACAAGGGGGCAGAAGATATCGGGTGCTGTGGCGGGCAGATGCCATTTCAGTAAAGCTATGAATGCATTTACAGAAATAGTAGAAGCAGAAACCAAGTGGTGAAGACCACACACATGCAAACTCTTCCAGCATTGCTATGGTACTACTGCATATACAGTTAGTTATACTGAATTTCAAAAGGTACATGAGTCTATTAGACTTTTGTCTCTGATAGTCTTAGAATTATACACAATCAGGTTATGATCAATTTCTCAGCTCTGAATCAAGATATTCTGGGCCAATCTTTGTCCTCTCTTTCAACTCATGAGAAAAGACAAGAAAGGAAGAACCTCCCTCAACAGGCTTCATGTTTATCTGGAAACACAGCACACTGACTTGTGAGAACACAGACCAGCAGACGCTGCTAGTTATCACACAGCTAAAATGAATTGGAATTAATGGAGCATGAGTGATAACAGAGTCTCCACAACTCTCATAACAAAGTCAGCTCCAGACACTTTGTCCTTGACCAGCGTTGATTCAATCAAGACCTCTTGCAGGCTCTGCCATGGGGGCAGCGGTGCATACAGTTTATGCAGGTGTGTATATATCCACCTCTAGGCAAAGGGGTGAACAGAAAGTCAATCTAAAAAAACACCCAGAAATATATTAAAACAGTGTAACTGGCAGAGCAAGGATGAAGCCAATCATGTTACAATTGTATCTGCTGACTTTTGTTCCCTTTAGGAAGAGCCTCCTCTCAGGGAACAAGTACAGAGCTCAACAGTAGCAGGGGATAACTCTTTAGGATATTCTCAGAGGTACGCGCAGTTAATGAAACATTTTAACTGTTAATCTGTTAACAAATACATCAACTTTGATAGAAGTTAATCACTTAATTCCATTATAATTAACTGAAGTTATTGAAATGTTAACCGGTATTATAAAAAAAAAAAAAAACACATCAGCATTTTGCAATTTCAATAGACTCAAGTTCTGAAGCCATGATGACTTTACACGTGTGTCTGAATATCTACAAATAATAGAAACTTTTTGGATATATCATAAATGACCTAACTCTACTTAATGTAGGTTAAGCAGCATTTCATTCTAGAATTGCCCAGGCCAGAGATGGACATTTGGACTCGATGTTAAATAAGCTCTGTAAATCCCTGACTCCAACAAGCAGTTTGGTTTGGTTCAGTACAATTTGGTAAAGTTGGGGGGTTCGCAAGGACCACAGATCAGGCCTGATCTATTTCAGTACTAGAAATCTCCCTCTTGAAATCCACAGGATATTTAAACATTGCCTGTTTTGTGTTTGTTCTTTATTACCGCTTTCGTACGGGAAGTGGCGATTCTTTTGACCAATCAAAGGACTGCAGTGTGTCTAGCTCCACCCTTTAGGGTCCCAGCAAAAGTGGAGCAAAATAGTAGAACGGTACAGATCGGTTAATATGGATGGTACAATTCCCAACTTCTGACAGTGGAAACGTCAACACATGCGTACTGTATCAAACCGAACTGAACCAGACCGCTTGGTGGAAACTGGGCTTTAAGTACAGGGGGCGGTATGCGCTGGCTCAGATTGTCCGCTATTCATCTTACCATGTACGTAAAGGGAAACTGAATTTACCAGCACTTAAAGGTTTTGATAATATTTTTTTTAAATTAATGTCCATATAAAAATGTAAAATATAAATAAAAATGCCCAGCTCTTGATATACTGAGGGAACAAAGTCTGTTGCTTTTCTTTGTCAGTTCAGAATGTAAGCTGGCAGCATTAATATTTAACCCACTGTTGTCTTAACAGCTGCTGAGAATCAGTCATAATAGTAGCAGTTTAAAGTGACATTAAATGGAAATACTTAATATAATGTAACTAAAGCTGATATTTAAAAAGGTAAGGTGAGGTAAGGGATGCATTCTCCCTGACTGCCTGAATCCAGATAGGTCTGCATTTTTAAGTGTATTCACACAGTACTTAACGCAGTCGGCATCTGATAAGATAAGAAAGGGGATATAAACACACCTTTTTAATCTGTGTGTGTGTGTGTGTGTGTGTGGGTGTGGGTGTGGGTGTGGGTGTGGGTGTGGGTCTGGGTGTGGGTGTGGGTGTGGGTGTGGGTGTGGGTGTGTGCGCGTGCTACTTTGATATGAATACACATTCTGTGTTTGACCTATCAGACTGCTCTCACGGTTTCATGTCTGAAGGTTTACACATGACCCTGGTCTGTAGCTTTCACTCTGCCCATCACAGTTCAACCTGTAAGTATTGGAGGATCTTATGAATCTTCTTTATCTTGAAGTCAAAAATAACCATGGCAGTGTTAGCCCTGCCATTCATCACTAAACAGAACAAGGGGGTCAATGGTGTCACATTTACCATCTTTATTTGGTCTCACTAGTAAACAGTAAAATAGTGAAAGAAATTGTTTAATCGTTGGTCAACTAAATGTCTCTTAATATTGACCATAGAAGTTTGTTAAACATACATTTTTACAAAATCTAGATGGTCATCTGATGGGACATACTAAATAGAAATCTTGGTTCACTCAAAAGTTTGACCAAGCCAAGCAGTATGCTTCATAGCCCTGACAGGAGCACGGTATCAAAGCCAGACGTTGTGGGTTTTAGAGCTCAGACCAACAAAAAGATCATTTTATCCCACATGACTGTCTGTCTGAGACTGGTAAAAGAAAAGCCATGGAGAGAAATAAAGGGGCTGCACGTGCAGCTCACATCAGATGACTTCCTATATATAACATACTGTCTGCTGGGCACAAGGAATGGAAGTTATGTGCAAAGACTACAGAGCATGACTTCTTTTTCTTACTCCTCTGATTAACATATTAATTGATTATTATTATAATATTGCGTTACAATTATGAATTGAATTTTTAAACCACACATGTACAATGGCATCTATTGTTTCCAGAGCTAAAACAAAAATCCCTAAAACTCCTCTGCTACTATGACTGGCAGTGTTAGGTCATGTACCACATGTTTGTGAAATTCTAGTTAAAAGTAATTAATCACATCACACATGACTATTTGTTAGTAAGCAGCTTTATGACAAACGTTTTAGAGGTTGAATCGAGGGAATAAATGTTCTATGTCTTATTTGTGACCCTGAGGACTCTTTTACATCTGCAGTCGAAAAGGACTCAAACTTAGAGGGAAGAACATGTTGCATCTGAAATAACATCTCTGCAGGAGCAGGCATTTCCTCTGAGTCATATGGCTGAACTGAACACTCAACACCGTCTGGACGCAGACTGTCTCTGTGCTTGTGGATTTGGTAAGAGTCCAAGCATGACTGCCCACTATATTCCTGGAGAGTGGAGGCTGTGCCAGCTACTTGGACTTGCTTTAAAAAACTGTTTATTTTGCCATTGTGTCATGAAGATTTGCCAGTTCTTCCATGATGATACGTTTGAAGATATATCAACAATGAATTAACTTTACAATGACTAACTGCCTGCAAGGCTGGTTTCCCAATCGTAGAAATATATAGAGCGTTATCATTTAATGCAAATTGTTGTGTGATTGTGTCTGCAGTGACAGGGTTTTGTGGCTGAGCAAACTCTTGGGTTTTGCCAGTGAGCGTTTATCCAAACTCAAAGCTGCAGCAGGATGTTAAAGTGATCTCTAATGTAATGGTTATATGTCTGAAACAGTTGAGGAAGTATGTGAGACATTTGGATTTGTTCAACCTGCAAAATAATCTGTTCTTACTTTTATAGGTAAACTACTGTTCGTTCAACAACTCTCACTCAATGTATATAGATGTTCCTGGAATGTGTCATCATTTATTGGCCAGTATGGCGATTAACACACGGATCCAGATTTATGATTTATGAGCCACCCCAGAGAAATCAACCTATTTCTTCTTGCTGTTTTAGAGTGACTAAGAGAATTTGGCCCACATCGGATGACAGGAAAGACCATAAGCAAATCTGTCAATAACATAAACGTAAATTGTTTCTAGGTGCTCCACATGATTTCAGGTTAGATTTCTTTCATTGCATTGACCCAAGTCATCACCAGGTCATCACAACAAATGTTGCAAAGGCTTCAGCACTAAAAGCAACATTATATAGGTTTTTTAGTTCAGTGCGCTTTGGCGCCCACCGAAGGTCTCTGAATGCAACTGCACTGTTATGCCTACCCCTCACAGACAACGTGCATTTTTTGACGAGCAGAGGAAGGAGTTGTGAGAAATCAAAAAACCATGGCAACTGACAAAGTACAGTTATATTACCTGATTTTGCACAAATATGATAGCTTTTACAGCCTGTTGTAGGGTAATCTTTTAGCGTAAAATGAATTTTATTTATTTATTTTTATACAAACTTGAGACATAACTTGGGTAAGATTTCTACACCCAGTAAGATGCTTAACATGAGACAACAATGACCTGGTTTACATTACAGCAAACATCGCAATCTATTATTAAGAATATCTGCAGGGATGTACACTCGGCCCGATCACTCTCTCTTTTTCTCTTCTTAGCTTCATTGAGCTAACAGGCTAGTACCATAAAGCTGTATACACTTCTCCTAAGAGATCTTCGGCACACTGCCAAACGCATATAGTGCCTGATGGCGAATGGGGAGCTCTGTTGACATGGGAGGGATGCTCTTCCCCTTGTTGAAAGTTATTGTACTATTGGATTTACTTTGAACTACTATTTTAAGGTGGAATAGTTACAATGTTGCTTAAAAGGAAGCTGTTTTTTTCAAACTAGTGACTGACGGTTTCTCTGTTTCTATCCAATATTCAAGTCTTGGTATCAGAAACCAGGTAAGGCTGGACAAATGGGGATAGGAGCATCTCTACTTCATATGCATTTAGGGATGTTTCTTTTGGAGACTGCTGAGATGGCATAAAAAAACAGGTTTCCCATTGACATAATGTGTCAGTCATGACTTAGTGGTTCTGTTATGGGAATGAACCATGACATTGCAAACACAGGGCTAACAGGGTGCTCAGATTAAACGGTTTCTCATGAGTAAAATTGCTTTAAAAACCTCACCACAACTCAGGAAAGCCATTAAAATCCAACTGTAGTGAAACATAAGTGTGTTATCAAGCCACCAAGATCTTTGAGAGGCCACAACAACAGATATGTTTTCCATTTTCTTAGCCAGCTAATTTTTTGATTTAAGCTTTACCTTAGTAAACAAGAATGTTATTTTCAGATCATTATAACTGATGCTAAAACTTCAATGCAAAGACACAGCAGTAAGCTAAGAGGATAATTTTCCTGTGTTGAAAAGACAGAGGGGTGGGTGAGGGGATGCATGCTGCAGAGTTAGAACAATGATGTCATTGGTTTCTTGAGTGCTACTGAAAGGAGGTCATAACCCTGTGACATGAGGAGGGTGAGACAAAAACAGCTGGTCAGTCTGACATTGTCCCTTTGTCTTCCATGTGCTGCTGCTGAACAGACAGAGTGAGGTGCAGGCACAGGCCTCATCAAAGAGATACAGATCACTTTAAGATTAGCTAACAGCTAAACATTGTTGCAGAGTGAGGTCAGCTGGGTGTCATTTTGCCTCTTAACCGCATCACTTGAGGATTACTCCAACAATTATTAAATAAAAATGCCAAATCCATGTAAATCCTGCCATGTCTTCACAATAGACTGATGAGAGCACAGGAGGATTAGCAATCACTCTCTAATTTCCTGATATAAAACCTTTAACTGAGTGAGCAGAGTAGAAGGGCTCATTTTAGACTTTATCAAGTGGAGACACTCAAGTTTCAGATAATCAAGCAGCCAGAATACAGTGCATGCAAAGGAAAATATGGCATTTTTTTTTTACCATACTACTAAAGAAATGTTTAGTACAACCGAAGCTCTACAGAAAAAAAGGAAACACAACTTTCTGTGTGTATTTTTCATTTCCAGCATGAAATCCACACGAGAGCACAGAGAAGTCTAATAGTGCTGATAGTCCGCTGTAACTGCTGAGCTCTGTAATTTCACGGTTTCCTATGAGTCATTGCTTTGAGCTGCCCCCTGCTACTGTACGTCTGTATACACAAATACACACATTTATACAGACACACACACACACACCACAAAACCTGAAGTCCATTTCAGTACACAAAACAGGGATCAACACAAGGAAATATCTAGGGGTTGAAAACACAAGAGCAATCTAGACTTACTTGAAAATGTGTCGACAAAATCCTTTTTGAAACCAATTATCTGTTGAAGCAGGCCCATATTTGTTAGCCCTTTGTGCGCTCTTTTTGGGGACTTGGAAGTAAATGCTGTATGTGCAAATCAATTACAGATAACTGCTTCAAAAAATTATTATTAATATGATCATTTTTAAGTTTGTTATAGAAAAAAATGTCTTGTGACTTTTACTCATGAAAGAGTCCAAGATGCCATAGCCTGAACTAACGCCAAAATAATGTGATTATTAGATTGCATGGGAACAAAAGCAGTACAACACTCTGGTGGCATGGCATTAACAGAAAACGCATTTCTAGTAAATGAATCTTATCTATAGTGATTTAGGGAGAAACATATTTAAGACTGAGATTTACATTTTTTAATTTCAAGGTAATTTACCATTCAGTAAACCACGCCTCCCCGAACTGTCATTAATGCATCTGACTCTGCATTGAATGTCGCTGGTTAGAATTAAGAAGCCTTTTGACTACTTATGTGTGAAATCAAGAACCCCATTGTTTCAAACAGTCTCATACAGTTAGGAGTGGGTAACTGATCACTGTTATCAACTTCAACAGCAACAGTAATTACAAGGTGCTGGGCTCAGTGAAGCATTTATTGGTGACGTAAGAAATATATCTCCAGGTAAATAAAACTGGCTTATCGAGTCACTTGCTTGTCAGTGAACTGGCCGTTTTTCAGCACCAGCAGGTATCATTCCCCACATTCAGTGCAGGACAAATCCCACACCCTGTGCAAAAAGCAAACATACTGTACATGCGTGGCTGTGAGCGCTAAGCCAAGTGTTTGCCCGGTAAACCGAGTAAAAAAATCGAATTTCAAATGCAAAATCTACAGGTGGCACCAGACATCACGTCTGGTTTTATGTTATCAACCAGTCACTGGATGTACAGTAATGTACAAACCTGGGATTGTTCAACTTATAAAATTTGGTGTGTGGATTGTCTGAATGTGCTGACAGCATTTTTTTTCTCCTCGCCGTGGCTAATTTACATACTCATATAACAGGTTCTATTATCCATATGCCCTGAAGTTTCAGACAAATCACAAGCCAAACATTATGTAAATATGAATTTATTTCAGCTCCAATATGACCTGCGGTTGTTTTCCTGGCACTCTCTCAATTAAATTTAGCATGACTATGCTGCCTGAGGAAGCATATGGAAATGGTTACAACAGAGGCCTTATTTTACAAATAATATTTTGTGTCACAAACACCCCCAAGTACTGTAAATGGAACACTCACCTGAGTTGCACTACTTTTGGTCCATGGTAATAAACATTCAGAGACAAGGGGGGTGATGGTTGAGGGGATAAACTCAGGAAAAGAGGAAGGATATGACTCCTCTCCCTCCTTAATACTCCTGCAGGCCAACAAAAACCAGGAGACAGAAAGAGAAAATAAGACATTGCATTAAATGTGGCTAGCCTTGTTGGGATCTTATTTCAAATCCTCTATGAGATACCAATGTTTACAAATGTACTTAGTTTGTCAGTCTGAATTCATTGTGTACAAAATGATGCACACATGAATGTCAAGTACTCAAAGTATCATGCTAGTTACCAGAAGCTTCAACGACACTTTATAAAGTAAATACAGAATTTACAGGTCTTGTAAAAATGTATGAAACTTATTGAGATTTTTTTTTAACAGACCAATACAAACAATAGATCACTTGTTTCCTCACAGCCTGTAGCTTAGAGAGCTGATGTATCATATTGCTGGTTCCTCTATTGTGTCGTTCCAATGTTGAGGAATGGGGGGTATAAATGGATCAGATAATAAACAAACTGACAAATATATCCGACATAAGGCGGCTTTCTGCACGGACCCCTCCTGCTCTCTACAACCAGATGACACACCCCACTCACCATCAGACTTTCAATAAGATGGCAGATAATGCGCATGTGAGCTTTCTCCTAATTTAACTGCTTTAATGTAAGTGGTAGCAGGATTTAGCAGGATGCATGATTCAATAAGTTTATTAGGCAAACAACTTATATATCAATCTTTCCGGGGAAAAAAAAATCTTGAACAGGTCACCTGCAGTACCACATTCGATCAATCATCAGGATAAAGCGGCACATTTTGCAGATGAGAGGGCCTCTGTTTCTGAAAAGCTAAAGTGCTCTGACTGACGCTTTCTTTACTGCTCTGTCAACACAGCAGTTACTGAGTTACTAATTATCTCCCGCAAACTAACAGGTGCTTGATTTGATTCCAGCTCTTTAACTGCACTGTTGAAATAATACGTTACACTTCATTGACAGCTGCGCTTGAGTCGAGCGCAATTGTGTTTACAGGTACAAAGTCTGCACTTCAACTTTAAAAAAAAGACCTCTGTCTTACTTCTGCAAACACAAAGAGTGCACTATTCTTCTGCAGGGCAGCTCAGGTTGTAAAGTGTAGAGTAAGAAATACTACATTCACTTTTGTTGCGTTCAAATGTCTCTGTATTGAATCTTAAAAGCAGACTAGGGTTATTCAGACCAAGTGTAAAGAAAACGAGTCATACCTGTTCCCCTTGCAAAGCGGTGTCCTGATCTTCTGGGCATTTGGTTGTAGTAAAGGAGCTCGCAGAGGGATGAGGGCTGGGCTGGGAAAGCCACTTACATTACCCCTGCCACTCTGAAAAATCTCTGCTTTCTCTCCGAGGCATCCAGGAGTGTGTATTTCATCCAGCGTGTTATTCATATCACTCATGTGGGTTAACTAAATCCAAGGCATCATCTGTAGCACAAAGAAGAAACGAGCTGTTGGACAGGAATGAGTGCAGAACACAGTTAGAGCAAGCAGTCTGGCTGGGCTCCTCTGCTCACAGCTCAGCAGAGCACACACATACACACACATACGCACACACACTCACTCACACACACAAGTCTCTCTGGCTCATCTGCTGCCCACGAGGCTGGCCCAGTGGGGCAAAACGATCCCTCCTACCCAAACATGATCCACCACAATAAAGATATTTTTAAAACAATGACTCCCTAGCAGACATCCTCGCTCTGACACAGCAGGGTACAAATAATCAACGTATTTATTCAGCCTCTTCTGGCCTTTTGTGAAAAGTTGTAACTTTAATTTTACTCCTTTTGTTTTTTGGGGGGGGGGTTTTGATATAGTCCCATTTACAACCTGGAGGGCAGGAAATGTGCACACAAAGCGCACTTACACAAAGGGGGTGTCTTTAGCTCAGTAATGAGTCCGGGAGGGGCGCCAGTACTATAAAACAAACTGTTCTTTTGTCATGGACTTCGCACAGGGATCCAAATTGCACTTTAAACTTAGTTCACTTCAGAAGGCATGTGGTTGTACATAGTGGCCTGCTGAGCAGATTGGTTGTGTTGTGGGCTGTGTCAGTCAGTGACAGGCTCCATGTGGGGGATGGTTGGGATGATAACATCTTTCTGAAAGGTAATGTGTAACAGAGGCTGACCATGGAAGGAAAGGCTACTGGAGATACAGACTAACAGGCAGCAAAGGGTTAAAGCAATTCCCCACTACACTAACAGAAGGCAAGGCTCACTTGATTACTATGTTACTATGAGAAGCTGGTGCAGTTGTGTTTTAGTGTACAATGTTGTATCTCAGAATGATGAAAGACCATGATTTTCTTCCTGAATCCTTTGTGGGGTGTGGCTTGTTTCTGAAAGGACATTATTAACTAAGACATTTCACTCTGACCTGCATGACCTGAGTCTTTTTCTTCTCCATTAATCAAGTCTCATACATATTCTGTGACAAAGCACCTGTCACATTAACACAGCTCTTTGCTTGGGTTACTCAAACACTTTCGTACTTAAATCACACAACATGAACACGAGATCTTTACCTCCTCCAAGTGCCAGTGTTAGTTTCTTGTGAGAGTAGTGGTAAGAAATAGGGCAGACAAAAGGTTCAACTGAGGTCCTAAAGTTGACTGATACAAGGACAAGGGAAGGGAAGAATGACAGAGCCAGAAATAACTGATAGCCTGGAACGCATTCTTCTGGTATCAGCCAATGCAAATGCTAATTACATTAGTGCAAGATGAATTATAAATGTATTTTGGGGACAGTGCTTTAAAGGGTTACACAAGTTGCCGTTTTCTAAAGTATAAGAATGTATAAAGAGGTGTAACTGACAGTATAATCGTCAAACGGATAAAACGTTTATACATGAATAGTTTTGTACCACAACCTACTTGATTCATTCCCTGATAGGAATGGCTGATGATTGTCATTGTCCACTTAACACTCGTATACTGTATTCATGACAGAAGCACTTTTGCTAAGTGCCATGAATGTCTTTATGGACACAGATTAATTGGTCTAATGAGGCACTGGTTGTTGCCACTGACCCATAGTAGCTCTGCTCCCAGCAGCACAACACAAAGAGTGCCTTCACTTAGTTTGCTGGCCTGCCTGGGCACTGTCTGCCTGGTTTTTAAGGGAGTACAGAAAGATTAAATACTTCACTATTCTTACATACAGTCCAGATGGAAACAGGGGAGCAAAGTACCCCCCGAAATCACTTTGGTCCTAACTTTTATAAAGTTACTTTCGCATGCTACCCCTCAACACAGCTCTGAACAGTTGTAGAGCATCAACCTCTCAGCTACAAGTCAAATCCTCCCCTTTGTCCATCCCCTTTCCATTCCTGAGTCGAAGCAAGCAACGAAGAGGCTATAAGAGGATCCCATGACCACCTTATCTCCTTCTGAGGATGATTTCAAACCACTGAGGAGGACTGACCCATGGAAGGAGAGGGGTTGACCTAGAGTTTGTGGCTTCCCTCTCCTACAGGCCTGATGAGCCTCACAGTTGAGGAAGGTGGAACTGCTGCTACTAAAAGCATGACGCAGCTTTCTTGCATGATTATTGTCATTCTGGTGGGGATCATAATAAATGTAACTTGACTTCACTCTGGACCATTGTACAGTGCTATGAAGTACTAATAGGGGCATGGCCGGGGAGAGACGTTATTTTTGTTGCAACGAGGGTGGAAATCTCTGTCTTGTCTTTGTTTGTCACAAACTGATCTGACTGATGTAACTTGTGCCAAATAATGAACATAATGAGTTTAAGTCGGTCTACAGCTGTCTGGCTTCTTGGCATCATGTACTCCATCCATCCAATGAAACGCGAAGTTGGCAGCATTTGTGCACTCTTTCGGTTGCCTTATGTGGAATGCAATGGAGCGAGGCTTAGCAGCTGTTGGTGGGGTGGTGGTTGGTTAACACTTGTGCTACAGAAGCGTCTTTACTGATGAAATCCACAAAGGCCTTTTTATAATGTGGCTCAACTGTGATCATGTCATTTCTATAACAACTTACAAAAATATTTGTTTGTGTATTCTAACTGGTAAAGAATAATTGCTGCTACTGAGCTTCCATTTCTGACTAAGCCTCAAGTGAATGAGTCAGTTCTGGGCATATCTTTTATTTTAAATGCAGAGTTTCGTGTTTAGAATTGTAGGCTACTTTCTTTCAAGTGAACTTTCATCCTTTTTTATAACTGACAGAGAGCTTTTTGAAAGCTTTTCAGACCAGGTAATGAAATATATTGTAAAAGAAATTCAGTATTTATTTTTGTGATCCCATCTAAAACATCTTATTGGGATATACAACCTGTATTGTAGTTAGTATTTTGTCTCTCATATGAATTCTAAATGTTACAAACATTGAAGGAGCAATTAAACCCATTGTGACGTCACAGTCAGTCGTGTATGTTGTTATAGTTATGACATTTCATTGCGGGTATCGTCTATTGGAGAGGAGATGACTAAGAATAACAGGATTAATTTAAATGCTTTGATAAAAGTCTACATTTCTACGGGATTTCATATTCGTAACCTTTATTTAAGAAAAGGAAAAGCCGCCCTCAGTGATGTAATAGTTTGAAGAGTTATCAATGATCATATTGATAGCTAAGTCTTATAAGTTACCAATGTGGTCCCACTCCAAAATTGGGAAAAGCTTGGTTACGGCCCCGTCGTCCCACCGTTTTTAGACAACGGGACATAAGCTGCAGTGTTCCATTTTCCAAGAATCGTTCGACTTATTTTCATGACATTTCGTTATGATTTGTAGCCTAGTTTAAGAAAAATAAAGGCTACGGGGGTAGGTTAGAACATCCCAGTGAAGGTCACTGTGCAAATTGAGTCCCTTGCAGTCCTTCCTGCTCCCTCTGCAGCACACACACTATTAAAGTTACCCATTTGAAATGATAGACTTATATACTCCTTCTTTCAATTCTTCCTACCTGTTGCCTCTTTAGGTGCATTCTCCCATTCAAACTCTGAAACGAATTCTTCGAGCCGCTGCTCCAGTGGGAAATGCGTGTCACTGTTCGCACGTGCAGCACAGGTGCTCTACTGTAACGTGTTTTGCGTCACAAACTGTGATCACGTTCTAACTGTTGTGTAACCTATAACAACAGGATGTGTTCGAAGGCATCCGAGTCCAGCAGTAAAGGCATGAACAATTAAGTAGTATCATATATGTTAAAACAAAAAAGATGACATTAACAAAGACTGGGGAAATGATACAAGTTTTATTTGTAACGACACTGTTAGACAAAAACAGGTGTGATGTGCACCATCAGTGTATTTCTGCATATAGCCACATTAAAAACGCTTACTTAAATATATTCAATGTATAATCTAAAGAGCATTTAAGTACCATAGGTCAGACCTGGTCTGTCCTACACATCCAGTATTTTATTTAGATTATACATCTTCTGAATAAACCACCAACAATATTATCACTGTGGAAATACGTCTAATAATTTACAGTATTGTTCTTATTTAACATTTTTATTCACTTATAACAGTAATGCATTAAATGCAAGATAGTCGTCACACAAAATAAAAGGAAGGCGTAAAATGATGCAGGTCAGCCATATTACTAAAGCACATGTGAGGAAAGAAACCAACATACAGTAACAATCAAAATACATGATTTTATTTACACTGTTGGAGGCTACCAAAAGAGGTCAAAATTAAGACAGTTTTTGCATCTGTGCAATCAGATAAAAAGTTCTGGTGAACTCAAAGTAGACAGGAAGACACCCCTCCTAGAAGAAAAAAAAAACATTGATTTCATGCATGTGCCAGGGTTACATGTATATGACATATTGCATAGAGCTGGATTTTTCTTACAGTAGATCCTAAATTGTCAGAAGAATTAAGGCACTGCTACGGACTGCTCTCTCCTTCCATTTGAACAATTCCACTCAAAGGTTGTGGCTGTTCCTCTATTCCCTGCAGAGTGGAGTCTTTGTCACCGTCCGGCTCTTTATTTTCACCGTCCTGTGATTTAAAAAAATAATTGAAACAATAAATGGCACTGAGGACTCACTGTGTGTTTTTTAACCTTCAGGCTAAATGTGTTGTTAAACGAAAAAGCATTGTTCTTAAACATTGTGGTACAAAGAAGCCAACAAATCAATTATGTACACGATATTAGGGGAATTTGCTCTTTATTATAGGAAGAATAAAATTGGCCTTTGCATTGTAGCATGACTCAACGGGTCTCTTAATTTGTCTGGATCGTGTGGTTCTGAATTTCCTGTTCTGCACACATTTTAACAGATTCTTGGAAAAACAAAACAATGTGCAACTTCTTATTTCAGAATGCTTTGTTTAGTATTTCACTACATACAAGAACACTTGCTGTGTAAGGTATGTGTTAGCTTTTAATTAAATAAAAAAGTGCACAGTAATCACAATCATGTATAAAATCGGAATTTTCTTCGGTTTACAAGTCTTTCCCTTTTTTTCTGTATTTAGATTTTTCTGTCAAAGTGTCCCAAAAAGTAATTAATAGAGGCCTTTTTTTCTGTGGCGTTTGAGTCCAACTGTTGTAGAAGGTACAGTTTCTCATTCCTTTTAGATGTGGGCAGAAAAAAATGTATATTAATCTAGAAAGCCCACATAATTTGCTGAACACTGCGCGCCAGGTGTCACACTAGAAAACGTGTTTTGTTTACTATGCATGATTTTTGCATTCTAATGTAGTCTACAGTCAAAACAGAAACCCTGTCTACACATCTCTGAAGCTTTGAGAGATGGGTAATGGACACGCTGGAGTTATTCTATTTTGTACGATGCACACTGCAAAAAAGTGAACATTTATGAAAAGGGTTGACATTTGGATAGGTGAGTTTTTAGTGGAGTGTGCACTACATTTCCACTTTGTCTCAACACCACCTCTAACCCTCCCTTTATTATTTTTCAAAAAGTTTTTAATCCTAAGCCATATAATGTTACTGCCTTTTAAAGGGTCTGATACAAGCCAATGGATCCCAGGAGCTGTCAAAGTATTCTGCTACTTTAAGGATTTCATAGAAATGTTTTTTTTAATGGCTGTCAGTGCAAAAAGAAACAGCACAGGGGTTGCAGAGGTGGTTTTAGTTTCACAGAAACCACAGCAGAAGTCGAATATATGTCACACTCTTGACCACTTTTAAAAACTCTGAGGTAAAACCATAAAAATGCTTTGATCAGCAGTGCTCTGCTACTCAGGCATGATTAAATACATGTGAGTAGAAGCATAACAAGTATGTTTGTGAGAAAATAGTCCTTTGGTTGCTTTGATCTTTATTTAGATATTAAAATGTATTGTAATGTAATCGTTTGCTTTGTGAACTTACCTTGAGCTTAGAGAATTCTTTTGACTCTATTACTGCTGTGGGACTTGTAATCGGGGAGCAGGGTGGTGAAGACACAGGCGACTGTGGTGATTTTGAGCCTTGGAATAAAGAGTTGCTTCTTTTCACAGCAGAGGACACCGCCTGGGCGAAGCGGGACGGAGTTGCGGGGGAGTAGGGCCTAGGGGCTGCAAAACTCCTTAGTTTTTCCAAGCTTAACCCCGAGCTTGGCTCTTTACACGGCAAACTACTTTGCCTCGTAATTCTTTTGAACGCTGCAGTCTTTAATTCCTCTTTGGGGCTCAGCTGGACATTAGCAGCCCCTGTCGTCTCCGCTTGACTCTGCACAGGAGGTGGAGAAGGAGGGGGAGGTAACTTTGCTCTCTCTGGACTGGCACTGAGGTTCTTTTCTGCTGCTGAAGTTACATAATACCCAGGTATTTTTTTGTGCTGTGCCAAGCGGAAAGAACCAGGCTTGGGTTTAGTTGCCGGTGGAATTTTAATCTCCTTGACCTCTGTGGGTGAACTTGCTTTAGATACCAAATCACACGGGGATGAGATCTTACCCTCTGCTTTTTGTAAACTGGTTGGTGATGAGGAATGAATGGAATCAGGAATACTTCCATTAACAGTGTCTTGTGTAGTAGTAGTGCTAGTCTTTACATCTGCCCTGGGAACAGCAGATTGAAGCTCACTTTCTTCCTCCCGCTGTCCCTTCAATACTGCGTTCTCCTCCAGCTGAAGAGAACCAATATCAGGTCCATCTTCTGGAGTAGCAGCAGGCGCCTCCAGTGTCAGTGCAACCTCAAAATATCTAAGTTTCTCTGCAGATTTCTGAGGCACGATAGTGTACGTTGTCATCCCCACCTTTGGGATGTAGTCCCTTGTCAGCTCGTTGGAAGGCTTGGGCTTTGGCTCAGAATTTGTGGCATAAATAGACGGGGATTTTATTGTTTCGGGGGCACTTGGTGGGGAGTCTGGGCATGACGAGGTCTCCATAGTGCTGGATAAGGTAGGTTTGAGGTCCAGTTCATCCGTTAAAGTGGCAATATCTTTCTTTCCTGACGCCTCAATGGGAACTGAGGGATGAACTTGGTTTGTAGGCTGTTGTGGAGGCACCGGTAAGGGTGTGAGATCTGTTTGTACTTGAGCGTCCTCTCCTGCGGGGCATGAAGTGCTGGTGGTTGACGGACTTTCCAACATGTCAGTCTGCTCGCTTGGGGTTTCAGTGTTTGCCTGAACAGAGGCCTGTGCTTCTGCATCATGTGTCACAGGCGGAGGAGGGCTACTGGGAACAGAACTGCATTCAACTATGACACTTTCAGGTGTAGGCTTTTCACAGACGGGCTGCTCGCTGACATTTTCTACTTGACATTGTGTACTACCTGTGGAGAAAAGATGATTGTCCTATTAGACAGACGTGTTGAGATTCTTGAGCAGCATGACATCAGCAAGTACATTTTCAGCAGCTCAGATGTACACAAGAAGTATAAATGAAGTGCAAACCCACTTGTGTCTGTCAGCTCAGTTGATTCTGTGCCATTATTGGTCCTAACATCACTCAGGGTTACAGAATCATCTACTGTGCTCTGCAGTTGACTGTAACATACAAACAAACAGATAGTTAAAGTAACCAAACACTAAAGGGGTATACATTTCTGAGATTTGAGGAGTTACACTAGAGTTCGTACTTGCCATCTGAGGACAGATCACAGGTCTGATCTTCCCCATGGCCCTCAGTGGGCGTTTTGCTCAGTATCTCAGAGTCTGGGGACGGGGAATGTAAAGACACATCAACAGACATGTTGAGGCTGCTGTCCTCTCCCTGGGTTTCACTAGCAGTTGCAGACTTCACAGAGGCAGTGGACTCTTCCTGCTCCATAATCTCCTCCAGTGTGTTAGCAGCTGCACCCCCTGCAAAACAACAGCCACGAGTCATCTTGTAAAGTCACGGATTCCTCCACACTACAGTCAATTATCAGGCTTTTTTTTTTCATGGATTCAGTGTACATGTAAACAAGGAACCAAGCATCAAACATAGTTTTCTCAGTAGTCATAGATACACTTTCTCCTTTTCCAGTAAAAAATATTCTACCAATGAATGAATTCTTAATCTTTTACATCTCAGTGTCCCTTTGTCTCAATCTTAATTTAGCACTTGAAGGAAGTGCATCACAGAGGAGCAGAGAGCAGGAGGAATTTCAAGGCTGCTTGATCAAAACTGCAGCTTGTCACTGTTCTGCGCCTCTAATCTCTGTATCTGCAGAGCAGCACTTACTAGGCTGCTGAGGGAAACAAAAGGGGAAACGAACCCTCTCTGTGAACGTGGAGCATTAGGAGGATGGAAACAGAGGTGTATACAGCAGCGGTAAAAAAAAGTCTGCAAGGATCATTTCTGTTAATTAGGTCTTGGAGATGGTGCAAATAAATGAAGTTAAAAAAGTAAGTTGTGAGGATGTTTGATGGAACTACTGAACAAAAGTGCAAATATGAAGTTTACCTTCACAAAGGCTCATTACATGTTTCTGTGATACAGCATTGGTTTTAATGTCTAATCAGAATACAGTTGTGTGAAAGAGGACACATTTTGTTAGCTGAGCTAGAAGCAGTCAACAGGAACACCTCAGTTCAGATACTATGTCCTTATTATTGTCTGTACATAACTGTCTGTATTTTTACTGTCCAATAGAAAGTTCATGTGAACACACTTTTCAACAGTAAAGATTGACGTCAAATCACAGCAAAAAACGTAGCTGCTACTAAATTGAAGACAAGATGACATCATTTGGAAATGAACATTTCAAACTGCATTTTGTTTTGTGAGCTTGCTGGAGTATTTAGTACTCATACTTTCTCCATGTTATCACTTTGGTGATATAATGTTTGAAAAAATGCCGAAATGTTTTTGGTTTATAATGCTTTGTATACAGGACGGGTGGAGCTTCCCTCACAGGACAAAACAGTGAGGGTCACGTGTGTGTGTGTGTGTGTGTGTGTGTACAGAATCACAGGAAAGTCAAACAAAGCCAGTATATTTTACACGACTAAGGGAAACAGCAGGGGATTTAAAATCTTCCAACATATTGAAACGCGGCGGCAAAAAGGTTTTTCTTAGCAACAATGTTTGTTGTTTCTGTTTTTACAACATTTGACGGTTAATCGAGGTATGAAGCGACACTTTCATCTTTACATGTGTTCAAGATTCAATGCACTGATACGGAAGAAGGACGACAAACTTTCAAGAAGCTCAGTTCGGGGTAGGTAGAAAATAAGTAAAGCTTTGAGGTGTTGAGAAAAAAAACAAGCTGCAGATGAAGTGCCACAACACTTAAAGAATGAAAAAGACATGATTACATTCACGCTAAAACAGTGCGGTGTATATTCATAACAACCTTAACCCAATATCTTCGCCACACATGAAACCCATTTAATAAAGTATTTCCTTGCTTCATCATGTAGTTCCTGGGATCATGTCTGGTCACAGGGCTGTAGACTCAAAAATCAACAACTACTCAATAATGACCACTAGGGGGCACAAGAGTCAAATAAATAAAAAGTGTACATTTCACTTGGGCAGAGAAGTTTGAAAAGACCATTTGTTGTCTTTGAGGCCAAAGGGCACATGAGAAAACATTAGAGAACGTTTATATTTTTTAAAGCATTAGTAAAACAAATAATTATTCCTGCTAAATGATCATGTGGATTAACAAATGTAAACAAAGACAAACCTGCTAAATTCTCTTCTAGAGCAACCTTTTCTTGGGAAACAGCACTTGGGGAAGTCGGGGGTGGAGGAGCTTTTCGTTTGGTTCTCTTCAGTGAAGACTCTGCTGAGGACCCACGACTTAAACCAGACATCTATCGACCATGACATTTAATTAGGTTATATAATCAAGTCACCTTAACCATTATCATTTATTCAACTGTCATTTTAACTGTCAAGAATAACGCTGAAATGTCCGCTCACCTGGTCATGGTCCAGTTGAGTGTTCGGTTCAGAGTAGAGTCTTCGTCTGGCATTGATGTTGGAGGGGCAGCTCTGAGACACCAGGATTGGAGGGAGGGGTGCGCGTCTCTTCTTTTGAATATCACTGTGTATCGCAGGTGAACCGACCATGGACGAATTAGAGCTCGGTAGGGCCATGCTGAGAGGTCGAGGCTTGCTCACGAGCACAGGAGAAGACGGGGCGCTGACTGTCGTTGCCTTTAAAGAACAAACATCCAATCAGGACATGATAAGAAGGCCTGCTCACAAAATCAACACAGTGCTCGTCAACCAATGGCAAACCAAAGTAAACAAACCTCCCTCTTAACATTTCAAACTACCTTCCCATTCAGCTGTATGATCAGTACGTAGAAATATCACGCTACCTGGTGAGATTTTTTCTTGCTTCTTCTAAACATGCTGAAGAGACCTTTGTTTTCTTCCTCTTTCTGATTTTTATTTTTTCCCGGCGCGACTGTTCCTAAAAGAAACACTATATTAAAAACACTGAATTATGACAGTTTTGTTGATAACAGTCCTTAAGTTTGCAACCTTGAGCACCTGTACGAGTTGGAGAGGCTGGACACACAGGAGAGCCTGGACACACAGGAGAGGCTGGACACACAGGAGAAGCAGGACCTGCAGAGATTTAGTTCAGAACATCAACAACAATAACACACTTATGTTGCGAAATCTCATTGCATGCATCATAGTTTGTGTTTTCTGATACATGAGTATTTACCTTTTGTGTCTCTTGCATAGACCTCCCTTATTGCATAATCGTTTAGAGAGTGGGACATGTCCAGAGGGGCCAGTGAGTGGACATCCCTCAGCAGGACTGTAGTCTCCACGTCAAATTCACATTTCTCACAGATGGCAGGCAAATGTTCAGTCAGAGGAACCCGGGGACTCACTCGCAGTATAGTTTTCTGGGTCTTTCTGTAGTTTATCACCATCCGAACAGTTGCCTGGAGAACATACAGAATGTGCCACTTTTAAAACCGGTTTACTTTACACGAACAGGAAATTGTGTCAGAGTGTCTAATGTACCTCAGGCATATGAGGAACTGCTTTCTTATTCTTATCCTCCCCTTTAGGTTTCAGTAGGATCTTCTCCACATCCAAAGTTCCTATCAGAGCGTTGGGCTTGAGTTTGGTTTTCTTCCTGTTGGACGTGACAAGTTCTAAAGTGTGGCCTGATGGGTTCAGGTGATACTTTGCACAAAGTGTCACTAGCAGGTCCATGAGGGGTTTGCTGAAAGACACAGAGAGCACAATGAGAGATAAAGTCATTTGATCTGCAAAAGCAAAACAAAACTGGTTAAGAGTATCAAATCCAATCATATCAACGCAAAAGGAAAACTATGTAGACTTTTGTTTTGACATCTTTTTGTCTTGTTAAAAAATTGACTTGAAATTACCGTGCATATCATTTCATTATATGCTTTGATTTGACGATTCTTTGATGATTGCTTTACTCATTTTCACAACTAAATATTTGTGTTACATTTCCTCAATCACTTGATTAATCCAAAAAATACAACAACAAAAAAACAATCTGAAAACAATGAACAGTCCCATATTGAAATACATCAAGCACAGGCACGTGGATCAATCTCATTTTTAAGGTGCTGTATGTTTCCTCTTATAACAGACTTGAATTGAGTAACAAAAGTATTTCTGATGAATTTTCTGACCATCCACTGACTGACTTAATATTTCCGATGATTTAATTGGTTTGAGAGAAATGATGGGGTCCTCATAGGTTATTATATTGATGGATTATAAATTAATGTCCCCAAGCAATGAAATACATTTTCCCACTTTTAATCCAGCATTCCTTTCTTAAATGCTCATTTATCCACCAAATATCTGCAAAAAACATTTTAATAAAGCTGCGAGTATTTTTACATCCTAATCACTGTAACGTTTCAAATGTCTGATGACTCATCCTGCACTAAGTGGCATTTACTCATTTTTTGACTAATGAAAAAGATTTGTGTGTCGTGGTAGCGTAGTGGTTAACATGTACGGAGGCAATGGTCCTCCAGGGTTAGGTTTCGAGTCCGACCTGTGGCTCCTTTCCCCCATGTCATTCCCCACTCTCTCTCTCTCTCTCTCTCTCTCTCTCTCTCTCTCTCTCTCTCCCTCTCTCTCTCTCTCTCTCTCTCTCTCTCTCTCTCCCTGATTTCCGACTCTATCCATATATGTCGAAGTTAACAATCCAATCAAATTAACCCCAGGGTTATGTCCCGCCTTCTATCTTGCGATTGGTTCTATCACGTTCTAGTTGGAAATGCTTCACGACACCGCAGTTGGATATTCTCCGTTTCATTGAGACTTTCCATTTTAAACGTTGACAAGCTGTCCAGCAGAAGTTTTTTTACAGCAGGTTACAGTAGCAACAGAAGCAGCATGGTGTTTTGCTGACACTGATGAAACTGTTCAATCATAACGCCTTAAACATAATCCTCAGAATGAAGTGGTCACTCCCTTTTTCCGGCACTTAGAACAGGTTTAGAGGGAGAAAAGAAGGTGAAGAATTCAGGGCTTAATTCTTTCATAAGGGATTGGGTCTGAATATTTTACCAAGGGGCCGAGGTGCAGAAGACACTGAGTAAGCGATGTTTGTAAACTGTGAGCATTATGACACAGATAATGGTATCTTAAGTAAACCCTGTTAATGGAAGGGTTGATATTTGTGAGTGAGTAGACACACAGAAGGTCACACAGACCTTGTTTAGAAAATCTCTGACATGGGGGGTGTGTTGACACACGTTGATCTGATTAGTTGGTGCACAGATTTGTATCGCTCATACATTGTTGCATTAAATCTAGAGATATTCTACACATTGTAAACAGTTCAATCATCCTTACTCAGCATTATATGACAGAACTTAATGATGTAATGCAATCAGTGTTTCTCCCGTTTGACAAACATGTAGCTACTCCACCTATCTGACTCGATCCTAATGGAACTGAGTTTTATCTTATGATCAGGGCTGTTTGAATGTCGCCTGTTAGGACCTTATCAACTACCATTTCAAATGACGGATCAGGTCTAGTGACTTTAAATAGCTGTGGTGACACCTAGCATACAGCTAGAATGTGTCACTTGACGTGCCGACCCCTTAAGTTATGCACAAATTAAAGCATTAATATAACTCAGACACGTAACGTCTTTAAGAATTGACCCTCAAACAGTTAATACGAATGGGGATAATATCTAAAGAGACCATTTTTGTTTAATTTTTTTAACTGGGCTGTAAGAGATATCTTTTTTCCGTTAACTTTAATTATGTACATGTGGGTCTATGGGGATTGACTCGCCTTTGGAGTCAGCCTGAAGTGGACATGGTAGGTACTGCAGCTCCGAGCACTTCAGTGCTGGTTCCATTTTCAAGCCAAAGTTCGTCACTTTCTCCAGATGTCATTTTCAAATGTTCAATATACACAAACACTGTGATGCTATAGCTTTAAAACTCCAAACTGAATCATCTTTTATATGCACGTGGATCATTTTAAACTCCACGTTTAATTGAGACAATGATTTGAGTGGTCTGACAGTGACCATACCTTCCATGGACTGTTGTCATATTTTCTATTCCTCCAGGCAGAACCACAATCAGGGAGAGTTCTTTATCGATAAGGTTCTCCTTCTGCTCCATGGTGAGATGAGGGTTTCCTGGGTACCACTGGGAGAAACCTGGGGATTCCAACTTCTTAAGTCCTGGCGGGGATGGTGCTTTGCTTTTGGTCGACACCCTGTAGTTGGACAACAACATCAACATAAATTATGGAGCTTTGGTAAAAAAAAAATACTGAAAGAGACAGGCAAATGAACACTTCAGAGTTGACCTGGAATGGTTCCCCACTCACAATCATGAGTATGCATTTTTCTGAAAACTTTATTAAAATTGTGCTATCTTAGATCATAGTCTGGTTGAAAATCTATGTGCACCAGAGAGCATAAAAGGAATCCTTTCTTCCTCTGGTTTTAGACAGCAGTGAGGCTTTTACATGAAAGAGCTCGAGGCCACTTTGCAAACTAGTCACAAGACAACCAAGTGAACAGATTTACTCATTGAGCCTGAAAAAAAAATGGCTGGACAGACATGTGAGAAAGACACGATGTAGAGACCACAGCTTCTGTAGCTGGAGAAGCTTTGTTTTATAGCATACTCTGTGGTGTAACAGTTATAGGGTGTAGACAGTATGCTCTGTATACACTGAACACACTATGCATTAGTCTAACCCAGACGAACACATTTTATGTTTATTTAAGCATTCTGCGAGTTTATTTAAGCTCGACATTCCTTCAAAATGTGTCAATACAGTGTGCAAGATTGTCAACAGCTGTCTAAGAGTTACAAACTGACCAGATACAACCACACAGCTAAAATAAGAGAGGGAAGCTGACGTGGAGATGACCAATACAAAGCAGCTGTCGGGAAACAAAAAGTGATGTCATTTGATCAGAGTGGTCATTAAAAAGTTCACTCGAGATGAAGAGCTGCAGATGTGATGACAACAACAGCAAAGTAAACACTAGATCACATCAAGTCAGCAAACGTCACCGCCACCGTGCTGGAAACACCGACAACATGTTCAGCTAGCCAATGAATCAATAGCTCCATAGGCGTTCAAGTGCCACATCATTCAGTCGGTAAAAACAGGCATCCGCAGACACTTGAAGTCTTGAAATACAGCCTGTAAAGTCTCATGTGGGGGCACTGCTTATTCACACAGAGGAATCCCAGCTATGCAAGGTCACTGGCTCCACCGAGGCACGTCTAGCAAAGGATTATTAGTCTTGCTGTGGGGGGAGCTGTCCTTAAACACTATGACATAAATGAAACACCCTCACACACATATATTTAAGAGCATGCACACATTCAATGAGACACAGCTTTAGGGGGGGTGATTTTTATTCAAAGGCAACATAGACATTAGATCATGCTAATCATGTAGTCAATATACAGCATTTGCTATATTCTATATTGAATTAACTTGTACACATCAGCACAACTCCAAGACTTTCTTGTCTCAGTCAAAATGTAAAACATGAATATAGCAGATATCAAATATATCGGTGAGAAATGTCTTTCTAAAGAAGAGGGTGAAGTCAAACTCCCTCTGGGGTTGTTGTTTTCAGCTCTGTGTACACACTGGACTGGACAGTGCTTCCTTCAGTTTGTTTTTGTTTAACTCAGAGGCTCAAACATGTTTCATTCACGTAAACCTTCCTAAAGCCCCCTTCTGACTGCCGTTTCAAGATACAAATGTACGTCCCTGTGACGTTTTGCCTTCAATATGAATGTCGCGGAGGTATAATGGGGAGGGGACAAAGTGATCCCCCCTCTGTACTGTCTCGGGAGGTAGTAACAGAGGTGTTACAGGGGACAGACGGGGTCAGCTGAGCCAGGGAGCACAACGCTGTGTGTGTGTGTGTAAATGTCTGTGTGTGTATGTGGAGCTCTCGCAGCGCCGTAAAGTTTGAATTTTGATCAAGTCAGCTGCACTCGAAGGCTCAGGTAGCTAATAACAGGCTAATGCTAAAGTAGCTAACTAAGCTAGCTAAGGCTTAGATCTGAAATCATTTCCAATACACTGGGGTTTTTTTCTATTATGTATTTGCTGGTTTTTTACTTGTCATCATTATCTTCAGTTAGACTACATGTACTACTAAAGAACTTCATTATAACACAATATAATTAACAAGTGACGGTCAATAAAAACAGTATTCACACTGTAAACTGGGAAGTGATCAAATAACAAACACAGTCTTAGATAAATCTACACATTTTAGATCACACTTCTCATGCATTATTGTCTGCTATTCCATACTCAACTATGACAAGCATTAGAATCTATAAATGAGTATAACCGATGTGCACAGTGTGATTAAAACGACTACACACATCAGGCTTACAGGGGACGATACAGAACCATTCAAATTGAAGAAGGGTCTGAGGTAGCAGCAGAAAAATAAACGTCCTGGAAGCAGTGGGACTAAACGGTTTATCTGTTCATTTTTGAAGAGTAAATCTGTGAACTGTTTATTTTTTTAATTCCTGGTGTGGTGTGTTGACAGAAACAAGACTGAACAAACAAATGCCAAGTGAACCAAGCCAGAGAGTCTCATGCAGACCTCCATCCCTGGGACCCCTGGATTGTCAAACTAGCAATACATTATTCATTAGTTGTGTGTGTGTGCCAAGCCCTCTTTAATTCTTAGTAACTACTACCTAGTCTCACACTAGTCATCAATAAATGATAGATAGTGTGTCTGTGAAAACTAAAACTTTAATTATATGTTATTATTTGTTGACACATTTATTGCACCTTCAACACAAATCACATGACTATGGCATTCAAACGACATTGTAGCACCATGAGCTGTAACTGCCAAATAAAAACAAAAGTTATGTGTGCCAAACCTCACCCCAAACTTTGAAACTTTCATATAATATCCACACATTGCGACAACCTCCGGTGTTAAAAGATTACGCCAATGCTGAAGTGCAAAAAACTGCAGTTCCTCAAGTGTCCACTTGAGGCTGGCAAGAAAAGACCTGGAAGTCACATACACACCACATTCTAAAAAGCCTGTTTTTACAACAGACACTAACATGTTTACAGCCTGGTTGAAAAAAAGTTTTTGATCTGGTGAGTTATTGTCTTCATTGGCCCTCGCTGTACTGGGGGAGATTTTTTTGTTATCTGTTTTGATTTTATGAAGGAAACAAGTTATCAATAGTTAGGTGTGTGGCTGACCTGATATGTGGCTGACCTGCTATTAAAACCTGCCTCAGCTCCAGCTCTTAGCCTATCTTTAGGTTGACTGAAAGTTAGGTTGAGGCAGCATGGCGACCGCCACCAACAGGCTTTAACCAATAACCAATGGATGACGTCACTCAGTCTATGGTTACAGCTGTGATACCACCTCAAGCCAATCTGAATAATTGTGTGTTTTTTAGGCTATACTTTGCCACCTGTATTATTTGTTACATGTGTCATCTGATTGTCTTTTAGCAAGATTATCAATGTTGAAAACTTTGCAAAAGATGGTCACTGTTAATAAGTTTAAAAAGAAATTGGTATCTCCACCTCACACAGGGAATTGCATTAAGTAAAATGCAAAGTAAATACTGGGAGTAAAAGCAGCTCCCCTTGGAAGCCAAATGGTTTAAGGAATAATAATGTAGAGGTGACAGAATATGTTGTGACAACATCAATGACCATGAATACTCTGAACACATGTGAGCAAGAGGAACACTCTTTGGTCTCCACTGGGTACAAAGTCCTGCTTTCTTTTAGCTCTAGCTGTTTATCCAACAGTGGGATTAAAGTATAATCATTTAGCACTGTGTCTGAACTTCTATAAATGCTCTAAGCAGATTTATTTTAACTGACATAACTCTTATGTGATATTTAATGGGGGGAAAACATCCGCTGACATCAAGCTGGGATCCCCCTTATAGAAACAAGTCTGGAAAAAAATACACAAAAGCCTTATGTCACGTTCAGGGTCAGCTCAGTGTATACAGCTGTGTCATCAATGATTTTATCAAGACACCTCAAACAGGTGACAGACACGGACACACAGGCCGGTTTGTTTTGGTGCCATCCGGACCTGCGTTGTCTCACCAGCTGAGGATGTCGTGCTGAATGAGAGGAGACGTGTTGAAGCTTGACTGCGCTGATGCCTCACTCGCAGAGTATCCCTGGGAGGTCTGACACTCACAAACAAACCGCTTCAATAGCAGAGGACGTGCCTAACAGACATGATCACAGGGCTACTAGGAAATAACAGGCCGTCTGTCACTGCACCATTTGTTATGTTTCATCATGCATTAATCTCGTGAACTTGAGCAGAGCAAACAAACGTGACTCTTAAAACAAATATGCACTGTGACCAATCAAAAGTGCATGCTGTAAAATGTGGCCAAACAGAGGCACTTAATGTTTAACGGATTTGTGATGTGAACGTGTGAAAAGATTAGAAAAGGATGTCTGCTGTTCTGATTCTCACCTGAGGAAAAAAGGGCAGGATACGTTAAGACTGTGTGGAAGTTTTCCCCCTCAAACCGATCAATTAAAACCCCTTCATGCATCCGATGTAACTGTGAACAGGTGGGAGCAGCCCAGGGAAGAAAATCAGACCCAGGAATGGATAGAAGCTGTACTTTGCTTTGAGGTTCTAAGAAGGATTAGTGAAAAATGCCTCCTGTGGTATTTTAGCAGCTGCTGGGTATGGCAGGATGGTGGCCCTTTGGGGAAAGGTGGGTTCAACTACAAAGGAACAAACAAGAACGTGTTTATTCCAAAAACGCAATTAGAGGCTCAGTCACTCATTCAGAAAAAATATTTTAAAGAACGACAGCATTATTGCAATGCTCTAATGGCCAAAACACACCCAGAGCTCCGCTAGCGCTGGTTTTATTAGCTACAGTAGCTGCAGATTGAAGTACAGGTTGAAACATGCCACGCTGCAGCAAGTCCAGCACACCCTCAAGTTCAAGTCAAAACACATTCACGGTTAAAGTCAAAGTTATTTCCAACACTTTCCAGAGGAAAGAACATGACAAAACTGCTCTGCTTTAAAGAAAACACTCTAGCCGTTCAAAGTAAAAGGTTTCAGAAATGTGGAAAGCAGGTGTGACGGACCTGCTTTTCCCCTCCCTTTGCCAACACTTCATTCCACTCTCTTACCTCCTCGCCTGCAGTTGTCTCCACTCAAATTATTCCCATTCTGCTTGTGTATCTCCCATGAGTATTCACCACACAGAATAAACCTTTACCGGTACAGCTTTTAAAAAAAAAAAGAGGCCCACCTTAAAGCCACGCCCAGGCTGTGACATCAGAAATGTGTCCCCTCTCCTTAAATCCTGTCTGCACCCTTGCTGCGTGTCTGAAAGCTCCAGTGAACTCCCCCCTCTCTCTCTCTCTCTCTCCGTCAGCAGCAGGAAGGTAAGCAGCTTTGCCTCCCTGTGCAGACTTGAACCTGTGGGTGGGGCCAGTGGAGTAACAGTGCAGCATGTGCTAACATCTCTGGCTCAGGAATTTAAACAAACCAATGAATAAACATGTCAACGTATAGCATTATGTTTTATTATCATTAATGAGCCTTCATCAGATCATGCTGTCGGTGATGTATTGAACAAAGTAGTGGAACAAGCGAAGGGTTAAAACTCACTTGGAACTGTCCCCACTCCTTAATTTAATCAGGTTCTGTGTTTGCTTTTCGTTATGAAAACACTTCTCAAAAACCACACCTTATTTTCCATCCAACTGACTCACTCCCAAATCATGTTTGAAGACTTGACCGTCCACTGTAACTACAATGAGACTGACATTGACAAACATATTTCATACTCCCTAACAGTAAGACTTGTATCCGTCTAAAATGTTATGTGTCTTATATCTGGATTGTGTTTATTGACTTATTTCCCTCCCATTTTCGTTTGTCAAAAATGCAGAACCGAACGACTGCTATGGTTAAACTGTTCAATGATTAACTTATTAACATGTCATTCAAATAGGTCGATTCAAACAATAAGAGACAAGGAGAGCAGTTAGGGAACATTTTCATAGCAATCATTGTCAAAATGGGACGTCAGCACCTTTCAACCATCAGCTCCTTTGCAGACCTGCACAATATGAGACAAATATGCGATTTGGAATAATTTTGTTGAATACTGAGATAATGATATGACATGCAACAAATACACAAAAAAGTGCATATGAGCTATAACTCAGATTAGATGTTTATCTGCAGTTTGTAACGTCTTCCTCCTGAATCCAAAATCAATTCGAAAATCTGTTGTATTTCCCACCATTCATTTGGTACCAATTGGGAGTACTAACGATGTAATGATTCACTAAACTCACGATACGATTCACGATGCGATTCTTTCACGATTTATTTTACAAAATGAGACTGTAGAATTAAATTAATAAGATTCCTTTAGGTCAGTGTGGTTTAGCCTTTTAATGATTTTTTTTTCTCACAACAAGGGGAGGTGATTGGAGCTTCTCATTGTGTTGTCGATTAAATGCTGCATCATGTTGGTTGTGCTATTTGTGTAGTTCCCTGTCGTCTTGCTATATTTGCACACAGTTTTTGTCTTGTCTGTTATCTTCTTATAAGAAGCCATACTGCTTCCACACCTCCGATTTAAAAGACGGTGGTGCGTTCTCAATTTCAAAATCTTGCTCTACAGCTGCTGACGCTCACCATATTCTTGGGATTCTTTTTCCAGAGTACCGCTGTGATTCTTGACACCTTTGAATAGATTTGTTACGATTTTACGATGAATCTTTACATCCCTACCCAGTACTTAAAGAAATTGCGAATAATTGCGCAGCCGTCGTCCTTTGTTAGTTTTTCTGCGGTTACTGTAGTGAACTCAATCAACACTTAACAATAGTTTAAAATTGTCAGGATTCTAAAAAGCAAATTGTATTATTTCCAAAGTAGCCTATTTTGCTTTATATTTATTTGTGTATTGTTTCAGGTACAGCTTTAACTGAATGGGCTGCTTCAGGTAACATGAAGATTTTCCAACCAAAAGCAGGAATCTGTAACTCTGTCAGCATTAGATGTAATCAGTGGAGTTTGCATGAATAAACCCTGTATCACAGTATGAATGTCTGCAGATGTGTTGTAAAAAGTGCTTGATTCAAGGGGAACGTTTCACAGACTGGTACAGACAAAATAAATGTAACTTACTATTGTGAAACGATTGCTCACTGCCAGTTTCTTTTATCAGCAACCCTTCACTTTCTCTAAACAATGTGCAGCCCTTTCTACAAACACAGTCGATAAGGAGGTGAAGAAGTGAATGGAGATGTGAGTGGTGTGGAAGCAGGCTGGAGGGGCGGAGTTAAGCAGTTGCAGATAACTACAGATAGGGGGAGGTGGTGTGTGTGTGGGGTGGGGTGGGGGGGGTCCCTGAGGAAAGACAAAACACAGAGCCAGAGCCGCAGCTGGTAATTTGGTGAGAGGTCACTCACAGTAAACACAAGCTCTTTAAAGAGGGTCTGGAAAGGCCATTACTCCATGAGCAGAGCGGCATGGAAAGAGATTAGGGAGAAGTGAGAGCACGGGGACCCTGTGAGAACTTCCCACTTCCTATGTGTACACTTTATAATCGCAGGCTAAACAAAAAACTTTTTCCCACAGCGTTCGCCATCACAAGCCTGGGCGGAGTCTGACATCATCATGCTTGATTCTGATCAACTTTAGGGAACAACTTCTACACATTATTGGCTTTTCAATGCAGTTTGTAACGTATTACAATGATGGTCTGCCTCATTTTCACTATGCGTTTTTGCTCCCATGTGGTCTCCACACTTCTACTGTATGTTGCACAGTACGTGATACGAGCAGAGCTAGTGTTAGCCAGCTAGGTCTGCCAGCCAGTTAGGTAATGAGATTTGCGATTACACAGGGTCTGCTATGGAACATTACTCCTCACCCCATTTCAAAGTCACTCAAATATTTGACTGTAACATTGCACCTAAACAAAGTCACTGTTGTGCAAAGTGTAAAAAAGATACTAGACTCATGCACAAATAAATCAGTATGAATTGAACAAGGAGAGGGAGTCATTTGTGTTTGTAGCTATTTATGTCTAGTATAGCCCTACACAGCCTGAATAACATGCAGAAAAGATCAGGTAATTATTGCTTTAACCCCCGGCGACTTGACCAAATGTGTGCTTTTTTTTAAAAACATTTCTATGAAACAACTACGAGAGAGAGAAAGCTCCCCCTTGGGTCATAATTATAACCATCACACTGTGTCCTCTCATCTGAAAACAATGCTGCTTTGTCTGCAGTTGGGGCATCTTTCAAACGCAAAGCAGCATGCTTTCCCTCTTTTTCACCGATCACATGAACTGAGGGTTGTTGTTTTTTTTCAAGCAGTCATTTTGCACTAAAACACGCACATTCAGTGTCTCACTTCATAAGAGTGTAAACAGAATATTCAGTGTTGCACAACCCCTCGAGGCCTTCAAAAAAGAACAACTTCATTTCATCTAAATGTCACATGGGGTTACACCCTTTTCTACACATACAGTCCCGGGGCGAGAAAACCCAACAGTCCTGATCTTTGAATAAGGAGGAGGAGCGTTGCACCTATCAAAGACTAGTCTACCTACTGTACATGTCGTTTGAAAAAGTTTAAAGACACTTCGGTTCCTATATGCGGTATGATCTTATCTCTGTTTTCCTTTACCTACTTATGCTCACATCTTGCTTATGTTTTTTTGTGCCTTCAGTCTGACTTTTTGTCGAATTCAACACAGAAACTAGAGCAACCACATGCACGAACACCTGGCTGGATTAAACAATACGATCAAATGCACGCTGACAGTGCCATCTAGAGAACAACCTCACCATTTGCGATTGAGTATTTCTAATGTGACAGCTGCCCTTTATTGTCCTAATGAAGGATTTATGATTGGCCAATAGTTTCAGCCCCTGCCAGACATGACCTGGGAGGCGTTTTTTCACTTGATATCTGGACTGAACAAACACTGATAATAAAGGTCAGGCAAAAATCGCAGCAATTTGTTCCTTTGTCGCATAAAAAGTTTAAATGTTATTGGAGATAAGTAAAAGTTGCTGCTGGGGCCACACAAAGGCCTTATTCATGTCAGGTCCTTCTGAATGTAACACAGACAGAGAGTGGGAGGCATCAGACTGTTATGCCCTGGAAGAGTGAATAACACACACAAAGAGGGTACAAGTCTGGATCTAGATGGGATCTGAGTAGATAATCTATTCAAACAGTGCACATTATCAATATCATACAAACATAAAATCATAATGTCTACTGTAGAGATCATAAGAAAAGGTAGATGTCACATCTAAAGAACCGTGTTTCATTATAACTGTCCAGTGAGAAGAATTGACTGGTATTTACGGTCATTGCGTTGGCTACAGTGTGATAACAAAGACGACCCATTCTTCCCTGTTCTCTTGGATGTTAGCCATTTTGTCTGTTTTAGTCCTGTGAGGCAGAAAGCATCCATGAGATTAAATGGCCCAGTGTTAAAGACAATGTCAGGACAAGCTTGCAGGGCCTTAATGCTGATTTTCCTCTTGGTTTTATTACATATAGTGGGTGGATGTCTTTGAATGACACCCTTTATGTTGCTTTTTTTTTCTGCAGCAAAGACCGGAGTGGGCTTTCTGAGGGCTGCAAGCTGCAAACCAAATGATATATTTTCCCCAATAGAGCAAGCCTTGTTGTCTCTGGGGATGATTTTGAGAAGGAAAAAAAACTGTGCTGTGCTTCAGTGTACTAAGAGTCCCTGTGATGATTCTGTCTTGTCTCTCATAGCAAACAGAAGCCTTAAAGGTATGCAGAATGTTATTCGAATGTTTACATTAAAATATCTCAATTAATTTAAAATTGACTAAACCTATGATAATTTTTTTCTTAAGTACTCACATTACCTCAAATATTTCCAACAGTTATCAAAGCCAGAGAAATCCGTCATTTTAAAGTTGTGAGGGGACGTGTCTTGTCATGGCGGCCGCCATGATAAAGCCGAGATGACAGGGGTAGCAGAGAGAACTCCAATGATTCCCCGCCAGCCTCTACATCGTTTTGTTATTGTTTTCATTGAGAGCCCCCTGGCGGCAGAATTTACACACTTTGCGTATAAAGCCTTGATATCAGAGTTGAGGATTAATAAGCATGCACAAACATGTATGAGAAAATAACAGCTTATGAATGTAAGAAAACCTGGTTTCAAAAGATCACATTTTTTGGGGGGGTATCGGTGGACGACCTGCCTGGCTAAGCACATAACAGCTGCATAGCGTACAATATGATAATATATTCATTTGCGTCACTGATGGTAACTTTGTAATCCACTTCATAGAGAGCAGTTAGCATTCATTCACACGCAACGTTAGTTGAAATGCCCCAGTTTGTTTTCACAGCTTTGTATACAGTCTAAGTGATAGCTCCGTAACGTTAGCTTGTGTCGTTTTATTTGGGAACTAAAGTACCTCCCCTGCAATCAACAACCTCTGCCAAAAAAGTGAATCAAGAGTCCGCATTAAACTCAGCAGCAGCTGAAAATGGAGAACCCACGAACAAACACTCATCAACATCCACGGCCAATACGGTCCCTCACCGATGAGGCTAATGCTGGCTGTAAAGAGCCAAAGAGCCATTTCTTCTGGTTGGTTATCCAAATTTATTGCAGTTTCTTTTTTCACATTTATTTACCAAGCCTAACCATAACCAATTAAAACCCCAAATCAGAAAGGCCTTCAGAAATTAAAATGAAAATGTTTCTAATGTTGCAATGAAACTAATTTTAAATACTCTAAGACAGCTTTTAATACTATAATAAACAGAAGACGTAGTTTACAGAGCTGGAAGACAATCATGGAAGTTGGTTTCGAGTGGCTTTAAAAGTAATGTTAAGGGATTCAACTTGTTATGAAACAGACTGAAATGAATACAGATGCGTCAGACCTCGAACACAAACCAGAGCATCAGGAAAAGAAGATAGATTACTCTTTATAAATGTTTCCAATGCCTGTAATCGCTGCCACTGGGTAGTAGGTAGGTGTCAGAGAGGACAGGATCAGCAAAGATGTACCACTTTGTCCGCAGGGTACGCCAAAATGAACACAACATCAAAAGTTCCTCAAAGTTGCTTCATAGTTGCCCACACTTGTAATGGCTGTCGCTATGACTCAACTCCACATGCCCTCTTGCTTCATGTGCATAAGATTCTGTGGACTCGTGAGCAGCTGTGCCCTTGGACTGCCTGCATGTCGGGAAACAGCTGTGGGGATTCACGATACCTTAACGAATCCCACATTCTGCCCTGAGGTGAGGCAGCCATGTGAGATCATGCTTTAAGGTGTGTCCAATTAGCAGTGGCCAGATCCAAGCAGTGCACTGCTCTTTAGATGAAATATTTCTCTCAAAAACTTGTATTAATAGAAAAAACGGAACATTTCTTCTGATAATTACACAGGAAAAAGTCATCTTTTTTTTTTTTAACCATCTATGCTCAGAGAAAAGGCAGTCCAGTGTTTCTCGCAGTATTTGGATAACACGTGTAGCATGGCTTTTGGGTGTCAAAAGAAATCTGTAATACGACTGCATTTGAAAAAATAAGGAGCAAAATTTTATTGGCTCCAACTATAAGAAACCGCAAATAATAGAGACGACATGTGCCTTCTCCCCACACCCAAGCAGAGTGCGGTTTACTTTTCCAAATAACAGTCAAACCACAGAGAGATTGAGGTGGTCTGCAGCTCTCCACTGCCAGGGAGTGTGGCTGTGCTCCCACATTACACAATACTTACGAAATATGAATCAAAGTCACACCAAGAGGCTATATATATATATATATGTTATTTTTTACAAAAATAGAAATGACAGCATGCTGGCTGTACTGGAAACTGTGCATAGCTATCATGGCATGCTGTAGTGGAAACTGTCATTTGATGAAATGCTCCATCTCACCTCTAATTTAAATCTCAAAAACTCAGAGCAGATACCCCCTGAATGCCAAAGGAGTGAGTAGTTACTCTGGAAATTCACTCCCCTTTCTTTTAATGATTCCAACCGCTGGAATACAAGCAGCTGACATCATCTCGAAGCCCCTGAACCAAAAAACTGATGAGAAATTCCATCCTGTCATATACTCGCTGCACTTTATTTTACTGGGATTCTCTTTGACTATTAGACATGACGAATCAGTATTGTATAGAATATCAATTTCAAGCCCAGTGAATGCACGGGTTTCCACAAGAAAAACGACCAGCGGGCTCGTTGCAGAGGCACAGGAGGCCAAATGTTTTTGCCTGAAAAATACTTCCCATGACCTCTGCATATGGACGAGGCCATTTCTCAGCAAAACTCGGGAGGACAGGAAATGAGGAGGGTTCAAAGGTCGAAGCGTCGGCAACAACTGCACAAGATGCACTGAGGGAAAACAATTTTGTTTTGTAAAGTTGGTTTTGCAGGTTTACAAAGGCTGTATTATAGCCTACTCCAACCCTAAACAGTTTGCTCAGAAAGCAGCTGGTTAAAGATGGTAATTATTGTTGACAGCACCAAAAAGTCAGACTTGATTTCTGTTGCATCATCTGGGAACATTAAAAACAAAAAAATTGTATTTCCATGCCTTTTATACTTTATACATTAGCTGCTTTTATACTAAAAACACGCTTGTTGAAAAAGTATTTTGTCATTTGTGCTTAGAAAACAAGAGTACAACAGAAAGGTTATGAAAAACAGTCAAAATAAAGCATGGAAATGTTTGTTTTTTTCACATAAAATTTGATACAAGTTGTATTGGATTACTATTAGACTCCTCATTCTTCTCCTGGATTGTCTCCATTACAAATAAATAAATCCCACACATATGATAGCTGGTAATCCACATGACAGTTGTACATACCTATGACCAGAGCTCCGTGGATGGGGCTGGGATCCGTGATCATCCATGACTAAACTCATTGGTTTAACAAAATCCCGCCGACTGGTCCAACACAAACAAAAAGCACAGTTCATTTTAAGTGACTTTACATTATAAAGGTTGTATAGGCTCAATAAAAGACCGAGCTGCTGCTTTCAAGTGGTGCAAACTGGCAAATACTGAAATATGGGCGAATCCCACATGAGGTCATCACTTCTTCAGTCATTTCAACGCTATTTTTGTCGTCTTTTTTTATCTGAAAAGGTAAAAAAGTACGCAGAAGTCAAGTCTTACCATGAATGCAGACGGTTTTCGACGCAGTTACCAACTTCCATCAGTCTTCAAAGAGATAACGTTTCATGTAGAGTACCTCAGAAAGGGTTTGTTTGGATATATTTGTCATTATTCCGCCTGTAGGTTCCGTGTTTCACGCCAACCATTCCAGTGTAGTAGAATTATTCACACCTTTTTTTTTTTCTTTTTTTTTTACATTGCGCGGTCAAACATAGCTATCTAAATCATTTAAGCCCTGGCAGCACACACAACTCTGCCAACTTCTCCTTCTTCTGTACATCCAAGTCGCTGCATCGTCACATTGAGCAGTTCAAGAGGGGCGTCTCTCTACTCCAGTAGGCTACCTTCCCTCCGGGATCCTCGCGAGGCGTTTGGCACAACGATGTCGAGTCCAAATTGTTTATCCTAAGCAAGAAAACTAAAGGTAACACCTATGCACACCCATGTCCTTAAAATCAGAAGAAGTCCACTTCATCAGTCTTGAAATAAGTAAAAACATCTGTTCTTGTTTGGTACTTCCTTTTTAATACAAGCTTTACTTGTCTACAGTGACATCTGGCGGCCGAGGAGGGAACAACCATTCCCCTTCTGTTAAAAGACATTGTCCAGGATAATAAATATCAAGGCACACTAGTATTTACAAGAAATGTGATGGAAACCTTAACATTATAACATTAGAAAGAACATTGCATGTTGTAGTATCCATTTATCCCATACAATAAGTGTTGTTTCAGAAAAATACAATAAAAACAATCAGATATTTGGTGGCATGGTATTTTCAGCCCGGTGGTGCAGTGCTAGAAAAATTGCTTTCTACACAGTAGAACATCTCCACACCGTGTGAACAGTCTTGAGGGTAGAGGCCGATCATGATCAAACCGGCGATCATGACGAAAAAGCCCATCGTTATCAAGATGATGGGTATGAAGTTTTGGCACTGTAACGTCCTGCCAGGAGAAAGCTTAAGGAAACATGCAGGTGGGATGATGAAGATCAGAGGAGTGGCACTCAGAACACCCTGGATAGCAGAAGAAAACATTGTTAAACAATCTTTCATAAAAAAATTGAATGTACAATGTTTTAAGTTGGCTTACATTGAGCTCCAAAACAACTCCCAGACAATCGTAAGGCAAAGACAACGATGTGCAAGCCAGAACGATAAGGGACGTTATGAGCACATGTTCCATTTTTGAAAGATCCCTTCTGCAAATGACATTGGTTACCACCTGAAAGGAGAAAAAGATCAATAAAAAGTATGGCCCCTATAGAAGATGCTTTTTCTTTAACAGTTCTAGGAAACCACTGCAAATTGGGTGAAAGACACAAAGCCTTAATTTTCTTACATTTCATAAACTGTAACCCCAAGATTACCACTTTCCTTTCACATGTGTAAACATTTAACAGTTAATTTTTAGGTTGCTGTTGAGAAAGTATCACTTACCTCTCGTGTAACAAAACACTCCAATGGAAATGTGGCTATTATGCTGAAGCCAAAACAGAAGCGACCGAATGTCACCAGATTATCATCTCTGCAGTAGTTCTCAAAAATGTCTCCTGAAAAGTGGAAATATGAGATAGTGAAACCCATTTGTGGTCTAAAAAGTAGACTCATAGTTCAACATCTCTAGCATCGATACCTTGTGTGTAACCAGTGAAGGTGATATAGCCTGCGACAGCAAATGCAGCACTGAATAAAACCGCAGAGCCTACGGACGTGTGGGTGAGCCGTGACCAGTTCGCTACAGTAGGCTTCTCCAGAGAACCATAGATAAGAAAGCTGTTGTGGTGGCATATAAATGCTGCAGAGATACACAAAGAAAGAACAACAAAGTCCCATTAATACACAGAGTCATAGCTCCATAAATCTCATGATTACAGTTTGAATATATATATAATATATATGTCTCTGTATAGTTTTTTTTTAACCTTATGAACCAAGAGGGTTTCTCATTTGATGGTAAACAGATCTTATCTTTTTCACTTTAAGACTAAGAACCTGTCTATGTTTAGGCCAGACAACACTGACTGTATTCAAGAGCATGTTACATCCACGTCTAAATAACTCACTTTTAGCAGTAGAAGCTATTATCCTCAAGGCATTTGATTCATATGATATTGCGGATAACTTTTGTAAAGACCTTGGAATGAACTCCTATACTTACAGGGTGTATTGACAGACAGAGTCTCACTAAGTTCATGGTTACAACAGAAGTTCTTTGACAACTTGTGCAATGATTTAGAAAAGGCTTAAGAATATTGAGACAGTGTGCCAACTAGATTAATACTCTCAATCTGTCTGCAGTAAAGCTGGATTGCATATCTTGTGCTGGACAGGCAATGACTGTAATATAAAGCTGCCAACTTTGGCTCTTTGATAGGATCAATCTAATGACTTTAAATCAAAGCTGCTTTCATCGATTTTCTGGCCATACGGGGGCAGAAACAAATCCAAATTAAAACTGACAACAACTACATTCAGCTCTGACATTTTCTGTTAAAATCAACTGGAAACCCAAATCCCCAATAGTCTTCTAATTGTGTAATTTAGGTTCTTAGGTACATTATATTAAGTATCCAACCATATTAGAAACAATTAGTTTTGAATACAAATTCAAAATATTCTTTCTGATATTCTGTTTAAATCAGGTGTCATTAAGCTGATATGTTTAGGAAAATGACACGTAAATGTCTATGAACCAATCGTAGTTGAATTCTCATGGCAGCTAACCGGCCGTTTACACTCGGCCTAAGTGTGGTCCATGCGTGTGTTATTTAGGGTTGCAGGTGGTGAGTGTCAGTGGAATATTTTCTGTTTGAGTTCAGTGTGACGCTTTGATAATCTTCCTTCACCAGCGAGTGTTGAACATCAGGGAAGAGAGAGTTCAGTAATAACAAGAAACTAGCTAACATCATTCAATCGTTTAGCAATGCAAAACATAACTTTGAGAAAAAATAGGGGCCCCTGTGCTTAAATGGAATATTTTGCTACCTTATAACGACTCATATGACCGAAACCTACAACTTAGCGCTTGAAATGGTGTAAACTGACAATAGCTGTTTTATAACTTTGTTCTCTGACACTTTTTGTCTTTACTCAGAACAATGTTAATGCTTTAATGAAACTTTTAACCTCGACATTATAGGAGCATTTTTAAAATTTCAGGCCACATTTTCAAGGCCTTAAATAAAGTTTTTAACGGGACATATTTGCAACATTATTTAACTATCTGGAGTTTTTGGCCACCAAACAAATAGAGATCCAAAAGTCATGGGACCTTTAGCTTAATGCCTCATATCAAAGTACCTCATTTTATATTTCTTTTGAAGCTTTTAACTCTCTTAGGAGACACATATGTTCTCTTTTCCGCGATATGAGAATATATTGCTATTTATCATTGCTCAAATGTTTTTCTTCTATCATCAAACTGCTGGAGATATTTAAGGCATCTGGATCATCCCCATCATGCAAATAAACTCACCAAAAGAAATGAGACCAACAGCCTGAATTGCGTTCCACTTTGCAAAGGACCAGGCATTCTGTGTAGGCACGCTATAAAGAAATATTTTGATATTCAGTCATCAAGGAACAGAGAAACATTTGATTACTGATTAGCAAACTGCAAAATGTCCATTCTTACATTTCTGGCCCAAAGGTAGCTGCTCTGATGATTGCAATAATGAGGATTGTAAGTGTCAGCAACATTGACACGAGGGACACCTGGTGACACATAAGGATGTTTTACCCGCAGCTTCAAAATAAATAAATGCAAAACGACAATCGTGTAATACTCAGATTTACCTTCCCAAGCTTCTCTACATTTCGATACAGTGAGAGAGGAAGCGTGAACACAATGGTTGATAGTAGGATCACAAAGTGACGCTCTGCAAGTATGTGACCAGGACCAACTGCAAGCACAAGTCATACAGTTCATTATATGTATTATTGAATGCATTTGAATATTCTAGATGCCCTTCTATTTGCTCATGTGTTTGGCAGTTATCTGAGGTAGAAACGTTAGCAGCATACCTCCAGGTATTCTCTGAAACACTTTGGTCAGCGTATCACCAGTCGTGATATTATAGCTTATCATGGCTGAGGAGTAAAATAGAAGAGGGCCGTTATAAATACAGCATCTGTCCTATTACGACATCATTAGTCAGAATCTAAAATCTCTAAATATTAAGCCTTAAACTGAATAATGAGAATACAAGTATGTGTGAGACCACACTGGCAGTAATACATGTTTTTCTGTGATGTAATATTCAAATATTCAGCTTTGCACTTTGAAAAACTTACCAATGAAAGGATAAAGGAACTGCAGGGCAGATAATATCAGAAAACCAGGAAAACCAAACGTGCTTTGCACCAAAGCTTGATAACTGTTTGTCCCTGTGATGGACCCTCCTTTAATAAGTAAGATGATTGTGTAGTCTGCCAAGAAATACAAACACAATATTATAAATGGGTACGTTTGATACATTCATATCTGCATTTTCAAAAAATATCAATTTGAAAAAAAAAAACATTCACCTGTAATGAACCCAACGAGTATCAAAAGCAGGAGACCAAGGGGGAGACCCGCCTGGTTCAGTGCATATGGTAAACCTGGTCAGAAACATAGTTTTAGAAAATAAATGTTCTTGATTTTCAAAAATTCCCTCAGGACATGTTTAAAGATCTCATGAGAATAAAGGTGTAATGCAAAGTAACAACACATTTATGTTTCTTTCTGCAAATGCCCCAAGATTAAGACTGTTTCACTGCAAGAAACTTTGAAATAACATTTCTGTGAAAAACAATCAGTGCATTATAACTTTGTGTTGCAAAATAATCTGAATTTCACCTGTGTGTTATTAAACACTGGGCACACCTTTTCATTTGATCACATTACATTTTTAATCAAAAAATAATTGAACAATCTCTTTTTAAAAAATATATTGAAAAAACACTTGAACATTTAATATGATAATGGTAATACTTTAATAATGTGTAAAAAGCGCAAACAGTGTTAGAGCTACAATCACTGAAGGCGTTAATAGCTGATCCCGTGGCGTGTCTTGTTCATCCTGATTAGGACCCATGACATTTGTGAGGTTGAACAAGTTTGGGGGGGTTTGAACACGAACAACAGGCGCTGATCATATGATATGGCAACTTTACGACTGAAAGGGCTTGAAAAGCATGAAAGCATGTCCTTGTTCCAAAATAGGCTACTTTGTAGAAAATACAACTGATAACTTTACTGATTTGTCTCAGGGTGGAAAGTTTCACAGCCAAAGTTTTTTTATAGCCTGATGAAAAAAAAGGAAGTGAGTTCTTACCAATAATTCCAGACCCTATAATGGAATTAATCAAATTAAAAGACGCAGACATCATTGTATGTCTTTGCTTTCCGGAATCTTTTCTCACAGGAATTAAAGGTGTCTCTTCCTCATCGTTAAGCTGAAAAAAAAATGAAACGAAGCAGTAGCCTTAAAAAGATGTAAAACAACAAACTTGTGTGTTTTTCATCACAAGAGTCGTCATTTTAGACTTACTTCATCGTGAGCCATCTTGAACACCTGCTGGTCGTTGACTTGCTTCCTTCTTGTCCACCTCTACACACTGTTTATTTCTCACATAGACCCATCTGCGGAGGGACTGAATTGAATGAAGTTTGTGTCTGTGGACTTTTACTCCAAAAAAAATCGTGTACCTAAACAGCGCCCCCGACTGGTCAAAGTCCTAAACTCAAACTGTCAGTCCAGTCCTCCTCTGCATCACAGCTTCGCCAACTCTTACAATTTTGATATGTAGCCTAACACGCTTTGGTACTCTGCTTCACGTCGACCAAACAGTCAATGCTCTTTTTTGTGTGATAATTGTTGTAGAATGGGGAAATGAAATCCACCGTATAGACTACTGTCAAAGCGACAGCCTACATAGGAAACACAGTTTATTTGCTTAATGTGAACAGAGAGACCAAAGGAAAGAGTTATTAAGTCAAGGGTAAAAAGAGACAGACCCATATCAGGCTAAATAGCCTATTCTAATCAACCATTTTTGTTATATGTCTGAATTTTCGTCTAAATGGATACGCGCGCTCTCTCTCTCTCTCTCTCTCTCTCTCTCTCTCTCTCTCTCTCTCTCTCTCTCTCTCTCTCTCTCTCTCTCTCTCTCTCTCTCTCTCTCTCTCCCCTCTCTATTTCTTCCCCTATCTTTTCCCAGGGCAGGAGAGTTCAGTAAGTTTACTTGTTACCACAATTATATTCATTCCCCTGACGTGTTTGCATATAGCCTACACTGACACTTAGCCCAGATTGACCCTCTGCGCTCCCTAAGAAACCTTGAGACTGAACAACACTTAGCCTATTGACTATGACACAATTACAAAAAGTACGAGGACAAACGTATACACCGTGTCCCTTTAAATTAAACGGCCCAAATCAGGTTGCATTATTTCACTTGGTGCCAAAATATGCCATAATGCATGCATGGAAATGAGGAATTAAAGGATTTAAGGATTGCCCTTTGAATCTGAATTTGAAAAGACCTCTTTGTTAGGGGCGGATTTATGAACATGGAAAGAAGTCAAGATATTCTGTATAGTGAGAAAAAAAGAAAACTGTTTCTCAAACTCAGATTGTTGTGAAATTGAATAAAATTAGGTTAGAGGTTCCTGCAGATTTTTCTTGTAATAATAAACTACGTACATTCACAACTTGCAGAGAAATCAGAGGCCACCACACCAGAATCACCAGAATTTTAAACATGCTGCTGCCAACTCTTTCTCACTTTAAAAGACATATAGTTTAGTTGAAGAAGACATTGTGTCAGAGACTGGTTTGAATGAGTGAATTCATTCAAGAAGTTACACGTCTTTTTTAACTGCTATTCTTTCATATGCTTCTGCTGCAGTCATTTTTCAAGCTCAAGCTCTGTTAGCTGTTTTAAAACATGATGGAATAAATACTTAAAGCGACTGTGAGGTGCTTTCATTTTGATTAATCTTGGTGAAGCCTTTGAATTAATCAGTACATCTTATCTCTTTGCTGATATTGTCCTGTAATGCACAAGTACATGTAAGTATCATAAACATTGTGTCTTTCTGTAAATCTTTGCCTAAAAAAGCTTGCTGTTAATTTTCCTTTCTGACAGCGACCTGTGATGGCGGTAAAAGGAATGAAAGATACTGATATAGCCTGAATATAAAATCTTGTTAATGGTCGTGTTTTTGTGGGTCATATAGAGGAATCTTTAATTTCAGTCTGTTTTATGACCAGCTAAAAAAACTCCTCACAAGAGCTTTAAATGTCGACATGTAATTTCAGTAGGCTACTTGACACTGACATACGTAAAAAAAAACATGGAAATAGGCCTACATGTAACATGTTGTTTGCTCAGTGTAAAACTATTGTATAGTCTACTAATCCATTAGTCAATTTCTCTTTAAATATTTTTTCCAAGTTTTTTTTCTCCAAGAATTAGCCTATAGGCTAAATGTTTCTGTATGTATGTAGGCCCATAGATAGATAGATAGATAGATAGATAGATAGATAGATAGATAGATAGATAGATAGATAGATAGATAGATAGATAGCACGTGCTGTTTGTGTGTTTGACAATGTTTTGTGTCCACCAGGTGGCGTCAGACTTACAGTGAATGTTCTTTACCCATCTGAGTTTTTACAAAATAAACTATCACCCGCACCTGAAACAAATGTAGGCCTACCCTACTAATTATTTTGTCTAAAGTGTTTCCCCTCACTGATTGTGTCAGCAACTGTAATGATTGAAAATTTGCCCAGACGGGAGACCAATATGGCTCCAACAAACTCTGCCCTATTGACACCCCTCCTCTTATATACACACGCGCACGCACACGCACACGCACACGCACGCACACACACACACACACACACACACACACACTCTCTCTGTGTGAGTAGGCTACACAAACTGATCCATAGTTGTGGCTTTAGCTTTTAGTTTATGATATAGCCTACGCCGGATTGCAAACATCTTGATTCCCGGCAATTACTCACGGAAATGACCACAAAATTATCTCCACAGCCATTCTGGCATCTCTGCCCTCACTTGGTACCCAGGAACATCCGGAAGCAGCACAGCTCAGTACTCTGACTCTGCGCGGAGGGGCGGATGAAAAAACGCACTCTCTTCTTCTATGTTTTTTTTTCCTCCGTCCAAACCGTGGAAATAAGCAGAAGTGCTTCAAAGTCTTTAAACGAACGGACAAGTTATTATCAAAGCCTTTTTTTCCAACGCAGAAAGTCTTCCTCTACGGTTTGTTTTTTCCCCTGTCGAGGATGGAACACTGAAAGTGAGTAAAAAGAATCTGTTAAAAGTTGTTGGCTATCTGAGAAATGTGTCTAAAATTCACAAGCAAAATAAACAACCTGTGTATTTTCAATAAGTATCTATCTATCTATCTATCTATCTATCTATCTATCTATCTATCTATCTATCTATCTATCTATCTATCTATCTATCTATCTATCTATCTATCTATCTATCTATCTATCTATCTATCTATCTATCTATCTATCTATCTATCTATCTATCTATCTATCTATCTATCTATCTATCTATCTATCTATCTATCTATCTATCTATCTATCTATCTATTGTGACATATGACATATACATTCAAAATTCCAGTGAGAACATTTGTTTTTTCTTTATTGAATTTTTTTTTCTATAAAAAGCGCAGTGCCTAAGGGGTTTAACCCTTTTTTAATATGATGAAGCCTTTCTATGTTCTGTCATATTTTTAAATGTCATCTTTATCTTTTACTGTGCTGGGGGAGGCCTGTGTGGAAAAAAAAGTGATTGATTTCCTCTTGGTCATATAGCCAAAGACTAGAGTGCAAATCATGGGCTTCAACATATTACACAAGTTAATGGGCATGGCAGCAATTATTAGCCCACGACTTCCTGCTTACTTGACAGTCAACATGGTTATTAGATTGCTGTCAATTAGAGGCTATATTGTTCTGTTTGTCTACTATCATGGCATGTGCACACACACAGTGAAGCTGGGCGTAAATCATGGCAATAAAAACATGAATTTAATTCTGAGAACTATGTTAACAGCGCCTCATCACCTGCTATTTTGCCAACGCCCTGAATGGGCAAGATCTGATCCTGATCCTGTTGTCTGTGAGAGGCAGCGGAGAGCATTAGTTGTGAGCACTTAAAGGCTGTGAGTGTGCAGGTCCCTTAGGAGCCCAGAGATACGGACCCTGGGATAACTCTGTATAGGCCTACATGTACTGAATATTTAAGTATAAAGAATGTGTTGTTTTAAGCCTAATCATACAACTAACTGTTTTTAACACACTAAATTCGCCATAGTTAGAGGCCGACAGTCCAGCTTGTTGTGGTGGTCACTTTAACAGGCCAGGAGTGACCAAAAACTGAGTTGTAGTTGGGAAGATGCCAAAAACCATCGTTCCCTGTACTCTATATCTCATTGTTAGACACAAGTAAATTGTCAAAATCTCTTTGAGTAAACGGGCATGTGTGTTTTGTATTGACCTAGACATCAAAACAGAACCCGGCCCTGCCACACTGGTTCTTTTAGGTTGTGTTGTTGACAGTAGTTGAGCCTGAGTAGTGAACTTGATAATGAACTCTGTGCTTTTTTCCCCCAACTGTTGTAAAAATGTACCTCAGGTCTCTTCAATCACTATTTTTAACAGATCCAGAATCAATACAAAATGAATTGCAAACTAGTCTGACATTGACACTTCCTCTCTCTGGGCTGCAAAGCTAGGTCCTGCTAGCTCAAAAAAAACAGATGTTTCATTTTAAAAACAATTCCATTCAGTTTAATTGTATTAAATACTCTCGGTTTTAACAGCATGGGGTAACCTGCTACATTAAATTTGCCTTCTTTACTTAACATAAGACAAAAAAAATGAATGGGCTAAAAAGCCTACTTTATAGTGATGATCTCTGACAATCGAAAGTTGTTCAGAAAAATGAACTGATGTCCACTTTGTATGGCTGCGTCTATGGTGTGAGTGATAATGTCTCTCTTTGGAATGGAAGAAATTCTTTCAAAGTCTTTGTAACACTTAAACAGCCTGACTGACGGCCTTTAAAGTGATAATTCAGGATTTTAAAGGGGGGTTGTTTGAGCTAGATGGCCTTAGACAGCGCTCGCTATAACTGACCTGAATGTAACTGACCTGAATGTAAACACAATACGCACAAACACACAATACGAGCAACACAGAGATGTCTCCATGTCTGCACTAATCCTCTCATCCAATAATCATTTAAAAAAAAATCCTCTTTGTTCAGTGGTTCACTACAGTGCTCTATCCTTTCCATAGTAATGTATTTCATGTGTTGTCTCTTTTAATAACTGCTGACCCAAACAACTGATCTAATACCATATGTTACAGATTTGAAGTTAAAACACATCATTCCAAATGAAAGGGCTGTTGACTTCATGGTGAAGCGATGAAAATAACCACAAATAATACACTTGTATTTTGACTTCTTTTAGTGGCTAAAGTAGACGTTTCTTGTGAACTTCTCTTTATTCTCTCATGCTTGTAGCTTACAGTCTGCTTTCAGTGATCAATTAAACGTGTGGACAAAGTTCCAAATGCAGAAAAAGAGACCTGGTGGTTCAGGAAACATCAACAGCACAGACACCAACAGTAGCTTTATCCCTTAAATGCTTCCATTGGTTTCATTAGGAAGCATATAGAGGCAACAGACTTCAGTCTGTCTCTAACCTCATCTAAGTACCTGGAAGTACTTTGAAGTCAATGAAATTAAGTTTCTAATGATTAATGAACATTAAATATTGAAGCTGAGCTTCTGTTTCACACTGCGTTAGCGTTTAATATACTTAAAGGAGAATCAGGCAGAGGAGGAGGTAAGACATCACTTAAAGCTCAACAGAAGGACACCGTAGGGTGAATACCAAACTAACGTGTTGACATTGTGTTCCAGCGAGAGTCGAGGGAAACATAAGATTCCATTTTAGGTTAGTCTGCGTGAGGTCATGATGCCGACAGGTTGCAGATAAAGTGAAGTGGGCCTATTTGAAGCTTCAAAGTGGCAGCTCATATCTCACGTTGTGTGTAATGAGTGGGGAACAGATTGACAGATTGATGCATACCACTTTAGAGGTTAGACATGACAGGTTGACCTTGTTGGGTTGGCTGGAAATCAATGTTTGTTATATCTTTTTTTTATTTCATGTAGTTATTAGACACTTTTTTCTCACTATTAACTAAATGTTTGTCCACTATCTTTAACCAAGACTATATTGTATTTTTTCTAAATAGTTTGGTACTTTAGTAGCAACATATAAAGGGACTTTGTTTTCAAATGATCATGCCGTAGAGAGGTTTCATCAGAGAACGAGATGCAGAAGAAACACAAGATGTGAAGAACATTTTAACCAGAACTGAGTAGTTTAGCCATGAACAATATCATCCATTAAAGAGTGTGTATATGAGACACACTGCACTTCTCACCGTATACCCGATAAAAAGCCAGTCAGGATTTACACACATACTTTGCTATAAAATACTGTATTAACATCAAACTCTTTATCAGTGTTTTGTAAGAAACATGACTAGAAATGTCATTGAAATCTTTTCCTAAATGGTTCCCTTTAAGCTTGAAATGTCACGTTTGAAAGCACATAACACATTTCTGTGTGCAGTGAGCTTGTGTTGGAGCTTTATTCCTGCATGGCCTCATCGATGATAGACACAGATTGACAGCATTTAAAGTGTATATAAAGAGGAGGCCAGACGTCCTGATCTTATAAAGAGGCTGACATGAGGTCTGTCGGCGTTCTGAGTGACCGCGGTACACATTTTGGAATTGTGTTGAATTATATTTGACATTGACAATAATTAGATTAGATGAACAACAAAGTGGGATGTGAATATCTGTGTTGTAATCTTTCTGTGCAGAGATGACAGCTCTGCTGACACACATGTTCAACGGGGTGATTTCTTTGTTGGAGAAAAACAGCGACTCTTCCAATCATAGTCAGTGTAAATCATGATGTCATTTGTAGTTAAACACTAAAAGTCCTTCAATAACTCCACTTTACATCAGTACCTACTTGCTGTGTTTCCTTTTTGGGGAATACAGTAGTATAGCCATATTTTGTGAGGCATTATCGTACAGATACGCAGATTCCATGTTGGCTGCATGTAAAAAGACGTTTTGGGATGCAATTATGTTGCTCTATATTGTGATAACAATGTGAAGTGTGAAGAACAAATATTAAAGAGTACATATTTCAATGTCTATCTGCTGTTCTTAATGTATTACACAACACCTGTGTTTGCTGCACGTTTCTCCTGAATCTAAAATAATTCTAAAAAGCTGGGGGTTTTTCCACTACATATTTAGCAGCAATTCATCATCTTCATAAGCTTTATCTGACTGCATCAAAATAAGCTTTTTATCCAACAAATAAGTAAATTATACACAATTTAATGAGAAGCAATGCTTGTTTACTTAAAAAAAAAAATGTATTGCAATAAGTTCAAACTTTTGTCATGATTGTATTGCACCTGAAATGTATTTTGCAGCCTTAAAAGTCACATATTATGCAACCATGGTATTCCAACACCACTGTGTGTCCCTAGCCTGTTGACAAATCCCCCCGGTTATGAGAAAAATCCATCCCCTCTCTCTTTTGCCTGCTCCACTTTTCAGAAAATGTGTGCTCTAACAGGCCGTTTGGAGATTTTCTCTTTATGACATCACAAAGGGAAGTAACTGCTCCCCCAGGTGGGTGACACTCCCCCAGCTGGGTGTTTGTTCTATCCTCTGAGTCCGCCTTTACACCGTAAACCGTATGGCATGGTGCAAGCTTGAGCTACATTCCCTTCTAGAGAGGGGTGTGGTCAGATACAGCTCACTTGCATTTAAAGCTACAGACACGGAAACAGCCTGTCCTGAGCAGGGCTGAAATAGAGGGGTTTATAGGCATGATCAAATACAGGATCAGAATGGATTTTTACAAGGAACTTCACAGACATGTTCTGAGACTTGTTTAAACTTGTTGAATAGGAGTATAATATGTGACCTTGGCAGTAATAGAATCATTGCAGTAATATTATTATTATTACAAATTACGCTTTTTTTAAACCAACTTTCAGTTTGCCAAGTTGAAAGGGCGTAACTTTTCTCTACAAGTTGTATGACTCAAAATACTTGTTATAATGGTTGAGTTGGACTGTGTTGACTGTTACACAAATATTAAATGTTTTTATGACCTGTCCTGTTAATTAATAACTCTATATTGTATTACAATATTCAATACAAAGCAATGTTTAAGAAGTTGCAATGATATGGTATCAAGACAATGTATTACTAATTCACCATCTCTGTAAGGGTCACAGAAGTTTCTCAGATGTCTAACAACCCAGTGCTGTGTGCAGTCGATTGACCTGTGTGTTTGTGATTGATTCGTAGCATCACAGCTTGTGGAAGTATTCTATTACAATATTGCATTCAGATCAGGCAGAAGCTTTCACAGGCAGAGCACCCGGAGAGACAGTGCAGCCTGTGGTACATTCATATTTAATACTGCATAGCTCTGCCTCACACATTATACCAGGCAGGCCTATTAGCAGGATGAATCTCTTCCTCCCTCCGCTCTGTCTGAGGGAGATCTGGACTCTTTTCATTTTGAGGGATGGAGGAAAGGAGCCAAGTCTTACCTGGAATTGATCATTGTCATGTCAAATCTTAATTTTATCTACAGAGGAGCAGATAATTAGATCTAATTTTACCATAGCTGGCAAGAATGTATGTGTATGACAGGCCTCTATAGACTCATTATAGGATACCACTTCCTGAGATGAGGATCTCTGACTACGGAACAGAACCACACCCACCTTCCTCTCCTCTCATTATAAAGCACTTCCCATCTGCCAACAGAAATATAGTGCCAGAAATGCTTTCTTTGAATGGCTTGATCCCAATAAGATAACATATTATGTTAGATTATAAAATAGAACACAGCTTTCAAACAGCCTTTAATCAGAGCTCCTTATCCTATCTGACCCTGCAGGCCTTTCCCATGTTGGAGGCTAGCTGTTCACTCTGAAGGTGCAGGATGAAAAGATGGCACAGCTGCTTGTACCACCAGGTATAGACAGCTTCCGTCGCTTTAGCCGTGAGTCCCTCGAAGTCATCGAGAAGCGGATCGCCGAGGAGAAGGCCAAGAAGCCAAAGGGGGAGAAGAAAAAACGCAATGATGACAACGAGCTCAAGCCCAGCCGTGACCTGGAGGCGGGCAAAGCCCTCCCTATGCTGTACGGGGACGTTCCTAAAGGCATGGTGTCGACACCGCTGGAGGACCTGGACCCCTACTACTGTAATCAAAAAGTAGGTTATACAACAATCACTTCTGACCAAGTTATTTGCCTGAGGCAGTCCATGAATGGTGATACAGACATAAATGGGATTTTTTACTATACAGTATGTATCAATCGGCCTCAGGCCGGTGTTCTAAATTACATTATTTACAAGATAGTAGATTGACTTCATTTGATGCAACTTGTGCCTCTGAATCACACAGGCTACCAAAGTAAATGACAACAGGCTCTTATTTCACTGATTGCACAACAATTGGAACCATACAGATAAATGTAGATACTACAAATTAGCTGCTCTGTGATAATGTGTATACACCACACATAGAAGAAGCAACAGTGAAGGACAATATGTATGTGTCTCAACAGTCTGGTTCCATTCCTGCTGATACATTTTAGACAGTAACAGAGGCAAACACTGTTATAGATGATGGAATAACTCTATTTGAAACTATCATTTTGATATGTTTGTAAACTCTTATGAAATGAATTGTGACTATTGTATTCATATCAATAATTTCTTTTCAGACTTTCATATTGATAAACAGAGGAAAATTCATCTTCCGCTTCAACGCCGCTCCTGCCTTGTACCTCCTGAGCCCCTTCAACCTCATAAGAAGAATATCAATGAAGATTTTGGTGCACTCATATCCTTTTCAAAATACATGTATCTGATAAGCATGAGTCCTGAATGTTTGCCCTGCTAGATAAGATTGATTATATAGTTATTTATTAAGCTCCCTGGCTTCCTTGACAACTGCCTGCAAATTATTCAGTGTGGTGATCATGTGCACTATTCTTGCCAACTGTGCATTCATGACTCTGCATGAACCGCCGAAGTGGGCAAAAAATGTCGAGTAAGTTTCCTCACACACTAAATAACAGGTTTAGTAGAGGAACAACCCCCCAAAAAGGCTTTCATTTTTCCAGATACCCCTACCCGAGGTAGAATGAAGCACAACCGTATTTATTTTTTAATAATTTTATCGAGTCTAGTTTATGAAATGGATGGTTGTATAAAAATGTTGGACTGAAAATTTACTTTCAGTCAATTTACATGAGCTGAGATCCGCTTCTGGACCAATGGCGCTTGTGCATGTAAGTGAGGGGCGTGGCTTTTGAGGGAGCACAGAGGGGAGGGGGAGGGTGCAGACAGAGCACTGAGGAAATGCTATACTTTCAAAATCATGCTAGTTTTTGAAGATGACCAACCCTACCATCCAAATCTGTCATTTATATCTTCCTAAGACCTTTATCTTATCATAACAGTACGTTGTTTGACTCTTCACTTGACCCTCTGATGTCACCAGCCCCTAACAGGAAACTAGTGGAGCCGGGATTTCAGGGGCGACCTGTACAATGGGCCCCTGTTGGTGCATATGTGTGAAGATAAGGACACAAACAATAGATGAAGACAAAAAAACAAGATATAATATAACTGTATTGTATTATATATTTATTATATAATGAGACATGTTATAGTTACTCTGAATACATTATGTCTCATATTTTATATCTTACATATGATTAGCATTCAGATGGCACTCAAAGCCAAGCTGCCGCTGTTTTAAACACTAATGTCACATAATATACCATGAGTTCTACTGAATCAGTTGTAAAGATTTAAACACTGTCTTGCGATCGATTGTCTCATTTTAATCAACTAAAATACAGTTTTGATATATATACCCTTGAGTTGTTAGAATTAGCATATTCTTCATATAGTCCATTTTTTATATATAGGCCAAACAGTCCATTGTTGTTTTTAAATTTAATTCAGTCATACAGTATAAAGATGGCATTTAGCCAGCTCGTATCTCCTGCTTTGAAGATAAACCCAAAGGATACACTGGGTGAGGGGATAGTCTTTGTACCCCAAGTAGGTTAAAGTGATCAAAATAGCTACAGTAGCTATTTTGTTGAATAGTTTAACAGGTGACTGATGGAGCTGGCATTTTTTTTTTTTTTACTCTAATGATGGCGTAAATGTGTGAGATCTTATTTTACCTCTTTCTGTATAAAACAACCAATAAAGTAGTTCTCTAGGAAAATATTTGTATACAACCTTCCATTTCATAAACTAGACGTGTTAAAGTTATGAATAAATATGGTTGTGCTTTGTTCTACCGTTGTTCTGCCTTGATGTAGGGGGTCTACATTTTTAGGGGCCCAAAGTTCCTCTACTAGTAATATATATTTCACAAATTGACTATTACACACAGTGAAAATGTGGTTTAGCTGGACTATTATATTTTGTTTCCAACAGGTACACCTTTACTGCAGTGTATACCTTTGAATCCCTCGTTAAAATTTTAGCCCGAGGGTTTTGCATAGGGAAGTTCACATTTCTAAGAGATCCCTGGAACTGGTTGGATTTCAGTGTCATTGTCATGGCGTAAGTACTTCAGTCCTTATAATTCATGAATAATTGTGACATATTTCCCCCTAAGGTCCTTTCCTATAGAGCCTGTGTTCGAGGTGCAAAAGCAGACAACAGACAAGTGACATGCCTTACTGGTTTATCAAAAGGAACTGTCAAACTGTTCAAAGTCTTTTATCATTTGAGACCATTACTCATATATAAAAATATCAGTTATTAATTAGTTCATAAGCGAACTTTGAGCGTATATTTCATTCTCAAGGCGGCTAACAGTCGTGTAGTTTCCTTATTAGTAGTCAAATGGGTTCTTTCTCGATCTGGAATTTGGTACTATTTTAATCTGTGGATGGATACACATATTCAAAACACTATTAAGTAATTACAGGAGGTCCACTGTTCAAAGGAATAGGCTGTAATAGGGATTGGAAACCCAAAAACAAGATTTAAATAGACAAACATCTTTTGCTTTTGTCTTTTTATGGAATTTGTTAATAATAAGAACAATATAGATCATTATCAGATTCATCCTGTCAGTTTGTATTCTATGGGACTAGGTGAAAAATCCTATTTCTCATCCCCTTATTTCAACCTTCACCAGTATGCATTCTTCAGTTGACCTTGTTTACCTGATACTCTGTAAACTACAACAAAATAATGGTGTCTATCTGTTTAACATTTCAGTCTTTCAACTGTGTTGTGGTCTAAGTCAATTTTCTACCGTAATTGTATGTTTTCCTGCAGGTATTTAACAGACTTTTTCAACATGGGCAATTTCTCAGCTCTCCGGACATTCAGAGTGCTGAGAGCGTTCAAAGCTATCTCAGTTATCCCAGGTAAGCAGTTGGAACAAGTGCAAGTTAGTTAACCCCTTGCAAGACTTTCCCTAGCTCCCCTCTGACCTTCCCTCTGATCTCCCCTCCTCCAAAACCTTCCCCTCCTGCAACTGTCATGACATGTACATATGTTGGCTGCGCCATTATATCATAGACCAAGTATTTCCAACCCTCAACACCTCAGTTTAAGGCTAGCAGGTTCGTCTAGTGACCTGTTAGCTGCCACTGCATAAACCAGAGCTATCTGGAAGTAATCTTGCCTTGTTTGAAATGTAAGCTCCCTATTTATACAAGAATGAGAATGTGTGGAACCAAAAATACAATATCTTGTATTCTTCTTTTTCATTCAAATGTCCACTGTGAGTCCCAGCATTTTAGGGAGTGAAATGCAAAACTGGTTGAGTACTCATTTAAAAAATAAAAGCCCAACGACTGAATCTCTTTGTTATGTTTGCACGTGCATACAATGTCTTTTAATTCATTATCTGGAGTAACAAGTGACACTCTATCCTTCAGGCCTGAAGACCATCGTTGCGGCGTTGTTCCAGGCAGTGAAGAAACTTGCCGATGTGATGATCCTCACTGTCTTTTGTCTGAGCGTCTTCGCCCTCATAGGGTTACAACTGTTTATGGGCCATTTAAAGCAAAAGTGTATAAAGACGCTAGATAATTCCACAATAAATGGGACTGAAATGTATTTAACAGAGGATGGAAACTTCAGCTTGGAACTGTATAGATCTGATAGGAGTGAGTATTAATTTTGAAGAACTTGCACTTGTACAAACAATTACAAATCATTAAAGATATTCATGATAAGAAGGATAAATTAAATGTATTAAGAAGTTGATATATTCTCCACTTCTTTAGAAACTACGCCTCTACTTTCAGTTTAAGTCAATTACTCTGCGATATAATCCATCCGTCATTTTAAGCTTTTGTTTGCACCGTGTTGAACTACAGCATTCACAGAAAGATGATTTATTTCAGCACTCTATTCTAATCATATTATATTGGATTTTTACTCCGCATCTACCTTTTGGCTTCTTTGCAACCTCTGCTGAAAAATCACCACAGATAATAAAACTTTTCCTCCTTTCCCCATCAGATAATCATTACATCCTTCCAGGGAAACGAGATCCATTGCTTTGCGGGAAAGGCAGTGATGCCGGGTAAGCTTATTGCCCTACCACCACATGAATGCATACAATATTCAATTATTTTATTTCTCATATGATACATCTGTTTGTTGCAGGCAGTGTCCAGAAGGCTACGAGTGCCTTAAATTTGGAAAAAACCCGGACTATGGTTACACCAGCTTTGACTCGTTTGGTTGGGCCTTCCTCGCTCTTTTCAGACTGATGACACAGGATTACTGGGAAAACCTTTACCAGCAGGTATGCTGTAGAATTAGAAAACCTGCCATATATAAATCACATCTATTCATATAGATTAATCATATGATTCGTGCTGTTTTACAGTCAAACATCTACCCCTACACAAACATACAGTAGTCATACATAGGAAAGAATACCTTTATATATGTGTACAGATAGGATATTTATACAAGTAGGCTTTTACAAAATCAAAAGCAAAGTTTTGAAACGTTCATATAAATTGTCTGTGTACATCCTGGAATTATCATGACCCTAAGATGGGCAAGAGAACAGGTAATGTTTGTGAAAATGTGTAAGTTAAACTGATTCCAAGATTCATTAGAGGGCAATGATTCTTTTTGCATTCATAATACAAACAGACACAACCCTCTTTTCTAAAAGTATGGCCAAGGTGTATCATCGAAATATTTTAAAATACACAAGTTAGGATCTAACGGGATGTTCTAACCAATAATTGCAGTTCAAATTATTCAAATGATTTAGTCAATCTCGGATATTTAATGTTTAGTCCACATATTCCTTTGTAGTTCAGGTTTCTGTAAAGATGTCATGTGACCTTAAAAGCCATCATAGGTTCATTCTTGGTCCTCTGGTTGCTCATTGACCCAGTACGCTGAACTGGTTTAGTGGCAGGTTTATAAAAATGTTGGAGTATGCTCATCTGTACGCTTCTGTAAATACATGTACAGGCTGTGCTTCCTGTGTTAAGGTGGGGCTTATACAAAGACAAAGCATTCTAGCATTACAATGTTGGCATTAAAGACTGGTTAAACAAACCTCTGAATGAAGTGCAGGTGCATTTTGGTCAACACACAAAGATGAGTCCCACGGCTACTCAAGTAAACACAGCTTGAATAGCCTTAAGGGCAGATAGTCGTCAACTGAATGGAGCTGGTTAACATTATAATATCAGCAGGTAAAGCAAACACTAATACAGCAAAGCTCCCACTACTGTTTGTAGTTGGGTAGCATTACTTGTTTGGGGACTATGAACAAGCCCTTTCATGCGTTGGTGTGTTGGTCATGATAGGAACAGTGGATTTCTATAAGATCCTTTTTTATTTTTTCTCTCCCCTTTTTTGATTGAAAACTAAATCCAAAGCCAAATTTAAAGTTCCTGACTGTAAAATGTTTAGTAATTACTATATCTCAAAGAAGAAATCATATTTGGCTGTAAAATACCAACAACAACATCAGGAAAACATCCAACTGTTTGCATTCATGTTTCTATGACAATTACTATTGTTCTGGATAACTGAGATATCATTTGACCAAGGACACACCTTTTAGGTTTGGTTTAAATTAAGTTTGACTTCATGAATTAGATTTAGTTGGTTATATAAGTTTCTTATTCTGGAGAAAGTTATGGGGTTTATTTTCTTCTCTGGAATAACCATTTTTAAATATATACGTTTTTCCTTCCAGACGCTGCGGGCAGCTGGGAAGCCCTACATGATCTTTTTTGTGCTGGTGATATTCCTCGGTTCTTTCTACCTGGTCAACCTGATCTTGGCTGTAGTTGCTATGGCCTATGAGGAGCAGAGCCAGGCCACCATAAAGGAGGCGGAGGAGAAGGAGAAGGAGTTTAAGGCTATGATTGAGCAGCTGAAACGGCAGCAACAGGAAGCTCAGGTACAGGAAAATCCAAGAACCACATAAAACCAAACTGTCATACCATCACTGCAGCATCTAAATATTTGAAATCAAAGAATACATAAATACGTATATTATTGATGACATCTCTACCAAAATGTCAGGCTTTTCACAAACATTTAGAGCTCAATGTGGGGACATCAATGCTACAACCAAATCTGTTATAACCAATAATGTTATTTCCAAATCTTGGCTGTGGCCATGGCAACAATACATTCAAATATTTGAATATATTTGCTGATTGATTAGTATGTTAACCATATTTTAATGTTGTAATGAATGAGGGGGCTAATTAATCTGTTTTAATTCTACATTATTAATTTGTAACATATCAAATTGAACTGTAATCGAGTACAAAATGAGTTGCTGAATTATTATTTTTTTCATCCAGGTGAACATTCCTATGACGACAATATTACAATATCTCGATTCATTTTGTACGATTTATTTTGCCTTTGCTCTCTTTTTTTCCTGGTCTAGGCGGCAGCTGCTGCAGAGGGTGAAGGGGTCGGCGACAAAGCTGGAGGGACTGAGAGCTCTTCTGGCACTTCCAAGCTCAGCTCTAAAAGTGCCAAAGAGAGACGCAACAGGCGGAAGAAAAGAAAGGAGGAGCAGGGCAAAGGAGCTGATGAGAAGGTTCCTAAATCGGAGTCCCAGGACAGTATAAAGAAAGCTCGCTGCCGCTTCTCAGTGGATGCTAACCTGCTCAACTATGACATGAAATGCTCAACAGCACATCAGGTTCAGTACAATCTGTCAGTATGATTTGTTAATGAAACTGTCATATTTATCTACCTCTTAATTTAAAAATGTTGCCTGGTTTAAAGCTTGATATGCACCTTCTTAATTAGAATTACATTTAGGTAATTCTAAATCTACTAAATATAAATAATTCAGACTTTGTTTTCAGTACAGCCCTCCTTAGTGGTATGAGGCATTCTCCATTGTTGTGATGTTATCTGGAGAAATTACAACTTAGAAAACATTGCAGTACCTAAAAGAAATAAAAAAAGATACTGTGTGTGTTGTTTCTGTGTTACGTTTCTCTGTAAGAACAGTTGATGGCTATTGCCAATCTCTGCAGAGCTTTAAATGAGCAACAGTGGAGAAAAAAAATGGATTGATCAGACAATTACCAAACTTCCTTTACAGCTGTTTGAAGTGCTGATAGTTCCAGGCAGTTCTAATGTGGAAGTGTTAGATTTTAGAATATTATTGTGTGTTCGATATATATTCTGATACTGGTGTCACAACCATCTTTTTCTTTTTCTTCATCATTGTCTTCTTCATCATAATCATCCTCTCATCTTTTCTTCTTGAAAGCCATCAACTTTGTTTTATTCTAATGATTATCCATCATCATCAAGATGCTTTTTTTTTTCTTCTAACAAGGTATATGATTATTATGACTTTCATTACAATAACAACATCAACGTTATGATCATCTTCATCATAGCCATCGCCATCGCCATCATCATCATCATCAACACCATCACCATCACCATCATCATCTTCATTCTCATAATCATATTTATGATCCTCATCATTATCGTTTTATCTTCATCCTTCTTATAATCATCATTGTCGCCATCATTGCCATCAACAATATTATCATGGTCATGAACATCTTCATCATCAATATCACGGTCATCATCTTCATCATCATCGTCATCATGCCATGCTCTCTCTAGCTCACAACAAAACGCTTGTTTTTCCTTTATATACATATAATGACTGTTGCCATCGATGTGACTGTCTCTGTACAAGCAGTATCAGGTGTCCACTGAAGAATATCTTTCTCTTCTAGTCCTTTCTGAGTTTTCGTGGCCCCCTCTTCGCACCCAGACGGAACAGCAGAACCAGCATTTTCAGTTTCCAGAGCCAAGCACAGGACATTGGGTCAGAAAATGAGTTTGCTGATGATGAGAACAGCATTTTTGACGACAACCTGAGTCGGAGGGGCTCATTGTTTTTCCCCACCAGTCGTGATCGAAACAGCAGCAGCATGAGCCAGGGCAGCTTCTTGCCCAATTTCTTACTTCAAACCAATGGAATCAAACACAGCTCTGTAGATTGCAATGGAGTTGTGTCTCTGATGGGATGGAATTCCCTCCCATCTTCACCTGTTGGGCTCCTTTTGCCAAAAGTGACGATAGATGTGGCCTCTACTGCAGAAAATGTAAGAAAAGGGTGCCCAGAACATATGGCCCTTTTCATTTGCTTATAGATCTTTCTTTTTTTCTATCTTTTTCTTTGTCCATAACGGGCTGACTTCAACTTTAAATCCATTTAGCATGTTTTGGTTTCAGTGTGATTGGTATGTTAAATGCCAACCTTTGGATGCATTTCTGTGAAACATTGCCTAAACCTATATCCTTGCCTATGCTTCTTTTATTGATCATTTTTGTTGGTGCCAAAGTGGATACATTTACAAGCAGATGTCTGTGCTTAATACTAAAACTGCATGCTAAAAGAGCTATTCACACTTCATAATGTTGCTTCATTATGCATGAATTTTGCTTTTTTAGAATTACTGGTGTCTAAGTCTAGCTATTGTATTATATACTACTACATAAGGAAATATTTTGCATGGTATATTGATTCATTTTCTTCATCAAAATGACATTTTTGTGTTGTGCTAATGCATGTAGCACTCTTTGCTAAATGCTAATGTTGCTATGTTAACTTGCTCACAGTAAAAATGCTTACATGCTTATATCAAGTCTACTAATATTTCCATCTGGATATAGCATTTTAGCTTAGCAACATCTACACATGGGCACATAACATGCATTACAGTTGGGGCTAATGTGAGTGCCTTTATTTGTGTAGCTTCTTGTCTTGACATAAGTATTTAACTAATAAAACGTTTTATCTGATGCTGACCCCAAATTCATTAGAATTAGTTCTCTGGGTCAAATGCATCTGTAGGCTACCGTAAAGTGTAAAAAGAATGGACAGCGGATAACTTCGCCTGCCTCAAGTAAAGCCAAAAGATTTAGATCTCCCCATGCTGACTGGCTGCCGTCATAAACCCCACCTTTTAAATCTTAATAGATGGGATGGGTCAAACTATTAAAATCAAAATGTGCATCAGATATATTTTTCTTAAAACAGGTTTCATCATGATAGTTATTAGAATGCAATTTTGTGCTATAGTCAGATTGTTTCTTTAAAAAATATTTTTAATTAGTTAAAGGTAGGGTAGGTAATTTTCTTCAGATACACTTTTTAAGATTTTGGTTGAAACTGTCTTTAGGTCCTGACAGAAATTAATAATTCATGTGCCCTGAAAAAGAAACGAAGAAAATCTGTCTTCTGTAGCAGTTGTAAACTCGTAAAAACTTCGACCAATGTCTGCACTCGGTTCGAGTTTTAGAAACCAATCATGCCTCCCTGTCTCCCTGCTCCTTCTCTACCCCATGCATGCACGAGCCCACACTCAAAGCATGAGCTGAAATCCGCTTCTGGACCAATGGCGCTAGTGCATGTAAGTGAGGGGCGTGGCTTTTGAGGGAGCAAAGAGGGAGGGGGTGGGTGAAGACGGAGCATGGAGAGAATGCTACTTTCACAATCATGCTAGTTTTCGAAAATTACCTACCCTAGCTTTAATTGATGCTACAGCAAGGTATGAAATGTCATGATTGACAGCTTTGTTTACAAATGCAGCTCCTGCAGCGCTGTGTACACACACTATTAGCAGAGTACAGCAGAAATGGCTAAATGAAACGTAACAAACACAAACACAAGAGTCATTGGACATCCATAAACATCAGTGTCTGTTTCAAATCGACAAAGGAATCCAATCTGCTGTGGACTGTACCCACTTGAGGTATTTTTGTTGAGTAAAATGTGTATGCAATATGTTTTTGTTAGCGGAAGCAGCGTGACGTCAGTACTGTGGCTCTTCCTGCCGAATTCTACTGAGCAGACTCTGGTTTCAAATTTGCAAGATGTCAGCACCTGTTATGGGGGTATTTTGGCTTCGTTTTTGTCAAACGGGAGAAGGCTCCTGTGTCCATTTGTATATAAGGTCCAAGATGTGTTCCGAGATTTATGAACATCCATCTGATAGTTGTTGAGATATTTCACTAGAAATTTCAATTGTCAACCTGATAGCTATCATGAATAAAGATAGAAGTAATGAGCAAATCTTAAAATGTTTTGAAATCTTTAAGGATAAAACTACTAATTTTCTAACTCAACTCCCAACCTCTGAAATGCCTGTTTAGTCAGTGCCAGGGCATCTTTATTGTGGCAGGTTATAACATAGAGCTTGACTGAAAGATTTCTTTACTCCTGTAAACCATGGGTGGAAAAATTTAACTTTCTAATACAGAATTCCCTCTGCTTGTTTTATAGTTTTGCTTTCACAGCTTATTATGCAAAATATTTACAAACATATACTTGGTTATATGTACTGTATAGTCATACTAGCGTGTACTTTTCTTTCTGTAGCACAGTTGCATCTATAACAGTGCTTTCTATCTGCAGGCTGACACCACTGACACAGGTGGAGCAACAAACCCAGAGTGTATGGACTTCCTCGACGGCCCAGACGCCCGACAGAGATTGCATAGTATTACAAGTGTAATAACAAGCACAATGGGGGGTAGGTGTTTTCACCATGGCATGCATGTCAGATATTTTGGTTAAATATTTATATTATTTATTATATTGTGTGCATCAGAGCTTGAAGAGTCAAGGCAGAAGTGTCCTCCTTGCTGGTACGATTTTGCCCACACCTTCCTCATCTGGAAATGTTGTCCAGCCTGGCTGAAGATCAAGAAGTTGGTTTATCTGATAGTGATGGATCCATTTGCGGACTTAACCATCACTGTCTGCATTGCGCTCAACACATTGTTCATGGCCATGGAGCATCATCCAATGACCGACGGATTCTCTAAGATGCTATATGTAGGCAATGTGGTGAGTAGTTTATCAACTACAATTAGTACTTTTTTCCCCTCAAATTTGCATATACCAATGCTTGGCACATCTGTTGTTTTATTCCCCCCAAAATAGGTCTTCACTGGGATTTTTACTGCAGAAATGGTCCTTAAGATCATTGCTATGGACCCATATTATTACTTCCAGGAGGGATGGAATATTTTTGACGCAATCATTGTCAGTTTAAGCTTGATGGAGCTTTTTTTGGAAAATGTGGGTGGCATGTCTGTCCTGAGATCATTCAGATTGGTAAGTCTTAATATGTGTATCATTGTCAATTTTTTAATGTGTATATTGAGTCTATAGATATGTAAAATAATGTTTATTTTTTGGTCTTTTTACAGCTGAGAGTATTCAAGCTGGCTAAATCATGGCCCACTCTAAACTCTCTAATCAAAATCATTGGTAATTCAGTGGGGGCGTTGGGCAACCTGACGCTCGTGCTGGCCATTATCGTGTTCATCTTCGCTGTGGTGGGCATGCAACTGTTTGGAAAGAACTACAAGGACTGTGTGTGTAAAATCTCTGACGATTGCACTCTGCCCCGTTGGCACATGAATGACTTCTTCCATTCATTCCTCATTGTGTTCCGAGTGCTTTGTGGAGAATGGATAGAGACCATGTGGGACTGTATGGAGGTGTCTGGGACGGCCATGTGCCTCATTGTGTACATGATGGTCATGGTTATTGGAAACCTTGTGGTACATTATCATCTCTTATGGTCAATTAATGAGTCCAGTTTGTACAACATGTGTGCCTTTGTATGACTACGTGTTTTTTTTAATGCTATCTTAAACAAAGTAATGTTTTTATCTGACAGGTGCTGAACCTGTTCCTGGCCCTGTTGCTGAGTTCATTCAGTGCTGACAACCTGGCATCGGTTGAAGTTGACGAGATAAACAATTTGCAGATTGCCATTGGACGGATACAAAATGGCATTGCCTATGCTAAGTTAGCACTTCGAAGTCGCTATAGCCGTTGCTGTCTCAGGGATAAGAAGAAAGGGAAGGGGGAGGACAAATCCCAGGAGGAACTGCATAAACCTTTAGGACCTAACGGTGTCCCTAACCACACAATCAAAGACTTTCCCAAAAATGGAAATGGTGATGTTACTGGGGTGGACAAAAGTGGAGACAAATACATAGTAAGCAGCAAGAGTGATGATTCAATAATGTCATTCATCAACAATCCCAGTCTTACTGTGACTGTTCCCATTGCTGTGGGCGAGTCGGACTTTGAAAACCTAAACACAGAGGACTTCAGCAGCCTCTCGTCTGATGCAGTTGGATGCCGTGTGGTAGGGATGCTCTTTTTCTGGCTACGCAGACTAATGTTTAAGTTGTATGAGGAATTTAAGAGCGAGTTGTGGTTTTCTGCGTTTTTATCTGTTGCAGTTGTGTCTAAGTGGTGTGATCTATTGAAGCACTTTGCCCACAACCCATGTCAATAAGGATTGAGCAAGTGACATCATGTTTCCCCTAAAGATCCCATATACCACAATGCATGAAGTAACCATAAAGACAGGAAAATACCGGCCTGTAGATTACATTATGTGCAAATTAGGTCTGAGTGCTTTGGAGCTAAATCCAAGGCTGGTTATTAGCTTGTGTACTTACTTGTACTGACTATTTTATCTCCAGGCAATATTTCTGTGCCCATTTGTGTAAAAGTTGTACTTGATTGCAGCTTTACAGATGCTCTAAAAGTTTAAGGAGACTTATCAGAACGCTACACTAATTTTGTGTTCCTATTCATTCCATCTCCAGTCCTGAATTTGTATTTGGGTTCATGTGAGAATCCTTTATTAATGCAAACATCGGGGAAAACCTGTTCTTATCTCAATGTATGGATTAGAATCACTTTTTGCCTTTTCTCATTGACTTCACTTTATTTGGTTTAATCGATTTAATTTTATCATAATTAATTATTGTGTTTTAACCTTCATGTTTTCTGGGGTTTCGATAAAAACTTGAGCGGTTTTGCACCATGAAAAACGATTATGAACTAGCACATTTCCCGCCCACTAGAACAAACCAACGACTCAAACACTCTGATGCTCAGAGTATTTCACAGTAACATGCTTACTTCCTTTCCTGCCCTGAATTAGCTGGTCCCAGGGTAGCCGAGTGCTCCTGCATGCTCCAGGAAGGCATTCAGTCTGTTCTCATTTACCAGCTATTAGCAGACACACCCTGTAGAAAGCCATACAACAACAGGCTGAAGCAGAGACCATGTTGCTACTGTACAACAGTGTCAGGCATTCAAATGTTCATAATTTCTTTCTCCCTTATTACATATGCTTTGTTTTTATATTTCTAATGGATACATGGGACAAGTAGTGTGTATATTTTGTTTGCCTCTAAATGACAAACAATTGTCCGTGAAAACAGATCATGCTGGCAAGACAGTTCAGTGGGATAGACCATAAGAAAAATCTAATATGAGTATCTTAATGTTTGGTGTGATATTTGGGCTAAAAAAACATGCAGAGGAGATTTGTTAAACATTGTCATAGCAGATTGAGTTATTATTGCATGGTCCTGGTTTAAGCTTTGGCTTTCAACTGAGTGCATGTCTATAATTCTTGTTAATTTCTTCTAGGCAGTCATCTGTTAAAATGTGTTACTATTTTGTCTGAAAGAAACCTTGTTAAAGCGATATGGGATGCAAGAAGAATGATGACAAGCATGTTTTAGGCATGTCAGCCCCTTACAATTGCCATGCATCTGTTATATTTGCTTACCGTACTTGTTTTAACTCTGCTTAATCTGCAGCTTGTAGAAGACGATGGTCAGTTTAGCGCCTCTGAGGGCAGCACAGTGGACGGTATGGCAGACGGAGAGGGAAAGTCAGACGACTTTGAACTGGAAGAAACTATGGAGCCAGATTCTTGCTTCCCTGAAGGTATATACCAATACAACCAGTGCCACCTGCTATAGCCTGAGTGAGAAACCTTTTGTCATGCTGAAAATACTCTATTTCCCCTCTGTTTCATCACAGGCTGTGTGCAAAAGTACAAATGCTGTCAAGTTAACGTGGAAGTGGGCCGCTGGAAGATGTGGTGGACCCTGAGAAAGACCTGTTTCCGGATAGTGGAGCACAACTGGTTTGAGAGCTTCATCATCTTCATGATCTTGCTCAGCAGTGGAGCACTGGTGAGGGCATTGGTAGAAAATGTCAATTGAGTCCTTGTTGTTGTTTTTGTTTACTGGATTTTGCCACCCTTATGTATTAAAGATCCCATATTATGCCCTTTTTGGGGTTCATATATCTAATGTATGTGCCTACTAAAGTACGTTCACAATCGCTAATGTTTGAAAAAAGTGTCTGTTGTCATGTACTGCCGATCGATGGAGCTCGTCTCATCTGCCTGTGTTTGCAACGCTCTGAATCCCCCCCTAGCAGGGTCCCCACGTGTGCCAAGTCTGACCTGATTGGTTGGCCGATCTGCTCTGTTGTAATTGGTCAGTCGTTCGGACAATTCTTGGAAATGTTACGCCCCTTTTACTATATTGGGAATGTAGCTAATGTGCAGCATGAGCTTGTGCTTGCCACAACGAGCCAATGGGCTTGGATCAGTGGGCTAGAACCGAGCGTTACATGTAGCTACTGCTACTGCTAACAGGAGGAGATAGGAGAAGCCGCGTTTCCGCGGACTTTGAATTTTTGCACATAGATGTGCCTAAACATGCACAAGACACCTGGAAAACACACTAAAGAGCATATAAAACCAGAAAAAGCATAATATGGGACCTTTAACACACTGCTTTAGAAATCCTTTGTAAATGTCTGTTTATTTCTGATTCTCTGCCTCTACGTCCAGGCCTTTGAAGACGTTTATATTGAAAAGAGGAAGAATATTAAAACGGTGTTGGAGTTTGCCGACAAAATCTTCACCTACATCTTCATCCTGGAGATGTTACTGAAGTGGGTGGCGTATGGATTTGCCAAGTATTTCACAAATGCCTGGTGCTGGCTGGACTTCCTTATAGTTGATGTAAGCATAAGCACATCTTCTTCCACACATACACTTTTCTTTTGAGAGTAGTAGTACCTGAAAATTATCTGTTAAGGTATTTCCATGCCCTGCGAATGACCTAACATCTGTGTTTGCTTGTGTTCTAGGTCTCACTGGTTAGTTTGGTAGCAAACTCCATGAACTATTCTGAACTTGGTGCCATTAAGTCTCTAAGAACACTGCGAGCTCTGAGGCCGCTGAGAGCCTTGTCACGTTTTGAAGGCATGAGGGTAAGAGTCACTTGATTACCCCGACTCCTCTGAGTCGCAGGGCACTGTCTATTACTAGTTCATAACACTGTTCAGAAAACAGACTCTGGAGTCCAATAATAAAGCTTCAAGACTTTGCTTGACCTATTGAGTTAATCCCCTTAAAAAATGTGTTGCATGTAAATGAAGCAATCCTCTTCTTCCCTGATCCTCTTCTCCAGCTGTTATCTGTTCAACTAATAGGACACAAGTTTAGGACACCTCTACCCTCCATTAATTAACCTATAAAAAGTATACAAAAAACAAAAGGCCTATCTTACACCCCACACAAAGCAAAGGCATGAGGCACCGCGCAAGTGTCATTCCTAGTTTCTGAGTGATGCAATAGTCATTTTAACCCCAAGTACCCACATAAATATTAATTGTATATATGGCCTACGGTCGGTCATACAATGAGGCATGAACAAGTGTTCAATGGCACAGTAATTTCCTGCTATTTAAAGGTCTCATCATTATAATGGAAAGATGCCCTATCTTAGTCACAACGCACTTCCACTCTGCTTGTTATACACACATTGATGCACAGCAGCACTCATACTCCTCCGTTTAATATCTGTGCATTTTATGAAATCGGTCAAATGGAGTAGTTAATGGGACAGAGGAGTGGTGGACATGAGGAAACACTTTCTGACGCCTCCTCCCTGGCCTGCTTCCCCAACGGGAGACTCCAGCTGGAGCTCTGCACAAGCCAAAAACTCAAAACAACCCTTATGTGTACTTTCTAAAATGCATGCTCTCTCTCTAAGCGTGTATTCGCTTGAAACGCAAAATCCTGGTGCGGACCTTTTGGGCAGGTGTGAATACAAACCATCGAACTCGGGTGTGCACCAAACAGCCGAACCGAGACTCAGCCGTAGAGGTGGTCTCAGTTTGCCTGGTGGAACCCTGGTACGGTTCGTTTGAGATGACAAAGCGACAGGACCTCAGTCCGACCCAGTTCTAAAAATCATACGCCTTTTGGGACGTAACAGGCTCCCGTTGCCATGGGAAATAATTGTTCGGTTAGCAGCACAGTGTTGTTGTTTGCTTCTGCACAAAAGGCTTGCTGTTAGCATGCCATGGTAGGCGCACATTAGAGCTCTCCTTCGCAGCCTTCTTGCAGCACATCTTCGTCGTTGCAAAATTATAAGCATTGCGTCATTATACCAACGTTGTATCAAATGCTCTTGCTGATCAAAATGCTCTGCAAATGTTTGTAACCGTATGAATCAAATCAATACCAGGACAATGAGTGCAGCACGCAAGATCTCCATGATTGTTTACTTTCACTTCGCAATTACCGCTTTACCCTGCCCCAGACCTTTTTGTCCAATGATTGAAAATAACAAAAAAAAATTCACCTGCAATTTAAGTCCACAAATATTTATACACGCTGTCCAGTGAGACCATGAATTTAGTGATGAATACAGCCATATGAGCCAGCAACAAAGTTAAAATATTGAGTAACACCGCCAACCTTATTATACATCCTGACTGCAATAACAGCTTCTTTGAATAACCAAAGAAGTGTTCATCTCTGTTGAAAGTGGGACATATTTGCTTTTCTCCTTCGTGATATCACTGAAGAGAACTTCAATCCACCCATTACACTATTTCATATAGTGGCCTGAGATTGTTTTTTGTGTACAGGGACACAGTGGAAGAAGAGCAGAAAAAGAGCCTCAAACCAGGTCTATTAAACAAGGCCAATATTATGTTAATACTACATTGTTGGCTTTAACAGAGAATGGGAGAGGCACTAAATGATTTCATTCATGTTTTTGCCCCAAACACACTTGTGAATAATCAAGAGACTTAACACAACCTGTTTCTTGTTTTAAAGTGACAGACGACTTAGTACATGAGATCCAGAAGTGCCATTAGTTGAATTGTGTTACATTTGCATATAGCTTGCTGTGTGGACTGGTTTCCAGTCTTTATGCTAAGCTAAGCTAACATCTCCTTGTTTCATGTTCATGATTAACAGCTAAATAAGAGATTGGTATTCATCAACCTATCTAATGTTAAGCAAGAAAGTGAAAAACCTATTTCCAGAATTTTAAACTTTTCCTTCCTTAATTTAAAACAAAATAAAAAAGTATCTCAAACCTTTGCAGTGTTTTCCTTTGCTGTGTAGGCATGGGTTAAACTGTGTTTGATGACTTATGTAACTGCAGGGGGACGATTGCCAGCTGCTGGAATCAATATAGCATGTATTGATTAGTTACTTTCATATCGTGGTGGTCTAGATTTACAGCACTGTGAAGATGATGGTCTTTCCTCATGTCGTAGCCACGTTTGTTCCCTTATTTCATGAACAGCTTGTCATGTGCATAATTAGCCCTACATTAGCTTTCTATCTCATTTCACTGTTTTGGATATTGTTTGCTCTTTAACATGATTTCTTCATGTTTTATTTATGTTTCTGTTTACAGTAAGCACAATTTGTGGTGTCATCTCGCCTCTACAAGGTGTTCTGTTTCAATATTTCTATAAAATTTAGCAGTACCCCCATAGAAATATTCTTAGATACATTGCATTTTGTCCTGCCTCCTTTCCTAATTCTTTCCCCAACTTAACAATGCAGTTATCATTGTGTTTGAGCTTTGGTGTTTGTCATAGCTGTGATGAGCTCATGGCTCTGAAACATTCACTCTTGTGTTCTCCTGTTCTTACCATCACCACAGTATACAGTGTTATACATCAGATCTACATTTAATGACCTCTTCCTGCTGTAATCATGGATCATATTTTTTGTGTTGGTGTGCAGGTGGTTGTCAATGCCCTACTGGGAGCCATTCCTTCCATTTTCAATGTGCTGCTGGTTTGTCTCATCTTCTGGCTCATCTTCAGCATCATGGGAGTCAACTTATTTGCGGGGAAGTTCTACCGTTGTATCAACAAAACTACAGATGTGATTTTCCCTACGTCAATTGTGAAAAACCAGACTGACTGTGATAACCAACTAAATAGTCGCTGGAAAAACATCAAAGTCAACTTTGACAATGTTGGCTTTGGTTACCTTGCACTGCTTGAAGTGGTAAGTGTAAGGTAACATGTGTAAGTTGTAGTATCATGACATGCACTCTCCTTTGTTAAAAACAGGTAATGTTGAAAAGATTCATAGGCTTCTTTGATATTATATTGTTCATTTTTGTACAGGCTACATTCAAAGGCTGGATGGATATCATGTACGCTGCTGTGGACTCTAAAAACAAGGTAATCAAAAGTTCATGACTAGCTAATCTTGTTTGCTACAGTTTTTCATCACTTTATTTCTGACATGTGACCTCAAACTACATTTGTGATATCATCGTAGCTTCTTTTTTTTTTTTTAACACAAAGCCAATTGTGAAGAATAAAAAGTAAGCTTTTGCCTTTATTTGGATAGGACAGTAGATAGAGTAGGAAATCAGGGGAGAGAGTTAATGTCATGCAGGAAAGGTGCCGCAGGTTAGATTTGAACCCGGGTCACCTGCTTGAGGGACTATAGCCTCTGTACATGGGGCGCGACCTAACCGCTAGGTGCTCAGCGCCCCAACTCATATCAGAACTTAAGAAAGAAAAAGGTCAATTCATTTTGTTACACTCAGGGAAAAATAAAACTGTCAATCTTAAATGCTAAGTACTGACTTAAGTAGAGACAGATCTCTAGATTTGTATGCCCAACTGTTGTGTAACAAACTTGTGCTGTTTGTAGAATGATCATCATCAAAAGCATTTTCAATATTGGATTTTTATTATATTGTCATAACTATTATCAAATCCACTTGAGTTTGCAATTACCATTGAATCCTTGGTGTTATCTAACATGTAGAATGATGTACAATTTGTTTCACCAGTTGCCAAATGAACCATGGCTGAGATTTTAATAAATATAACTTTAACGTATTAATATCTCTATTTTCAGGGAGAACAGCCTGAATATGAGATCAACCTAAAAATGTACATGTACTTTGTTGTTTTCATCATATTTGGAGCATTCTTCACGCTCAATCTCTTTATTGGTGTCATCATAGACAATTTCAATCAACAGAAAAAAAAGATAAGTATCAAATCTGCTTTCTAATTGAAATTTGATGTATTGACCAAAGTTTTTGACATGATATTAGAGCAAAAATGTCTTCTTTAAAAAAAATAAAAAAGAAGCTATTTCTGCTGTGTCTTCACAATAAATGTACCTGTGTTTTAACTTGTCTTGCATTGCCTCTTTACCTAGGGGGTCAAGATATCTTCATGACTGAAGAACAGAAAAAATACTACAATGCCATGAAAAAGTTGGGGTCAAAGAAACCACAAAAACCTATTCCTAGACCATCAGTATGTTACTTTAATCAAAGCACCATTTTTCTACATTAAAAATTCTTATATTATAGAACTTAAGATGCATCTTTGTTTCTCCTCCTTTGTTTCTATTTCAGAACAAATTTCAAGGATACATCTTTGACCTGATAACAAAACAAGCATTTGATATTTTCATAATGGTTCTAATAGTGCTCAATATGGTGGCCATGATGGTGGAAACTGATGAACAGTCAGAAACCAAGATCAGCGTTCTCTGGTGGATCAATGTAATATTTATCGTCATCTTCTCCGGAGAGTGTTTGTTGAAGATGATCGCACTTCGCCATTACTTTTTCACAAATGGTTGGAATGTATTTGACTTCATTGTGGTCATCCTGTCAATCATTGGTATGACTCTGTTCACTGTTACTCTCAAATATATGAGTTATTTATTGTGTCACTATACATGTATTATTTCTAGATTTTTTTTAACATGTTTTGCTCTTTTCCTTAGGTATGTTTCTCTCAGACCTGATAGAGAAGTATTTCGTTTCGCCAACCTTGTTCAGAGTCATCCGATTGGCTCGGATTGGCCGTGTCCTTCGCCTGATTAAAAGTGCCAAAGGAATCCGCACGCTATTGTTTGCATTGATGATGTCACTTCCTGCCTTGTTCAATATTGGGCTCTTGCTTTTCCTTGTGATGTTTATTTACGCCATTTTTGGCATGTCGAACTTTGCGTACGTCAAGAGGGAAAAAGGAATTGATGATCTTTTCAACTTCGAGACATTTGGCAACAGCATGATCTGTTTGTTCCAGATCACAACATCAGGAGGATGGGATACCTTACTAGATCCAATTCTTAACAGACACGAAGACGATTGTGACAAAAACAAGGAGCATCCTGGCAGTTCTGGTAAAGGAGACTGTGGAAACCCTCCTGTGGGAATTGCCTTCTTTGTGAGTTACATCATCATCTGTTTCCTGATTGTGATTAACATGTACATTGCAGTCATCCTGGAAAACTTTGGTGTGGCAACTGAGGAGAGCGCGGACCCTCTAAGTGAGGATGATTTTGAGATGTTTTATGAGGTCTGGGAAAAGTTTGATCCTCGCGCCACACAGTTCATTGAGTACAAGAAGTTGGCAGAGTTTGCAGATGATCTGGAATCACCGTTGCGCATAGCCAAGCCGAACAAGCTCGAATTGATCTCTATGGATCTACCCATGGTTAGTGGTGAACGAATTCACTGCCTGGACATCCTGTTTGCATTCACAAAACGTGTCCTGGGCGAGAGTGGGGAAATGGACATTTTAAGGGCTCAGATGGAAGAACGCTTCATGGCCTCCAATCCTTCCAAAATCTCCTACGAACCCATCACTACCACCCTCCGGCGCAAGCAGGAGGACACGTCAGCCATGGTCATCCAGAGAGCATACAGACAGTATGCAATCAGACATGTTGCCATTAAGTCCCCTGATACATCCAGTGATAAACTTCAAAAGGATGAAACCTTCATTGACAATGAGGATGTTGTCCCAGACAAACTAAAAACAAATGCTAGCACCGAACTAACACCTCCAACAGCCCCTCAACAAGCATGTAACAGTGTGACAATGAATGGAAACAATAAGTATGAAAAAGACAAAAGTGAAAAAGAGGTTGTTGGCAAAGATGTCAGGGAGCAAGATAAATGAATTTATGCTGGAGATGCATCAAGGACATTTTTATGATTGACTAAATGTTTACAACCTATGACAGAGACAAAGACATCCATTGGACTCCCTTCCTTAGTACGGCTATCCTTGCCAAACTAACCCTGCTTCTTTGAGTCTAAAGGTTGATTCCTAAACCTGTGGCTCATTCAGGCTGATGTAGGACAATATGGGCTTTGTTCAGGAGCAAGGATGCCTTATAGGCTGTTGGGATTTGTAAGTGTTCTTAAGGACGCACTAGTTAAAGCTATAACTTCTATTGACCATATTCATGGCGGCCATTTTCCTCTGATTTAAAGTGGGAAGCTGAAAAGCTGTTATATTGTCTAAGGCTGCTGTATGTTTCAGGTTGAAAAAAGTGTAAATACACGGTGTCTAAAAGTCATTGTCATTCAACCCTTCTCGATTGATCAGCAACTGAAAATACAATAAACAGTAAAAATCTGAAGGGACATTAGGCACTATTTCAAGTTAAAAATAACTTGATTAACTGATATACAGATGTTAGACGTTATAACAGCATTTGAGCTTCACATCATGAGCGTGGTATCAAAGGACAATGGCTGCCATGTTAATATGGTGAAGTGCAGCTAGTCTGCTAACCAGTGTCTTGAATTAATGTTATATCACTGACTGTTGTATGTCTTTACTTTTCAAGCCGAAAATAATGTTGTTATGTTATTACTTCAAGAGTTTATGGTTTGGTTAATTGACTTTTTATACATTTTTTTTACTCTTTTAAAAAGGCTTTTTTTCCTTCAGTGGTATAGTCTTAACAATGAGCAGAAGTACTTTAAAGCTAATTGTGCTAACTGATAGCTTGACAAATCAAAGAGGCCATGTTGGAGCTGCTGCAGTTGACTGGAAATGTAGACATGCATGAATGTTTCTCCATGGTTAAGCATGTTAGATTGTACTATTTACAGTCGGCCCTTCATGTTTTCATACACACAGTGTAAAGTCATGACATGGTTGTTTTTAAGACATTACAGAAACATGACGTTAGCATACAGTCCAAAGAAATTCAGCCAAGTGGGTTGCATATGTTTTATTATGAATAAGCAGAAACAATGAATAGACATTTTGCACGTTAACATTAGGTTGAGCCATAAAATATTTTACATATTTCCTCTCAACCTGCTGTGTGCTATATGTGCCATTGACAATTTGGCTAATTAAGTTGATCTTTTATCTCCCCCCACCCCCTAAAAAAACAGTCTTTAACTAAAGGTTTGTCATTTAGAGCTGAAAATGTAAGAAAAACCTCATGTTTTTGCTCACTGCAATGGAGCATTACCTCACGTATCCAGTTGACATGACAGTTTGTGTAAGGAAGAGATGATCTGTGATATTGTCTAATGGCAGGACAGCTACATCCCTCCAAAACACAATTATCTTGTGTTTGCCTTTGTCCTAGTTTGATCTATTTTCCGTGGGTTTATGTTTTGGATGAAAGCCCTAATGATTTCTTTAAAATGATTATGAAATTATGAAACAATTAGTATTTATGACATGCAATATAAACCAAATATATTCTAAATATTCTACTGTTGTCAGGGAGACAGGGATATTTCAAATCCATCTGCAGCTTTGAGGTTAAAAATCTAAATTTTGATGAAAATGGATGTGCTGGCGGTAACTTTTTCACCATAAGACAAAGTTTGATAGTAAGTGATATAATATGGTGTGTAAGCTTCACTTTACTTTTATTTGGACATTGTGACTTGAAAAATGTTACTTGATTTATTATGTATTGTGTGCTTTTAGAATATTTTTTTAATTAGCCTCTAATTCTTTATTCTGACAAATATCTGAGGTGAAAGAAAGATGTCAGAACATGGCGTTACTCATCTCATGTAACCCCTGGAGATTTCCTACATCTGTTACAATTTTAAAGTAGCACTTGTGTCAATTGTTTCTGTCCTTTCCATACGACATTCACCGTAAACTGTGTTCAAACTACATCTGTTGGCATAAAACAGGATTCCATTTATATGAAAATATTTTGCATGCAACTCAAATGTCCAATACTTACACTATACATTGTGCATAATGAGAGAATGTTTTAATTACGAAGAATTTTACATCTGCCATTATTCTATGCATAATGCTTGTAGTGTACCAATAAAATGCATGCACTGCTATAACCCATTTCACTGAAACGCCAAAAGAATAAAGATTACATGTACCTCAAGTATGCCTAAAACAATCATTATTCTATCATGCAATATAAAAGATATTTAAAGTATTGTACATGTATGTTACGTCTGCGGGAGCATGATTAGATGTAGACGTTCTCCTAGAATAAGTGGATTTGCTTTAAGGTTGGGTCATTATGCCTTGTATGCTTTTATATGTGATTTACTTTTTTCAATGAGAATGCTCTTTTAATCGTCGATGCTCCAGTGGAGCTGTGAGCTACATTGTGTATGTCTCTTTAGGACTTTGGTTTCTCTGTTAAATGATTAGCTCATGTTTTACTGTTTGCCCAAAATATTTGAATTTAACTCGTTGTATTTGTGTAATTTCAATAATTCCACTCAGTTTTAGATCAATGAACTTATCAATTGTTTTTGTTGTGTGCACATCCAATCAGTCAATAAATATAGACTCAAAAAGAAAACCAAATGTGAGTTTGTCGCTCAGAAATACCAGTCCAGTACATAAGAGAACAGCTTGTGAGTACGTGAGCTTTATCATTTAGTGTCCACAATGTTTAGGTCCAGAGTTCTCGAGAGCTTTTTGTTTTTGCAAATGTTTGCACTTTGACATTTTTATTTTTTTTTAAAGTGATTTTCTTATAAAGTATACAAATATGCACTTACTTTTATATACAAGAACCAATCCAGAGATCCCAGAATCAGGCATCCTCACATAGGCAAACTGTGGTTCATCAGGCCATGGCTTGTGTTCATGTTCGGCTTGATATTCTCAATGACCTCCTCTCAAGATCAGCAGTCAAGATAAGGCTTTATCGGCTGTTTTTGAGGTGTCCTTGATGGCTCTGCTCATCGCCAGTCTTGTGATGCCTAGCGCAGTAAAGACTTATTGGAGTGAGCTGTCCAGCTGTATCTCAGCTGTTCCTCCAGGTCCATTAGCTGAATATGTAAAAGGGTACTAGGATCACAACTGCAATTTTAAGTTCTGCTTTGACAAAAGCACTAGCACCAGTGGTAGTACATGTTCCACTGGGGCTGTTGGTTGTCATGCTGATAGCTTTTACAGCAAATTTCAGCATCTGATTACGAGGTCAATTGTATCAGCTTTTGGGCTGGAGCAGCAATTCCCTCTTCTGAAGCAGCACTTCATTTCGTCTTCCCATTGCATCTCTATTAAGGTGGAGTTCCAAAGCCTGCTCTACCACAGGTTACTGCTCCCACCAGACCACTGTGATGCAGTCGTTACTTCACTTCAAGTAGATCTTTCTCAACTCTCAACTTACCTAGAGTCTTCACTGCCTCTCATGCCTGGGCCACCTTATGTAGTCTCTAAACTCTCTCATCACTTCCTTGCAACCTTTAACTAATTTCCCAAAGATTTTTGTTTATATAGAGGGCTATGTTGCTGAGGGTCCTGGAAAATCCCAGTTATCTCTTGAGACAGCCATTGACTTTCCTCCCAAAGGTATGTATGACGGAGATGTGGAATTCACCAATGAGTAGCAGCCAGAGTATCCTTAGGAATATACCCTGTTGTTATATCCATGACTTGACCTACTTTGGGAGCCCTTACCCATTGACTGATCTGAGCCAGCTGCCTTGTTCCTGTAACATTAGACTGTATATGGGATGTCCTTAAGGTGACTATGAAATACCTTGCCCAGACAAATCACTGGCTTATCTGAAATGGCTGGAATAGGTGACCCTGCCATACTGAACTGACACCTCTGACAGCTCATGACTTGGCCCAGCTTGAAACTCATCCAAGCCCACTGAGCCACTCTTGTCAGGTAATCACCGAAAGCCCTCATGGTCGAATGCTTTTCGGCACCTGCACTCTAGTTATGCTGAGTTTACAAAAATGTTTATTGCCAGCGCTAATAGGGTCACAGAGATTATAAAGTTGATAAATGGATCCTAGACATGGAGCCATATTCACTGACTATGTCAAGCAAAATGATCATGAAGGCTTTGATGTTCTCCATGGGCTTGAAGGATAAGATGAGTTGCCATTTTAATGTTTTCTACAATCTCCCACGTAAAGGATCTCTTCCTTCTGTACTGATTTGTTTTTGTAGTTGTCACTCACAAGGAAGTTGGCAAGCTGCCTTATTAGGATGCTACATATCTGTCCTGCCATGTTCAGCAGTGGGATAATCCTGAATTAGTTAACACTCTTGAAATCCTTTCCTTTAGCAACCTAGACCTCTTCAGCAAATCACCACAACTTAACCATCTTTCTCCTTAAAATGACTCAGAATCCTGAGTAGAAAGGGGCAGAGCTTATAAAACTTGGCTCGACTCAGTCCAGTTGTTGAGCAGGATCTTGCCTTTTTCACAATATCCTGGACATTAGAAGTTTCTCCCTGATGTTGAAGTCATCGGGGGAAGGTGGTGAGGTTTTATCCTCTGAGAGAATGCGGTTCTGATTGCAACTCACCTCAACCTTGCTGTCTTCGTAAACTTATTTTTCTTGATATCTGTATTTCAGTTGAGTTACACTTAAAAAAATGTTTTATTGTTACCATGATAAATAACACTCTTTTCCAAAACGCTTCAGATTTATTCATAAGCAAAAAAAATGTTGTTCTATGTTAGCATGAGCCTGGTAGCTCATTCTATTTTGGTATGACTATTTTGTATTTTGAAATTTCAGATTTTAAATTGTTTGAGTTGTAGTTAACAGCTGATAAGTATGAGTCTACACTCATTTAAAAATCAAAGCTGCTTCCCTCTCTGGTGAGGGTTGGGCTATATGCCACCCTTACAATCCGATTGACCTCCCCCAAATGCAGAACTATGATTGGCTTTTTGTCCTTGCCAGAGGCGGGACTTAAGTTAGAATAATCCATCTGGGCTGTCGGTGCATTCCATTTAATCTCGGAACTCGGAAATTCCGCGTTAGAAATTTGGAGAACCTTCAGTAGCCTAAGTTAAAATCCAACATGGCTGTTATGTGCTTCGACAGTAACGTTAAAGCGGTAATTATTAGCTTGTTGCTACATGCTGCAACTTGCATTTCAATGTGGTACATCTCTTTGTTGGTACTTTAAATTGTACTCTAAGCAAATCTTTTCTTAGTCCTTAAAAAAATCAGCTAGGAAGATTTATATGTTGCCTTTCATTACTTTTTAGAATTCAGAAATAAACATAGCAATGAAACGACTGTACGCTACTTAAATGTTAGTAGTTAAAGTACATACAGTATTTGTTAAGTATACATAAGGTAAATAATTATTCTTCATTTGTGTGTGTGCATACAAACTTTATGCCACCTCTGCATAAATCAGTGCCCAAGTTGGGCCACCCGAGTCACAAACAGTCTGGATCCAGCCCTGCCGTAAGTCAATCGAATTCTCCTTTGTCAAGTCAAACTTTTATTTTGGGTTAAGAGATTGTTTTGCTGCTCTGAAGCCTATAAGTTGCAAAGTTATTAAAATTCAGAGCTAAACTATGTTTATATTTATTTTAAACACCAATTCATTTATTCTCTAGTATTTTCATTGTGTTCAGTTTGTCATCAAATGCTTAAGCTGCCTAGTAAGGAGCAAATTCCGGGCAGATTCAACTGTTCTTGATTGTTGTTTAGTAAACTAATGTCATTAACAGTGAATCATTTTCCGATGAAAATGATGAGTATCATATACTGTCATAATAGCTTCCAGTTGATTGAAGGAATTTAATTAAGAACAATGGCTCTGAAGTGCCAACCTTGTTCCAGGGAATTAAGCATCAGCTTTTACAGTTATAGGCTGGATGACTCACTCATAGCTAGAAGACTGCGGGCAGCATTAGTGTCATTTCAGAACCTGTAAAACATTGAAGTAATCAGTGTCCATTTAGCGCGCACTTAAAGTGTAAATGCTTCAACTTATATTGATCTCTTGATTCTCTTGGGATGTTAAAATCATTCATGAACACATGACTTTAAGCAAATCATCTTAATCGACATGATCATACTTAAAAAACAATTCTCGAATATTTGAGTCGAAGTAGCTTTGAAACTGAAAACTTTTAAAGGTTTTTGGTATTTTTATTTCAACCTGAAGTGTTTTAGCCAGCATCTGTGTTAGAGGCTAGAATCTGGTTTCTGAGTGTGCTTTGTGGCTCCTGCCGGAAGCTGTCTACATCTTAAGTGGTTGAAACATTTTATTAATTATTAATGACAGTAGAAATATTCATTAGAATCCAACATAACGTTTACTGATTGCCCCTAAATCTGGAGGGCAGTAAACCAGAGACTTATTATATCTGCTTTTTTACCTCACAATGGTGAAGTGATTATCAGTTTGTGCCACACCCACTCGCCATGTTTTTTGGTCACATGCTCTTTCCTGTCACCTGAGCAATTCAGCTTTCTCTGAATTTTTTTCCGCCAGCATTCCCCCAGAGCTGATTGGCATTAAAACAAAAACAAAATGACAATAAGTGGATAATTTTTTTTCTGCTAAAGAAAATTCTGAGTGGATACTGTCTAAAGATTCTTATTCTGTAAAACCTGTGCCTACAATTTTATCTATAAACAGACAACATCCTCTAAAATGTAGCCTATCTGAAACCAGCTCCACTGACTGCAACATGTTGGGCTATGGTTTGCCTATTTTAATGACCAGTTAATCAAGAGTGATTCTGCAGATTCTCCTCCCTGGTTGCCCAGCAACATGACATCAAGCTCCTTTGTTAAACTACATTAGGGTGGAAGGTCGGAAGTTGGTCTGGCGTCCCCATCCCAGGAGCCTCACAAGCTGGGTAATATATCTATGGACATGTTAAATGTGAAAGGATGTCTATTTGGCTCGGGATGCTGCCACTGGCATGCATGAAAAGGCAGGCTGGAAAACAATTCAGAGAGAAATCTGAGAATGCTACCCATAACAGCTCTGTAATTTTATTTGCTGTAGATAGATGGGAGGAAAATCCCATTAGATTAGGTAGTCGTGAGTACCCTCTTACCTTCCCAATGTGCTGATAGACAGACAGACAGACAGACAGACACACACACACACACACACACACACACACACACCTACACACACACACACACACACACACACCTACACACACACACACACACACACACACACACACACAAACACATACACACACACACACACACACACACACACACACACACACACACACACACAGGCTACAAACACATTCTCTTTTTATCTCAACCACTAAATATCTGTATGTCTGTCTGTCTGTCTGTCTGTCTGTCTGTCTGTCTGTCTGTCTGTCTGTCTGTCTCTTTCTCACACACACGCACGCACGCACGCACGCACACACACACACACACACTGTTTCAAGTAAGTACTCTTCCACTTTATCTAATTTAATTTATCAGACATTACAGTTATGAAGCTCTCTATCTATTACAAATGTTGACCATCAATATGAAAGTATATACTTTTTGTGTTAATTACATGACTGCATATGCATTTTTTTGTCAACATATGGAAAAAGAAATGAAAGTGTTCATTGGCAAGTGAACTGCTTGTGATTGGGCATGGCTCTTTGATCAATAATGGCCTGTACAAACCACAATGGATATAGCCATTAGAATGCTATAGCAGCACATCCCAGGGGGAACATATTCCACAGTCTTTCCTCTAATAGGTTTTCAAATGCATTCTTTGTAAGTGCAACAACACATGCAGTATTTATGCTCTTTGCTAAGTACAACATATCTTTATTATCAACAGTGTTCTACTCTGTATGAGTATTATTGAAAATGTGACTTATTTAATTTGAATTAGTGTTTTAAAGCATGATTAGAATAAGATATTATTATTATTTATTATGTGCATTTACTCTGCTACAATAGCATCCAAGAATGTTGGTTTAAAACGGTTTGCTAACTCGTGTGACAGAGCCGTTTACCATAGCTGCACATGCTCAAAGCTGCCATAGCTCCCACATGCTCAAGAGCTCGATACCAACCTGATTTACTCTTCCATCGATGTATGCTGCGGAGAGTAATGATTATGTGCCAGAGTTAGTGCTAAACAGTATTTGACAAGGCGTGGAAAGGTCTCTCTTGGAACAGTTGCACCCATGCTGGACACTGGCTGCCCCTGACATGGACTCAACACTGCAGACATCAGGAGTTCATACTTAACAGTCAATGCATGGTGTTACATAACACTGGATCCCCGATTAACACCATCTGGGTGGAAACATGTTTCCACTAAGCAGGGAAAACTGCATACAGACGTGTCAATTGGTGAGGATCTGTGCAAACTTACTTGTTGGATGAGTGAAATTATTAGATATTTTATATTTCACAATTACAAAAAATCTAATAATCTAATGTTGTTGTCATGGATTATCTGATTTAAACTGAGATGGTAAACCGTGAAGATCAGGAAAACAGAACGCAGCCCGACAAAGACAAACTGACCACAATAATGCAACCTCTGTGAGAGAAAAAAAAACACTAGGCTCCCTCAAATAATTTCCATATATTCAAAGCAGGTTTAACTTTATCGTACACTATGACAAGTTGTTATACACTAGAAGCCAAAACATACAATCTAACAAGATCATGAAATTATGTCAAAACTCGAACTGATTCCTCATTCCAAGGGCTTGTTTCCCCAGACTAATATAATAATAATAATAATCATAATAATATGGTTATTGTTATTATTATCATAATAATGATGTTTTATGCCTACTTTTAGTAGTAGTAGTAGTAGTAGTAGTAGTAGTAACATAGACTGTAAATAGTACAGTTGCAATACTTTTTGCAAAAGGATTATCGCGCCCCCTCGAGAGACAAAGGCGTAAATACTTCAACTTCAATATAAAAATGGCGTCAAAAAGAGTATTTATATACCCTGTGCTCAGTCTGCCAGGCTCCAAGGCTTCCCCCGGAACCAAGTCTGTTTACCTGAAGATGCCCGGCAACAGAGCATAGATAAAATGTAAATATTATCAATGAAACGTAGCAGAATGTAGACACCGAATAAACTGAGGTTTGAGGTTGGATTTGCCAGGCTGTCTTAATGTGTATAAATACACATCTATTTGCACAACGCCTGCAAGGAGAACACTGGGTAAAATTTAACAGTTGTGGGCGGCTGTTACTAAGTTACGGAGTAACGCATAAGGACTTCCAAGATGGCGAAAACATAAACTGAACTAATATCGTTGTTGTAAAAATACATTGCAAAACGATTCGCAGTTATTTTCACGAGTCACTGTACAAGCACAAGGCGCCTCAGCAAAGATGGAGGATGAAGAGACAGCATTGGTAAGACGGCAGGTTTAATAATACATCAACACTGGCTCTGAGAAGAAGGCATCTGAAGGTTCAACTCATTTAGCCCAAGTTGACACGCAAATCTTCCAATAATGTTGTAATTTAGACAGTCGGAGTAAATGCAGCATCATACAGGAAGGTAATCTCATAGCTTCAACCGCGACCGAGTAATAATAACGTTAGCTGTTTGCTAGTCCTCCGGCTAACGGTGACGTCATGACGTTTAACAAATTAGCCAACAGAAGCCATAATTTCCCCTCTGACTACACACCCCTTCCTCTATTCACCTTGGTTTGCATGTTTTATGTTATATCAAGAAAAAATCGAATGCTGCAGCAGGTAGCTCAGAGTGCAAAGCTATTTGAGTAACCCTCGTTTGCTTAACGTCACTACCACCAACTTGTAACTCCTCAAACTCAGTACTTTCTCTGTTTGTTTGTTTTCCACAGGCTTTGATCAGATACTATTGCTATGAAAAGTATTTCAGTCATGCTGTTATCGCTGCAGCAGCTGCCCAGAGGAAATTCAGCAATGATCCTATCTACAGTTTTTTCCATGCTTATGGAACCCTTATGCAAGGTGAGGTTAAAACAATAAAATATAATAAAAACATGGGATTTTTCTGGCTAGGCTAGTGTCTTTTTACATCCGTCATACATGCCATTACTTGTCACTGTTTTACTGCAGATGAAATTCAGGAAGCCTCAGTAGAGTTGGACACAATAAGAGACGGTAGAGATGTGGCTCTCTGCACGTTAATGGCCCTTGTCTATGCTGAGAAAAAAAAGACTAACCCAGGTAAGCCTGTATACTCAGCTTGTCTGATTAAAAATTGAATGGACACACTGGTTGGTAATATTCTGATAAGAGTCTTTGGATTCACAGACAGAGAAGTCATTCAGGAACTTGATGCTAAGGTCAAAGAGGATCGAAAAAGTGCTTCACCCAAGAGTCTGTACCATGCTGGGATGTTTCTCTGGCTTTTGGGGCGAAATGACAAGGCAAGGGAGTACACAGAGAGAATGATCAAACTCTCCAAAGGCTCCAGAGAGGTGAGACTTGTTTTTCTCTCATATGTATGAAAAATGCATCAATGTTGCTTTTTACATTTTTATGATAAATAGTTTAATGAAAAGATGACGAGAGGGGCATTCTTGCTTCTCATCTATTTGCACCTTTTTTTTTTTTTCTCATTTGGACTGATATTTGTTATTCAGGGGACAGTCCTGAAGGCCTGGATAGATGTGACATCTGGTAAAGAGGCCTACGCCAGAAAGGCTGGAAAATACTTCGATGAAGCACTAAAAGAGAAAGCAGATGTTTTTGCCCTCATGGGAAAGGTGAGGCGGGGATTACAAATATGAATTGATATGTTTTCCATCTCCGCAACTGAAAATGTCAGGGTGCTTATGTAGAAATACATTATTTCCACTATTTATTTGTGACGTTGTAAATAATGCTTGATCTGTCCTAGGCACAATACTATGAATACCGTCAGAACTACTCAGGAGCATTGGAGATGGTTAACCAGGTCATTGTCAGTTTCCCTGGGTTCCTGCCTGCACTCAACAAGAAGATGAAACTGTTGCTCAGCCTTCAAGACTGGGAGCAAACCATAGATGCAGCTCACAGGTTATTGATCAGTTCTTTTTTCCAAATGATACTATTTAAACCTCATGTGAGATTATAAAGTACAAAAGTACAAGAAAATGCATTTACAATAACCACCATGGATGTTAGAAAAAACACAGGCAGCCTTTATAAATGGCTCAGCATTCAAGTGCTAATGCAACACAATGTGCTGCCTTAAAACCAGTGCATACTGGTTAAGCCATTGTTTGTGCTTGCCCCTCTGGCTTGTGGCCAGTGTCAGACAGCATAAAATACAGCTTTGAACCAAAGTGCAGAAGTCCAACTAAACGTTGAGGATCTGCTGCTCCAGGGTTGCTGAACAGGAGGAAGAGCAATTGCTCAAGTTGCAGCAAGTTTCAAGCTGCTTTGGTGCCCTCGTTGGGATGTTGAGAAGTGGTGGAGGTGCAAGAGTATACTTTACATCCTCTGGCAGCCTTAACAGTTCCTTTCAGTTTTAATGAAATTTGTCTGGGAATTCAACACGGTATGCAGTATCAGATATTCTATTACTGTCAATCTAAAGAAATCCAAGCTTATTAAGAGTAGGAGATGGACTTCATGGAGTAGTACCTTCTGTAACTTGTGTCATTTTACAGGCTTTTACAGAAGGATAAGAATAACCTGGAGGCCCTACAGATGCTTGCTCTGCATTCTTTGTGTCGGGAGGGGGATATTACTGAGGTAAAGTTGACAAATGCAAATCAGAGGGAATCAGATGAATTGCATTTATTGGGGTTTTTGATTCAAATGTGGCAAAGTTCAAACTAATTTACAGAAAATGTTTATGCTCCCCCATGAAGGCAGTAAAGCAGCTTTCCACACTCTTTGGCAGCTTGGAGGTAGTGGAACCACACAACCCAGAGCTTTTTTACAGGATGTCTCTAGCATTCACCCGTGTTGTAAGATATATTTTTTTATATTATTTCTAAATTATGAATGATGAAAGACTTTGTCCTTTTTTGAGCCTGGGGAGTTTTACAGATTCACATTCTCTTATTTTCGTTTTCAAAGTGTGAACGAAATGAGAAGATAATTGAGCAAACATTTCGGATGGTGGAAAGAGCCTTCTCGGCTGCAGACAGAGACTCAGATTTAGCAACGGAGCTGGGCTACCAGTCAGTGCTTCAAGGCAGAATCAAGGACGCTTTGAAGTGGTACAAGACAGCCATGACTCTGGATGAAACAAGTGTTTCAGCCATGACTGGTAAAAAAAAATGTGAATCTATTGCAGACAACATTGTAGACATGACTATATGTATATTGTTTGTTTGTTTTGTTTTGATGTTTTCCGAAGAAATTCCACAGTTCTTATTTTCGTTTCTCAGGTATCATTCGTTGCCAGCTGACAGAGGGCCACCTGGAAGACGCAGAAGAACGCTTGGAATGTCTGACAGAGATTCAACAATCTATTGGAAAGTCAGCGGTAACACAAGTTTCCTCCTTGCTTCCCATCTTCTGCCCTTTTTTTTCTTTCATACAATATATATATGTTTTATTTGCCTTTCTTCTTCTTAGTTTGTATCTGTCTTTATCTTTCAACCCCATCAGGACCTGCTGTACTTGCGTGCTGTTCTGGCAGTTAAGAAGCGTCGGCCCCAGGAGGAGGTGACAAACCTTTTGAATGATGCTGTGGACACACACTTCTCTACGCTGCAGGGCCTGCCCCTGGGAGTCGAGTACTTTGAGAAACTGAACCCTGACTTCCTGTTGGAGATTGTGAAAGAGTATATTGCTCTCTGCCCTGCCAAGGTAGAACTCATATGATCATGATTGAACCTTTAAATGTTAATTTTACTGGCTTTTAATTTGGTAGTGCAGAGAGAATTTTGCCACTAATGATTTTACTTTGCAATTTGGGACAGTGTGTGCATATTTAATTAGCTGAGCTGCCAAGTCTCACGCACTGACGGTGAGTGTCAAACAAATTAAGCATCTTCACACGGTCACACGCTAATCCTCCTATTTCACATCGTGAGAATCATAAATTGCAGCTTTTTATCCCCCTCCTCTAATATATTTCCTCACTTGCTGCTTCCCGTACTTGGGGTCCTATTCTGCCTCTAATTGGCTTACCCAGATATGAACCCTAATCAATCATCAGCCTAAATCTAACCAACCCAATAAAAGGCAACGAGTACCAACCAATCAGAGGCAGAGTAGGACGGGTCATGGCGTCACCATCTCAGGAGAAGAAAACAAACTTTGTTGCGACAGGCCTGCAAATGATTCAAAAAAATATTGTGAGCTGAATAATGCCGGGAACATCTTTCAACTGAAGCAGAAGGTCAGACGGTACTGATACATGATCCATTCCGATGTGTAAGCATGACTGGAGACAGATTTGCACTAGAGTCTGTGGATGAAATATTACATCCATTTGAATTTATTTAAAGTTTATGAATAAAACATTTATTTTGTCAGATTGTTCGAGTTTTATCAGATTGTATAATTTTTTAAATTTCTACTTTTGCTGGTCCACTATGAACAATATGTTACATTGCAGGAAACCGGTTTTATAATTTGCAAAAATAATTGGGCTGGGGAGAGGGGCTGCCCGACTAAAGACAGAAAGATTCTGCATTCATGCGGTGTCGGACACATCGCAAAAAAAACAGTCTTCGAGTTGGAAAATGCTCATAAACACCTGCTCAAGTCGGAACAACAACTCGGAAACTTGGTGAAAGAATTAGGTGCCCAACTTGCTGAGTTGACGTCGTATTCGTCATCAACATTAGGGGAAAACAATGTTTTGTTAATGTTAAGATACTTTTGATTAATACAAGTATTGCACATAAGCTTTTTGCTCAAACATAATTTGTAACAGAAACCATCAGTTGTACACTACTTTTCACAATGCATTGTGGGATACATTGAGTGGACTATATAGGGTACGATTATGCTCACTCAGAATTCGGAAACCACTACAAAATGGCATGTTCACTATATAGTAAACGGAGTTATTTTTAGACACAGCCTATGTTTATGAACATTCTTTCTAGTCACTAATTTACTGAAAATGTTTCTTGCATGTTCACTGGTGTATTCAGAGTAAAGACAGAGAGGGAGAGAGCACAAGGAGGCCAACAGGGCAGGGAGAGTAGCAGGCATGGAGGTGATTGAGAAAATGAGCAGATATTGATGAGACCAAATAATGACATCACAACAGTCTTATCCTTAATGTTACTTCAAAATGAGATATTACTCCAAATCTGGCTTCAAACGGCCCCCATTTTTTCAGCAGTGACGGAAGGTCCCTTCCCCCGAAATCCCACTCCAATCTTTTGGTGAAACTTGGCAGCCCTGTTAATCAGCTTGTAATGAGTCACAAAAGGTATGTGAACTTTTGAAATATATAAACACCTTTTTTTATCTCTGTTTTTAGCCTCCAGCACAGGGCCTGCCTCCCGCTCCTCTGCTCCAGCACTGCGCCACATTGTTGGACACTGTGGTCAAGATTGTTCCTGGTCTCCCTCAGGGGGTCTTCCTGTTGGCCAAAGTCCGATATCAGTCTGGTGAGCACTTTACTTTAAATCAATCAATCAATATATATATATAATTTTTTTTATGCAAATGTTATTCTAGCCTAAAATGCTTCTGTGTCCATTCAGGAGACATCGATGCTGCTCAAAGCAGCCTACAACACTGTCTGGACCAGTGTCCTTCTCATGCAGACGCTCATCTGCTGATGGCACAGATCTATCTGCAGCAGGGGAACTTTGCATTGTGCTCCCAGTCTCTCGAGCTCTGCCTCAGCCACAACTTTGAGGTAAGAGTTTATGTGACAGGATTTGTTATTTGACCCATGGCAAATACACACAACACGGCATAACTGCAGGTCTTACATATCACATTCAGTATGAAGGTAGCATGTCCTTAATAGACCTGGACAGTTTTGTGATTGGTTAAAGTTGGGGTAGGCAGCTTTTGAGAAAGCTAACAAAAATAAGATAGATTATGACATAATCTATCCAGAATTGTTGTTTTAAAGCCAGTACTCCACATGTTGGAACTGGTTCATGACTTCTCATCCATTCCAGATTCGAGATCATCCATTGTACCACCTGATCAAGGCTCAGACTCAGAAGAAAATGGGTGAGCTGAAAGAGGCTATTCAGACACTGCAGATGGCCATGAGTCTTCCAGGCGTCCGCAGAGCTGGATCCTCGTACAAGTCCAAGAACAAGAAGATCGAGCTGAGTCCTGCAGACTGTGTCTCTGTCTTCTTGGAGTTAGCAGAGACCCTGTGGCTCAATGGAGAACAGGTAGAAGAAGATATCGTAGATTTTGTGTAATTAATGAAAGGGGGTGTTTGTTGTACTCTGTACTCTTGTACTCTGTTGTGCTGTATTTATGAAGGTGTCGTCCTCGTCTCAGGAATTATAATAATAAAGTTATAAATGTGTTTCATATTTCAGCACGAAGCAGCAAAGGTGATGCAGGATGCCATCAATGAGTTCTCGGGGACCCCTGAGGAGCTACGTGTCACTATTGCAAACGCAGACCTGGCACTGCTCCGTGGTGACACTGAGCTGGCACTCAGCATGCTCAGGAACATTACCCCGGAGCAGCCCTACTACATCCAGGCCAAAGAGAAAATGGGTGACATATATCTGAACCACAGGAAGGACAAACGTCTGTATGCAAGCTGTTACAGGTGAGCAGTAAATCTAGATCCAAACAAACAGAAAGGAGATCTTAGGATAAGATCGCATCCAATGATATGTGAGCTCCATCTGAAACCTCATGTTTTGTAAATGTTTGTCTGAACAGTAAAGGCTGGGACATTTTATACATGAACCTAGGATATTAAGTAAGTTCTTCCAGCAGAGTCTGTAGGAGGTTTTAAGAGACCGCAAACCAAAAGTAAATTCAATAAAAATGAACTGAAGCCATTCATGCAGTAAAAAGGAAACGTGCAGAGTTTCCTCTAGTCGTCTGCTTCTTTCTGATGCTGCTTGTATCAACAGCTCAGGCGCAGTGAAGCATGACTGAACCTCAGACCAGCAGAAACGTTCTGTGTGTGTATAATAAAGAACTCGATGTGTGATGTCTGTGTTTTCTCCAGAGAAATGGTGGAGAAACTGCCAAGCCCTCATACGTACCTATTACTAGGAGATGCCTTCATTAATATTCAAGAAGTAAGTCGATGTGATTCATCTTTGTAGGTGCTACAGGGTGTACATAACCATGTTGGTGTGTGTGAAATCTAATCCCAGTATTACTTTGGGAAAGATTTTTAGAACAGCTGAACCCAAAGGTGGAATGAAAAGGTTCACCCACAGGGAGATTTTGAAATGATGTGGTATACAATATGTTGCCTTTTTGTAATCACTAGTGCAATAAGCTTCATTGTGCTTCTGTATTACTGTTGTTAGCATTCATGTTAAGGAGGTTTGCTAGGTTTTTTTAGAGCCCGATCGATATGGGATTTTTGGGGCAGATACCGATATGTGATAGGAAAGAATGTGATACCGATATGTAGGTCGATATCTCTCTTTAATCTGTTTGATCTGTAGAGACAGACAGATATAGATATACACATTTATTGCGTTGATCCTTCAAATGCAGTTATCAGACACTTGTGGAAAAGATGTATAATAAAGACGAGATGGTCACTCAACTGGAAAGTAACCGCGCATGTACGAGCATCACCGCCCGACACTCTGGAGGGTGATGATGCTTGTTGTAATCCATAAAGCACACTCTGCTAGTGACAGCCACAAAGAGAACTGCTAGTGTAATACAATACAACTCTAATGAAATCATAACTGACCGGTCAATAAATAAGTGATATCGGTGCATATCAGAGGTCAAATTAGCCGATATCGTTAGTCACTGGATATGCTGATATCAGCCGATATTATCAGCTGGCCGATTAATCGGTCCGGCTCTAGTTTTTTTTATCATTTCCGTACGACTGTGGCTGTGCTGACGCTGTAACAAAGCCCATCATCAAGGTCTCTCTTTGATTGGTGTCTAAAGGAACATAGGACTTATGCACCATTAGCTGGAAAAGGGAAGTCCTATGAAGCAGATCTTTTAGTTGCAATAACAATAGTTTTGGTTGTTTTTCTGTCGAATATAGACAACACACACAGAATGACGCAGATATCTCTGAAAGGGGAGCCCATTCATTGCAGTCAAGGAGAAGATCACATTTCAGGAGCAGACTCACATGAAACATTAAATACTGCTAGCTAAACATTGTCTAGACTCAGGACGTACCTACCTCCTATAATGAGACAGTGAGAGCAGATTTCAGCACCCTTAACAGTTCAAGTTCAAGATGCATTCATCTCTATAATTTGGCCTTCAGTGAAAATGTTATGTTTCCTGACAATTTGAAAAGATATTGATTCATTTTTGTATTGAAACGCTCAACAGCTATGTTTATTACTAAAGAAGCATCGTGTATTTCAAATGAACCACTACAAAGTAGTTCACGCGGGCTCGTGAGCAGCGTACTGCCTTTGATCAGAGGCTTAAATAAATCAAATAACAACAAAGAACTCCTATTTTAAATCATTAAGATCTACTTTAGAAAAATTGTAACATGGTGTTCGAGTAGACTGCGTAACGAAAAGACCTCGCAGTTTCTCCAACAGGTCAAATATATAAAGGAATAAAGAATACAATATTTTAATTCATGTGTGACCTAGAGTAGTAGAGTTAAGGATGAAATAACTCAGCTGACCTTCTTAAGATTAAGGAGGTGTGTGTTTCTTATTCTCATAGTCTTACATTAAATAACTGCTAGACCAGAGTAATAGAAAACAGCATTCACCTGAAGCTGCAGGGTGAAAACATCTTATATATTAAGAAAGAAAAGTTTCATCAGAACGTTTTTCCTGTAGCCGTTTCATATCTATAATGCTGTGGAGTGTGCTGCTTTCGATTTTGTGAATACTTATAATTACTTCAAATCTGACACATTGTGACACCGCTTGTGTTGTGTCATCCTCAGCCAGAGAAAGCCATCGAGGTTTATGAGAACGCTCTGAAGAAAAACCCCAAAGATGGAGCTTTAGCCAGCAAGATCGGGAAAGCCCTCGTCAAGACTCACAACTACGTCAAGGTTTGTTTGTACAGCTATTTTAAAGATAAACACCGTCCACTTACAGAAAAACCACTGTTGACACAAGGCTGCTGTCGCACAGGCAATGAATTACTACGAATCTGCCCTGAAGACTGAGCAACAGAACTTCCTGCGCTATGACCTGGCTGAGCTGCTAATGAAGATGAAGCATTACGAGCACTGTGAGAGAGTGCTGTATGAAGCTCTGGCTCATGAACCAGGTACGACGTCTCAGCATTACACACACTGAGCTGACGTAAAAAAAAAACCACTACTAATACAAATAAGAGGATCCAGTCATCGTGATAGTTAGTGCCCAAACATGATACAAATAAGGTATAAACAAGTTGATTCCAAGATGGAAAGAAACTCTTAACAAATACTGTGTTTATGCTGGAGGGCTTTCAGGTTGAAAAGAAAGTCAAAACGTCTCCCCTCTTTTTGTACAAAAAATATTATCTGTGTTTTTATTTGTTTATGGTTTCATTCATTCTGACTGCTTTTTTTCTTATCAGTAAATGAACTGCAGGCGCTCTCGGATGATTGTCGTTATCTGGTCCTGTTAGCAAAGATCCAAATTAAAGTTGACAAAAATGAGGACGCTTTACTTGCACTACAAAAAGTAAGTTGCACTCTGACTCTTTGCTATCGTTCATGTTTTTATCAAGTATATAGCGTGTAATCTTTCACTCGTTCTACAGAGACTATAAGGAGGATACAAATATTGTCGTTCTGAAATTGATGTTTGTGTTTTTGTCTGTGTTAAGGCCCGGGATGTTCAGGCCAAAGTCCTGAAGCGGGTTCAGTTGGAGCAGCCCGATGCCATCCCCGTGCAAAAGCAGCTTGCCGCCGAGATCTGTGCTGAGATAGCTAAACACTACACGAGTCAGAGGGGCTATGAGAGAGCAGTCAAATTCTACAAAGAAGCTCTTGTGTATTGTGAGACTGATCGCAAGGTCAGTGCAGCTGAATGAAAAACGTCCTGTGTGCTCACTGCAGCTGTGGTTAACAAGCACTGGCATCTTTTAGAGTCTTGTGCTTGTTTTTCTCTAAATGTTGTGATCTAAGTTGTTGGTAGTCTATAGATCAGATCTCTCCAACGTACATTATTCTATGAAGGATGTTGTCACATGAATTCACATGAGTGTATTCTTTGTTACTAGGTGATGCTGGAGTTGGCCCGCTTGTATCTCACTCTAGATGAGGTTGATGCATGCCAAGAGCAATGCAGCGTCATTTTGAAGAACGACCAGTTTAATGAAGATGCAACTCTGGTTTGTTCAGGCTGTCTTCAGTAACTGTTTACACACTGACCTTTTTGTAACTCTTTGACCCAAATATTTCTTACATGTGTTTGCTCTTAGATGATGGCGGACATTATGTTTAGGAAGCAGGACTACAACAAGGCGGTTTTCCATTTTCAACAGCTCCTGGAGCGCAAACCAGGTGCATGAGAGCCCCCTATCCTTTTGTCTTCAAAACACTGAGTGAGGATGAATGCAAAGTACAATAACTTGCACCTGTTGCTTGCAGACAACTACCTGACACTGTCACGTCTTATTGACTTGTTGAGGAGGGCTGGGAAGTTGGAAGAAGTCCCCAGATTTATTGATATGGCAGAAAAACATTCTTCCAGGACCAAGTTTGAACCGGGGTTCAACTACTGCAAAGGACTTTATCTTTGGTAAGTGTGGAAGTGTTACCTCTCAGTATTGAAAAAGATCAGTTACTAAACCACTAAACTTTGATTTATGTTGCCCAGGTTCACAGGACAACCTAATGAAGCACTGCGACACTTCAACAAAGCACGGAAAGACAACGACTGGGGTCAAAATGCTGTGTATAACATGATTGAAATCTACCTGAACCCCGACAATGACACCATGGGAGGAGAAGTGTTTGAGACTTTGGATGGGGAAATAGGGTGGGGGCACAAAGATCATACTGAGAATGCAATCAGGATTACTTAAATGATGTATCTCTTCCGTTGCACCACTAATGCTCATGTTTGTATCTCATCAGGAACTCCACTGAGAAGCAGGAGTCAGAGCAGCTCGCAGTAAGAACGGCTGAGAAGCTGCTGAAGGAGTTAAAGCCTCAGACATCAGGCGGACAAGTGCAGCTACGCATCCTGGAGAACTACTGCTTTCTGGCTACTAAGCAGAAGGCCAATGTAGAGAAAGCACTTGGGGTTTTCACAGAGATCGCAAACAATGAGGTAAGTAAAGTGGTGGTACGCATGAGGTACATGACTCTTGTGTAAATATACACACATCAGAAGCTGTGCATTATTTCAGGCTACCTCTCTATGGCAGTTGTTCCTTCTACACATTACACCGTATCCAACTGAACTATTACAGGTTACTAAGTTTTTGGTGTGTTCTCGGTTTAAGTCATTGAAATGGGGTGCTTTCCGATTCATCCTGTCTAACCAGGATTCTCTGGTTGATTTCAGAAAGACCACGTTCCAGCTCTGTTAGCCATGGCCACAGCGTATATGATTCTGAAACAAACCCCCCGAGCCAGGAACCAGCTCAAACGCATAGCTAAGATGAACTGGAGCATTGTGGATGCTGACGAGTTTGAGAAGAGCTGGCTGCTTTTGGCAGACATCTACATCCATTCGGGGAAGTATGACATGGCCGGGGACCTTTTACAGAGATGTCTCAACCATAACAAGGTTAGCCTGGAAAAACTGTTGCTGCTTGAATATTTTGTGTTTTATACACGGTAGTCCAATTCACTTTTTCCCCCTATTTTGTGACTTTAAAATGTAGATGCAGTCTTGTATGTTACTGTCTGTGTTCTAACAACTGCCTTTTCCTAGTCATGCTGTAAAGCTCATGAATATAGGGGCTACATAATGGAAAAAGAGCAGGCTTTCTGTGATGCAGCACACAGCTATGAAATGGCTTGGAAATATGGAAATCGGACCAACCCAACTATCGGTACATCAAATTAAATCACGTCCACTCCTGTTTCTAGCTGCAATATGGATGAAGAGAATCATGCTGCTAACAGATACCTCTTTTCTTTCAGGATACAAGCTTGCATTCAATTACTTAAAAGCAAAGAGATACGTGGATGCCATAGATGTGTGTCATAAGGTGAGACACCTGCAGATGTTTACAGTTTAAAAGATCACTTCTGTTTTGATCCTGTGAAATGATCTGTCTTTTATTCGCCCACAGGTTCTGGCTGCTCATCCAAATTATCCAAGAATGAGAAAGGACATCCTGGACAAAGCTCGTGCTGCACTGAGGTCTTAGTGCTGAAAGTGAGAGGGCAGAGAGAAAGAGAGAAAGGAAGGGAATGTTTTAGTAACAGAATGGGTTACTTTAGTGGTTTCCAGTTTTTTTTTTTTTTTACTTTTACTGTCTTGTTGTAATGATGTGCCCTTAATGTGCTCCAATTCACAAGGGGTACCCCATAAACACATTGCTATGTAATGTCTTTATGAAAAGTAGATTGCGGGCAATCCTGATGGGAAACTCGGGGCAGACATATTGAAGCATGCTGAGAGTATTTTGGATCTCTCACAAGTCCAAACGCATCGAATTGCAAAAGATTACGTTCCTTATCTCTCAACAAAAACTTTTCGAATCTCATGCGTAACATGAAGTATTCATATTATCTAACATGTTTTCTTACTGTTTATTTATATGTTCATTTTAATAGACATGTTTTATCTGTTCATGGATCTACGGATGTAGATATGAATGTTTGTTACCATAAGCTGATATTTAAAAATAAAAATATTTAGATACATTCAGGTTGCCTTTTGTCCTGATTTTTTTCTCTCTCCGTATTTAAGAGTTAATAATATACCCTCCTGATTAAGTCATGTCCTTTATAGAAAGTCTGAGTCATGTTAATCCCTCCGTATAAATGGCACATAAGCAAATAGTTACAAGCGTGACTGGAAAAAATGCAGGACACCAGTGAACACGTTAATGGACATAATAAAGCAGACGCCTGCCGTGGATAGGAAGTGCCGGGGAGCACAGTCACCACAGATGGAGTCACTGTGCGCCTCAGAGGCTGAAAGACTTCAGACTGGGTATCAGAGCAGACTCCCTATAGCTGGAGCCTGCGTCTTCACGCCGCCACACATCCAACTATTTATAAAGACCAAACTCTGAGGGAAACCTGGCAAAATGTAGGAATAGAGGAACTCTGGTCCGCTGGTGAGTGTAAGCTTTTCAAACTGAGAGAAAAGTCGGTATAGGCTAATTCATTTATAATCCAGGCAGAGTCGCTTCGATGCAAAAGGACGCTTAACTTTTCCAAATGCACGCCGAACCATGTGGGTTTTTTTTTGGTTTGTTTTTTAACTTTGTTGATCGTTCACATTCATAAGTTCACGCTCCATGTGCTAGATGTGGTGTTTTCTCAGCGTGCCTGATTGGATGCGGTGGGCTGTGTGTGGGGTATACCGCGTTCCTCTTTTATATGTAACCCAGCAACTGTCCCAGTGAATGACCAGTTGAACAAATCCTATTAATGACACCATTATTGAAAGTGAGGAACTCTGTGGATGGCACAGGCTGTTGTAGTCCTGCAGGCAGAGTGACTACGGAGCACTTGAGGAGGTTTTCACGATAGAAGTTGGATTCGGCAGGATTTTTTATAAATAATATGTAAAGACTTTATCGTAGTCATTACGTGAAGATGTAAGGCATTTAGTGCATTCATTTCACTTGTTTTTCGCAGTACACTCTTGTAAAAAAAATTCTTGTGTTCTCTAATGAAGGCTTACGCAGGTATGGATGACACGCATTATTCTTCTCTGCGCACGCGCGTCAGCATGTCTCCTCCCTCTACCTGAGAGGAGCGCACCTGGATCCAACGAGACGGAAGTTCTCTCAAGCAAATCTTTTTGTCTTCTTGGAAAGTGTCCTTTTTGGAGATCGAGCAACAAACCGAGACACTCAAATCAAGACAGGATGCCATTCTTCGGACCCATCAACAATTCAAAGGATTTTTCGATCATGTAATTCAGCGACTCATGGTACGTGGTGTGTTACTCTGAAGGAATCCAGAGCAGGGATCGTTGCTTATTTGTATGTGATTTGAATATGTAACTGTAAGATTGCAGCAAGCTACTTTATGTTTTATCACATTAGTTGAAAAGTAAAATAAACAGATTATGGTAGGCTATAAAATCTACATATTCTGACATGACAAGTAATGGTATTCTGCCTACAATTTATTCTAGTACCCCAGTTTCTCAAAGTTGATTCTGGTAAATTAGGTAGGCTACATTAAAAACTTGTTTATATATTTCTTTCTTTCAGCTGAATCTCAGTCCAAAGCCAGCCTCCTCTTTGTTCAATAAGAATGACAGTTCTCCGCAGAGTCCTAAGAAGGCGCCTGCACCCTCTTAAACTGGTCATAGTAGCCCTGGTCTTTGTCACATTTGTGTTTCTCATACAATGGGAAGTGGGGAGCCAAAACCAACAGGAGGACCCATGGCTGAAGGAGATGGCAGTGAAGCGGGATGCCATGTTGGGCATTGTGATAGGAGCTGTCAATAACTTCAGGGATGCGATACCAAAGATGCAGATCAAAGCCCCTGTGCGGCAGCGGGACAATGGGGACAGCGTGTCCTGTCTGCCAGGTCACTACACTGCGGCCGAGCTCAGGCCGGCTCTGGAGCGGCCACCTCAGAACCCTTTAGCTCCTGGAGCAGCCGGGAAGCCTTTCTACACAGACTCACTGAGCCCTGAAGAGCAGAAGGAGAAAGAGAGGGGTGAAGCGAAACACTGCTTTAACCTGTACGCCAGTGACCGTGTGTCTTTGAGCAGAGACCTGGGAGCAGACACAAGGCCACCAGAGTGAGTCAGTGTTTTTGCTCTTGTGAAAGCTGTGCAAAATAATGTAAAATCTTACCAAATTATGTTTTGTACATTTTCCAAATGATTTGCTCTCAAGACAACATGTAATTACACCACTTAGTAGATTTTAATGCTGCAATGGTGCTGTACAAGTACTCTCCCCTTTATTTCTCAACTTGCTGACCCAGAATAAAACTTAGTCACACAGTGGAAACATAACATCACAAAGCAGAGTAATTAAGTTTAATACAACACTGACTGGTTTAACCCAACACATTTATCATATTTTGCAAATAATCTGCAGAATAAACCACAGACATGGCTGGTCTGACTGGGACTTTGTTTCAGCATGCCTGCCCAGTCACTGTGGCCACCTCAGAGAGAAGTGCAGTTATGTTTGGCTAATAAAGCTACATGGAGGTCCAAGTAGATGTCAGGACAAAGTCGGTACCTGACACAGACATAAAGCCTGTCCATGTCCTGGCTATCTTATGAGAGTGAATTATAACGCCTCTCCCACTCCCATTGTAGGTATTTCAAAGGCTGCCACACATGCGGTGTCACTGCTGAAACGGGCACCCCACAGGGGAGAGTCTGCAGATGTAATAACTAGACTATTGTGCCACTCAGAACCAGCACGGGACAGTCACATCTTTGTGCTCTTTTCCCTTCTTTTTCCTGCAGATGCATTGAGCAAACTTTCAAGCGATGCCCCTCCTTGCCGACCACCAGTGTGATAATCGTGTTTCACAATGAGGGCTGGAGCACTCTGCTGAGGACAGTATACAGTGTCCTGCACACCTCCCCGGCCATTCTCCTCAAGGAGATCATCCTGGTGGACGACGCCAGCGTGGATGGTAAAAATTCAAAAGAGGGGCCCTTTAGGACCGCCTTGCTCTTATTTGGATTCAATTTCATGCAGCGTGCTGGGTGGGCAGCTCTTGAATCGTGCAGAGAGGAGCTCTCGCTGCTCTCTTCTGAAGCAAATGAAGTAGGTTACTACAGGAAGTGAGTGGCTGCTAGTGAATAGTTTCCTGAGAGGAATTAGCAGTGGTTGTGCTTATAAAACAAATCAGAGTAGAGTCTTGTAAATAGTTCGGATTTTAGGCAGGGAACAAATTACTGGTGAGGAGAGAGGTTTTAAGAAATACAGTCCCTCTGACTCTTAGTTAGTTGTTGGCAGGCCACAGATGGAGGCCTGATGTACAGTATCTCTGACAGAGAGACATATTGATAATAAAAGGAAGGCAGCTTTGTACTTTTTCATCTGTTTGAGACTGTTTAGTAGCTATGAAGTATTTTAGACCTAAATACAAACTGTTAATAAGTTTCAGTCCCATATCATTTCAGCAGATTTTTCATATTTCTTCTTGTACTTCTTTGTCTCATTTCTGTGTTCCAGATGCGTTAAAGGACAGCCTGGATGAGTATCTTAAGCAGCTGAGAATTGTCAAAGTTGTCCGTCAGCGAGAAAGAAAAGGACTCATCACCGCTCGCCTCCTGGGTGCCTCTGTGGCTACCGGTGACACCCTCACCTTCCTTGATGCCCACTGTAAGTCAACACAGCTGACGTTACTCGCGTAGTAAAACCAGTTGTATGCAGGGCACACCCTTATTAACACACCCACACCCACAGCTCAGCAAGCTTATGTTTGCATTGGTATTAGGTTTTTGTGTGGCTGCCAAAATTAGCCACTCAGGCATTATTGTTTAGAAATATGTTGTGATGAAATGCATGATTTGTGTGTGTGAACAGGTGAATGCTTTCATGGATGGCTGGAGCCTCTGCTGGCCAGGATAGCAGAGAACTACACTGCAGTAGTGAGTCCTGATATAACCACTATTGATCTTAATACTTTTGAATTCTCAAAGCCGTCTCCGTACGGCCAGAACCACAACCGGGGGAACTTCGACTGGGCGCTTTCTTTTGGATGGGAGGTTCTACCAGATCATGAGAAGCAAAGGAGGAAGGATGAGACGTACCCTATCAAGTAGGCAAACAGAATTTAAACTTTAAAGGCTTGTTTCTTTTTGATATCCTAAAAACATTTTTAATTATATTTCTTAACAGGACTCCTGCATTTGCTGGTGGGCTCTTCTCCATCTCAAAAGAATATTTCTACCATATTGGAAGCTATGATGAAGAAATGCTGATCTGGGGCGGTGAGAACATTGAAATGTCATTCAGGGTAAGCTGTCATTAAGCTGTCATTCTGGATGAACTGCTATTGATATGTTTTGTCATTAAGACCTACTACTTGTTGAATCTTTCCACTATCTAAAGGACTCCATAGGTGTGTCAAACTGTGTCATTATGCATCTGTTTGTGCTGGTTCCCATTAACCTGCAGGTGTGGCAGTGTGGTGGACAGCTGGAGATTCTCCCTTGTTCCATTGTTGGTCATGTTTTCCGCACAAAGAGCCCCCACACTTTCCCTAAGGGGACGCAAGTGATTGCTCGTAACCAGGTTCGACTGGCCGAGGTCTGGATGGACGACTACAAAGAGATCTTTTACCGTCGTAACCAGCAGGCTGCGCAGATGGCAAAAGAAGTACGTACTAATGAAATGCTAAGATCCTGTGTTTCTATACTGGGATCCTTTTAAATGCAGCACATTTCTCTGCAGCACTATGTTTCACTTGTCGTGGTCATATTTAAGTGGTTTTTAAGACCCCTCATTACCGTCGAACTCCACCCTGAAGACAAGTTTGAGCAAATGCAGCTCCTTACTTCTCGTCTGATCATGAGTTATTTATCAGGGGAAAACACAAAATAGTACATACTGGGAGAACTGTAGCATTGTACTGTTGTAATTCTTAATCTAGGTATTCTGTAGTATTAAACACATTCTTTAAAATGCAGAGAAATAGATCAGCTGTTAAGGGCTGAAAGCTGTTATCCGACAGGGGGAAAAGGGGGCCTGAAGGAAGTTAGCGATGCTAAATGACAGGCTCTCAGTGCTTCCTAAAACGTAGTCCCAAAGGTGCCATAAACGGCTTCCCTCAGGGCGATACCTCACAGAGCGGGCCCAACCCTCTCCTGCTCGCTTCAAACAGACACGTCGTCATCAACAGCCTCAAGGAGTCTACAGTAGTGCCTGTCAGTGTGCACTAGTGTGAGCAACCTCATCGTCATTAGAGTAAGTGCTCTCATTATTCAGGAGCAGGAGGCAACTGCAGATCGTTGTAAATGTGCTGTTACGCTTCAGTTTGAAAAGAACGCTAATCAAATACTTGTCTGGACTTAATTTGTTTCACAAAGGAGTCATTTGAGCCCTAGAACATGTTATTGACACAAAGTAATATATCCATCTTTGTATTTTTGAGCCACATTTTTTTTCTTCGTTTATATTCATTAGTTTTTTTGTTGTCGTTTTTTTCAGTAGTGTGGCTGGATGGCAGTGCCAGTCAGTCAGTTGGTCCAGGTTAGAGCTTCAATTATTAATGGATTAGTCAATCAAAAGAAAATCAATCTCCAACTATTTTCATAATCTATTGATCGTTTCAGTAATCTTTCGAGCACAAACATCTCTTTTATCCAAAGCATTTGTTCCCAACCTGGGATCCGGGACCCCGACAGTAGGGGGCTCAGCTGTAATTAGACACAAGTAGGGGGAGCCTCCAAGAAAAAGGTTGGGAACCACTGATCTAAAGGATCATTTTAGGCTGAAATTTCTTTCTATAATACGGCTTTTCTTAACATTTGGTGCAGATGGGCATGGACCCCAGAGAAATAGCTTTCTTATTTTGGTCAAAACAGCGTAATTATGGGATGGAATGCCGTAAAATCATCAGTGGACATTCACATCACCTTCAGGATGGATTGTTAGAACTTTAGTTATTTTCTTACCTTTCTTCTTGCATATCATCCAGAATTTTTCAAACTGTTCCCTGTACTTTATAGTGAAAAGGGATTAATGGAGAGTGTTAACGTTCTAATACAAGCATTTAGCTTCACTGGTAAACTTTTGCACACTACCTTGGCAACATTTCGCACATTCCTTGAATATTTGTACAGCTCATTAATGCACCAAATATGTATATGTTGTAAAGATACAAAAGCCTATTTCATCCTTGTATTGTTTTTTTAGTATAAAAGTTTATTCAAAGTGAGATTTCTGGTGTTCACTGTTTCCTAATTTGTTTCCCATGTTGACTGCTATGCAACAAAAACATCAAGACAAATTCCTTCTCTTATATTAATACAAGAGCATTTTGGTGCTGAAATGGTTGTATGTATTTACGTATGATGTTTTACATTCTCAAGTAACTTCGTTAACTGTAGTCACCTGCTTGCCATTGTTTTAACAGGGGGCTTTTGGCGATATCTCCAAACGTGTGGACCTCCGCGAACGACTGCAGTGCAAGAGCTTCTCCTGGTATCTAAAAAACGTTTATCCAGAAATCTTCATGCCTGATCTCAACCCGCCCCGCTTTGGCTCTGTAAGATCACACACCTTCTCACTCACACACACACTCTCTACTCTTTCCAAACCTCAGAGCTCTGTCTAGCCACTGTGGGTTTCCACTTAGGATCTCCTGAGGGTCCTGAGCTTTTCCAATTTGACACCAGTGAAAGCACTCCAGAGACTAAAGTTGTTTGAACAGCTTGCACTGGATGTTAGTTTTTCATTTTGTTTCCTCTCACTGCTTTCCCCTTCCCTGCTCTTTCTCTGTAGGTAAAAAATTTGGGCAGAGACTCGTGTCTGGATGCTGGAGAGAACAATGAGGGCGGGAAACAGTTGATAATGTACCCATGTCATGGACTCGGAGGAAACCAGGTTAGAAACAGTATACCTTCTATCTCTGATTGACAAATATGATTGCCTTTAATTACAGCTGATGGTGCCCTATCTTTCCCTTTTCCTTCACTGTAGTATTTTGAGTACTCCACACATCAGGAGATTAGACACAGCATTCAGAAGGAGCTATGTTTGCACGGGGTGGAGGGGGCTGTGAAGCTGGAGAACTGCCAGTATAAAGGCATGAACTCAATTGTAGGAGCGGAGCAAAAGTGGGAACTGAAGGACGTGAGTTTTCGCAGTTTCTGTGCACTTTCATGTGGTTTTGAATACGTGGCTTATCTCTTTAGGAAAGTTAATATTTTTTCTTCTCTTCATACAGAACAAGTTGTTCTACCTGCCAGGACGGCACATGTGTCTGAGTGGCCGTCATGAGTCTCCCACTCTGGCCCTCTGCAACCCCTCAGACAGATTCCAGCATTGGTCTTTCGCCTAAATGTGCTGACTACCACTTTATAGGACTCTGGACATGAGTTTTACTATACTGGATGCAGTAATCATACAGTAATTTTTAGATGAATGACAATGACTTAATTTATTTTTATAAATAGAAGAACTGACCTGCTGCTGCCTGGGAGTTTTTTCTGGAAGAACCACAGTGTGCTACTGCTTGAAGGAAGCACTGACACGCTGCTCCCTGTCAGACTGTGAATTGAGATTCTTGGAACAATGAGGACACATTATGTTGACAAGTGCCTTTTTTTGTGTTTAAATGTTTCCACTATTCCAAGTTGTCCCAACCAACACATGCTGTACGCAGGCATGTAGAGCCAACACTAAACAACATATTCATCGAAAACAAAACCATACAAATACACAGAAAATCATTTGTATGGTTACCAGCAGATAAAGTTTGACACACTGATATCCCAAATACTGAAACATTTGGCACCAAAGAGACTGAAAGACAGAACATGAAGCAAACACGTATGATGTCTTAAAATATTTTTTGAAATGTAAAACCTTATTTGTTACCGTCCAGTGCTGTTGTCATTTTATCCTGGCTGGATGAGTTGGTGGAGGGATGGGTGATGGGGTTGATTCAGAAAAATGAGCAAAGGCTAAGTCCAAGAAAACTTTTGCATGAGATAGATTTATGCTGTATGTACACACAGTTACCACCTCATTTGGTACATCCAGCCAAAACGTAAACATCCTATAAAGCAATGGAACACAAGGCAGAAATTCTTCCTTCATTAAGGTACATTAAAGGTCAGGTTTTTTGTCTGGACCTGGTTTAAGCATGGTGTTTTTGAAAAAGTAATAGAAACACCTCCCTTAACAACACAATACAACTAAACCAAGGTGAGCATATAGTTAGCCTGCAAATCTCTACATCAATTCAAAAGAGTTCAATTATAACCTGTTCTGCACGACTGTTCTATTAGACATAATTCATTTTACCTAGATGTACCCAATAAAACTAAGCAGAGACATGAAGAGTGACCATTTGAATGAAAGCTCAGATCTGCATTTTGAGAGAAAAATAAGCTGGCCCTTTTTATATGAATTGTGTACAAGTTTTGACGGAAGGTAATGGGTACTAATTTCAAGTGCTCATTACAACTGATGGTAATATTTTCCCCTGTAACTCAATGCTTTATAATGTTAGTCAAATGGACAATTCCTCCTGTTTGTTTGATTTCAGCTGTGTTTATTACTACAAATGTAATGGTCTGGTGTTAATCAGAAGGCTTAAGTTCACATTGCTTGGGAGTCTTCTGGTGATTTTCTGGTGCAGGCACTAGTGTTAAGATGGCTGTGGAATATCTCAAACTGCTTTAGGTTTAAGTCAGATTGAGGAACATTAGGAATGTGGGTAAACCTAAGATTAAAACGGTCTGTTGCTATCGGACTGTATTGGTATTAAGAGGCTTTAATTTTAGGTCAATAAATTCAGTGGGTCAGCACAGAGAGTCATTGTGTGTCATTTCTCTGTGTGACCTGCAGAGGGCACTTCGCACTAAGACATTACTGAGCTGTACAAAGTTGACTAACAATTTGAATTAAATTTATTTCAAAACCATGTTTAATGGAGTAACTGAAAATGAAGTTTGCTCTATGTCTACAGTTTGAAAAACAAATTAAAAAAAGGTGTGGCATTTTGTGCAAAATGTTTGTCTTTCACAGAATAAAAAAGATATCAGGCACATGAAGCTTTAAAACACAACCTGCATGAAACAAAAGACAATAAGATGGTGAATCAATTTACTCATTACAGACTTTTAGTAAAACCACAATAAATACACAATTCAATATATCATTCATAATAAATACCGGAAATTAAAAATCAACACAGGATTCTTAACTGGATGCAGTGTCACTGTATGTAGCCTTCTCACACTGAATGTTTTGGCAACATGTATTTGTTACATAGACCGTGTTGATGCCTCTGATTGCCTGAAAGCAGCCTGTAAGCTTTTTTGTACCACCACAGTGATGTAGAAGGTCCCGGCTACTTATCAGTCACACACAATCAACAAAAAAACAGCAATGACCCTTTCTGATTCCAAACGATGTCAGATATTTGAAAGCCTGAAGGATGACGATTATCTTTATTCATGCAGCAGCAAAGAGCTCAAGGTAAAGAACTTCAGAAACATAATACTGTAATACTGTTCACTAAATTAGCACAGTCACCCAATTTTTGAGCAGTCAATCCTTTTTCCTTTTTGTTGGGATTTAATACAAAACATGTTCCAAAAGCTTATTTACAGATTTTTGGCAAACAGTTTTTAAAAATCTGGCTGTTAAGTATATTTCCAATGGCTCATACTCGGACTCAGGAATCATACTGTATATGTGTAAATTACTGATATGAATCAAATTTGTTAATAGTTTTGATTGTCAACCTTGAACATTTGTCTCCTCAATATACAATTAATAAAACTGTCATATTCATTATTCAACAAAAAGTGTCTCAATATGAAGTAACCTTGACGGTAGAGTGACGGGAATCTCAGTCCGCTTCTCTAAAAGGGAATGCCTATTAAAAACTTTGAAGTTATTGCACATCAATAGAACAAATAAACATCATGACTGAATCCACTTAAATAAACACCTCAGTTATTAGACAGCAGATTGCAGCTTATACAGCTTTCCCGAGGCAGAAATCCAATAACCAGTTCAGTTATAAAATACTGAGATAGTAGGTTTCAATCATTTGTCTCCAGAACTTTAATGGAGAGTGGTTACTGATACTTTTCAAATAATGCTAATTCAATGATAGATATAGTGTCCTGATGTCTATGAGCTTCTCATACTGTTGGAGATATGTCAAAGTGCTATTTTATCAATATCCCTGTATTCATGATAAGCTTTAAAGAAACGATCCTCATTTCTTGTGGCACCTTTAATTGTGGAGTTCTCAAAGTGAACGGTAGAGAAATATAACAAGTGAGGGGCCACATTTTCCCACCATTCAAGTATTTTTAAGTTTAAATCGACTGCATGCCACTGGACTCCCACACATAAGTGCAAAAGGCTGTGGATTGACATTGTATGCTATTTTAAGACATTGTATTACAAACATACAAATAAGAATTCAGGCGTTTTCATGCTTTTCAAAAACATAGAAAAGCATATTATTGTGACAAAAAGAACAGAAATGTACAGCATGTATACAACACATTTTCATATAAAACAATGGCAACCCCCCTCCCGACCCTAAATGTCACTGAGATTCCCAAACAGCATGCTTATTATAAAACATTTACAATAGATAAGTATACACATAATTAAGAAACAATAAATTAAGCAACAATAAACCTTTTTTTCCACATTTGACAAATACATTAGACATAGAAAAGTTCCATCTACAATACAATATCTGCTTAAAACTAGAACTTTACATTTAGATTACATGATACGTTGCACAGCATGACATAACTGATGTTTGTAAATGGTTGTGATTTATTTTATCTCGCAGTTAAGCACACTGTAGTTTAGAAACGATTAGGAGCTAATTCCTCCTTAACATTTCCATACTGAAACGATTCACCATATTCACAAAGAAACATTTTCCTCTGAAGTAATGTTTGGTTTAGGAAGCTCAAATGCTATTATGATGTTATATTCAGTGTTCCAGGATTCTTATCAGGGAATCTGACATTGTCAGTTTTTCACCACTCCCCTTTGATCAGCAACTAAAACAGTGAAAATTGTAATTCCTGTGGGACACACATAGGTTAAAAACAACATTTATTACAACCAGATAACCAGTCAGCTAGCCAGTCAAAGCATTTAACCACTTACTAGCCACAATTTCTGTTAGCCTGCTGAAATTACCGTTAGCAAGCTTACATTACCATTAGCCAGCTAGTTTAATCGATAGCTGGCTGAGTTAACAGTTAGCTAGCACACATCACCATTAGCCAGCTACATTTTCTGTAAGCTAGGAGTTTACACCTTTCCTTTTGTATCATACAGTGTAATCAAATGGTAACATAAACAAGACACTTCCTAACTTGCTGTTATATTAGCTAGAAAAGGTCTGATAACATTAACAGTTGTCTGGAGGTAGCTAATTGTTTTTTAATATGTTGTTTTTAAACTTGAAATATGCCCCGATGTCTATCACGTTATTCATTGTTAATTGTTTTTAAAGTTGAAGCAAGTGGCAGTTTGTCACTTACACATTATTGTTCAACTTACAACCTGGAACACAGCATTGTGACACACAGCCTTTGAGTTTCCCATCCAAAGTATGAAGTCAGAAGAAATGGCTGATGGTTGAATATGGTCAATGTCTTTTTAATAGCAAGTGTAAATGTACTACATTGGTGTCAATTGCTTTGGAATTTAAGGTCACATAATACAAAAAGGTCATTATGTTTCCTTGAAATGCCACTTGGTCAGGCTCCAGTTAAGACATAATAATGAAAGAACACTTTGAAAGGTGAGGCCCACTAAATGGCTGTGACCTCGGGGCAATGGTCTGGTAAAGGGAGGTTCTTAGCGTTGCTTGCTAGTAAGGTCAGGTCAGAATGGCCATTATTAATACTGGACTCTTGCTGTGGCTGATCGGCTGTCATACAGGAGCTGTGGCTGCTGTAGGAATCCTGTGAGTTATTGTTCAGGTAGTTCTGAAACTGTGACTGGTTCTGGTTATCTGGCTGCTCCACAAATGTCACTTTGGACACCTTCTTTTCAGTATCAGTTGAGTAGCAGGTCAAAGGGGTGGCCAGAGAACCATTGGTCAGAGTGAAATTGTGATTAGCATTAGTGTATTGTTGCTCAGCCTGATTAGAGTAGTCTGTGTACTGTTCGGCAGACATTTTGAAAGGTCCTTGGGATACACTACCATTGGTTGTGCTGACGGGATCCTGGAATGCTAAGGCTTCACTGTAGGGTTCACTGGGTTGGCTGGTTTGACTGTTAGCAACCGCACATGAGCTCCCAAGCTTGTAGTACTCAGCTGAGGAAGAGTTCATTAAATAATTTTTTCTGTTCATGTTGTTTTCATGCGGTGCGTTATTGAAGCAAAGCACAGTAGACAATGGAACCACCTCAGTAAGATTCACTGGTTGGTTTCCCAAATTCTCCGAATTCTCTTCATCCTCCTCCTCGTCCTCTTCCTCGTCCTCAGAGTCGCAGTTTGCTAAACTCTGTGTGCTGGAGTCAGACAGTGCGCTGCACACACTGCTGCTATCCTCCTCGTCCTCTTCATCTTCTTCATTCTCCTCTTCCTCCTCCTCATCGTCCTCTTCATCATCCTCTTCATCTAGAGGCTCCTCCATGTCAGCAGCAGTCTGAAGGTGCATTGCAGTTGTTTGTGGAACAGAATCTGACAAAGAGTACTCCAACCTGTGCTGGGACTGGACAAGAGGGCTGCCCAGGTCGTTGGTGTCACCGTGATAACCGTTTGTGGGGGACGACTGGTGCTGCTCACGACTCTTTTCGAGTTCCAGCTTCATTATGGTGTGCAAGAAATGGGTTCTTACACGGATAGGGTTAAACTCCACTCTGCCTGTTGAATTGCTGCAGCCCTCTTTGGAGCAGCCACATGGGAACGACATACGGTCCACCTAAGGAAATGATATGTTGAACAGTCACCTGCATAACATCAGTAATTGATCCCTGCAGCTTCTCTTTAAATTTACGCTACCTTTTTCTGTTTTCAAGTGTAAAACTCAAAATATTTGTGTCATGGGACTTACCTGGCATTTGATCCCTGCGATGCTGCAGGCACAGGTCTCTGGATCACAGAAGATTCTACAATCACAGCCGCAGTCCTCTCTGGACATCCTGATGGCCCGCAGTTCATGTTTCTCTTCCACATCAATCTTTTTCACCCCAGAGGAGCGCAGCAGTGCCCGTCGCTTTTTAGTGGTGAGCGGCTGCAGGAAGAAGTACTCGTCTACTTCTGTGTTGTCCAGATCGATGTCATCGTCAGAGATGTCCTCCGCTGTGAGTGTGTTAGCCTCTTCAGACTCCACTGTGCCGTTGTTAGTCAGCTAAAAAGGATACATCCATTACATTTTATTGAAAAGAGCCAATGAAAAAATGAAGAAGCTTTCTGACCAAATCTTTTTCAAAGCATTACATATTTTATAGTTGAATTATTCTTTAAAAAAAAGGTTTTTACCTTGAGTTTGATTGAGTTGAGTTTCTCCTCCTTCAAGTGATCTCGGAGCATATCTCTGTGGATCCTCTCCTGCTCCAAGGCAAACTCACCCAAGGAGTACTGCCGGATCCAGCTGTGCCTGTTGGACATGCCAAGCGTGCTGCCTCCCTGGCTTGGCACGCTGGTGAAGCCTTGCCGCCGGCCGAAGTAGTACACCGTGACTTTCTCAAAATGCACCCTCCTGGTCCGTAAGCGCTTCTCTCTCTTTAGTATTGATTCAGCTACAAATGAAAATTGGAATGTTTAAAAAATACTTTTCATCCAGCTTTTAAACAATTCTGACAGTTCATTAATCCAACGAGGAAGAATTTGACACAACGAATCAATGCGTCAAGACCACTTCCAGTACATTCCGTTTTTTTAATCATTATACATTCTTTCATGTTGGAGTTTATTCAGTCCACAAAAAGCCTGTTAAGACAAGTGACATTTCTATGGCTAAATGTGGAACACAGACTAGCTGAGGGTATTGTTCTTCAATGCCTGAAATATGAGGATTTCTTTCTTGCAAGCTACGAGCCTCTACATCTCTTAGCACAGCTTTGCTGGGAAGGATTTCATCACATCTTCCTGCTTCTGCTTGGCATGGGATCCCTCAGTGTGTCTTTTTAAGGAGAGAGCCACAGGAGGGGGAGCAGAGAGGAGAGGAGGGCAACAGTGGAGCATAAATAATCCTCTGCCTCTGCCTGGCCCAGAAATGAAGAGCACTGGTTCACAGAAACGGTGTTCCCAGCGTTCACTGCATATCAGACAGACAGGACAAATAGAAACCATCTGCTTCCAGCAGCTCTCCACCACCGCACACAGTAGGGACAATGCATTTCATTAAAGAGGCAGAACTGTCAGACTGAGCTGACTTCAATTATCTACAAACTGTAATTCAAACAGCCTGTTTTAAGTGTCAAAACAGAAGTTAAGGTTTATGTAATCACCAGTTTTAGGGGTGTCTACATTAAAGCATATATGAAAAAAAAAAAACATCTCACAGGTATTTTTCAGTTTTGCAGGCTATAATCAGCAAGCGTTCCTTTGCCCTTTATATGCTCCTTTATTCAAACCTGACTGCTTCTCACGCAAAAACAAACACATTATAGATGTATTTTCCTCTCTCCCTAACACAACAGCTCAGGATGTAAAAGCACTTAAGACTTAATTGTTGCATCTCTCCGCCAAGACAGTCAATTTCTGTTTATGCACATGTCACTTCACAGGAAAGAAGTCTTCACAGTGCACAGCTCCCGTGTTGCTGTTAGCTACCAGCAGCTGCAGCTGACACAGAGGCCAAGCTGAGCCTCTAGGGACGTAGCACCCTATTTATGTCTCAATACACAGAGGGGGGGGCTGTCACTCATCTGCATGTCCTTCAGACAGAATATAGTGCATCATCGAATCACAAATTAAGAGCTGATTTTGCATCTAATAAAGCACATTAGAAAACTTTTTTTTTTTTTTACTTCAAAAGATAGCCAGAATGTGCACATGTGCTTCACTAGATAAGTCCTTTCTTTTATACTTTAAGAATTGTATTATTAAAATTTGTTTGGCACCAAATACCCAAAAAAGAATGACTTAACCACCAATGTGTTAGATTCTGTCTCATCCCCTAAATGTTGAGATTCACAAATTCACCATGTCACTTATTAGACATGACTCAAATGTCTATTTGAACCTACAGAGGAAACATGCGTTTTGTAGCTGGTTTTATCCTCAATTAAGACTCCATTAAATTCCATTAACAAAAGGAATTCTTGTGAAATCTTAAAGCAGCAGACCTCTTCAGGAGCATATGCATATTTAAAAGCAAAATAAGTAGCTTCACAGAATAACTTCTTAGTAAACTGAACTTGCTTTGTGATGAATCTTGTCAGGACTTTGAACAAACATTAAATCTATCAAATGACTTTTACTTATCATAATAAGGACACTTCAAATGAAACCGTGATTCATTCTCAACTTTTATTCTTGACTAATTAAGAACATTTACACAATCTATGAAATCATTGATGTTTTAAAATCTTGTGACATCAAGAGCCATAAAGGCTTTCTGTTTAAATGTGCAACTAAATATGACGCCTCGTAAAATTCACTACTGTGCTTTGATTGGTATATATGCTTGTAATTTGGACCTTAGCAAGCTATCTTTATCTTTCTAACCATTTCTCTCCAAGTTTAGCAATTACTTTTTTGACAAGTATTGTTTTGGTTTTTGTGTATTCGTCAAGATATTTAAAGACATGACATTCGGCTGGACAAAATCGAGACAACGAATTCATTAATCATGAAAATGTTGTTATTTCTGTCAATAGTGAGGGGAAAAAAATACTGTTCCCTTTGAGTGTGTATTTGCTAGTCTATAATTTATACAAGATCTGCTACTAATGTAGTTATCCTGGATAGCTACACAATTACATGTACAGTGCCAGCAGTGTTGCACAAACACAGCTTGAGACTGCATCACCTCATTCATCTGGCTGTGTCTGTGCACTGAAGCTGTTCCTAATGAGGCTGCCTGTGCATCCTTTCCCTTTATTACAGCACCCAGCCCTCTCCTCTCCTCTCCTCTCCTCTCCTCTCCTCTCCTCTCCTCTCCTCTCCTCTCCTCTCCTCTCCTCTCAGGCTATTACTGTAAATGCATTATACAGTCCCGAATCAACAGACATGCACATTTGTTTTCTTTCACCTGCATCCTGCATTGATTGTTAATTACAAAACCCAACTCTCAGAATTTTTTCCACCTTGATTACAAATCCCTTTCAGCGTTTTGGCTTTGTTTCCCCGGTCATGATATGATGACATTAACTTTTAGCCTCATGCTGCACAAATTTAAAAGACACAAAGCACTCACGGGTAAAAGTGCCCGAGGCGGAGGGGTTGACACTGTCACTGCTATCCCCGCTCTCGCTGCAGGAGACCTCATCATCAGACTCCCGCAAGGAAGAGCACGGGGAGGAGGAGGCTTCTACCTCCTCAAATTTCCTCTTCAGTATTCCGCTCATGGTCCGCCGCATCTGCACCTGAAACAGACAGACAGGAGAGAGAGAGAGAGAGAAATTTCAAATCCAGTTTAGGGGCCCTCATAATCCTCAGCACACTCAATTAGCAATGAGACCCAGACTCCCCTCACCTCCCCCTCTCCACCACAGAAACACACACACTCACAATCTCTCCCACCGCTATCCCAGCTCCCAGGCGATCCCTGGGCGATTGATCACCTTGGCACAAAGGAGCTGGGATGGAAGGAGAAAGCTGCTAATTACATACTACATCTGCCTTACAGGAAGTTCATTTCACTGTTTTTGATTGGAGAGGATAGAGAAAGAAAAGGCTTGACCATGATGTCCTGCACTGCTTCACGTGGTTGCATTTAATCACATTGAGAATGCATACTTCATTGAAAATTAAAATCAAAACATCTAGTTGTTTAATATGTGTTAGGTAGCAAAGGGAAAACAATGATGCAGCTTTTTGCTAAAAAAATTGCAACAACCTTAGACAAACATATGTTGCATTGGTCTACTAATGTGTGCATTATACAGGTGCACGGAGATGCTGATCTGCATTTCATGCAACATGAACTACACACCCTGCAGCTCCAGAGGAGGAATAGGTGAAGCTGTTGTTGAGAGTATAATGAGTGCCTTCCTGTACGTCTGTAATTAGCTTCTCTCCGGTAAGATGCGTTTTACTGAAAAAATAATAATAAGGAAAAGCTTTTCTATGACTGTGTCTTGCAATCCATGCAAAGCTAGATGTCTTCACCTTTGGGTCGCCACCTTGCCATGTTGGAGAAGCTTGAGTGTTCCAATGTATCTAAGAGGGATGCCACCTGGAACTATGCTACTGGTAGGATCACCCACAGCAGTAAGGTCGAGGGGGAGGCTCCAGACAAAGTGTGATCCATCCACAAGGCCTCAACAGTTAAAGTGGCGGAGGATGACAGTTGACAGCTGCTACAGATGGTGGTCCCCAATAGTCAAAGGCTCATGCCATTAGAACCTGGCCCTCCTCTGCCAGGTTCTGTATTGTGGCTCCAGACGCACCAGCCTTTCCACATTTAAAGATATCCCATGCAGACGTCCTCCCGAAAGGGAACCACACCATTTATTATCCCGATTCAAAGTCCTGTGGCGACCAGGAAGTGGTGATGGAGGCAAGACTGTGAAGTCTGGAAGTTCCCTGTCACAAACTGGCACAGAGGCAGTTAGTGTTTGATTCAGTGATTAATCTCTTGGACTGAGGCAGAAAGAGCTTTACCGCAGCTGCACCCATGACTGAGCAGCCCTATTTAGGATCCACTCTGCCCACCCCTTTAGGGAAGGGTGCTGGAAAAGGTGCCCTGAACAAAGTCTGCCTCAAAAACTCTTGTCTGGACTACCACATCTAAAGAGATCACCATCACACAGTAAAAAACAATTAAAATTACACATTGGTGCCTGGGACACAACGACCTTAATGGGCAACAAATCCAGTGATCCAACCAAAAGGCGAACTGCCAGCATTACCAGAGAGCTAAAGAAACTAAAGAAGCTAAAGAGTGCTCTCTGAAACCTGGCTGGCTTAATTTTTGCTATTCTCCATCTTATGGGTCAGCACTTACCTGAAGGAGTCAAAATTTGAGTACAGAACCAATGGAAAACATCTCAACATAATCAGGCTCAGAGCTAAAAGCAGAGACACCACTGTTGCCATCTCATATCTGCAGTGTGCCGATAGCAATTAAATTGTGTCCCATTCAGAGAAGGATCTGCAGTGTACCCTGGACCTCTTCGCCCAACTGAAGATCCACAAGGACTGAGAAGGAGGATACTTGACCCTGAGCGGCTGCCGCCAATGACGATGACAAAGGTAAATGTTGACCTTTATCAATCAAAAAGCACTGAAAATTGCGAAGATTTATCAACAGATATTGCTCTACTGTAGACCTGTCAGTGATAACAACCATTAAATAGGGCTATGATAATAATATGTAATGCACAGTGGCATTACTAGAGTCTGTTCGGGCCCTAGGCAAAAATTCATTGGGGGCCCCTCCAACCAGCGTTCATCACCATCGTGTCTGCCAGTGTCCCGACGCTTACTACTCTTCCTCGCTTTCATTTTTCACTCCCAGACGGGTAAAGAGGGCTGTCAGATGGGGCCCCCTTAGGGAGGTATTCCACTGTCATTGCACAATTTGCACATTTTGAGCCACTGCTATGGTTTAAAGTGAGTGGCAACCTGGTGTTGAAAATAGTACCCAACACGGAAGTGCAAAAAACTTCTGTTCAAGCTGGCTCAAAATCCAATGCATCCCCATTAAATCTCCTATTAGAATACCCAATTTTACAGTAGAAAATAAAACAAGTTTGTTCTCAATATCTTATTACCAATCATTATTGGTAAAAATTGTATGGGCTGTTAATGTTTTATAACTCATCAGTTCTAAATAAGACAAAGAGTTACATAATTAGGCTCAATAAGTGGTTTAATTGACAGGCAAGGGCATTTTAGCTAATGGCCAAGAGGCAGGGCCTTTAGCTTAATCCCATTACTGACCTCAAACATTTGGAATATGATAGCTAGATGACGAGCTAGACAGGGGAGTTTTAGCAACTAAGATATTAATGTCCTGCCTCAACAGCATCTCTTTGCCTGCTTTTGGATCAATGGGGAGTTAGCCAGAGTCAGGATTTCTAATGTAGTGACTGTCATCATTAGGCCTCATAAGTCTTCTTCAGCAAACCAATTGGTGATGTCACTAAGACTACGTGCATTTTTTTTAACAGTCTACACAGTACAGCCTTGTTATGCAGCAAAAATAAATCATGAAATATTCTTGTCTGTCTGTGCAGGTGCAGATAAATGTTTTTAATTGGAGCACTTACACATGCAGAAACAGTGGTGTTAGAAGTGTTACAGACCACTTCAATGTCAATTGAGGGGCCATTAACTCCCTCTGACTGATGATGCAATTAGAGAAATAAACAAGAACAAGCTCTTCAGTCAACTACACTGAAACCAAATAGCTTTACACTGGAGCTGGCTCTGCACTTACTGTCAAACAATAGATTACTTTGATTACTGTGCTTTCTCTTTGAACAATATTCCTTTTATAATTCCTCAATGTGTAATAGTTGTTATATTGAAGGATTTATTTAATCAAAACTGCTATTTTTAATCACACACATACTTAAAATGTAGTCCTTTAATGTGTTTGGCTGATGATCCTTTTGCAGCATTAGCTGGAACGTCATGTCACACTTCAAAAAATAAACCCAACAACACAGCGAGGATGCTATGACTGGCAGCTTTTCCCTCCTTGCTTTCACTCCTGGAAGCTGGAATCAGTAAAGACAGCATGCATCTTTACCCAGTCCCACTCTGTCTATCTGCCAGAGCAGCTTGTGGGGGAGTTTCCATTCACAGACAGCCACAGTGTGTTTCATCTGAGCTCTGCTATCGAGTCATTACAGATGCAAATGCTGCCTGAGAGGCATGCTGCCAGAGAAAAAAAAGAGGTGCAGCCCAGAGAGGAAGAGCGCTGCCAGCCAGAGGGGGTCATTGTTCCCAGGAGGCTCTGCTTGTTCAGCGCAGTGACATGGCACCGGCAGCGTTTGGAGAAGCTCCAGAGTCAATAACTCTACCTACAACTGAGGAATGTGAGGCATCCTCCATCTGAGAGAAAGCGGAGGAGAGAAGAGCCTGTCAGGGTAACCTCACTGAAGAGATTTATTTTAAGAGAGAATTCATTTGTTCATTTAGAAGTAAAATATGTAGGAGCAAGAGCTTATCATCTTTTAGATCCTGTGAGGCGATAACTGAGCTGGCTGACAAGATAACCATCAGTCTACTAGTGTGGAATCAGTCACAATATAGGTACCAGTACCAGTATTGGTATGGGCTTTCAGTATAGTCTAAAATTCAGTATCTGATAGTAAGACAATCAATGCATTGATCCGATACCATTACGTATCTGCCTCATTGTCTTGTGCTAGCATAAATGGAAATAAAAGCTGGGAACATTTTTAGCAATCATTATTTGCCCACCAATACATTTTTTTTTATCTACCACAGGGGTACTCTGTATCAGCCAATACTTAGTTTTAGGTATCTAAACTATCATCAGAAGGTGAAATATGGTATATGGGCACATCTCTACTAGGGCTGCGCAAATTATTGCAATTTCATTGTTATTGCAATAATAGCATTTGAAATGATAAGAAGCAATGCTTTCTCAATTAACAAGTGTACGTTTCACCTTTTGGATGGAGAATAATGCTTTGACGCTTTGAAGCATAAGCCAGCTATCAGCTGCTCTCAGTTTAACTGGTGCCAGTTGTTGTGGGAAAAATGCTTTTCGGATTTTGGTATCATTAGGAACACGTTTGAAACCCAAGTAATTTGTACTCCTTCATTTTCACTTCATATCTCTATCGCAATATTCAACAAAGTTTGGGCACATCATACGGTCTAATCTCTACAATCTACTAGCACTGCAACAATTAATCCTTTAATCCATAAAGTCAATTGAATATAGATAGATCATTTTGATAATAGATTCACTGTTTTGTTGATTTTTTTCAAACCCAAGTGACGAACATTTTGCTGGTTCCAGATTCTTAATTAGAAGAACTGGCTGCTTTTGTCAAATTGTGAAAGCCTTGGTGTGTGAACTGCTGGTTATCAGGGTGAAGTGTCACTTTGGAATCTGGGAAAATTGGATGAAAATGTTATAGCTTAAGCAATTAAATGATCATGAAAAAAACAGACAGAAAGACGATAACAAAAATGTGTTGCAGCCACATAATTTACTTTTTCCTATGAATCATTATGACCACACAGTAGTGACAATAACTCGTAAATTAATCCTAGAATAAATTGAATTAGTCTTGAGAGAGTTAACATGCTGATCAACAGCAGCTGCTCAACTTCAAACCAGCAAAAATAAAATTGAATTCCCAAATCACATCTTTTGTTGTGACACAAGAGAGGAGTGGAAATTTCCAGCAGAAATGACCTGTGCTATTTTATTTCCTTCCTAGCCAGGGTCCTAATTACAAACCATTGTTGGAGACCTTTTCGTATTCTTAGCCCTCATCTGATGCTGCGCTGAGGCTTTGATACCAAAAATGGTTTCCATGGAGATTATAATGTACTCTCACAACCAGTGCTTTCCCATATGACAGTGTGCCACATACTGTGTATAAGGGTTCTCTATAGAGCATCAATGTCAGAGCCAATTTAACTCAGAAAATTGTGTTTAATTTTTAACAACATTTTCTGTCACAGAATAATGCATTATAAGTGAATTTGATTGTCATAACAGCATGTGAAGTGAAATTCTTGCATGACATCATGAGGCACAGAGTTGTGGGTAATCTAGGGTGAACCTCTTTCATCACGGTTAAATAAAAACCAGAGGTTGTTGCTCCTCTACAACAGCTCTTTCTTTGTCTTCTCTGTTGCCTTAACACTGATCATGGCTGGGCAGCGTGCACTATAACAGAACAGTACCAGGGAGGAAAAATCCCAGAGAAATAATGCAGCAAAAGGCAGCTTGGAAAGCCCCTCCCTATGTTTGATTCTCTGTGCACACAACCCAACTCTTTTTTTCTTAATCAACAGCGCTCACACAATTATTTTTCACCTCGTCATTCACCAGGTTTCCCACAATCACCATAAACTGATGTGACAACACAAGGCTCCAAACACTCATGCCAAGTGACGCCAACAAGCCTATGGCATCTGGAGCCAGTCATGACACATCAGTCCTGCAATGTTCACATTACACTCCTCTGTGTGTGCGTTTTGTGTATGAGTATATGTGTGTGCTGGCCCTCACAGGAAGAACTGACCTGTATCCACTGGCAGCCTGTGACTCCTTTCACCTCTTCTCACAGCAGCACAGCCACACAGTAAAACAAAAAGTGGCTATTCAAAAAACAGGTGAAACATGCTGAATGAAGAGGTTCCTCAGTTGGTTTCAGTCCACTGACTTGCAGCGACCCCTGAGCTTCATGAGAGAAAAAAGGTGCACGATTGTGTGAGAGAGAGGCTTGTAATTTTCCAGCACTGGCTGCACATATGCTTATATTGTTGCAAGTCGGCAGTCTTTCTCACTTAAACCCCCCTGTCTGTCACTGTGTTCCTCTCTCTCTCTCTCTCTCTCTCTCTCTCTCTCTCTCTCTCTCTTTCTCTCTCTTTGGCCACACAAAGGCTCATTAGCTGCAGCCGGCTGAAAGGCAGGAGACTGACTGGAGCACAGAGTGGAGCAGAGCAGAGGCAGCCTGTGAGATCACATGGGTGGGATGTCTTAGAGAGAGAGAGGGAGAGAAAGAGAGAGGGAGAGAGAGAGAGAGAGAGAGAGAGAGAGAGAGAGAGAGAGAGAGAGAGAGTGAGAAAGAGAGAGAGAGTCAGGCGGGCCTCTGCTCCTGCTGTCTGCAGATATTTTTACCAACATGAGCAGGGTAAGGGAAGGGAAGGGGGGGCAGAGGTATGTATGGGGGTTGAGAAAGGAGGGAAAAAGACAGAATGCTGGAGAGATAGAAAAGGGGGGGTGTAAAGAAGAATCAGGGCAGTGGGAAAATGAGGAGGAGGGTATAACAGGGCTTCTGAGGGGAATGGAAAAGGGGAGAGGAGACTGAAGAAGAGATAAAGTGAGAGAGAGAGAGAGAGAGAGAGAGAGAGAGACACAGAGAGAGAGAGACACACAGAGAGAGAGACACAGAGAGAGAGATAGTAGGGAAGGGTGAAGGATAGAAAGCGGGGCAAAGAGAAGGTAAACGGGGGAAGAAATTATGCCAAGAACAACAACAAAAAGAGCCCAGAAGTATAAAATAAAATCTTAGAAGAATTCTAAACACACACATTAAAAAAAGGAACTACAGAACATCCCACATTGTTCATATATTTGATTTTTTTTTCAAAACAAGAAGAGAACAAGAACATAACTGAACCATCTCATCCTCTAGAATTAAGACTACAAAATAAAAGCTCAAAGTATTTATAAATTCAAAAGACTACCGAATATAACATGTTTCTATGAAATTTGTCACATGACTATATTGAGGGCTGACAAGACAATAAAGACATACACCACCTCAACCAAATGAAAACTAGGGATATTCCTCAGCGACTAATTTCAACATCGTTTGATTGCAAATTCAAATTCAGACTAATCGAGTAATCTAAACTTAAGGACATGCTGGGAAAACAGTCAAAATTGAGCAAAATGTATTAACCTTGGCTTAACACACACAGCGTCTGTGAATAAACAATGTCAAATTGGTTTGCCAAGTGTGGTCAACATAAGCAGTGCAAACACTGGCTGCTTTCAGTCCTTCTTGCAGGTTGGCGTCCACATGCCTGTGCTTGCTGGTTACGCATTGCTTCGCTCGAGTGGTTATATGTCAGTTTAAACTGATAAAGCCTATAAACAACTTTATCTCCATTTTCTAGATCAAATACTGCCAAATCACTCTGTGTCATGAGAGGCCATCTATCCACTGTGCTGGTTTAAATCCTGGTTGTAGTGCATTAAGGCAGTAGCTTTTAATCGGAGCCCTGGCTAGTGGCGGGTAGCTGCATTACAGCTTAGACACAACATTTAACCAGCGTCTGTAGTCTGGCGCCGACTAGCCACGGTGACGACCATTAATGGTTTAGTCGGCTAATCGTGCATATCCATAATTAAAACTACAAAATAAAAGCTCAAAGGGTATCTCCAGAAAGAAAAAGACAATAGAATATCACACACTGTTTATATAAAAATGTTGGCAAAATAAGTACACTAATTAGAAAATTAGTATAAACAATCAAATTAGATTAGGAAATAATACACAACCTCATCCACTGGAATTAAGCCTACCTTAAAATACAATCACACACTGTTTATATAAAACTGTTGGCAAATCCAGCTATGGTACTTTTTCAAACAAAAAATGACTTTAAGAAGTGAATACAGATAAGGTCATGTCAACACATACTACCTCATCCACTGTTATTAAGACTACACAAAAGCTCAAAGGAAGTCTAAAGGCATAAAATCCACAGAACCTCATACAATGCTGATATAGACATGTTGGAAAAACAGAGCATCAGAGCAGAGGAAACATCACCATCATCGGCGTCATCCACAGGAAATATAATTTGTCAGCACTGCAGTGAATGCATAAGTGAATGTGCTCCCAACACTTCCTTTACCAGGAAGTCCTGCAGTAGAGTCAGCTGGGTCATAATTGTGCAGTCAGAGAGCCATTATATCGTTCTTCCTCTCAAAGACATAAAAGGTCCTTCACTTCCTGGTACAGGAGAGCTTTAAGCCTGGAGACTTTTCAACAGCCTAAACAGCCTAATAGTCTTTACTTAGACAAATGACTCTTTATAAGATCAAACACAACAAACAATGCAGCTCTTTTATAGCTCTGATGTGAACATGATTTAAAAACTGGACAAGTTTCCTTAACAATGTCAGGTAAAGTCAACTTTTATGGCCGGTCTTATGTGTAGTGAATTCTTGCTTTAATGCAACTTCAAGAAAACAATTAGTAATTCAACCCTGCAATGTGCTGCATCCACAGCCACAGTGTCCTCACTGAACCTCGCTCTGACAGCACTGCACTCCTACTCCTGCGCTGTTGTCTAACACAGTACTGTCTGGTATCATTAGTCTCTTATAACAACATCCAGCCGCTGTTTAAGACACATTAGAAAGCAACAACAATGTCATTAAGTCTTGCACAATGTAAGATTTAGTTTTTTGTTCACCATGACTTTACGTCAAGTGACAATTTATGTTACACTGATAAATTTAGTAGCAGCAGTTGTAGTGCTGTGCTAGTTGTAGTGGGAATTGTACATTATTAAAGGGATATATTCTGTCCCAGAGTGACTTTTGCCATTGAAATGGCTCCTTTAAAATATGCAGTTTGAGCACAAGAGCTAGTGAAATTGCAGTGACTGTACTCTGACAGACTGTGCTGAGTACTCAAAGATTACAGCTGGTTGTTATGGATGAATCACAGGGACCGAAGAACAGGCAAAAAGCATAATAATGCAAATGCAGCAGCAAAATGATGGACATATTTTAAGAAGTGATGCAAAGCAAGGAGCTTTTTTTATTTTGTTTACAGTGGATTTAAAATATGGTATCGTTGTCCATCAGACATCAAGATTGAATTTAGTGAACTGTTTTTAGAAGAGTTTAAAGAAACCTCTAATAGTACAGAATACCAGCCACAAAATATCAGACTACATGATCATGAATGAGTCACGCCTGTTCTGATGAACTATCATTGAGTGCTTTTTAATATGTGGGTATTCATCTGTGTTGTTGAGTCATTGTTTTTCTTTAAATGTATGATTGAGCTGTTAAAAAGCAACAAATACACACAACCAAACATACTAAATAATATCAAAATACTGCTCTTTTCTTTTCCAGGTATAAGGTGTTGTGTGTTTTTACATTGACATTTAAATAAAACTGTATTTCACTGTGAAATTAATTATTTGTAGACTAATGAAAGAAAATACTTTCTTTTTTTTTATATACATTTCTTCCAGAACCTAAGATAAAATGTGTTACTATCTTCTTCCTTTATTGCTGCACACAGAAGCAGGAGAGATGCCATTTGTTACACCATTGCACCAGTGATTGTGACCTTTATTTGCTCCAACCTTCACTGTGTGTTTGTATGTTTAGAACTAATAATTTGAGTCCTCGTATTGCAATGACGTCATAAACAAAAGACCTAACTGCCTCTGTAACAGATGAGAGGGGATTTCTAAAATGTGTTTGATTGATTGTATCTTTAAACAAAGCACTACAGCTTAAAACAGAAATGTGGATATTCTTCTTTTTTCCTTCCTCATACAGACACTGATACCAAAGTCTGAATATGAGCGCTACGTGACCCTCTGATACCAGACAAAAGCTCAATATTAATGGTTAATAAATTAATAATAATAACATTTAAAAAACACATTACTCATTTTGTGCTTGCTTTGACAATACTGATATGGAATTGAAGCCAGTTTTCGAGGCTGATACAGATACTGGCATCAGTATCAGTATTGGTACCAGTATCAGTATCAGTATCGGTACCAGTATCAGTATCAGTATCGGTACCAGTATCAGTATTGGTACCAGTATCTGTATCTCTATTGGATGAACTCATACAGAGAATACTGTTTTTTTGAATCATGTAAGTTTTAGTAATACTACACTTTTTACTGTTTTACAGCTCATGAACAAAGCGAAAGCAGAAGGGTCATGTAAGTGCTTGTCTTTTGTCTTTACTCTGACACACCTGATACTGATACCTGATACTTTAACTTGGATTACCTGATAATCCAAGTTAAAGTCATAATGCACTTTGTTTCTGTTTAAAACCTCATGAATAAAGTGGAAGCAGGGTCATGCTTATTCTGACACACCTGCTTCTTCTCAAAAACCTACATTATTCCCTGGGTCCTGTCCGGCCTTCCAGAGGGTGTAAATGTACAAAGTTTAGAAGCAATGGTTGCATAAACCCCTCAGTGAGCCCACTAAAACATTTGTCTCTGAACGGTCTGGCTTCATGACAACATAACAAAGACAGTTTAGCGTCATTGGCCATGAATCAGAGCCTTTGATGGCAGAAGCTGAAGTGAATCAAGGATGAATGAGTCATTGCACCCACCCTGCTTTTCACCTTCATCAATGCAGTGATCCACCTCAACACCCAACAGCTTCCTCACAGTGTGTTAAAATATCATACAGAACAGATGGAGCCAACAAAGGCTCAAACCCGAGGCCAAGGGTCTTTATCAGGTTTCCATCCGATGCATGTTGCAGCTTCACTATGTAGCTCCATCACACAGATCATAATGCCATCTGCCGCCATTCAACAGGATCTGAAATGAACCCAATGTTTTTTTCAGAAGACGTACATTATTTGTTCTTTTCTTTTTTTTCACCGACCATACAAAGTCTGTATATAGGAATTCTTATGGACTGAGCTGCATCCCTGCATCTTTATCCATAGATAGATCAGCACATTTCTTCAGTTTGTCTCCCCTCAGGGTAAGTACTGGTGAACAAAAACAATGTTGCATCAGCAACATGCCTATATTTGAGGGACAGGATAGTGGATAGAGTTGGAAATCGGGGGGAGAGAGAGAGAGTGACATGATGATGACATGTAGGAAAGGAACAACAGTTCGGACTCGAACCCGGGCTGCCTGCTTCGAGAAATTTGTTAAAGGTTTAATATGCCACTTCCAGAGTAGATTTCCAGTAGATGTCACACACCTCTGTCCCCACTTACCCTACTTACCCTGCCCCTCCCTTTTATTCACACATGTAGCTCCTCCTGCAAATTTCAGGAGTTTTTCCAGGAGTTTTTTCGAACATTAGCGATTGCGAACGTACACTGTACTTTAGTAGGCACATAAATTAGATATATGAACCCCAAAAAGTGCATAATATGGGATCTTTAAGATTTAAATCTTGCATATTGTACTTTTAAAGGTCAGAGGGTTCCTCTAAAATAATGTATTAGTCAGGTGACAGCAAATCCAAGTGTAGTGATTATGTATGGAGAAAAAAAGGGCTACATCAAATATAGGCTGCATCCACTGAGCCCAACTGCTTCACTGTCCTGTTAGTTTCCCAAGTTTTTCAGTCCAAGTGCATACTACTACAGGGGTGAAGATTGTCAACTAACTGGCAAGCTAAAGACCCAGATATTAGCCCAGGATCTGCATGGTGAAGACCAAATAATATGCCAGTTGTATATTGTAGGACTTTATTGGTTCAGTCCACCAGATATATGTCTTTATCCAGATGCCACTGATGCTGTGTCTCTATAGGCTGTGTATATTCATAACACATTAGCAATACAAAATCAATTAGCCCATATTAACATAGTATTACAGTAATGCTTTGGGTTTTCTGGGGGGAAGGCTTTCTGCCCCCTGGTGGTCCAAATATTCTAATTGCAGCTTTAATGTTTCTAGTAGCAACAATCAGCCTCCACACTCTCACCTCCCCTGTACTACATAAACATCCATCTGCTCTAGCATGAAACCTTGCAGGTATACATATGTAAGACAATAATTAATCCAGTTACATATGTATACACTAATCATTTGCATCATAATTTAAGAAGACACACTTCCTACAGGAGGATCAAACACTTCTTTGATCGACTGCCAAATATGTATAAGTGGGGAAAAGGGGGTTGGGTTGGTTTCTATTGATATAGATTGCACATTTTTGCTGTATCTGCGTCTGCCAAATGCCTGTGCCATTCAATATGGCTGGTCGCATCACAGACAACTAGTGTTTCCACAGTGATGGAGCACACAGTTACACAGCCCAGATGGCACAGCAGATCTTTCTTTCTTTGTCTTAATTTGAGAAAGATATTTTTTTTTTCTATGCAGTAGACGCTGTCTGAGTTAGTAAGACTGCATTACAGTAGGACAAACTGATCGGATCACAGAGCAAAAAAAAGTAACCCTGAAACCACAAAAGATCCTGAACCATGCAGCCATAGTCTGAGACTGAACTCATCCATCACTGGTGACACACTCTGCCATACACTGCAACCTTGAACGAGAGAGAAAGCTAGGTAGGAAAGAGAGAGAGGTAAATAGATAGACAGAGAGATAGAAAAGGAAAGGGGGGGGGGGGCTAGGTCTCAGCTGGACTCCCCTGAGGAGAGGCTGTGGCCTGGATGATTATACAGCTATAGATGATGTCAGTGGAGGATCCCAGCCAGGAGAAAACACACACACACACACACACACACACGCGCGCGCGCGCGCACACACACGCATGCACGCACGCACACACAAAAGGCAACACGTAGAACGATTTTTCCTGATAGGTCAGGGGCTATCTGCCTTAATCTGTGCTACCATCTTGTTCAGGAAAAACACAATAAACATAATTTGCAATATTTCCCTGGAGAACATAATAAGGACCACACACTAGTAGAAATAAACACAAGACAGTGTTCAAATCAGAGGGTTATAGTTTGTGCATTATAAACAATAGAACATTTCTGCAGAAAGCCCCTGTGATCATTCTGCTTCTTTCAGAAATCCATGTGCAAATGCTGTACAGTATGCTGCGGCCAAGAGTTTGTTTGCACTATGCATGAATTTGCAACTGCATTAACATTAAACACTGAGAAAAACACCTTCAACTTGACGCTAAACATTGGTACTGACTGCTTATCCATTCTACTGCAATAAAGGTCAGATGAAACAATTCTGCAAAATAACCAAATGATCTTTAATTGTCAAGTACCGTCATCTTCATATTTAGTGAGATTTGTTAGCACTGAACATGCACAATAAATAAATGAAAACATCAAACAATCAAACACAAAGGAATCCATTTAAAGAAATGTAGCAACATCCACAGATTTATGCAAATGAGACTTCACATGCGCTCTGTACATTTGTTAACTTGCACCCGCCTCAGGCTGCAGACAGATCTGCTCCACACACACATGAAAGAGGAGGGGGTGGGGATGGGAGGAAGAGGGCGAGGGCGAGGGGGGGGGGGGGGGAGGGTGCAGGAAAGAGAGAGAGAGCAGCCCACTGCTCAGCACTCAGCACACGGCAGAGCTGCAGCCTGGTGATGCCTGCTGCAGCCTCCCTCCTGCAGCTACAGTGCTGGGAATCATTGATCTGCTCTTCCTCCTCATAGAACAATAGAGGAAGCATGGTTTCTTATTAACCATGGGGGGTCGAGAGCAAAGAGTGACCCCTATTTCACCACTACTACATATCTGGTTGCAATCAACTGACATTTGTATATCCTTTCAAAGGAGGAATTGGAAATAATGAGAATATCCTGAATCACAGTCTGTAAACTGATTTGACTCCTGGCATGTTTTTATTTTCTGTTTTTGAGGGGTGGGGAGGGGGGAGAGGGATCAGCGATCTTTTAAACCAAAAATCACAAGTTGTGTTTTAATGCTACACAGCTGCATGCTTAAATTGAGGTAATCTTTAAAAAGACATTTCATCCTGCACCTCAGTCGTCTTTGTTGTTACAAGCAGAGATCAAAATACGCCACACAGCGAGCGCCACACTCAGACTAATGTTTTGATTTGCTGTAATTCAAGTCACACAGCGGCAGACGTAATCAGGTCCTCTCACCCTCATGTCAATAACAATGCTTTGCCTAAATTATTCATGCCGCTATATTTTATTTATGACTATGTTTTTCCCATGCCACCTGAAAGTTTGCAAAAGCCGGTCTGCTGGCAGAAACAGGAGCTGCCGAAGCGTTTCACAGAGACTGAGCTGCTTTCATCTCTCACACAGGCTGGGAAAGCTGTGGGATGTGGGGTTCATATTCTGCAGACAAGTCCTATCATTTATATATAGAGGCAGTATCATGCGGAGATCTTGAATCAGGGTTTAATATGCAAAACATTCACAATGTTATCCGAGAAAATTCATGAATTGGGTCAGCCCTGCGTGGGATAAAAGCATATAGTGAATTAGAGGAAAAGAAAATTAGCATTGGTAATGTTTTTAAGGATACACAACTAATTCAAAGAATGTCATTCTGTGTTTATTGGTATGGATTTTAATTCCATGTTTTGTTCCTTTTTTATGGTTAAAAACCGTATTGAAGTGTGATGATTGGACGATAGAGCAAGATTGTAAACATGTGATGATAAAGGCAGATTTTAGGATATACTGTGTTCATTTTCACCTCTAGATCGTGGGTATCTTGATGGGTGTGTTTATGTTTATGCCTTGTGATTCAAAATCGGACTCATTTTTATAACAACAATTAATTAATTAATTAATTCAATAAAATCTTTAGTTTTTAACCCTCTATTTAGAAGTCTATGAGAACATTAAGTTATCTTTTGGATCTTTTACTAACAGCATGGGGGGGAATAATACATTACATTTATACATTCCTCTTTGTTGATTAATTGGCCTGTCAGATATTAACGAAACAATTTGTTACACAGTGCTGAATTTAAAAAAGAATGAAAACATCCGTACACTTATTTCCATTACTCAAAATGCGTCATCTTACCAACAAGACCGATAGAAATCACTGCACATGTCATTTCATTATGTAGCAGTAGCCCCTGAAATATTGAGCTCAGATCTTCTAACATTTACTAGTATCAGCTTCATAAGAAATGTTTAATTTTAGGAGAAAAACTGTTTTACTTAAGCTTTCCTTGCTGTAGTTTGGACCACTTACAGTACCTGTCTATAAATACAGCAGAATTACAAGTAGGGTAAAATAATTTACCTATGACTGTATAGTTAAAACTGGAATTGATCACCTGCACTGATTTCAGAATATTTGCAAATAAAACAAATACAGAATCAGCAGACGCTTCAACTGGCTATGTAAAGCATTTAAATAATGACATACCATGCAATAACAAACAAAAACTAATTACAGCAGAAAATATATATATATATGTTTTTCTTCACACTTCATTAACTGGCAATAGACAAAAGATTCCAAATAGGTGTCATGGCAACATCTTGAGAGAGCACAATCCTGAAGCGTGAACGCTCAGAGCTCAGCCAGGAAGGAGCCAAACACAAAAAAAGATTCACTTCAAAAGCTTCTAAATTAGAACCATGAACCCTGCTGAGACACACAAAGCTGTTCTGTTATCTCAAAGGTTCATATCAGTTGACTCTACGAGCTTAGCTTCATATCAACAGTGTGATTCTAAATCGCAAAATTAAACAAGTAAAAGGACAATAAAAGAAAATTCACTGAATATTGACTGTGGAGGACACATTACAGAGAGCGTTCAAGAGTGAAACATGCAAGTATTGTTGAGGCTAAATTGATGTTTACACCTTTTTTTTTCCAACACAGATCTGGCCAACAAAGGAGCATAAAAATGATTACGGCGAAAACGCACACAATACAGAGACACAATAGTGTCACACACCACAACCGACTGCACCAATGTTCACCAAGAAAGACAAGAGAACAGATCCAAAGACTGTTCAAGTCAAAATCAAATTACAAACTTTAGTAGCATTGAAATATTTCACCTTTTAAAGTAGAGAAAACAAAACTGATCAAAACAGGCAACATCTGCAATTCTTCAGACAACATCTTTTATATCTTATTACTGAGTGTATACTGGGGTCGTAATATACAGTAGTATAGTAATATCGGCGCATCTCTGAGATTAAATTAGCCGATACTGATATTATTGGCTGGCCGATTCATCGGGGGGGGGGCTCTTATCATTTCTATGTGGATGAGCTCCTTTTTCATTCTAAATGTAATCTTGTAATTTCTTGAGAAGGGAGGAGAAATGGCTTTTTTCATTTATGTACACAATTTAGGTAGTGCTATACCATAATATAATAAAAGGACATTTTATACTAAACGGCTACTCCATTATATTTGATATATTCCTTTTCCTTGTTTTTTCCAGGTACTAAAATGATGAGCAAGGTGTATAACATTTAAATGATCCCCATTGGAGTTATTAAAGAACAACTACATTCACTACTCAGGCAGATGGTTTTTTTATTTCTTGCCTAATGTAAAGTAAAACCAGCTCGTCTTCCCCGACATCAGTTTACAATCTAACCTTTAACCTGTCCCAGTAAATCTGCCTGAACCTCCAAGTCGGGCTCAAAGCCATGAATCGTTCCAGTTCCCACATAAAAAGAATCCAAATTGATTGAGCTGTGCATGTGAACCTTTAGCGTGCAAAGCAGTTCACCCACAGCAGCCTCCTGCAGAGAGACTCTCCTCGGTGCTGTTAAACCACAACACCTTTCCTGTGAATCTTTAATGGAGCACATTCACTGCTATCAGGCTTGAGCCATCTGTGCTACAGTATGTAATAGCAGCATGGCTGAATCACTTATTCAAATAAGCCAGCTTAATGATGCCGCGTTTCACAAGTAAATACATCGACTTAATGTTTCAATGTCCTTTAACTCGGTGCCACATGTACTAATTAAATTCGGCTCCTCTGAGGACGCCGAGCTGATAGACGGAGGAAGCAGATGGATTGAGGGGGAAAAAATCCCACAAAGTCTCAAGAAAGAGAGGGCCCACTCCCCAAACACACGCACGCAAATAAACACACAAATACACACACATACCCTTTCACGTTTCAGATCTAAATTAAAAAGCAGGGGAATGGTTGTGAGGTTGTGGTGCATGTTGGCGTACATGATTTTGCACAGAGATGGTCTAATGGCGCTTCCTTTTATTTCTAAAATATTTCTAAAATAAAAGGCAGCACTGTGACGAAGTTGGACGGGATGATGATGCTGACATATAAATCATGTTATGTTAAAAAAAAACACAGACAGCTGATGTGTGGATATTACTGCTTCTAAAAAAATAATGTAATAATGCTAAGAGAAACAGATGAGTTTGTCCTGATAATGCCCCATTGTTTGTCACGCTGATGCATCATTTACAGTTAGAAACACAATGTAGTCAAGCATGTAATAGCACAAAGTCAGGGGGAAAAGTCCTCTTTGAATCATTTTCATATCAGAAGCATCTCTCCATCATAATCCAGTGAGAGTAGCACAGCTGTCTGTATTGACTGAACACTGTTGTCTGCATCAGCATCGCATCATCTCTTGTTATCAGAGCGGCTTCTGTTGCAGCGTAGCAACAGTTGTGCAAGATTCTATCTTGTTAGCATGGATTCAATATGTTAATATAATGTGAAGACTGATATTTCAGACAGAAAAGACAAGATGCATGTCTTACCTTTAGTGAAAATATATTACACAACCCGTCTTGGCTCTGTGGAAACAGAAGAAGAGAATATAAGTTTTATGTAGCCTGAAGATAACGATTAACTATTTTAAATTTACCAGTTATCCAAAAGTGCACCAGGCCTTCATTTTGTAATAAATATGTTATCAACAGCAAAACAGGTTTTTATCATACAATTCCAGCACTGGAGTATGCATGATTGACAGAGCTTTATCTGAATCTCTTTGTGAGCCACTATTTCCTTTTATAGCTGGGGGCTTGTGGTGGTGGTGGCGGGGTCTCCCCGGGGAGGTAGGAGGGGGGACAAACTCTCTGCCTCTTCAGCAGGAGGCTATGCAGGGAACCAGACTCTCTCTCTGTCTGCTCCATGTGGTCTGCTTGAGAGGCTGTCAGCCAGTTGGCTATAGTTAGCTGGCTCAAAATTGAGTTAGTAGCCTGTGTGGCACACATGTGCGACCTTAAAAATGATACACAAAGGGATAGAGGCTCTTACATGCAGCACTCATTTGGTTCTGTGTCTATGAGCTTTTTTGTGCACAAGAAGTCTGTGAAATTAATTAAAAGAATAAAGAAAAGATGGACTCTTGTTATAAAAGATGTCCTACAGTAATGATGTATGATTCCCCAAGAGTTTGACAAATGGACAATTCAGGGATGGACCCCAACATTTTAAGGTAACAAAACAGCTGGCACACATGTTAGGCTTTTTTAATTTTCAACATGCAACAGGGAAATAACGTAAGAAACAATTATAAAGGGGTTGTTTTTTAATGAAATCATGCCTGTGTTAAATACAGGCCTTTCATCTGAGATTTCCCACACTCACCATTCATTTCGTTGCTGTCAACCAGCCAGTCAAGACGCCCCTCTCTGAATGGACTTCACAGTTTTTCCGTCTAAACCATGTGGACTAACACGTTTCCTCTGCTGAAATCCTCCACCGCTTTAACCTCAGCAAACAAAATAAAGCGGATCCCTGAATGGTGTTACACTAACCGGCACAGTTCTCGCATCTGACTGAGCTTTAACAAGCTCCCCTTCCGGCTGCTCGGGAAACAATGGTGCAGCATCAGACTGACAGCTTCACGCACAACGTGACTCCCTCCATCCAATCCGTGGTTTGTTAGAGCAGGAGCGATCTGCAGAGCTGCTGCCTGTCTGCGTGCTCACTGTGGGCTGGACCACCGTGGACTCATGTGCTCTCAATGCAGTCAAACAAGGTTGGCTTAAATATCTCTTTCAAACACAAAATGGTGTTAGATAGCAGCAGCAAAAACATTTTAATTAGTATGTTTGTTGTTGACGAGTCGTTGTCCATCGGGTGAAATAGCATCTCTAAGGAATTCCCCATCTGCACTTGCTGTTTAATTCTAAAGTAAAGGGGCAACAACAGAAAATACACTACTGAACGGCGACCTATATTTTCCTGTCTTGTTCTATTTTGGACCCACTAAGGACTAAGTAATTATTTTAGATAGCCTGCTGAACTTTGTTTTACTTTCTACTGGTAAATGTGTAGTCCTAAAAATCGTTCTGTTTGTCTGTGATAAAAATGTTTGCAAACACACCAGTCATGGTTGTGAAATTGTCAAAGTTAAGAGTGTTTAAAAAAGAAAAAGCTGCTCATAAAGCAAACATATCACATACAATCAGTACCACTTGTACAGGCATACGTTAGTAACTTGAATGTCGTGACGTTTTGTGGAGGAAAACAAATGTAATATCAAGTCACTTTTCAGAATTAAACAAACCAGCGAAGCACACTGCCATCTAATGGGCACAGTGGTTAACTACAGCTGTGGCTCTTAAAGATGCAAAGGTGAAGATAGCATTTTTTTTAAATTCCAGAAATAAGTTTCTATATTTTTTCTTCTGTTTTTTTTTTTTTTTTTTTTTTACAAACGTGTATTCAGCCTGAGAAAGTAAAATAGTCAACTTTATTTCACTGAATTGCTATAAGCATCACTAACCTTTTGTTACTGACATAACTGTCAGCTAGCTGGTAGTCCTGGCATACAGGTGTCCCCCCTGGTGCATCCGGAGCAATCATCCACTCCTAGGTCGTTATAAAACACAAACAACTTTTATTCCAAAGGTTTCACAAGGAAAAATCCACAGGATGATACTGTAAACTCAATAGTGCAAGTTCAGACACGAACACAGTATGAAAACTGTGTGACCCCACAGCTAGTCAAGCCTACACGCTTCACTAGCTGTGGTGAGGGAAAATGTGTGTGTTCTCTTTAAAAAGCAACAGTAGCTTAAGGTAACACCTTTATCAAAACTAAATAAAGTGGCCAATAAAATATGTTAAAAAACACTAAGTCCAATAATAAACTGTATTTTTTTTACAATTAGCATTTTCTTTTATAAAACTAGCACACCGACTTTATAATATATTTAGAATATTGTAAAACTCAGAAGAACCAAAAGAAAACAACATGCCAGTTCTCGCCTCATACACCTTTAAAATATAACATATAGGTCTATGTTGTGAAAATTAGAGATGGTTGTTTCCTTTTATCCCTAAGTTAGTTTTCACCTTATACAGCGTATAACATTTCCTCCATGCATGCAGACAGAAATAACATTCAAACCTATTTCTGAATAACCTGATGTTTAACAGCTGCCTGTGATTCTCACAAAGAACACTAGATGATGCTCAAGAGCTTCTTCTGAAAACAATGATGCAGTTCACTCCAACCACAGTTTCTTATGAGTGAAAACACAAAGACAAAGCAAACAGGGACAGTATCAACCGTGCAAAGACACAGCTGCACCCTAAAGCTCAGAGATAAGTTGTTTGCATTACTTAATTCAAGGAGTGCAAAAAATGTGAGCACAGCTTGCACAAAGAATGTGGGGTTCAAGCACAACCTGACCTAAAAAAGCATTGTTAATGGAAAAGACAGTACTGTGGTATTGGCAAAATGTGTATATGAAATGCTTCTGTGTATACATTTATAGTATTTGGGATTTAAAAAAGATAATGAGAGTAAAGAGTACTTTCAATATAAACAACTAGGCTGCACATAAATCAGTGAGGTCATTGCATCAGCACAAAGTCAGTATGTTTGGTTATGATGCAAGTTACAAGTCTAGTAAAAATGCCTATTAGGGAGCACTGCTTTATGTATGAATGTCAAATCATTAGCTACATGTGTTTACCTGTTTCTTCTTTTTTTTCTTTCTTTATCCTATAATTGTGTTTTCTTCATGGGGTCAAGAAAATAAGCTGCACTCTAAAGGACCGCATACTTGAAAAGCTGTCTCAGCTCTACACCAAAACTGCACAATTATTTCTGAAGTATTAGCTCTTATAGAACTTTAAAAGAAAAAAGAAAGAAAACACTGTAATTGTTTGGTCCTTTTATTCAAAAGTGCACTAGTTATGACATTTTGTGCCTTGGTTTCCAGTTCCACATGTTTTTAAATGCTTTTATCCTCCTTTATGAAGGATCATTTCATTGGCGTCCACATTAGTGTTGATGAGAATTTGGTGTCCCCATGTAGCCGGTCACATTAGCACCTAGCAAAGGAAATACAGAAAAAAATGTGTTTATGCATTTCACACTAAGCCACTTTCAGTAAACTGTGTCATTCTTTAGAAATAAACTCTCCTTGAGGAAAGTGGTTTACTACCCGTCATCCCCTATCTGTGTAACCTGACGAATGTGAATGCTGAAAGGACCAGTGATACTGCTTCTGAATTATGCAGGCCTCTCAGGTTAACCGGGGATATCTGGTGTCCTTCGTTAAACACATCAAAAGACAGAAACAGCATAAATATTTTTATCCATGTCTTTTTTCTCTCTGCTGGAAAGTTAAAAACATATTTGGGACATTTTTTTTAGAAAAGGGTTAGCTTCTTTGAGTCAGTTCGGGGCAATTCGTTCTGTATTGTTTGTCTGTTTTGTTGTGTGAACTTGTGTGTGTATAGTGTTTACTTGTGTGAGAGCCTCTGCCATGCATTGTACCAGAATCACTGAAAGTGTCTCTCATGGGAGCTTTTGTGCACAGGCTGTCAATTTCCCCGCTGCTGATTGAGGCCCCCCTCAGGCTGCAGAGAAAGTGGAACCCTGTCGAGTGTGGTGACCTGTGTCCTCTCCCTCCTGTAGTCAGAGCACCCGCTGATACAATTGCACCTCGATGGAAATTCAATCATGAGATGGACCCGAGTGAGTAGCAGCCGCTCTACCGTCTCTCTCCTGCTGGCCTGCTAATCGATCACTTCTCCTCAGGAGGAACTTTAAACACGTCAGGATTAGAGAGTACTGGAAGGTGGATTGGGGAGAAGATCCTCAACTCTAGTTCCACCAAATGTAAGTACTTTTTTCATAGTTAAATGTGTGAAGCTGCAGTGAATACTTTACTAAAAAATAAGCAATACAATGCTGGACTGACTGATAACTGTGGCAGAATGTGTTGCTAAGCTACCACTAATACTATCCATAAGAACTAAAGTATGTTGGTGAGAGGAATTGTTGACCTTGACATTGTTACATTATGCCGTTGTTCACTTTGACAATCTTAGGCAAATTCACCTGCAGCACTGCAATAAATATATAGGACATATATCTGAATATATGCCGTCTAAATGTTATTTCAGAGAAAGACATATGAAGCAAAAAAGCAACAATTTTAAATTAAACTGATTGTTATAGCAAAAGATGAGTTGTTTTCCATTAGAGAAGAGGATGTTTGTCACTCAGTATGAATCCAAACGTACAGCTGTGCAGGCCACTTCACTTCAACCAAGGAAGCTAATTAAACAGATAAACTCCCCAGCAGTACTCCTGATACTGATAGATGCACACTGAAACAACTGTTGAGCTCTACTATCTGCAGTTTATCTCTTAATGTCTTCCTAACAAGTATGCACAAGCATGTGCCGTTAAAAATTATGCATTCTATTTGACCTGCACAAATAATTTATTCTATGTCAGCAACGTTTCAGATGTGTTAGGTCAAAGGGGTCTCTCAGTGTGAAGAACCCTTAGAGAACTTAAACCCAGCTTTTCAGCCTTTTATTGCACCATGGTTTCCATCTTTCACTTCCATGTTTTCAGGCCCACCATTTCTGTTTTGGTGAGCTTAAACCTCTGTCATCAACTCTGTCTCTAAAAAAAGGCAAGCAGCAAGAGCGCCAAGAATTGTTGGTGGAGACCAAAAACCTCGCTTATAAGAATGCAATTATTAAACTATTATTTTGTCAATTAAAAGTAGCCAGGAACATGACAACAAATGAAGGCCAATGTTTCTTTAGTATGGCCTGGATGTGCAAACAGACCATGGTTTGAATAATGTCTTCTCCCTCTTGACTTTAAAAAGTGACAATATGTAAGTGTTGTGTTTAGCTTTTTACACTGCCCCCAGTTGAACAAGAAACAGTTACTGCTGCTATAACTGCTCTGATTTTGTATTAACCATGAAATGTCTCAAGTGTAACACCAATATTTGGCAAAGTAGCCAGGTATAACTTATTCAAATAATAAATATACACTTTATTTATGTAACTCCTTTCAAAATAATTAAAGATACAAAATCTCTTAATATTTTCATGATGTTCCTTTAATGCAAGCATTATGAGTAGTGAAAGAGAGCGTGCTGGGTCTGTGCTAAATCCACTCCCTAGTCCTAAACAAAGAATGTGCATGATTTTTGTTAAGCTTTGAAGAGGTAACTTGTACTTGTACAGTATGCATTTACTCTCAGTAATCTAACACTATGAGAAAAACAATGAGCAATCATCTGTCGACATGGATGACTTTAATAGGGGGAGACAATCTGGCAGGAACTCATGATTAGCATTGTATGGGAGCCAATCATGTCGTATTCCAGTTCGGGGAACTGCTGAAGAATTTGAATGACAGGGTATCCATGGCAACTCTAACCTATGGGTGTGTGCACAGTAGCAAACCCTCATTTAATTTGAAAGGAACCAGCATGTTTGTCAAATGGGCCATGCAGCGTATTAGCCTCCCAGATTGACATTTGTCAGATAGCTTGGTCCGTCTCACAGTATGCATCCAGGATTTCTTTTACACAAACAATGAAAGCACAAGTATTGCATGAACATTACACTGTGTGGGGCTCAGGGGTGGTGAATTATTGTTTCAGTAAGACGGCTGGCATATGGCTCATTTGCATCCAGACTCTATTGTAGGAGTAACAGGCAGGAGGCAGTTAGTAAATGTGAAAATCTCTGCAGTAGAAAACATTTATAGTCCCAGTTAGCCTAGAACATTCACCCTTGTTGATGTTGGGTTGTTTGTGGGTGTTTATTGCAATAGAATACCTGCTTCAATGATGTGCACTCAAAGCAAGAAGAAAGAGACTCCATGTAATGCTGTTATTCTTGTAATATATTTGCAATGTAGTTTTTCTTCCAGCACAAAGTATGCAGGAATGGAATCCACCTCTTACAACCACAGAAAGTATTACCCTAGTAAAGGAAATTCTTTCTTCACTTGTATTTCATTCCTGCCATCACCTGTACCTGACCAAATTACCTAACAGCCCATCGCAATCGTAATCTGGAAATCTAATCATTTAGCATCGTTATTTAAACAACATCCTACTTGTCTTTCTAAAGTGGTGCTTTTTTTTAACATATTTAAATTCCTAGATTGACAGGTCTGATACTGTATATGTAAAATCCTCAACTTTGGCTAGTCTTAAATACCGTAGGCCTGATTTTCACTAAATTTATGTTGTAGTTACTGTATTTTACCACAAGGTGGCTGGGAACCACACAGACAAATCTTTAAGAGACATCCCGGACAAGATCTCTCTATGAGGGTCACTTGTTGCTCCTGACTAAACAGAAGGATGAATACTTTCATTACTGTGACACAAATCTGCCTGTTAATTCTCAAAATGATACTCTCCAAGTCTGTTATATTGCACTCAAATGAGATACCTTTAGTCCCTTAACTACACAGTAATTGTTGGATTCTTTTTTTTCTTATGTGTCATTTTGTTAATATATGCCAGCTCTAAGGGGACTGCTTTGTTTGGCTCAATACCCCTTCAGCTTGGAGGATCTTCATAACTACATGAATAAAAGTTTGAGTAACTGAAACATATCAACTCCACGTAAACGTGTCGTGCTCCTAAAAACAACATGAATAAAACATGTCATAACACTCCCTTGCAAATCTTCTGTTATTATTCTCTCATGAGCCAAAAACCATATCAGCGTTGCTATGTTTCTACAATAAGTTCAAGCTGATGTGACTCATGATTGAATACGCTTACACCGCAAGACACTCTTACTGCAGCAAAGATTAGTTAAGCATGATGTGTTTTGCATAATAGGCACTTGTGTTTAGTAAACAATTTCAATTTACACAAATCACTACGGGCATATTGGTAATTGATGCATGGAGAAGAATCTATCTTGTGGGTATTTTCTTGAGTTCCCCCGAACACTGCAGGGCACAACTAAAGCTTTTCCAAAGCTCCTCTGCCTTTATGTCATTGTGTGTCTGTTACACACATGTTGCACACAATTTAGTGCCACATTAAATAAGTGTCTCATGACTGCCTGTTTATCAGTTGTAATGCATTTACCAAATTCATTCTCCTCTTATTGAGCACACGTTCAACACACTTTATTCACAGTGCATAGTTTAAGATGGCTGATATAATCCAGCTCTGCAGTTTAGGGACTGTTGGAGTTGGTATTTGAAAGCTTAAACGGTATGAATGGATCAACACATTGTTTTATAATGTTTCATATCAATCAATGCTCTCTACTCTATATTTATATTTAAGAGTTAAATAACTGTACCTTTAAGACTTTCAGACTGCTCATGCAGGTTCACAAATAAAAGTGGTCATAATGCAGTAGCAAATTAAAAAGAACGGGAATACTGTATAATAACCATTTTATGTTTAACACATTATACCTTTAAAGGAGCAATATGTAACTCTGACACCTAGCATTTAAAATTGGTACTGCAGTCCAAATGAGATAGATAGCTGTCTACTGCTGTCACTTTAAAAAAAACAAACTTCAATTGAATGTAGAATATGACACTTAAGTTCCAACACATTTGAGTTTGCATCTCATAGTGCATGCACTGGTCAAGATACACTGAGAGCGCCCTCTGCTGACCTCTATCGACATGCATACTCGCTGATACCTGATATCAAGTTTAGGCAGTATCGTAGGCTCTGGCGATTTTGGCATCGCATCAACACTGTTGTGAAATAATCATTAAAATGTCCTCATAAAGATATTTATGGGTTAACAGCATCACTGTCCTCTAGCCATTTAACTGCCTAATAAAAAAAACAACTTGTAGCTTTAAGCCAACAACTTTTGGAGGCTGAATTGGAGAATCCAAGACTGTTGCTTCCTTAATAAAAAAAAAAAAGCATGGGTCAGCATACTAAGTCGGTGCATGACTAACAAAGTAGGCTTCACACTGATGCTGAAGTACAGCTGAATATTTACACTGACTTGGCCAAGCAAAAGGTTGAGAAGGGTCGAGCCGCTGGTCAGCCTTGGAAAAGCCTGTAGCAGAAAAATGACCAGAACGAAATGGAACAATGGTGTGTAAATAGATTTTTGACTGATGAGTTTTAAAGAGTTGACAAGGACAAAAAAGGTGATAATGATGGATGGATCCCATCAATTACCAAGAAAGGCAACTTGTCACGTCTTATCTTCATGTTTCATGCACACAGTTATATTTTAAATGTATAAAGATGAGTGTTTATATACATTTTAAAGTCAGTCCTCTCTTATGCTTTTAAGCTTCTTTGAGTTTTACATCATCAATAGATCATCCGTGTCCTTAATTAGACTATGTAGGTATAAATATGTCTTCAGGAGCCATTTGACAAAACAGAATATTTTATTGACAGTAATGTAGGTCAGCCTTCTTTGAGTCATGCTGCTTAGTCTTTTGTCACTTGAGACCGTTATTTTTAGGTTCTTTTTGAATTTCCGTCGTGTCTTTTGGTGCCGAGATTGGGTGTCAGGCATGACTATGTCATAGGACAAGCAGGGGCTAAATATACGCCCTGTTGCTAGGAATGTTGCTGATGTGTTTTTTTTTTTGTGGCAAATTGATTGTGTCATTGTCACAGCAGCTTATCTCACACATACTGGTCATAAAAAAATGAATAGCCTGGAATGGGATTTTTACCCTTGACCCTTTTCTTCTCTGTTACAGCTCTGTGTCAACATTTATATCTCTTTATAGTTGCCTCCCTCAGGCAGATTCTGTCAGAAATGTATGTGAAGAGTTTGCAAAATTGTGGTTGGTGCCGAGCCTCAAAGGTTAACACACAACATGAGATCAGGGTTAAAGCGTTGGGTGATTATTTTACAGAAACCTGACACCCTAATTGACGGACAGCGGTGGGTGGAGGCAGTGAGGAGCCGTGTACTCTATCTGCCACAGTCTCGCATAATGATCATAAGAAACACACACCTGCTGTTCCATTTTAATGATGTTCCCCCTCTGCAAGATTGACCCAGATTCAAGGAGTGTGGAATATTTGTTTCTGCTGATATTTCTGTTTAGTAGAGGTTTAAAGTTGGTGATATTGTGGTGGGCTGTTTGAAGAAGAGCTTCTATTGATAGAAAGGGCAAACTGAAATACAGCCTCATTTAAATCATTCTTCAGAGTAATCCTAGCATTTAAATGGCAACTTTTTAAAACCACCTTTTATTAACCGGTTTAATGAAGGTCAGAATTGCTTTCAAACTCGTTCTGTCTTCTTTGGCTATGATTTTGGTTAATCATGAACAGACCAGTGGGTTTAATGCATAGACTGAATAAATAATAGATGTAGAAACATTTGGTTTCTTGATAGCCTAATAGAAGCATCGAGTTCAACATTTGGTCACCGCAATCTTGGTTTTTGTAGAGCCAGAAGTTACTGGTTTGGAGGAGAGGGTTTTATTGGAAAGGAAGGACGGGTTGACCAACAGGAAGATATCAAAGCTAAACAGTCAACAACAGTGAGTCATTCATTAGTGGATGAATGAGCTGGTATACTCTTGAGTTTCCCACAGAGAAAGATTACATTTGTGGTGGTAGCTGACGATATCTATTATTTTATCAGGCCAAAGAAGCTAAGAGATCTAGTGGAACGTAATGGTTGCATGCTTGCTGCAATCTCTGGTGAGAGAGATGCAGATGACTGACACGTCAAACGTGACTTAATAAAACCGTTCTTCTTGTCTCTACCATCCGTCACACTCTATCCAGGGGAAAGCCAACAATAGTCCTGACTCCTCTGGCCAACTTAAAACTCAGCCAGCCTCAAGTGGACACTCGAAGAACTCCAGTTTTTTGCACTTGGTTAAATGGTGTTAAAATATTTGCTGTAACTATGGAGGACATATGTCTGTACAGTACTTTGTTACTATTTGCCACGCAGTTTTTAACAGTATTTCAAACAACTAACCCAAGGAAACGGGAAGACAGTCAAAAATGTCAGTGATTTTAAAAGATTGCAGTTTACAAATAGAGGTCACTAACTTTTAGTAATGAGGGGGGAGGTGGTGGGGGGCATCTTTCCAAAGAAACACCAGCCTTTCACTGCTAGACGGACACGTTTTCCTGCAGTTTTTAGTTGACACAAAATTGAGATATTTTAAACTTAGGGTTAGAAACATCCAGTTCAGTCATATTTGGTTGCCATGGATATTCATTGTTATTGCAGAAAGAGCTGGTGTGTGAGAAAGAGATAGAAGTGAAGGACATTAAGGTAAGAGAAAATCATGACTGAATGTATAGTGCTTCTATTAGGTGGTAATTATTCATTTGAATATAAATCATATAAATGTATGAGCGACTTGATTTTTTCTTAATCCTCCTCCTTTGCTTTTGTCTGAGCTGTTTATACAACTCATTCTCATAAACCTAATAGGATTGTGAAATAGTCTCAACAGTTCTGTTAGAATGAATGAGTAAGAAACAGGAGGACACGGATATAATTTGCATTGATTTTATGCTGTTTGCTCAGGGAAAGAAAAAAAGAAGTCCTTTCAATCTCATAACTACAGAGCAGAAAAAAATATTATTCGTGCAGAAGCGGAGACCTCTTGGTGTTTGTGTTAGACGTTGACCTTGCCTTGGGACTGTGTGATGGTTTTTAACTCTAGTCTGTTCTGTTTGTTTTCTAAGATTGTGTCATATTGATTGGAAGACACCCAAAAGGCCCAGTGCCGAACCTGCTGTGCTTGTCCTCAGAGTCCATCTTAAACAGTTGCAAAACCAGAGCCACCCAAGGTACACTGCAACAAACTCCTTCTTAAACACCAAAAGCAAAGATTGATAGTTCTTTTTGCGCAGTTACCTGAAAGTAGCTTATTTGACTTGACATTCAAAAGTATCACAATTTGTCACTATACCTAGCTTTCAGTTATGAGGCTGACGTGAGGACCGGAGGTCATAAAGAGCTTAGGAGAGTGACCGCCACCATTGAACACTCTGTGGAGCTGCAGCACCGGCGTGTTTATTTTTCCATCTCTTTAAAAAGACTCATGTTTACATCACCTGACAACCCCTGACTAACAGAGATATTGAGCTGAATTGCAAGTTTTGGGGACTTGCGACCCTTATACAGCACACAGGACACTATTTCAATCACTAAAAACAGAACTTCACTTCAGGGATGTTTACATGATCCTAGTGAAAAAGCCTTCTCCTTAGATGAAAACCCCTATTAAAGTACAGACAGAAGGGGGGGGGGGGGGGGGATCTGGTATTGTATAGCCTGATGGGATCTTTTTGTATCACTTTGCACATACAGAGGAACAGTTTGGAATTTGCGAGGAGTCTAATGAGAAATTGGGGTTAGGAATAATTTTGTATTAGTGTTCCCATTCTCCGATCTTTGAACATCCTGGTGTTATCATATTTTCATTTTAATTATGTTCAGTTAAATCTTTTGAATGATTGTGGAATTTTTGTCCAATCCAAGTATCTAAAAACAATCAGGAACCTGATTGCTGAAAAAACTACAGTCTGAAATTATTTCAAACTGCCCTGATTCTCAAACACACATCTTGCTCTCTGTGCTACATTAATATATCATTACTCTGTACTCTACTGGTACACCATTACTGAAAAAAAAGTAAACAAATACACCATAAATCACAGATTATAACTGGAAGTCTCATTGATGTTTAAAATAAATGTCTTACATCTATTGAAGTGAGATACACTTAGAAGAAAAAAACAGAAGTCTAAATGCACCAAAATCAATGAAAGATCCATTTGTCAAAGAAATGATGAGTACATGAAGACGGAGATGGAGCTGCAATATAAATCAAACCTCTCTTTCCGAGGGATTCACACATGAGCTGTCTTCATTCTGTCCATCAGCATTCTCCATTGAGGCTTTTCCAAAAGGCCAGCTTTGGACAGCTGGGAGGAAGAGATTGGAGCTTTGACGGAAATCCCTCCGTCTTCAGACTCTTATGAGGCGCAAACACTCACAGCTCAGCCAGGTTCTGCAGCGTACAGTAAGCGATAACAACTGCAAGTCTGTAGGGACAAATCTGTAAACCCTGGGAGCATTATGTTCTTTTAGATAAAACAAAGTGTTTGAGTCTGCAGTGTGAACACGCCTATGAAATGTGTGGTTGAATTGGTAAGCTACCATTTTAAAATTGTAAAGGGCATTGATTGAGATTTTTGGAAATACTACACTTTCTCTCCAAGAGTCAGTCATCCGTTAGATAATTCTGGGTCGTTAACCATCAATTACAAGTGCATTTTGGGATTCTTTTATTTTCACTCTGAAGTATATAAGAATTGTCATGAAACATTTGAACAGCACAGATACAAAATGACTAACTCACCTAATAGTGGACTTCATATTGAGTTGCGTTGGATTTTGGATTCAGCCTGTGTCGTTTTTGGAATCTTGAGGTTGTAGGAAGGTTGCTCGGTAACCAGTACAGTTACCCGTCAGAGAGGCTGCACGACTGAGTGAAGGGAAGTAAAGTGTTGCTTACCAAGAATTTACTTCACCTCTTCACTCTATAAAACTTCCCAATAAATTGTCAAAACTCTCTGTAAAACTACAGTTTGTTGTTTTTATATTCCTATTACAGCTTGAAAAATCTAGAGAGGTGCTCATATATATATATATATATATATATATATATATATATGTACTATTAATATTAATATTCACACTCTGTTATTGAGAGACATGCTTCTCACACACACAGGCCTGAATCACACATGCACAAACACAACCTGTGGACATGCATTAATGGATAGATGTCAGAGTGCGGTGGAGGCGCCCCCTGAGAGTTCGGTGCTCAAGGGCACCTCGGCAGTGCTTGAGAAGTGGTCTGGCACCTCTCCAGCTACCAGACCAACTTCCATATTTTGGTCCGCATTGTGACTTGAAGACCCTCCGGTTCCCAACCCAAGTCCCTACGGACTGAGCTACTGCCGCCCCATATTGCTTCTAACCTTTAGAAAGAAGAGGCCAGCTGTTTCCCTCTGCTTCTAGTCTTTATGCTAAGCTGTGAGTCGCCCCTTTGCTGAAACAAACACACTTTTAATACAAAATGAGAGTGAATCTAGGAGTTGATTTACCTGCCAGAGAGAAAGAGAATAATCATTTTGATGTCAATTTTTTATAATTAATTACACTATTTATTCTCACTAAAGGGCTACAAGGTAATTCATAAAGGATCAGAAGGTTATTTGTGTGATAATGAAAGATTTGATCTTTCTGAAGAAATCTTTTGTCTGTTTTTTAGGAGTCACATTATTCATTCTGAAATATTCAACAGCCTTAACCCTCGTGACCGGCTGTTCCTGTAACCGAGGGCTGTGAGCGAGCATTGCTTCATATTTAGAAGTACAACTGTAAGCAATGGCTGACAGTCACTGCAACACATTACTGGAATTACTAAGATAACTTACATTTGGTTGACACTGTCTGACTTGATTCAAATACTGTGATTGTGAGGAAAAATTGTAGGGCTAACACTGCATGAAAAAAAAGTTAGTTTTTGGCGTTTTTTACGTTGATGTTTTCATTTTTGACATTTGTGTGCTGCTGGTTTTCAGTGATTCAGAGATTCTGTTGGAAACCCCCTTTGTACATCAGCCAGTGATCCAACACCACACTAAATATATCAGGGACAAACATAGAGTCCTGGAAGCTTAAACTGCCTCCTGAATACTGTAAACTCATCTGTGCAGCAGCACTAAAATGTCAAAAATAGGCATGTTGGCGTGACACTTTCTAAAGATTTTCTGTATTCACGCCCGGAGCTAACACACCTGCATTATGTTGTTTGAGAGGCAGTGGGAGAGAGATGAGATCACAGTGTCAATTTGAAAAGTTAGCATAGACATTTTTAAGGCAGTTAGTAAATACATATTTTGATCCGGTGGTAGAAGCCTCCAGAGAATTAACACTTTCAGATTTGTTCTCGTCCTTCAGATGCCTATTTAGCATTTCTTCTCCAAGCAGAATGTGATTTCAGCCCATAAAATGTTTTGATGTGCAGGCTTAGGTTTATGTGAAAAGTGTCCTAGCTGCAGGTTCCAAACACAAGGTTGGCACTGCCTCATTTTTAGACCTGTTCTACCTTATTTTCCACAGACGCAGTAGGAGGAGCACCCTTGGGGCCTTATTTGCAAAGAAAGGGAGAGGCATGTCTGGGCCCCGTGGTGCAGATTAGTATCTAAATGGTAAATCCTCACCGCCGTCTCTCTGCCGTCCCCTGGTAGTGTCCATGCATGAAGATATGCATATTTTCCATAAAACAGTTTCATAGCAGTGTCCATGGCCTCTTATTTGGAAAAGCTTCATTATGAAAATGCAGATGATGAAACATCACATCTTTTAGCAGCTAAAGCTAAAGTTACAAATATCTCAGATGTGTGCACTTTCTCCAAACTTTAACTGAAAAGAGGATTTTAGTATTGAAAGAGCTCTTGAGGCCCTGACTTATTGATTTTAATGTAATATTACTGACTGGAATCTTAAGCTGAAACCTTCAATTTGCAGTTTATTCAAGGATTCTGTGGCAGCCTTAGCAAAGTGCAAAACATCACAAATTGGCATCACATGATAATAATAGTGATTGAAGCAGTTGTAGGTAACAACAGTGATAATAGCTCAGACCATATTGACTTTCAAACATTGAAGCACATTTGTTTGATTGAATTTCAAAATATTTAACACACATTTTTGTTTTAAATGTTTGCTCAGGTAGATTTTTAATGATACCCATTTCACAATTTACATTTTAATTTATTTAACCTTTATTTAACCAGGTGTGTCCCATTGAGATTAAGAACCTTTTTTCTAAGGGAGACCTGGCCAAGTCAGTAAGCAGCAAAAACACAGTTACACACAGAGACACAAAGGAAGGCTAAGTACACTTTACAAAACATAAAAATTTGCATTAACAGAGAAATGTCTATGAGTCAAATCTGGGAGTCAGTTGTTCAAGAAAGTCGAGCTAAAAACATTCACATCCGATAGAACCTGCTTCCAGTTCTTTCATTTCAGTTGTAAAAACATTTAAGGACACCAGCTCCTTGAGTTTCAAGTTATTCCGCAACAGATTCCAGGCTGAGGGTGCAGAACACCCAAAAGCACCTTTCCCAATTCCTGTCCGAGCATTTTGGAGAGAGAGTATAAAGAGGTCCTGAGAACGCAAATAATACCGTCTGGTAGTTTTCTGCAAGATAAAACACATAGATAGTGTGGGAGCAAACACAGAATTGCCTTATATATAAAGGTGTACCAGTGTATGAGCCTAAAGGCTGTCCTACCCGAGAGTACAACTCACAATGGGGAGTCTGAGCTTTACAGTTTGTAATGAACCTCAAGGATGCATGGTATCAACCGTATGGAGACACTGAGCAGACTCATGCATGTGCAAATGATCGCCCTAGTCTAAAACTGGTAAAAACTTTAACGTAACAAGAAGCTTTTTTTACGTTAAAGAAAACCCCACAACTTGTTTCAAAAAATAAAAAACCTGTTTTAGCATCAGCTTTTTCACCAGGCACAGCACGTGAGGTTTTAAATTAAGGGAGTCATTACATACTCGATAATCATGTGTATCTTAGCGTCTTTTGCACTACTCACCACTGCACTGTTGTCTTATTTAGTCTTGTACATACTAGTCTTAGCTTCTTTTGTGTTCACTGTTGATATTTAATGTTATACTTTTGTACATAGAGAGCACAGTTCACCAAGGTCAAATTCCTCGTGTATGTAAGCTACCTGGCCAATAAAGCTGATGCTGATTAAAGATAATAGGTTTTTTGATAATGAACAAAAACCTTATCTCATATTCGGCTTTCTCCTTCTTCTGTAGTAGAGTTAGAACCCGTCAGCATTATACACAGTTACATGATTTTTGTGCTCTAAAATTACTCTCTTTTTATTCAGTTTCTGCTCAACTCTGACTTTTGCTGATCTCTCTTTTCCTTTTTTATAAACCTCTCTGTAAGAACTAATTTTTTGTTGGACGTGTAGGTTGGCTGGTGTGTGTTTATGTGTAGCTCCGTTGAGTTCCGCCAGGTGGCCCGTGTTCAGAAGCACAAAGTGATACTCTCTGTGTGTAGCAGAGAGCACCACACACAGAGCAAGACTCTGGAGCTCAAAGAAGCTGCTGCTACTCAACGTGACGCCACAGGGCACAGACACTGTGGAGCTGCCTCAAACCGCGTCTTTAAATACAACATAGTATCATGTATAGCTTCTCACACCTGACATCATCTGTTAGGCTTGGTTGGCTTAATGGTGGATCGACACTCTCTATCCTACTTCATTCATTACACATCACACACCACTCTGTTTCAGATGATCAAAAGGTAAAGCAAAAATACATTCAATTATAAATGCGGGAGTGAAAGAAATCACAAGGATAGTGGAGATCTATAACCCCCAGTGCTTTTGGCCAGTTCACTGCAGTAAAAGCAGACTGTTAATAATTTCTTATTTTGGTTTCATGCTTTAGTGTTATTCATCACTCTAAATGCAAATCTAGTTAAAGAGAAGTGAACCTTTCTCAAAATAAAAAGGCCTTTTTTTTTTTTTGCAAGTGTGATTCCAAGAAGCCTCGCGATTCACAGCCTCTCTTCTAATGGCATCTGGCAGCGGTGCGGCTCATTGTCATGCATCCTGTGGTGCTATCTGCCTGTGGTCCACATACAGTGCTCACTTATGTGAGCTACTCCAAGCCTACACTGCATGGGGCAGTATTTCAAAAGAAATACAAAAAAATGTGAAGTATTTTGCTATCCAGAATACCAGAGATGGATGAAACTGTTCATACTGTACGTTAATGTCTAGAGAACTCCTTAATATAATATATCTGCAGCTATGTAGAAGAGACGTGATAGAAGAGTAAGACAAGTCTAGTGTTGGTCATATTTTAGTGTTTATGCACATTTCATAAGAACTGTTGAGGTTATAGATCTGTGATGCTGCTGACAGAACTGTTAATAAGCATTTTCTATCTATAATCTACATTTTTTTATGATAGACTTTGTAGAACTGCATGGGTGAACTTTTGTGTAGTGATTAGTCGAACACTCATTAAACAGAGAAAACAAATCAATACAGCAATGTTTTATATTTGCCTTTTATATTGCATTACTATTTTTTTTACCAAGCAATATTATCCTGCAATATTTTATTTTAGTCACATCACAATTTCTGAAACCCATCAGCTTTCTTCATTCTCATTGATGAAAAATGACCCTGGGTGAGCCAGCTTGAGGGGCTTGAGGGCGAGACTTAGTTTTCCGTACGTTTCCATTGTATACAGTCACACTAGCCTCTTCAGAAGAAAGAATGGAGTTGGTGTTGTAAAAATGACCAATGAAGACGTTTGTTTCGTGACATTATTAAAGCTTAGTCTACATTTAAGACCACCTTACTTCCAGGATTACATTGTGACTAAGGAGTTCTGCCCCTTTTGTTCTCGGAAGGACTGTAGCCTTTCAGCCAATGTTGACTGACATGCTAGTGGATGATATTGTACTACAAATGGAAATTAAAACACCTACAATACCAAAATCCAGCCCCAAAGCTAAGGATTCTGCATTTTCAGAATGAAGAATCTGTAAATAGAGATTAGTCATATAATAATGATTTACACCAAATCTGTATTTCCTATTTATGAAGGGTGTACTAGATTTTTTATCATCATTTTTTTTTGTAGTGTTACTTTATCTTTTTACTATCCGCTGATTTTTTTTTGTATTTCTATCGCTTGGTTACTCTTTTCCTTTTCTCGGACTCTTGAGCTGCTGTAACAAGTGAGTTCCCCCTTCAGAGGGATCAATACGTTTATCATATGTTATCATGTTTAAAAAAAACAACCCTCTTTTCTCTGATTGCCTCTGACAATAGTCTAGACAAAAGTCTTTTCAGTCTGTGTGAATTTGACATTTCCTTTGTTTTTTAGGAAATCTAATTAAACTCTGTAATGTAAAGGCGTCTCCTCCAGGCTTCTCTCTTATTGAATCAGGCTCTGTGACAAAGAGCCCACAGATATTCACAGCTACGGTCTGGATGAGTAGCTGCTGAAGAAGCGAAGTTTACAAACTGACACTGAGGATCTCCACAAAACACTTGTGTTGTTTGGCACTGAGCCTTTTCATGCATGGGAGGGAGCAGCCAGGGGTTTGGTGCCTTGCTTAAGGGGCATGTTGAGAAAGCAAAGAGCATTTACTCAGCCTGTTTTTATTCAGTGTATATTTTTCCAGTTTCTTTTATTCACAGTAGTTCTTTGGCACATTCCCCGGGCATTATATTGCTGTTATGAATTTCAAACTAATTCCTTTTTCCAAACAAAGACATTCTTGGCGTGCTTGAAGCCAAGCCAATATTGGCCAAAACAGAATGTAATTTTCAGGAATGGTCATTCAGTAATCAAGCCCTTTCACAGTGACATATGTTTTGCATGTGACTCGATATTCCATCACAAAGGAATTTAGCACTGATCATAACCAAAAACATAAATCATAGTGGCAACACTGCTAAGCAGGATTAACCCATTCTTTACTTTTCTCTTTTTATTGAATTGTTTGAAACAAGAAAATACAAACAATCACGATATATCTTGATTCACCATTCTAAACTTAACTTTATTATTTACCCTCCATTACCTATTAACTGTACATATTATTCCCTTTCACTGTCACACTGAAGGGCGTCCCAGATCTTTGTTAAGCTACTGCAGTCCACATATTCACTATTCATTCAAGAGGGCCTCACAATATTGGACTCAAACAAAGATTCCCACATTGTTTCTGAGTTGTGCCACTTCCAACTTCAGACGCACACAATATGACAAAGAAAGAGTTTCTACACAAATAATTGAATACCATTTCATGACGTGAATCAGCAATTTCAAAAAAGTGCATTTCCAGAGCCTTGTACAAATGTTCAAATTAAGTTCATTGTGCTTTTATCCAACTCTGTTTAGCTAACATCAATGTTACTAGTTGATGCTCACAAATCATGTCCAACCACCCTACATTGCCTATCAAAGGTAGGGTAGGTAATTTCCTCCAGAATACACTTTTTAAGATTTTGGTTGAAACTGTCTTAAGGTCCTGACAGAAATTAATAACTCATGTGCTCTGAAAAAGAAACGAAGAAAATCCGTCTTCTGTAGCAGTTGTAAAATCGTAAAAACTTCGACCAATGTCTGCACTCGGTTCGAGTCTTATAAACCAATCATGCCTCCCTGTCTCCCTGCTCGTTCTCTACCCCATGCATGCACGAGCCCACACTCAAAGCATGAGCTGAAATCCGCTTCTGGACCAATCGCCCTAGTGCATGTAAGTGAGGGGCGCGGCTTTTGAGGGTGCACAGAGGGGAGGCGGTGGGTGAAGACGGAGCACGGAGAGAATGCTACTTTCAAAATCTTGCTAGTTTTCGAAAATTACCTACCCTAGCTGTAAAAGCTTTTAAAAGCCATTTTTACATCATTACGATATAAGAAAATTATAACCGCCCGTAATAAAATGGAAATTAAATTACATTTTTGGCAACAGTGGCTACTTTAAATTCAATCCTTTTAGAGAGGCTCGTGTGCCACCAGGTGACGCTTGCATGTCACTAGTTGAATAATTAATGAATATCTAGTTCTGCATTCTTCAGACTGAACTTGTCTTCTTTGCATTGAGTGGAAGTGTTTGATAATATATATTGTACCAGATGGAACTAACCTCTTATCTCCTGTTCTGGCAGCACAGAGTGTCTTTCCTTTTACCCTAACTGATTGATAAAACTCTGCTATGGATCACAGAGTCCTGGCTTCAAACTACATGAAGCCCGGTCGACTTGAAAAGAACACGAGCCCTCAAAACACTGAAACAAATGTTCAGATTTCTTTAATAATCCTTTCTTGTTCTTGATGAAATCTGACAGTGAAAACCTTCCTGAACATTACATTTTCCAAAGTAATGCCAGGATCATGTAAATCTACATATAAAATAATCAGCAGCTGAAATTGATGATCATTTGCATTTCGGCTTGATATGGTTTTTGTGCAGCAAGAATCTAAAAGCAGGTGTTCTGTGGAAATGCAGGTATGAGTTACACATGCTTTGGCTGGACGGGGTTTTGTAGATGCCTTGCAGACATGTCTAGTCTCCACACACACTGGCAGGGCTTCCATGAGATACCAGAGTCTGGCTGGCGCCACCGTCTCCAGCTGAGCCAAACAAGACGAGTAGACTCGCTCTGCCACACACTCAGAGGTGTCTCTTGTCTCGTATTTACGGCCCCTTTAACCTCAGCAGAGCGCATTACATCATTGACCCCAATTCAGACCACGGCCAAGACATTTCACCACCCTTTACCGTCATGGGAATTTGCACCTGACTGACATCTATTTTGATCCATAAGCAGTGAAGAATGAGAGATTCTCAGAGTACTTGTTGTGGATTTGCTTGTAGATACTTTGGCATATCATGACAGGCGGTAACAGCTGCTAAAGTATGCAATGCACTCTGATGGAAGCCGCAATGATGAAACCGGGGTGACCTGATTTATTAGTACACAAGCGTCTGGAGAGGAGTCACAGGAAGTACTTCCATAAGGATTTTCTGGGGACTTCACATGAGAGGCACGGAGGGCTCTCTAAAAAAAAAAAAAAGCCCCCCAGGCCCATCTTTTGCAAGTGGGCGGAGGGTCTAAAATAAAATCAGCTGTCACTGTGTGCTCGTTGGACAGAGGTGAAAACATAGTACTGGAGCTGGTCTCCAACACTGATTGGGATTTGCTTTCGGCTTGGAACGACCCTGCAGGCCAGGGGTGCAGTGGCCTTTCTGTGGGATTTCTACCTGCTGAGCTTGTATTTTCATTATTCATTGCTTACCTGGTAGGTGATCAGCACTTTGAGAGCGATGTTGTTGTGCTTGTCTATAATTCTGTGGAACTATTGGAATGATTTGGGGTTTTTTATACTACATTTTGTATTGATAATTGTGAAGGCAGAAAATGTAACACAAACCTTCCTTTAATGATCAGCAGATAAAACATGAAAGACCTCAACTGAATTATGGTTGTGCTCCAATACAGCAGACAAAATGGCCATTTGTGTCAGACCTGCAGGGAAAGAGACTGTGACCATAATACCAAATTAAATCTGGCTCCCTTTTTTGGATTTAGAAGGGATAAATTCATTAATTTCAGATAGACAGACTGAGCTGATGGGTTAACTGAACCTAGAGCTGTACATTTGGGTGCTCTGTGGCACTATTGCCTTATGGAATTTAAAATACTGAATATTTTTATAAACTATGTCCCAAACACAAAGTTATCAATGTAGTCAATCTGGAGATGAAAGCCTTGGCCTAGCAGCTTCCCATTATATTTTACTGAGAAACACAACCCTTCATGGTTAAGTTTAAAATAGTCATGATTTATTTTAGCAAGTACATGGCGCCGGGATTACTTCACTTTCTTGTTATTTGAGCTCTCAGCTCGACCTTAAGTGTCATGAGATATAGCCTCTGACTGTTGACAGATTTTTTTTGGCAGTAAACTGTAGTTCCTCTTGCAATAATTTACTGTATCTTCATCCTTACCCTCAAGACCTAGCCAGAACATGCTTTGGTGCAGAAGTTTCCTCTGATTACAATTTATGAGAAAATTCCAAAAGTGTACTATAAAATGTGTTGTAAATGACTTTAAGGGTTTTACTTTTAGAGTTGCACAATGCCTGTTCTGTATCCGTCTGAATGGACTGATTGGTTTACAAAAACATACCCGCCATTCCTCCAAGTCCAAAATAGATCATCCTTGGGGACTGCTAAGCAACAAATCAAAAATGACTAAATGAGTTTACCATTGGAAAGCAGGTAACTACAGAGCAATGCCCCAATAGTTGATCAAATGTATTTTGCCCAATCATCCATCCGTTATCTGCACCTGAGGGAACAGATTTCTAAAAACAAAGGTGGTAAATCTGTCTGATTTTGTTTTTCCTTGATTCTTACTTCATTGCTGTTTTATGAATTTGAAACGTAGTATGCAGTGATAAAATCTGTTCATTGCTGCCCAATTATATTACAGATAAATATAACCTCAAACTTCTAGTCTAGCTGCTTTGCATGCAGACTGATGTTAAAATAATGAACTGGACACACACATATAGCTTTAAGTGCTTCCAGTTCATCACAGAGAAAAAGTACAGCATAATCTTTTTTAGAAATGCAATTAGTCTTCAGGGTAATATAGGTGCTTTAGAAACATAAAAGTCTGGATTCATAATTCACACTATACATTTACATCATATTTATATCCAAAAGAAACTGAGGTGTGAATACTTTGAATTCACAAACAGAGACACAAATGTTGAGTCAGCAGCAGCGTTGATGTGTGCAGTCTGCAGATGTGAGGGAGTTTGATGCACACTGCAACACCCTGCCAGCTAAACTGTTATATGACTTTGAGTATTGTTGGATTGATGCAATACAAGACATTAACACTTACAGTATCGAAGTGTACCTAAGATGAAGAGGAAAGATTGTAATGTCCATCCATCCACTACGATACATGAATAGACCCCATGACACATTACTGCATTAATTGGTAGTAGGGTCTGCAAGCAATGCCTTTATGACAAAATACAGTAGAAGTGATAACACAATGGTTTTAAAGATTCTTCATTATTCATTACCTCCTCAATGTGATCTAAATGACCATTTCTGGGGACCATACAACCTCTGGGGTAAATAAAAAATTCTAGGGAGGACTACTTACTGCAAAACCATTATTTTGTAGGGTATTTACTTGAAATTTCCCCACTTAAGAAACTCAAGATACAGAAACGACATTTATTTGGATACATATGCAGAATCTCTGTTAGCCACGCTATCTGCAATAAAGTAGAACATATCAGTCTAATATTGCACCCAAAAAAGCCTTGAGCTAACAAATAATTCTCTTTTAAAAACAGCAGCATATACAGAGAAGACTCTAATAGTAGCAGCAGTGCTTTAATTGCACGTGTTTAACTCAGCAGTATTGTGTACCACCCTTTAACAAATACTAGACACCTAACAACAAACATTAGAAGAATCTTTATATTTTACTGGCTATCTGTGCCTTAGCTGCTGGCAGCGCAGGTGTAACCAGGGCAGGACTTCCTGAAAGAGATTTAACCCAGAGGAACCGGATTCACTCTGTGGACTCAGAGGTCATCCCACTGACCAACTGTGAGGCCATGTACCAGGCAGCTGTCTCCAAGCGAGCAGACGACACCATCCCCAGCGGGGTACTCTAGCTTGTGCATGAACATGTAGTGTTTTACCTACAACAAACTTGTATTATAGTTACCAAAGCTTCATGCATCGCAGAGAACATTTGTGTAATTAAAAAAACAAAACAATATTCTATGGTTTAATACATCGGTTTGCTTGCTTTCCTGTTGTTGGCTTTAGCCTTTAGCCACTGTACACTATTAAGGGTTGTCATTATTGTTTGTGTTGTAATGCAGTATTAGTGGAGGGGATGACAGTTTTGATGTTGGGGGAAGAGAGTCAGCAGTCTTGTATATACATGTATATAAATAGAGTAGAAACATGAGACTCCCCCTACAGGACAGAAAATAGAAGAAGGCTGGAGAAACAAAAAAAATGTTGGCTTTACATTGAAAGAGCTTTAACTTTCCCTTATGTAGATTTAAAGTTTACAGACGACATAACAGCCTATTATGTATTTTGTGTGTGTGTGTGTGTGTGTGTGTGTGTGGGTGTGTGTGTGTGTGTGTGTGTGTGTAGAGAGAGAGAGAGAGTGACTGCATAACTGCATAAAGCATTAGCTTGACAGCAGCCTGCACTGCATGCACACCAGACAGAATAGCCCTATTAAACATTCGTTTGATTTCAGGTCTTGTCGAAGAGGAAGCAGCTAATGATATTTCTTGCTTCATTAGGTCATGGAGGAGTCGGAGGTCTGTTCCCTGCCTGGGGGACTTGCCAGTGTGAGGAAGCAATTTGAGATCCAGGAAACTGCAACTTCGCACAATGTAACCCAGTTCCACTTTCATCACAGAACCATGCAGGTACACATGTAGACCACATTTAGCACACTTTAAGCATGCTAAGAGCATGAAAGAATGTAATCGGCAACAGTTCTTCTGAACCTGAGCACCTTTAGCCTTTAGAAACTTTGTATGTTAAATATGTGCCGAATATGATCTTACATCTTATCCCATCAACACTGGAGCAGAGTGTGTAACTTAACTAACTGGTCATTTCTAACAGCTTTCAAGAAAACCTCCAGGGTGCATTTTATAGCAGTCACTTAAAGCTCCATTCAAAAGACAGAAACTTTGCAAAACACTGGGAATGATTTCTTCTTAGTTTTCAGAGTGAACAGTTTGACACATTCTTTGTCATCTTGTCTCCATCTGTGATAGTAATTTTAAACTCCAGCACAATCTGTTAGAGCATCTTCTCTACATGATACTCACTTGTGTTATTAAGCTTTGACTGGCTGAGTGGAGTAAGCTCACATTTGTATCTATGACAAGTGGGGCAATGTGTTCAAATGAGATCAAGAAGGTTATCAGTGTCTTTTGTGTATTGTGTGTGGTAAACACACACTTTCTCACTGTGTTTGATAACCGCTGTCATTTCTTCACAGGAAATGTCAAACTCTGAGGTGACTGTGTCAGGCAGCAGCAGGCAGGTCTTCCCAGGCAGTCAGCAGCTCAATGTCAACCAAGACACCATGGTAAATTGTTAGTCTCTGTGTACCTGCAGGGAGTGTGATAATGCTTTGCTAATGAGCTTTTACTCTGATTCTCTTGAGTAAAAACTGTAGATTTCAATCAATCAGATTTCCCAAATTGATGTTTGTGCAGTACTCGGAATATTTAGGCTAAGAGAGTAAAACGTAACATTCAATAGCAAAATGTGGTTTAAAATGTATTTTTCAATGTTTAGTATGTGTTTTCCATTTCTTATTTTAAATTCATAGATCACATACAGCAACAATAACTTGGAATCCAGCTACGAAAACCATCAAGATGAAACAGGTGAGTTGATTGTGAGAAATCTTTGTTTTCTGCCACAAACATTTTCGCTGCCTAGAAAATTTGAGAGCCTAACTTCGTACTTGTGTCTGTGCTAACTTTTAGAAGAGGAATTTCCAAGGTACTCTACAAAAGAACTAAGGGATCGCTTTGAGAGAACGATAGAGGAGGCTGCTCCACAGAAACAAATGAAGGTCAGTATCTCTTACTTCCTTATGTAAGGAAATGTTTTGAGAATATTAGGGATATTCAATCAAAAAAATATATGAAGTCATGTCCATTAACAGGATTAGTCCCTGAGGGGAAATTAAATGAAATGCCAGTTTTAAGGATTTCAATTTGAACTCATCAGTAATGTATTGACTTATGGATAAGAATACCGTACCATTAATCCTGAACATATAGGTGTTATGCTATGTTAAATTTTAATAATCTTATTTAACACTTTATCTTTTACAAAAAGAAGATTCTTCGTGTTCATATAACTATGTTCTGTGAAGGATTTTGAATTATTTACCCACACATATTATTTCTGTTCCTTAAAAAAAGATTGAGCGTGACATCAATCGATCTAAGTGGTCCTCAAAGGTGACACAAAACAACACGATGACTAGTGAGGTGTGTGAAGCATCTGCTACTGAGGCAACAGACAATGCATCGGCTGTAGTGATGGATTACGAGGACTTTCCGCCCCCACCAACTGAGGATTCTGACTATCTTCCACCCCCGCCTCCAGACTTACTAGGAATGCCATCGGAGAGTCCAAATATGCAAGTATGCCATTACTCACCTGAGCCGCCAGAAGCAGCAAACCCCTCCAAATACCCACTCAACAAAGAGGCTTTCTTCAAGCAGAGGAGTATGTATGAGCTTAAACGCCTCTACAAGCATATTCATCCTGAGGTCAGAAAGAATATTGAGAAGGAGTATTATACTGATTACGAGGAAACTGAGAACAACCACTTAGAGGGCCAAGAGTATATGTATGAGGACGAAGGTGGTAGTCCAGATGATATCAACGATGAAGAAAATGGGGAATGGGAAGAGATTCTTCCTGGGGAGGTGCAGGCCATGCGTTGGATGTTTGAAAATAAGCCACTGGATTCCATCAAAGATGAAACTCTGGATGAGGATGATGAAGACAACAACATAAGTCAACAGGAGATGATTTTTGGAAAAGATGTGAGACGTACAGCTTGGATGTTTGAGACCAAACCAATGGATGAGCTGGGTTCGCACAATATCAACTCAACAGAATATAAAAACAAATTCAACAAATTAGACAAAGGAGATGTTCGTGCTGCGGCCTGGTTGTTTGAAACTCAGACAATGGACACTCTAAATAAAATGCACAAGGAGGAGGATTTAACAAAAGAGGTCGTCTTCACAGAAGAAGATGGAAATGCTACCATCTACATGATCGACAATAAGTACATGGCAAGCCTTGGACACACGGAGACTATTGATGAGAGCCACCTGCTGAGTCTGAGGTCAGTATTAGAGGAAATTAACGATGAAGTGAAAACTGTTACAAGCACTTTTGACACTCAGTTTAAATGCATCATCATGGGGCAATCAAGCCAAATGCTGGAGGTCAAGTCTGTGCGTAAAATTGAAACTGAATTGGAAAACTCTATTGCCTCACGTTGGCTTTTCGATACCCAACCCCTGGACATGACAAACAGAGAACCCTCAGCTTTGAAACTTGTTTGCAGCCTTTCCATGGAGGATAGCAATAAAGGAGACTGGGGTAGGTGGTTGTTTGAGATAAAAACATTGAATTCTCTCAATGAGTGGGAAAGTTCAAAAATTGAGAACAAAGAGGTCATCCGAGCCGATGTGCGCAAACACTGCTTAGTGTTTGAAACCCAACCAATGGATTCTTTGAAGGATGACTCCAATGCTAGGCCCCAGTCTCTTGAAGATATTATAGGGGGCAATGTTAGATCTGCCAGGCATTTTTTTGAAAGCAGCCCTCAAGCAGTGAGAAAGACTGGGCCTGAGGTCGGAAAACTTCAAAAGGCAACAGTAAATGAAGAAATGAAAGGGGACGTGAGACACCAAAAATGGCGCTTTGAGAGCCAACCTCTAGAGCATATAAGAGAGGAGAAGAAAGAGGTTACTCGCACTGTGAACATTGAAAACGACCTCACACAGGAGGATGGGACAAGCTGCAGGGCAGATGTTCGCAAGAACTGCTGGGTATTTGAAACCCAGCCAATGGACACTTTAAAAGACGATTCAAATGCACATCCCCTGACAAAAGAAGAAGTTATTGCAGGTAATGTGAGATCAGCTAGACATTATTTCGAGACAAATCCATCTGAGGAGTATAAGGAGCTTGCAGAGGTGGGCAAACTGAAAAAAGCAGTAGCACTTCATGAGGAGAGGGGTGATGTTAGACATCAGAAATGGAGATTTGAAAGCCAACCCATTGAGCAGATAAGAGAGGAAAAGAAGGAAGTCATTAGAACGATTGACATGGAAGAAATCGATAAAGTGGATGTCTTGAACTACAAGCAAATGTTTGAAAGCACAGATTGTAACTGGAGAGATGAGTCTCAAAAGATTATAATCGAGGGTGTGACTTCAGGTTCTGTGAAAACGAATACAAATCTGTTTGAGTCAACTCAACTGTATGCCATGCAAGACAGCTCAGGGCACTTCCATGAGGTGAAAACAGTGCGGCGGGAAGAGGTTGTGAAAGGAGATGTAACAACGTGCAAGTGGATGTTTGAAACACGCCCAATTGACCAATTTGACGAAACCATTAATAAATTCCAAATTATCAAAGGTATATCGAAACAAGAAATAGAGTCTGGTGATGTTAAAACTGCTAAGTGGTTGTTTGAAACACAGCCCCTTGATGCTATTAAATATTTCAGCAATATTGAAGATGAAGAAGTTGTGGGGACAAGTTCAAATCAAGACATAATGAAGGGCGACGTGAAAACCTGCAAATGGCTATTTGAGACAAAACCAATGGACATCTTGTATGAAAGAGTGGAGTTAAAAGCTGAGCACGAATCTGACGAAGTACAAAAGGGAGATGTGAAAACTTGCACATGGCTTTTTGAGACACAAGCACTCGATACCATCCACGATGAGACAGAGACTGTTCTGAAAACAAGCAGTGTGAACCAGGAGGACATTAGAGGAAAAGATGTAAGAATGGCTTGTTTTCTCTTTGAGACAGAGAAACTGGAGAATCTCACTGGAGAGGAGACAAACTCTTTCAAACGTGTCACTGAGATAGACATTGCATCAGGAGACGTGTCAAAGATGAAGTACATTTTTGAGAATCAAACATCCGATATTCTGACTTCTACATCTGAAGAAGTTAGGCAAAAGCTCAAGCGAGTTCAAACTGAGGACATACAAAAAGGAAACGTAGTGAACTGCAAATGGCTCTTTGAAAACCAATCGATAGATACAATACATGATAGCCAAGAAGAATCGATGAGCGGACGTACCATAAATGATGTGCAAGGAGGGGATGTTGATAAGGGCCGTTTTATTTTTGAAACCTGCTCCTTGGATAAGATTCAGGAGGGGTCCTCTGAGACAAACTCAGAGCTGTCAAAAATGCAAAAGATTTTCAGAGACGTGGATGAGAGGGGTGATGTGAGAAATTACACAATGATGTTTGAAAATCAGCCCCTCTATGCCATTCAGGACAAAGAGGGCCTTTATCACGAGGTCACCACTGTCACCAGTGAGGAGGTGACAAGAGGTGATGTCGTTGGAACTCGATGGTTGTTTGAAACAAAGCCCCTGGATGCTATCAAGGACATGGATGAGGTTTATATAATTAAATCTGTCACGCAACAGGATGTGCAAAAAGGAGATGTCACCTCTGCCAAGTGGAGATTTGAGACACAGCCTCTTGATGGGATTGCTGAGGAAAAGAAGGCTTTGATAAAAACGGTGGATGATATTCAAGGAGGCAATGTTAGAATGAACAAAAATCGTTTTGAGTCTGATGCTCTGTCTCAAGAATCTGTAAGAACAGTTAATGTGAGTGAAATACAAAAAGGAGATGTTAGGACTGCTAAATGGAGGTTCGAAACCCAGTCGATTGACAAAATAAGAAGCATGAGCTCTGAAAATCTAATTGAAACCGTTAAAAAAGAGGATGTTTCAAAGGGAGACGTTAAGCATTCAGTTTGGCTCTTTGAGAAAAATCCTCTTGACCATATTAAAGAGGTAGATGAGCAGGAAGATCGTCCAACCATCACTCAAGAAGAGATATCTAATGCGGATGTAAAGACAACAACTTGGCTCTTTGAAACGACCCCATTGAACAACTTTAATGACACAAAGATGGAGAAGACTGAAATCCTTGGCAAGAGCATTAAGGGAACTCTTGAGGAACTTTACAGCCAGGAAATGGTCAAGTCAAAGGGAATTCTCATTGAAGCTGATGAAATTGGAGACGTTAGGATGGCCAAGTACCAGCTAATGAATAAGCAGTCTCCAGAGATTCAGCGAGAGGAAGTTATCAGGGGCGATCTGCAGACTATTATGATAAACCTACTAAGCAGACAGGAAAGAAAAGAGCAGCAAATTGTCATAGATTCAGAAGAGAAGGGTAACATCAGTTCAACAGTGCACCAACTATTCAACCAAGAGAGAGACAGCTGTGTTGAGAGGGAGGAAATATTACGAGGTGACATTCAGGAAGCTATTAACAACCTTTTCAATGAGGGTGGGTTGGCAAAACATGGACTACTCATCCAGGAGGATGAGAAAGGGGATGTGCAGATGACAATATATTCCCTTCTCAATAAGCAAGAAAACGCAAGTGTTGAGAAGGAGAGCATTGTAAGAGGGGATATAAAGAGTGCTCTTCAAAACTTGGCCAGTGCAGACAAGGCAGATCAGGCAGTGAAGATAAAGGTAGATGACACTGAAAGAGGGAATGTCAATTTTTACTCAACCTGCATTGAATCTGGAGCTCTAGATTATCTGAAACAGCTTCATTTAGGACCTGGTGAGACTCAATCAGAGACAGCAGAAAAAGAGACGATCCTTGGGGGCGACATCAAGAGTACAAAACTCATCCTTGGCCGCAATCAAACGCAAATTGAGCGTTCAATTGAGGATATTGTACCCGGAGATGTTCACAACACGGTGAAAGTTTTCATGTCAGAGCCAACTGTCTCATTGGAAAGACTCCAAAAGGAGGAGATAGTCAAAGGTGATCTAAGAGCTGCTTTGAATTCATTGTCTGTCTCAGCAAATCAGACAGTTGTTGTAGAGAAAGAGGAAGTGGTGAAAGGCAACATACCCAAAGCCCTGCGGTGCCTGGAGAGGGCTCAAAAGCGGTACAAGGAGTTGGAAAAGCCAGATATCATACCAGGCAATATCAAAGGGGCTCTGAGGTCTCTTGAGAAATCAGCAACATCCAGAGTAGAAGCTGCTGTTGATGATTTAGTTTCTGGGGATGTGAAGGCCACTCTTAAATCACTGGAGGAGGCAAAGCAAGCAGTGAAGGAAGTTGAAAAAGAAGAAATTGTGAGGGGTGATATTCGTATAGCAATGCAAAGTCTACACGATGCCTCCAGTGAGAGGAAGATGAGTCAACAAGAAGTAGACGTTCAGGGAGACGTCCGAGGAAAGATTCAGCTCTTGATGGAGACTCCATCTTCACCGAGGATGCAAAGGAGCCCAAGCGTTGAGGGTGATGTAAAGGGGGATGTAAAGATGTCAATAAAGTCATTATATGAGACTCAGGAACAAACCCAGCTGGGGAAGGAAGAGGTGATAAAGGGTGATGTAAAAGGCACTATTAAATCCTTGTTGGAAACAGCAAAGCGTGAAACTCCCAAAGTCAAACTTGGAGCATACAGAAGAGTCAGAGTCAAGCAGAGCCCTCCAGTTAAAATCCTAAAGGATGATGCGCAACGGAACATACAAAAGATAAAAACAGCCAATTTGGTTGAAACATCAAAAGAAAGCCAATCCATCTCAAATGAAACGGAAATAATTAGAACAAAGTCAAGTTCTGTGGAGCAGTCTGCTCAAAAATCCACAACGGTGGTGGAGCATAAAATGATTACCCAAAACCACGGCATCAAGACATTAAAGACAGAATTCCGTAATCTAAAGTCGAACCCAAAAGGAATGATTAAAGTCGATAAAACGAATGTAAAAACGGATGTTTTAATGCTAGGACCACACGCCCCAGAGCCTGATCTGCCTCTTCCACCTCCACCTCCACCAGTGGTAGACATTGACCTTCCCCCACCTCCTCCTCCTCCTCCTACCTCTGTTGTTTCTGACATTGACCACCTTCCTCCTCCACCACCTCCACTCACCAGTGAACAGGACTTCCTCCCACCTCCTCCATCTCAACAGGAACTGGAACATATGCCAGCACATGCAATTCATCCTTCACCAGCTAAAGCTAAAAAGATGACCGTGAAAAAAGTGAAAGCTCCCATTGTACATCCGGTCCCGAAGCTTGAGCCTAGAGTAGAATTAAGTGAAGCCAAACAAGTGGCGGTCAAAACAGAGAAAGTGGTAGAATTAAGCCAAAACCAAACAAAAACAACAATGCAAACATCAAAAACAGTGTCCCGTGATATCCCTCCTCCACCTGCATCTCCACAACCACTAAAGAAAGTCTACATCTCTCCTGTAAGATTCACCCCTCCACCCTCTCCTCCACCTTTCATGAGAGGGAATATGAGTAAATTTAACACAGCATTAATAAAAGCAGAAGAAAAGTACCGACTGCTAAAGGAGGAAAACACACCCCCAACCACTCCAACACCCACTTTCATCCATGACTCAGTGACAGCTGCTCTTGAAATGCTTTCCAACAAAGATACAGAACAGTTCAATAACAACAAATCACAAATCAAACCTCAGACAGCTGAAAATATGTCATTGAGTGTTCTCTCAGATTCCAAATCCAGTCATCTATCTAAGGATACTGTGGTCTCAAATACTACCCAAAGCAATTTCAGTGCCAGTCATGAAAAAATCCTCTCAGATTCAACAGTTATATCTTCTGCCAAACAGCAAGTTGTCTCTAATGAGACTTCTAAGGTTGTCTCCTTTCAGAAGACCTCGTCTGTCTCATCTGTTAGACAGCAGATGCATACAACCTCACAGAAAACCGCTTCTGTCTCCTCCACACAGTCTGCTCAGTCTATCATGGCTGACCAAGTCCACACCTCAATTACTGAAGTTGCAAAAACAGAAAACATGCTGGCTGAAAGAGAGATGGATCCTAAAAATCTGAAAACAAAGGGCTCTGACAAATATGAAGATCAAAATGAAGATACAAAACATGCTGACAAAGTCCCTATTAAAATAGCAAAATCACAGTCTGACAACAAGCAGACAAAAGAGGATTCAACACCAGAATTACCCAATAATCTTCCCATTCAGTCAGACAAAAAAGTAAAGGAGTCCAAATCACCACAGCGTGATAACAAGAAGAAAACCGATCATTCCCCTACCAAGAACAAAGAGACAGTTTCAGATCTACCAGTGCAAAAGGAAAAGGCAGCTTCCAATATGAATGGAAAAAATGGAAAACCCAACCAAAAAGGGAAAAAGAACAAGCAAGAAAAGCAAGTTGAGGCAAAAACATCCAATGAGTCAGAGAAAAAAAGCGTTTCACAAGAAGTCAAGGTGGAACTGAAAGAAGCTACTGAGGGGATTACAAAAGTTGCTCCTTCTCTTGCTGCTGCCTCCATGCCTGCTGTTAATGTTTGCATAACTGACACCCAAACAGAAAATCCAACTCCAGCAAAGAAGAAAAAGAAGTCCAAGAAGTCAAGACAGCAACATGTAGATGTTATAGAGGCCAAGACAGCATTATCTGAAAAAGTCGAACAAACTCAGGTGACAATTGCGGCCACCCAAACTCACAAAACTGTAAAAGAAGAGCATATTCAAGTTATTACAACAGAAAGTAAAGAGGATCAGAACTTACAGCAACCAAAAGCAGTTCAAAAGAATGGGAAGGGATCTCAAAAGAAGAAAGGGCAGGCAGTTATTCAGCAAAGTGTAGTGGAACCACAGGAAAAAAATAAGGATGTCCCAGTTTCTGTGACCAAGTCGAAACAACAGGAACCTGGAAAGTCAAAAGCAAAGACAACAGAGGAATCTCAGAGGCGAGACGACCAAGTGTTAATTTCTCAAATTACAGAAGTACAAAGCGTCTCTGAAAATAATTCTAAAACTGTGACAACTCGGTTTGATACAGATCCAGATTGGCTCATGAGACAGAGGGAAGATAGTGAGACAATGGAAAAGCATGAATGCGAGTCAGTGTCTGAGAAATCTGTTTCTGGCAGTGCCACACCAAGAATATCCAAGATCAGTATTGGTTCTGCCAAAATCGAAAACCAAACAAAGAAAAATACCTCCCAAGAGAAAAGGAAAGACGACGTGAGTCTGTTCAAGTCTGTCGACCTTCGGGCTCCTTCGCCGTTGCTGAGGATGCGTTCTCCCTCACCAACGTTTATCACCATTGAATCCACAAGGAGAACTGACTCGCCCCAGAGAGTAACTCCATCACCAACCCTGTTGCACAGGCCACCAACACCTCCCACCCCACCACCACGCAGGTGTGAGACCCCCACGATGCGTCTCTCTAGAATCACACCTTCTCCAACTTTTGACCGAGCAGAAAATTTGGCTCGACTTAAAGACACAACGGCAAAGCTCTCCCGTGGTGTAACCCCACCACCCATACTCCCCCAACAAATCTCAGAGAAGAAATCGGAGATCGTGGAATCGCCTGCATCATTCCACCGGCAAATCAAGATTGATTCCCAACTTTTGGAGGCTTCAGGGACATTGACTGCAACAGAGAAACCCATAAAGAGTTTTTCTGATGTGGCTCAGGAGGCTGATACAAATTTGGAACACTTTTCAGAAAATGAAGCTAATATTTCAGAAGGTTTCAATGCAAATGAAATGCAAAGTAAGTCTGAGTTCAACATGCCAATGTGTCAAAATGACCCAGATCTTGGTGAAGATTCTGATAATTCAGAGCCATCAACTGCATCTTTCAAAGAAAAGAAAGAGTTTTTTGAAGAGGCTCAAAAGGCTGAAATTAATAAGACCTATATGCGAAAGGAGCCCATTGCTATCCCTGAACGATTGGGCTCAGACATAGAGGACAGTGAGGAGGAAAATAAAAATGAAGAAAAGGAAGAGCTTCCCAGGACAGACTTGTCTAGTCTTGTTAACAAATTTAAATCACCTGAAGAAAAATCACATATCAGAAAAGAGCTTATCCCACTAACAGAGCAGCTTCACAATTACACCGAAAGCACAGAAGAGCAAATAGACATTCTGGAACAGGAAATGCCAAATTTTGACATCCATGCTATTAAAAATGTTTTTGAACTGGTTGAGCAAAGTTCCTCAATCGGAGATGAGAAAAAGCATCAGGAGGAGCCTGTGTCAAGCCTGGGTAAAACAAAAGCAGACACTTCAAAGCGGGAAAGTCCTCAAGAGACAAAGAGAGGCTCACGGCACAGCACCCCCCTCCCTCCGTTGAAAAATGAGCTGGAAAGTGTGCCAGCTGAACCAGCAGCCTTCTCTGAAACCAAATCAATCACAGAACATTTCTCAAATCTTGACAAGTTTGGTAACAAGGTCACTGGAACAAAGACCGCTGTCACTGAGCACTCTGAGAGTGTGTCAACTGAACACACTCCTTTTTCCTACGCTGATGCAGTAAAAAGAAAAGCAGCCGCAGTGAAGCGAACAGAGACTTACGATGAGGACGCTACTGAGAAGTTGCTGAGAAATTTCCACGAAACGTGGACAGAGAGTGAGACTGTTTTCAAGAGTCTTGGCTACACTGTTTCTGAGGAGACAACATCGCAGGTTGTGTCGCAGCAGACAAAGATTGTCTCATCGGGTAAAGACCTATGCAGCATGAAGCAACAGAAGCCAATGGCATGGACTTTGGATGGCTATGTTGACCTTTTGTTTTTAAATGCAGCATTTTAAGATTACTACATTGTGAATTGTGTGGGCTTAAACAAAAAGTGTTGGTGAAAACCAACAAAAACAGAGAGCTGTGCTAGCACTTCTGTGAACCTTAGGTCTAGCAGTGATAAGAGCTAAACTCAACATCAGCATGCGAACATGCTCATGCTGAATTGTAGCAGGGAGGCTTACATGCTAGCATTTTGCAAATAGTGTACGGCTAAAGATGGTGGGATGCCAATAGATTTACATGTGTTTGGTCATAAACCATCTTTTGGGACAAAGGAAAAGTTAGACATGATAATTCAAATGACATAGGTATTCTTCATTTGAAGACCAGTCTCTACCAAATTTCATGAAAATAAATGCAATGATAGTTCAGATGTATTTATCAGAAACAAAAGTGTTGGACCCACCATGTGACTTATTTTCCCATCCATAGAGCCTATGGCTAATAAAAAGCATAGATGAATATCTAATGCCAACATCAAACCTTGAACAGACAATGGGTAGAGTCTAAGTATCATGGCGTTAGATTAAAAGAAATATCTTAGTTGAACTTGGGTTGAATTACTTTGTTAAACTTTTGTGCATTGTTTGTAGCAGTCAAAAATGGATTTGTTTTTAATTCAAATTGTTCTAATTTGATGAATCGAATGTTGGAAGGGTGTGCATTAGCAGTCCAGAATAAAGAAAGCATATATTGCACGTTGAACTGACCAAGATAATAGCTTATTTGTAGATGAGATGAGGTAGAACAGATGCATGGATACATGTGCATGGATGTATGTAGATAGGACAAAATGAAAACCAGGGAGTAAAAATGATCTGAATCCTCCCCTCCCATGAAATGTTTCACTAGACCAATTAAATACGCATGATACAGTTTTACATAAAACCATAATCTTTTGTACCGCTTGTACTAATAAGGTTGTTGTTGCATTGTGAGGCTTCTCAAGGGAAATGCTCTTCAAATAGAAAATTTGAAATAAAAATCTAACGACTTGCATTTTATCTCTATCCAACAGGTTCGAGTTCCGAAGTCAGAGCTATGCACAGCTTGCTGGAGGAGAGCTTATCCGATGGATGCTGTGATAGTGGACAAAAAGAAATACCATAAATCCTGTTTCTACTGTGAGCACTGCAGAAATAAATTAAGGTAAATATGGCCATTTAACATTACAATATAAAGTGATACATGCCTTTGTATTTAATAACCATATGAATAATTGTTAAGAATATATACAGTAGGTTAGTGTTTCATGATTTTAAAGTGGTGCATCACTGAAACAATATTCATTTCTCTTGTAGCCTTGGAAATTACATCTCTCTCCATGGACATTTCTACTGTCTACCCCATTACAAACAACTCCTTAAGTCCCATGGAAACTACGATAATGGACTTGGGCAGAAACCTCCCACAGGAAGTGTTGGTCCTATCCCCTCAGATGAGAAACTTGAATGGAGATATTCCATGAGCAGCCTAAATTCAATAGACAAAACACACATTAGTGAAAACGAAGTGACAAAAACGTGCGATGAAAGCAAACCACTCTTCAACAGAATATCAGTAGTTTGGCCCCCGCAGGCTGATCTCCCAAAGAAAGCTTTTAAGATAGAGGAAGACATTCAGCTAACCAAACCACAGTGGCCCCCTCCTGACAACTCCCCGAAGTCAGTCAAACACCAACACAGAAAGGCTGTTCCCAAAAGTGTCCTTTGAAATAAAGACCCCCAACCACAGTTTAGTCAAATAAATCCAGAGAAGAAGCACAAAAGAAAGGATGGTACGATAAGAAAGAACAGTCCAGCCTGTACTGTTAAGAAAGTGATTGGTTAAAGGTCATGCAGTTAAGTGATTTAAAAAGGAGCGTGTAAAGTTAGGATATGAAAGGAAACTGTGTATATATTTTTAGATGGTGTGCAAGTGATGAAGCAGGTTGTAACTTTGATAGTAAGTGGAATAGAGATAGATATGGAAAAGGTTTGGAAAGTGGACATGGACATGAAGAAGTATGCCTTGAACTGTCAGGTTTTTCTCACGTGTATCTGTTTGATTTAATTTCCTTATTTTTTAACCAGATGTTGAGCAGTCGCAATGACATGTTTTTTTTAAAGAACTTATTAGTAAAACACATTTTGGCAAGAAAGAGCATCTTTAAAACTCTAAGAACTATATTAAGTTAAATAGTAACTGAAAATAAATCTTTTTTTTTTATCAACATTTTTGTTTTGAGTTAGGTTGTAGATGTAGTGACTTTTAAATTAGCTGAATAGCTTTACCTCACATCCACACTGCTTATAGTAATATACCGTAGCGGTCCTTTAAAATAAAGTCCAGCCCGATGTCTTTTCAATCCCCTTTGTTTTATTCAGTTCACTCCATTTTTTTATGCTGGTCCATAGAATATATTTCAGTCTATAGACTTTGCTGTTGTACTATTTTGCCAGGGCTTTTACCATTTAACATATCAACATTTTTGCATTTTCCTTTTTTTAAGCACCTGCTGTGCAGACAACTTAAAGCATCTGGAATCATATTATTTATAATATTGAAAGTATATAATATAAACTAGTGAATTGGTTATAATCATGTTTGTTTTGGACATTTGTATCCTATTTTGAACAACAAATATTTTTGAATGAATCATTTTATTTTATAGATAAGACAGCTATACCTTGCTTTGTACAAGAAAATTCCTGATTATGTCACACTGTCAGGCTGGTTCATTTACATCATTGCTGATCTAAGGGCAATAAAATATTGAATTTAACTGTGTTGTGTGTCTTTTTCAAAGTCTTACTCCATCTCCAACGTTCATCCAGTTCAAATGCAACAGGAAGTGGGCCTACTCTCTTGTGTGTTTGTCTGGTTGAAGCAGCCTAAAGGAAACAAGAGCAGGTCAGTGGAATGTTTTACAACCTGTTTTAATCTTCTTTAGAAGTTATCCCGCCCCTTAATGGGATTTTGAAGCTCAGTACCTGCCTAGTAGACTGGAAAACAAATTCCACAACAGGAAAAATTAGAATTAGAGTACTGAAACGAGGGTACATGTGGAAGAGCTTGAACACAGGCCGAGTGACACAGCAGCAGAATATACAGCACATGTCTCAGATGAATTTTACAGCCAGTCCAAAATAAGCTTATGACCAAATGTGGTTACTCATCCTCTAGCTGCTCCTCGATGTGGACGTGCACACGCTTAGCATACCTTTTGCTGACTCTCACCACCCATAAAACTTCAAAACCCTTTATATATATATATAGCTAGGTCTATATTGCAATTTTGTAGGAAAAGCGAGTATCTTAATCTGTAGATTTCTATTAATAGTACTCTAAATCGGGGTTGAACAAGCTTATATCTAAATTTAGGACGCATTAACAGGTTATTGTTGGTTGTAAGTTATATTGTAGCTAAATACAGACAATAATGTTTAGTTATAACTGATTAAATCTTTAACATCTGAGTATTTTTTTTAACTTAATTTTATTTTTTAATTTCCACAGTTTTATATTTTATTCTTTCTTTAGTTAAGGCATTTTTTCTTTACCAAAATTTAGTTTATGCTGTGTATCTGTTAGCTATTATAGTAGAGACATGGCTACAAGCTAACACATTAGCTTAGCCTACACTATTGAGGACAAACGATGATATATTTGAAATAAGGGAACACATTAGTAATTGCTTGGCTCTGTTAACCCTTCAATGTGTGACTGTTTTCCCAGCTGACTGTGTAGTCTGTCTGGTGTGCATGAGTTGCCTTGGAATTCTCCTACAGCGTCAATCTACCTTGCTACTCCTGTATGCACGCGCTCCTCACTTTCTCCCCCTGAGCGGATTGGTAAGGAATCTACCGGATTACACTCTGATTGGTCGGTACGGTCTCGTCAGGCGGTACGTCAGCCTGGTTGCACTACCATCATGTTTCCCCCTCCTAGTCGAAAAACAGTGCTTTAGGATGCTGGAGCAAAGCAGCAGCGTATCATCAGGACCACAAGTCTGAGTGGGATGGAGACACAGAGAGGTAAGCACATCAAGGACGTTTGTTTCTCGGGCATGGCTCGTGCATGCAGGTGGAGCTTGTGGATTGCGGTCAAATGTAATGGATCTACTTTTTCCTATTCAATGTTGGTCGATTTACTTAACCGCAGGAAATATTTGTTTCCTTCTTCATTTCCGTGCGCTCATCTGCTGGGTTTAGACTGTGCCGGGCATTATGAGGCTTTGATCTCTGGTTTCGTCTCCTGCAGTTTTACCCGCCTGGGTCTACAGTGATGCAGCTACTTTGGCTCAATCCCCGCTGAGCACTCTCACTGATCCCCGTCCTATTTCACAGGGGCTGTCCCTTCTTCTCTTAGAAATGCGTAGGATGTCCAGGGCGATGGGACGTGCAGGTGCACAAGTTACACAGTGGCCCAGCAAACTTTGAGCAGACATATTTGTCTTTATTTAAAAAAACAATTGTTCCCTTGTCATTGTCTTGTAGGATGCTAGATCCCCTCAGAAAATGCTCTACTTTTAAAGGTTTACTTTACTGTCATAATTAGTTTAGTATAACACATTAGTCCTCGAAAATCATTCAGACACAAATAACTGAAATGTCATTAAATGACCATTTACATTGTAATTTGATGAAATTATGATTATTACTTGTTGATCAATAATAAATGATGCTGCTGAGTAAGTCTGACTGGACTGCAACCTTAGCCAACCAAAAAAAGCAGTAGTAATGAAGTTTTGATCCATACAAGCTGTTCAGTATGTTTTCATCTGTTTTATTTCTTAATCTAAATACCCAGTGTGGTATTAACTACACTAAACCCTGTTGGTATTGTTAAAACCCGTTCTTAGAGAAATGCAAATGTATAGTTTAAACAGTTATAGTTTTTTCTAGGTAGTAGTTATTCATGCAATGTTTTCCTTCGAACCTGCCTTTTAGATACTTTATACCACATATTATCCATATGACCCCGGCATTTCTATTTTACCTCTTACCTTTGCAGCAAATGCTTTTTGAGATAAAACAAATATTCAGAAGAGCTTTTAAAGTTCAAAGTCAAGAGAAGGAAGGCTCTCTCGAGGAGCTGTGGCTATTCTCGCTGCCATTACTGGGACATTTCAGATCATTATCTGGATCAAACACTAATCCTCTTTCTCGTTCAGCCACATGATGGTTTCCATGTCCATCTGGTACAGCGAGCGGGGTTTCCTGCCAACCTCCCGGTGTGTTTAGAAGCAACCTTTTTGTTTGTGTTGTTTGCTGCGGAGCCTGTACTCAAACAATGAGGACATATCTGTGTGTGTGTGTGTGTGTGCCCTGCTTGCTGTGACCGCTCGCACTAATCACACTCCTGCAAGGTGTAATTAGTGTGTGGTGTCTAAAGCCTTAATCTCCAGTTCAAGTGGACTGTATCTTTGCTTAGTCAGTGTTGCCTCCCTTGTTACAGCTTAGATGTGGCGTTCATTTAGATGTTGTCTGTGTATTTTGTATTCAGGATTGATTTTAAATATATGACTCTAGCGTGAGGTATGTATCAATAACTATTGGTCTCTATTTGTTTGGAATTCATAAAATTCAGCAGAGTCTATGAAGATAGAAAAGATGACACATTTTTAATTTATAGACATTAAGAAAATGTTTGAATCATGCATGGTTTGAATATGTGAAATATCCTAAGTCATGTGTCCTGTTGACAGCAGCAGGGTTTGCTTGCAAATTTGAAACCATATTTTATTCTTTGCACAAGGATACACAATGCATCCTGTCTGTATTGGCATGTCATTTTCATCAAGTGAAGACAATAGCAATTTACTGGTACAGATCAGCCAGGACACAGCCAGGATAATAATAGGCCACATGTGCGCAGCTTCCTTTCTTGCTGTATTTCTTCCAGCCTTTTCACTTTCCTAAAAACACAGCTTGACACATTATTTACCAAGAAAAGTGCAACAACTCCTGACCTATTTGAAAATGGCAAAAGTCCAGTACGAATGGCAATGACTTATCCTCCTCTCTCCTCCCTCACTCACACACTTGGCATATTTTCCTGGCAGCTTTTAAAAAAATAATAATCAGAGCAGCAAACTTTAAGAAACAAGTTCAGTTTTATATAAGAACAGTGGTTCCCAAAGTGAGGGTAGGGACCCCCTGGGGGGGTATGAGTTTCCAAGAGGGGGGGTCGCAAGGTGCCTTCCAAAAAAACTAAAAATACTTAAAATATAAAGTTTGCAAATGACAACAAAGTAGGTGTCTACTGTTCTTTACATATTAAGATACACACAGATGAGTGTCTTTTTTTATGTTTTGTGTCCATTCAGTGCTGCAGTCTATACATGGAAATCACTTATATTCTATTCACTTGTATTCTACCTTTTAGCGTTTCTTACTAAATTACTATTTCAAATAAGTCTGTGGTTTTCAGGCTGTTGTATTCTTTTGTTACAGGTGTTTGGATAGGCCTATGTATGTATGTGTGGCTGTGTGCTTTACCTTATATGTCTTAATCACCTCCAGGGACAGTGGAGGTCCCCAGTCTCTTGGACCCTTGTTTTGGGGGTCTCGAGGTGAAAAGTTAGGGAACCTCTGTATTAGAATACATAACACTGAATACTGGTTTTCCTCTTTTAAACCAAAGTGAAGCAGGTTTTAAGCACTTACATTTGAAGGTTGTAAACAGCACATAGAGGAGGCTAGCCAAAGGCCTCATCAGGCAAACATGAGCTGTTTTACTCCATCATTCACATATGAGAGTGTTGTGCATTGTTTACAAGCTGGTTTGATGAGTGCACTTCCTGCTTGCTGCTGTGTTTGTCAAGAACTGAACATTTTCATGTTGAACTTTGTACATAAGTTAAGCATTTATTTTCAAAATGAGTTTTAAAGTTGCAGGCCTTTATCTGCTGGTATACGGTACTACAGTAAGTAGCCTTGGGCTAGTGCGTAGCTATTTGACCAGCCACGAGCCTGACGACCACAAAAAATGTTGTTGTTTTTTTTTACATTGGGGGGTCATTTTTGCAAACAATAATGTGAATGTGTGTATTTGATGATGCTTATTATACTTATTATACTATAGTTTGTGCAATACTTTCAGTCTCAAATGTTCAGCCCTCTGTTACGTGACAGCTCGTTGACAGTGTATGAAGGTGTTAACGTTGTTATGAGTGCTGAAAAGACTCAGAGTCTTTGCACTTTGTAACAAACTTGCCTTTATAGTGTTTCATTCCCCTCTCCAGTTGTATACTGATGTATTGTCAGGTTCATATCATCATTTCCCAGGTTGTAATGGTCTTCTATCCCAGAATCCTCTGCCCTATTGCTCACTGAGTGGCACTGCAGTAAATGACTCAGGAGTTAATAGCAGCTTTTTTCCCATCAGGATGCTGTAAATCATATATGGAATATACTTTGAGAATATGTTCCATTGGTAGCAGTGCTGCTGTTGTGATTGTGTTGACTGATACTCAGATGTAGACTGCCTGTGTTTTCGTAACCTGCTGGGTTTTCAAAGAAGTAGCTCAGAAACTCTTTAGAGGCTGCAGCTACACTTACTATCATTTTTCTTCTTGGCTAATGTGTAGAGAATTTCTCTCTGACTCTGCAGTCTTTTTGTCTATTAAATGTCAAAAATAATGTAAAACAGCTTTCGCTATTGATTTGAAAAAGCCTGTAGGCTATCAATATTTAGGAAAAACCATATTGCTAGTTGTTTTTATTTCTTTAAGAATAACAAAAAAAACACTTAAATATTCAGTTTGCAACCAGATAAGAACACAAAACAGCAAATAATCACAGTTGTGAAGTGGAGATGTAATGATTTCCTGAAAAAGGACTTATGATAGATAACAGAAATGGATGATTGAATTCCAGTCAAAGATTGATTAAAGGCTTACGCTGCGACTTTCAGAGTAGATCTTCAGACTTAATCAAAATGCTCTCTTCAGACACACCTCCTTCATCCCTCAGCTCCGGCCTCCCCTCCTGTCCCCGCACATCCTGCCCTGTTTCACATTCAGGTTTCTGTGAGGCAATGAGAGCACTATTCGACTGCTAGTAAACATCAGAAAACAAGATTCTGCGATCAATTTCAAGTAACGATATGCATCTCTAGGTTGATTCGGTTGTTATCTGTTTGTCTTTTGGAGAGTCTGTAGGTTCTCCTAGAACAAAGTATTATTGGAAGAACGTTGAGGGCCGATGGGTGAGGCTGGCTGAGGCTGGCTGAAGGAGGCAGTGTGGGGGATAGAAAGGCAAGAAAAGAAAATACGAACAGGATCAAGGGAGAAGAGGAAGGGAGAATGAAGGGAATAAATGGAGGTTGAATGTTCAAGATTAAACAAAAGGAAGTACAAGAATAAGAGGTTGAGGTGTAGTCCTGCTTCTGAAAACATAAGTTTGAGTTACACAGTAAAAGACAAACAGACATTTTTGTGCAGTATCGGATCCTGTGTAGATGAAGAGTGTAAAAGTTGTTTTCTACAAGCTCTAATATTGTGGAACATCTTCAGAGCATTCCCTCCTGGAAAAATAACCAAACTGGTTTAGAAGGAATGATTAGACTGCTATCGCCTCAAATTATCAGTTTGTATTAAACTGAAGTATTTGACTGTGTTCTGAGGCTATCACAGCATCTCACTTCATTTCCACACAGCCAAACACGTATGCTTCTCTTTGTTATGAATATGAAATTACATATAATATACATGTTGCCTGTTATTTACCCCAGGGATACAAATGTTATACATCTTTTCTTTGCAATTATTTACAAAAACTGAAATGCATTGAGAAAAGAAACAATTGGTCAATAACTTTTAAAATTAAAGGTTTGTAAGCTCGGCCTTTTCACATCAAATTTAACATTTACCTGCTTTTTAGTGTGTGTGTGTGTGTGTGTGTGTGTGTGTGTGTGTGTGTGTGTGTGTGTGTGTGTGTGTGTGTGTGTGTGTGTGTGTGTGTGTGTGTGTGTGTGTGTGTGTGTGTGTGTGTGTGTGTGTGTGTGTGTGTGTGTGTGTTTGTGAATGGAAATATGTTCTCAGCTTTAATGATTGTGATCCTCCTACATGCATGCAGTAATTACTTTTTGTATTAAATCTTGTAACGACACTCCCGAGCTCTCTCAGCTGTAGTTTTTCTTATTATTATGCATGAGATTTCGTTTAACTTATAGGAGTAGGTTTATATATTCTAAAACAAATAAGGGAGATACAAAAATCAACTAAACTTTGATATGCAGTTCTGTGCATATTTTGGTTCATTATAAAATGGTTCATTATACAAGTGGAGGTGTTACATTTTCCTCTGATGCCCCCTCAAGTGAATACCAACTGTAGTTGTGATGCTGTTTAAAATGAGCTTTGTGGAAATGTGTTCATTTGTAATTTTGCACAGTCATCTTTCTGCATATGGTTCTTATTTGTAATCATGTTAGACGTACTGCAGTTATTGACAGATTCATTATAGAGTTGACGTGAATCAACATCATCTTCCCACAGAATGTTGGGCAGTGTTATTTTATCCCATCTGTTTCCTGGAAAGAAATCGTGAAACTGAAGAAATGTATTTTACTGAGGCACTGAGGAACACTTCCAGCCTGTAACAGGCTGCTAGCTACCTTATCAGAGGAATGACTCTGAACTGGGCTCCTGTTGAAGTTTGACTTGATTTCCCCAGTGACCAGCAGACCAAACCATTTCTTATTTCTGAGACAAAAAGGGCCCTGGAAAGGTTCTGAAGGAGTGATGATGACCCTGGTTATACTGGTGGTGTGGACATGAGCTAGCATCATACATTTAAACGAAAGCATAGCAAGCATGATTTGTTCTACATTGATCATATTTATGACATTGATGTAGCCAGTGTGATGTTGCCTATTTGTTTTTGGATTACTGTTTTGAAGAATCAATTTCAATCGGCAGCAGCCGCCAATGCTGGAAAGGTTGTCTCACCCTAACTTTCAGTCAACCTAACGACAGGCTTAGAGCCGAAGCTGAGGCGGGTTTTAAGCCTCCTGATGAACCGTTACATTGCACCCACCTGTCAATCAAGTCAGCTACTTGCCTAACTATGAATAACAAGTATCGTTCATAAACTCAAAACGGAGCCGTTTAACAAAAATTCAGCCCCCGTACAGTGTGTGCCCATGATAACAATAACTAATCAGAACTATTTAGTTTTTTTAACCAGGCTGTAAACATGTTTATTTATGCTGTAAAAACTAGCTGTGGTGTGTATGTGACTTCCGGGGCTCCTGGAGCTAGCCTCAAACAGACACTCGACGAACTGCAGGATTTTGCACTTCTGCATTGCCTACATTTTTCAAGACTGGAGGTTGCCACTTGGGTGACATCTTGTAGACAGTCAAGAAGACCTATCAATATACATCCCAAAGAAAATTAAAAAGTGGCAACTGTTGTGTGCTGCACAGTCATTGTGACATGTAGATTAAATGAAATGTATTTTTGAAAGGGACTACTAACGCACATGCACTTTCTAAGGCCGAGACAGTGGGATCTGCTGCCTAAAGGCCTAAAAAAAATCAAAGGTCATAAATCTAGCCTTAGATTTAGATTTAACATGGGGAACTTGATGAAGTAGTCAGAAATAACCGGCAGGAGGTATCAACAGGATCTAGAAAGGAAGATGGCAGAATCCCATGGGACAAAAGGTGAAAAGGAGAGGAAGAGTGAAACCAAGTCACTGAAACCACAAAATGCCAGTGCTCTCTCCGCAGTCTCTCCAGTTGAGGAGGTCAATTGGGTTTTGCCGAGCATGGCAAACGTTAGCATTGCTAACAACACCAGCCTTCAGTCCTCCTTTACAGGTTAACGTGCTGATGCCTGTGCTAAGTGTAGTTACACATCGCTTCGGTCGATATGCCAGTTTAACCTGACAGAGCCTACATATGACTTTATCTCCATTTTATAGATGAAAATACTGTCAAACTGCGCCACACTACGGGATGCCATACCTCCACTGTCTTTCAGGTCGTAGTGCAGGCTGGATGACAGCAGCTACTCATTGGAGCTACATGCGAGATTCAGGAGCTCCTCGGAGGGTCACAGTTTCCGAGTTGGAAAGTCATTAATCCGACTTCAGAGTGTTCACGTGTTTTCAGTTTGAAAAGTCTGAATGTTGTAACAACAACAACAAACAGCGTGGATGCTAAAAAGACGGTGTCTAATGTCTGTTGCAAGTTATATTTGAGCAAAACTTTGATGTGAAATACGTCAATAAGCCTATTAAAAAGTATCTTAACATTAACAAAACATATTTTGCCCCCCATGTTGATGACGAATATTTCGGCAAGTCGGGCACCTAATTCTTTCCCCAATTTCTGACTTGTTGTTCCGACTTTAGCAGGCGTTTCTGTAATTTTTCCAACTCGGAAATTCGTTTTCATGAAGTTTATTTGAAAAATGTGATTGCCTTCAGCAACAGCCTCTCTGTCAATGAAAGAAATAGTTAAACATTTGCCAATAGTTGGCACCTTCAGGAGGAGGGGGGGGTCTGGAGGTCTCACCCAGAACATCTTTAGCACCAACGTTTCCTTTCCCTGGATTGTGATTAATTTCTATGCAAAATGAAACTGTTTCCTGAACCACTTTAAAATTATGATTCACTATTGTGTCCTATTTTGTGTCTTCAAATCTGTTTTAGTGTTCATGTATTCAAGTTTGAAACTTTTATTTTTATTTATTATTTATTATTTTTTATTTGATTTTCAATATTCAGTAAAACATTTTTTTTGTATTAAGGATACTTGTTGGATGTGGAGAGGGCTGGTCACTCCATTTTCTGCCCCTGCTGGCGATGTTTGTATTTACGGAATCGTTCTGGAGTCATCCACTTCTTAAACCTCCTCCAACTAGAGATATCCTCCTGCTCAGGTTTTGTTTGGGTCATCTCGGGGACCTCCTCTGATGTTTCTTGAATCACCACCGTATCCTCGACTAACTCGGGTTTTTCATGGGCTAGAGTGTCGGCCTCGTCCATTGCATTGATGTTCTCTTCTAGGGGGAAGGGCCCTACAATAGGCTCAAGTGAACAGAGCTGTATTTGCTTATCTAGCCCCTCGACCTCCTTCTGTAGCACTCGAATCATCACCGTATCCTCGACTGACTCTGGTTTTTCATGAGCTAGAATGTCGGCCTTGTCCATTGCATTGATGTTCTCTTCTAGGTGGGAAGGCCCTGCAATAGGCTCAAGTGAACAGAGCTGTATTTGCTTATCTAGCCCCTCGACCTCCTTCTGTAGCACTCGAATCATCACCGTATCCTCCACTGACTCTGGTTTTTCATGAGCTAGAATGTCGGCCTTGTCCATTGCATTGATGTTCTCTTCTAGGGTGGAGGGCCCTGCAATAGGCTCAAGTGAACAGAGCTGTATTTGCTTATCTAGCTCCTCAACCTCCTTCTGTAGCACTCGAATCATCACCGTATCCTCCACTGACTCTGGTTTTTCATGGGCTAGAGTGTCGGCCTCGTCCATTGCATTGATGTTCTCTTCTAGGGGGGAGGGCCCTGCAATAGGCTCAATTGAACAGAGCTGTATTGGATTTTCTGGCTGGTCAGCCTCCTTCTGTAGCACCTGATATGCCTCCTCATGAGCAGTCAGATTGAAGGCAACCTCGTCCTCGGCAGTCACCTTGTCTTTGTACTGGCCCTCTTTCTGGACCGTCACTTCCTGCTCAGCCTCCTCTTTTTCGACAGCAACGCTCTTCACCGGCTCCAGGTCTCTGCTGGTTATCTCACGGAGCTGTTTCCGGACTTGCTGCAGCTCTTTCTTCAGAGTTGTATTCTCCAGCTTATTAGCATTATGCTCGATATATTGAGCTTCAACACGTATTTGGAGCTCTTCGATGCTAATGTCAACCGTTGGCTCACACTGATGGAGCTGTATTTCTTCCTGGAGCTCATCAACCTGTTTCTGCAGCTCCTCACAAGTCTCCTTCTTAAGGCCCAGTTTAGCGGCCATCTTGAGACTGTAGCTTGTCTTTTCCTTCAACCTTGTCTTTAAATTCTCAAGCTGCTCCAAGGTCACCATGTATTTGATTTCTGCCTCTTCCACTTGTACATTAATTTGCCGTTCAAGGGCCTCTTTTTCAGTGCTCAGTGTCTGAATCATTAGATCCTTGGAGGTTTCCATGCCTTGATATTTGACTTTCTCCAATTCTTTCCTGAGCATCTCAGCCCCAAACTTTTCAGCCTGGAGCTGGCTTTTATGAGCTGCAATTACAGCTAGAAGTTCCTTTTTGGACTTATTTTCATAACTTGTAAAGTCCTGCGGAGTATTGTTATAAGAGTTTAGATTCTTTACCTCTTCTTTTAGCTTCTGGTTCTCTTTTTCAGCCTGGAGTCTCTTGCTCTTCTCCTCTTGAAGTCTTTCCTCAGCCTTTTCAAGCTTGCTCCTGTCAATGTTAATTTTGTGCTCAGCATACCATTTAAACTCCCGCTCCTGCTGCAACTGTAATTTCAGTTTTTGTATGTGACCCTGGAGATTTTGTTCCACAAACCATCGTGGTGGGTGGATGGGAGGCCATTGAGGAGATGGGGGATGCCACCGACCAGTGGAGGTTTGCCCCTGATTACTTTGGGCCTCCCTCCTATGAATGGGGGCCAGGTATGGGAGCTCCAAGGGCAGCTCAACCTCAGCCCAGCAGTGGGTCTCTGGTTCCGTGTTGTTTCTCATTCCTGGTGCCTGCCCTCGTCTATTTGGGGCCTGCCTTCCGTTATTTGAAGGCCGGTAGGGGAGCTCCAAGGAGGATGTCCCCGCTTGCAGGTCCAACTCAGCCCAGCTCTGGGATCCTGATGCAGCATTATTTTCCATTGCTTTTGTAAAATGGATCAGGTTGTAGACTGTAAACTCTGCAAAGTACTTGTTTAAGTGTCTCCTAAATTGTCGAACAGTGCTCTCTCTCAGATTGACTATGTGAACTGATGATGTGTTTCTGGATCATAAGCTTGGTGACTCATCAATTTATACGTGAATCAACATTTGAAATGGCTTTGATGTCTGTGGCTTTGATGTAAAGCCAGAATTCTGGAATGCCTTGATTTCTGTTTTTTTTTCTAGAACAATTAGTCATTCCCTATTTTTCAAACGTAAACAAAACAGTAAACAAAATGGCCTCCAAAAAATCCACAGTAACAAACCAAATTAAAGTGGAAGAAAGTAATGAACATTGCTATAGGAAAAAAACATAGACTGTAAATATTACTGGCAGACCCTGTTTGACGTATCCTGTCTGTTACAGAGGCAGAAAATGAGTCTAATCGACGGCCGCATCCATATTGGAATTGTTGTCTCAACCTAACTTTGGATCAAAGCGGGATCAACCTAACAACAGCGTTAAGGTGGGACTAAACTCCGCCGATGTAGCTGACCAGCTCGACGCTAGCTAGCAGTCCACTTTACAGCAAAGCTAACGGCTGCTTAACATCACCCCCTACGGCTTTCCTGCTCCCACTCGTCCGGAGATAACTCTATAAACAGTAAGTTAATATTAAACTTTTCTACAACACAGTTAAAACGAATTATCTTCAACCCAAATATATCATTTAAGTCTTAAAACTACACTTTTTTTTTTTAAATATACAATTATGGTCATTAGTTATTTGTCACAGCAGTTGCTAGACCGGGTTAGCAGATCAATACATTAGCATCGTTTTAACATACAATTTAAGAACTAATATGAGGCTATTCTTTACATATAAATTCTCGTATTGTGTTACAAATCATTGCTTGGGTGTAATTACATATTTAAGGATAAGAAGTCCGTTTTAGAACGATAAAAGACGGAGCTTTGTTGTTGCTGTTAAAACTACTGTTAGACCATAGACTGTAAATAAATGTGAGACATCCAGAAGAAATCAATATTAAAATGCATACAGTTCATGGTTGTTACTGTTCTAACAAAAAGAGGAATGTCTGTGACTTATATTTACTGATGTCAACAGCGATGTGGGTGAACATGACACTTGAACAAGAAATATTTTATATTTATCATAAGATATTTATTTTCTATAGAACCCTGAAGTCATGGAGTCTGTGGTCATGGCCAGTGACGAAGTCCAAGGGTCAGCTGCACACACAAAAAACTGTAGGTATTAGAAATGTATTTCAAGTCTGGCATCTATTATCATGAGTTGTGGCTACCTTGTTCAATATTATCCCTGCAGATGTGGCTAATAGCAAAAAAAACACCCTGAGCTGTCACGTGTAATTAACTGTACATGTTGCCTTATCTGAGGCATTCATTGAACATTTTTGTATTTCTTCTATAGACAGTGTGAATTATTGGTGACAGCTATGTCCGTCGATGTGCCCAGAGAGCTGCAGAGACAGAAGAAGAAACCTAGGCCTCAACAACATCTGCATTTGTTGGTTCGGCTGGGGTGGACTTCGGTTGAAAGGCCTGCTTCCCTTCTTGAACAACTCGCTGCGAGGCAGGTCTCCCCCGGATGGCCTGAGTGATGTAACCCACTTGTTCCTGCATCGATGGCGGTCTCCATGTTGGAAGTGCTCTCACCATAACTTTCAGTCAACCTAACAACAGGCTGAAAACTGGAGCTGAGGCGGGTTTTAAGCCTCCTGACAAACCGTTCCATCGAGCTCCTTATTGTGAATGACGCTTATCCTTCATCAAATGTTTTGTTGTACCAAGCCGTAAACATGTTAATTTCTGGTGTAAAAACAGGCTTTTTTTGAATGTGGTTTTTCAGATTAAATAAATATTTAAATGAAAATTGTTTCTACTTATCAGTATACATTTTAGATTTCAAATGACAAGACTAAAATGTGCATTAATGCTCAACTCAATAGCTAAGGGAAGGAAGTTTTTACTTTTACACAACTTTTTACCAAATACTAAAGCAGTTCATTTCTGAAAATGGGATGGAACAGACTCATTGCAAAAATATGCCCTTAAGCCGGGCTCACACTGCAGGATAATTGGGCCGATTTGAGGTCCGATTCCTCCTTCCTGACAATCGCAGGGTCGCTCCCGACTCAAGGCTGCTCGGAACCGATTATCTGCCCAGATTATCTTGTAGTGTGAGTGGTACAAAGTCCCAATCTTAACGTCCCGATCTGCTCTGCGATCGTCAGGGAAGTCCCGATTTATTTCAAACATGTTTGATATTTAGAATGTAAAATCTTGACTATTACGCCATAAATGCCTCTGGTAGAAGTCGCGCATGACTACAATATAATCATAATATTATATAACCTCTACTGTAATTCTCTCTGCAAAACGCACAAAGCTACAGTCCTCGTAGCTTTCGGTTTCGGTTCACAGGACGGCACAGATTATCAGTGCAGCACTTTTCTGAAACATTGTATCCATATATCTACGTTTGTATCAACTTTCCTATATCCTACAACAACTTCCACTTCCTTCTCTTTCACCAGCAGGAGTCTTCAAATGAAACTTTATTAACAATTGTCAACGCTGCGTCCCGATTTCACTCATACAGTGTGAGCTCTCAGGACGAGCCCGACAATCGGGTCGTACAGTGTGAGCACATAAATCTTAAGGTCTGGTCGTGCGTCGTAAACGATTCAGTCGTACAGTGTGAGCTGACATGCCACCCCGACTTTTATACAATCGGGGAAAAATCGTACAGTATGAGCCAGGCTTTAAGAAGAAAATAATTTAACAATTCCAAATATACTTATGCTAACTCTTAAACCACTAGTGTTACATAATAATGTTTTCAGAGGGAGCAGGCAGTCAATCAATGTTAAGGATTTTCCACTTGGCGTCTGTTGCTGTTTGGCTCATTGAATTAGCATTTGTATGTTTCCAGTATGGTGCAGTGTCATTACTCTGTATTCTCCTGAAACAGAGCTGTTTTGTAATCCTTTGACATGTATTCTCTCTGGCTGACGGTCCGTCTCAGTGCGGCTGAGCAACTCCATAGTCTTAAAGAGACTTAGAGCTCAGCCCAAATCTGATTTATTTTCCCCACGCTTCTATGGTTCTGAATGCCTCGAAAACAGTCTTGTACTTTTCGAAAGGTAACAAATTGCTTCTTTGGGGGAAAAATAGGCCAATGCAACAAAAAAAATGTATGGAGAAATAGCAAAAGTCTTTCCCATAAACAAACATTTTTAAATAGATATCAGAAATTCTGAGTGAATGTGACACAAAGCTTTTTTGATACTGTCATGTCTTTCACTTACAGAACAGGTCTGTAAAATTTTAACCCTTATAGTCCCTCTCATCTGTGAAAATGTATGAGACATGTTGATGCTTGATAGTTTACTTAAGATACAGCGAGTTTAAAGTCCTGCACACACTTTAAATGTACATTTAAGTGAATTGATTTGAACATTTTTCAATGTGGGAGAAGTAAAAAAAAAAAGTATTTCCGATGTTCTTGGAGGGGATCTTTAACCCTGCTGTATTTACCATATACAGATGTCAAAACAGCACCAACAAAAACATTCACATAAAGCCGACCTTGGATATAATCCAGGGTTTTGCAGAACTGTTCAACATCTAGTTCTTTACTCAGAGCAGGGTCGTCTGTCTTTGTACATCAGATTTATACACGACATTATCATACATATCAGGAAGAATGACGAGTAATGCTGCACCTGAATGCAGCATTACTCGCGGACATTTAATAATAACAATAATACAGCCGTTTCCACAACTGATTCAGAGATTTCTTACAGAAGGAAATGGCATCTTGGAAATTCCTGGAAGAAAACAGACTCTATGTCTGTGTCCATAGGCAAACAGTCACAGCACCGACAACACAAGTCTGCCTCGGCTCCTTCTTCCTCTCACAGCCGCGGACCTAGCCAGCTAGGCTAGCTAGCCTGCCTGTCGGCACCAGCAGCCAGCTTGCGGCTTTATACTGTATAAAGAACCACAAACATCCGATTCGAGCACAAGACCTTCAAAATCCCCTTCAGTCATATCAGTTTGAAGTTGAAACATACGTTTTTTCGCCATTCTCGGTCCATATCAGGTTAATCCGTAGAGACACCCAGCTTGAGCCCGGCTCAGGCTCACTGTACAGCGGCTGTCTGTCTGCAGAAGCCGCCTGGCAGATATTGCAGCTCATAGAAAGAGCCACGAACATCCGATTCGAGCACAAAACCTTTAAAATCCCCTTCATCCATATCAGTTTGAAGTTGAAACATGTTTTTTTCGCCATTCTCGGTCCTTATGATGAGCTTTATCCATAGAGACACCCAGTTCGAGCCGGCTCAGGGTCCCTGTTCAGCCGCTGTCTGTCTGCAGAAGGCACCTGGCAGCAATATTGCGGGCGGCTCGTAGAAAGAGCCACGAACATCCGATTCAAGCACAAGACCTTCAAAATCCCTTTCATCCATATCAGTTTGAAGTTGAAACATACTTTTTTCGCCATTCTCGGTTGTTATTAGATTTCTCCATAGAGCCTGGTAGCATAGCTTCCAAGCAAGATGGCGGATGTTAAGTTTCGATTCTGGCAGTGAAGCCCCGCCCACTGATCTGTGATAGGTCTGTAGCTTCAGTGGTCGAAAACATGAAGAACTAGCAATGTAGTTTCACCCCTGCTAACCACAACAGCCGCAAGTGACGCAATATGACGATTTTTGCGTCACTTGCGGCAGCATCTCAGAAAAGAAAATACAGATTTTTCCCGTCTCAGGGGGAAATGAGGGCTGGATGCAAGACCATTCAATAAAAACACAAGTTTACTACTGATACAAAGCTTAATGCAAATGGGTGAAGTATCCCTTTAATGTGAAATGATTTGTTTATATTTTCATTTTGGGAGGCTTTTCATAGTTTATAGTCATGAGGCAAAATGTCATCTGAAGGCGATTCGTAAAGTCACAAATGTGGGTTATTATAGCATTTGACTTTTTTTATTTCACCAACATTATGGAAAATGTGATTCTAAAAAAAAATGTTAACAGCTAAAGTGTGAAAATCACAGGTGCCTCTACTTTATGAACCAATTATTAAACAGACACAAAGTGGTTTGAACATGGTTGAAGGGCAGTGAGTTATTAAAGCACAATGCAGGACTGACGCATGAGTACAGTACGTGGGAAAGTGTTGCAGAATCTCATGCATACATGCAGGCAAATTACTACAAACAAAAAAACAGCAAAAGGATATAATAAATACAACTTCACAGCAGTGCTATAAAGTAGCAGATCATGCTATTAGCATGTCATGAATGAATGACCACAATGATCTAGTAAGAGAAGCCCATCATGCACTGTCAGATCAAAGTGACAAAGATCTGTTGGATCCCTTTACTCGGCCTCAAGTCAAGGGCATTTGTGTCTTCAAAACACGATTGCATCCAAAAAAAGAGAGAACTGCTGCCCGTCTTTATCCATATTTATAGCTGATGTCATGCCGAGTCTAGAGTCTGCAACTAGAGTGTGTCAGAGGGAGAATAAGAGTTTTCTGTTGGTAGTAATAAGTCAAGTAATCTCCTATGTGCGGCAGTGTGCTGTGTGATCCATTGTATATAACCACGTTAGTGTCAAGATTATAAAGCCTCAATGTTGTTCCTTGGAAGTCCCTTTCACTTGATCCAGTCAGCCATCACAGAAAATAAGATTTGATGTCTTAGATCTCAGTGTTCTTCCTCTCTGTTGGGGCACAGAGCAAACGGGACAGCCTGTGAAGGTGACATTACTCGCACCTCGCAACAAAGCAACGCACAGCCGAGAATTGATATTCCTCAAAATCCCCAGCCAATTACTGTAGAGGGGCATCCGTGGCGACTGCAGAACATTGTGTGATGCATATAGCTCAGGAGGAAGGCAAGTGCTTCAGCTGCATACAGTATGATGTGCTTTAAACAACATCAATTCTGACTTGTTTAGTTGTTGTGTTCAAGTGGATGAAACTTTATGTCCTAGAGCAAAAGGAGCTGCCACTGAAATAGCTGCCTGGAAAGAGCTCTTCGTTGAAACTTAAATGTAATAGAAGCATTTTAGCCTAAGGAACTGAAGCAAAGCAACCATTAGATCATTCCCCCGAGCATTCCTCAAACACTTTTCATCTCTTATTCCGGCTTGCCTGTGGAGAGCTCATGGGAAATTGGTTTTGTACATCTTCTGCTTTTACTTTGTAAAACGTTTTCACCTTATCAACTCAATTGTTGTTGTTCAGACCTTTTCAACTGGCTGCCTTAGGCTCTATAACAACCTTAATATGTCCCTTAAATCATAAAAAAAAATTACACATATTTAGAAGAAAGCATAAGATACTTTTTTTTTTTTAACTTCCTCTAATAATACATATTGACACTCATGCTGCTGAAGCCATACAGAGACATCGCAAGTTTCTTCTGTTAAACCTGTGTCAGTGCGTTTTCATTTCAATAACCAGCTTCTATTTTATGTAAATGCTGTTTCTATTGTCTCGTTATAAGAAAGTACTTCTCCCAGCAAATCTTCCCAATGGACCAGTTTTGTTCTTTGTTAAGCACAGAGATGCGATTTTAGCCCTTGGGATGGAAAAATGAGCCAAACTTAATTTACAAAAAGAAAAGAATTCAACCTCCAAATGATGTGATGAACAACAACTATTTTTCTTTGATTAAATAATTGCATTGATAACACACAAAACTACCAACTGGTCTGACAAATAAAATAAAATGGTTAACGATACCCGATACAACGGGAGAACTTATTATTCAGGAGGTATTCTCACTCAGAGGACAGATAAGGTCAACCATCTTGCATCTGGGAAGTCAACATCTGCTCGATGATATGAAGGAGAGACCTCACAGACAAAGTCCTCCCTCAGTTTGGTTCCATTAAAAGAGGAAATAGCTCTCCAGTTAGACGCGCCTAATGAGCAATTACAATTTGTTGGGTTGGTACAGAATTGCAATGTTATGTCTCTGAAAGATATTATGTCCTTTATTCTGCTCCCTAAAGCTCCAGTGTGAGAGAGAGGGAGAGAGAGAGGGGAAAAGAAACAGGGAGTTGAATTGAAGGAGACCATTGGATTGAAAGTAGTATCTTTGCTTCCTTGTGTTCTATTAGTTAGCCTGTAATTGTCTCAATCAATTCAGATAAACAAGAAGAAGAAAAAACTATAGAAGATTTTTTTATGATGGCGTAGGAATAAAAAAGCACATTGGTTTCATTTGTCCATCTGCAGTAATATGACCACATGAATATTAAATAGTTGTCTGGAATGCAAATGAAAGTTGAATCTGAGGTAATCTGCTGTGTATCTGCTGTGACTTTCTGGAAAATCTGAGACAGAGGAAAAATGCAGCCTTCCCTTCCAGCTAAAGGGAGCTCTGAAAATATCTTTTGTAAACAGGATATTTTTTTGAGTCAAATCTAGCTCTGCAGCTATTGAGGGGCCGTGATTGCCGTACCAGCCTGGAGTGTTATACAGAATGAAAGCTCCTACAGGGCAGACATTTACTGCAGACAGCAGGAAGATAACTTTGACGGATCAAAGAAGTGTTCATTAACATATGCAGCACATTAAAATTTAATGGGAAAAAAATAAGTATATAATGACACTGAAGGAAGTTGTGTTAAAAGCCATCTGACCGGGCAAACACTTAACAAACTAAAGTGAAGAACTGTAATGGAGACATACCACAGAACATTTCTTTCTTAGGTTTCTTCTAGGCAGAGATAGTTTCAGTACTATCCTATAGGTTTCCTTCATGAACCAAAGAGTGTAGAAGTGCTCAGGTAACAGCATTTATTTATAAATCAATGAAAGGTGAAACTCCCATGAAGACCATCAACAAGAATATCTGATTCTATTAAGTTATTAATAACACCTGAAACTGCTGCCACTGGGTGTTTGACAAGGCAATTAACAGCACCCTCCCAAAGCAACCTTTCGAAAAAACTGCAACTAATCTTGGAAGAAAGCCAGCCTTGTCAAGAAACCAACTGTACGGGGATTTAGCCTAGCTTAGCACACTGCGAGCAGATATATAGCTAGCGGAAAAAATTACAATATTCCTCGAGATGGTTAGTTAACGACCAAGACAAACAGGATTAGAGGCGGGCATTTTTTTTAGGAGTCCCGGGATTCCAATGGGGGGGATGGATTTCACTACTAATCACAGGATTGGGAGTCAACTGGAGCGGTCGGGAGCAGGAATCATGATAACCATAGACCAAAATCAATAGATGCTATTATTTCTATCAGCTTTGGTGTCTGTTTCCTGGTTTAACTTTCGTGTGCGACGGTGCAACCATTGAATGGATAATACAACAATGGATTCAGAGAAAGCAGGTATATAACTGATATGGAAAAAGGCAGAGTTGCAGCACAAAGTTAAAAACAATGATCCGTCTGTTCAACTGACAGAGCTCTGGTGCAAGTCAGACAAAAGTTCAGGAGAGTCCAGAATAACGGTAGTGCGAAACTGTACGGATCCTTATGGCACATTACCACAGCTTAACTGTTATTAGTACTTCCAATGCACTGGTCAAATGAGGAATGTGAAGTGATATTTATAAAAATTGAGTGGAATAGGACAGGAGTCATTCTCCCGGGATTGGTACGGGAAGTGATTTTTTAATTATTTTGGACCAGGATTGAGATGGGAGTGAAAAACCATTCCTGTGTCAGCCTCTTAACAGGAGGTGTAGCCTGATTTAACCCACTGTGAGAGAAGAACATTTCGAACAAAGAGAAAAAACCTCTTCCAACAGCGCCAAAAAAAGTCCATGTCCATGTAAATTAAATGTTCGTTTGGAGCTAAAAGCTGGAAACAGAGACAAGCGGGATAGCCTAGCTTAGCGCGCAGTTAGCGAAGGGAACTGCTAGCAGAAAGAAAAAGGTGAAACTTCCTGACATACTAGATCCTGGGCTAGAGCTCGGATAAGTAGCAAAGTCATCTTCCTGATAATAGAACTAGTGGCATGTTGCATGTTTAGCCTCTGAAAAGCTGTATCATGTAAGCTAACTACTTGTTCAAATAAAATGGCCATCAAGCAGGAATATGTTTTCAATCTAATCATTAACCCCTCGTAGTTTGTTTCTGTGGTGCTTGCCTGCAAAACGGTTTCAAGTCCAATTTACCAAAGTCTCTCAAATATGCAAATGTGTTGTGCCTTGCTTGTTTCATCGTGGATGTCTCTGTCATTGGAGTTTCTGATTGAAATATATTTTAAAAAATGATGCAAAACAAATTGGCCCTGTTCATGCAAATTCCTGGGGAATGGTTAAAAAGTGGTACTAATCATTTCTGTTTATTTCAGAATCAGACATAAACTTAATCTATCTGTACATGACTCTAGGGACAGATCTGGAGCACTTCTGAACCTTTTGGTATATTTAAAAAAAATGTAGATTAGAAGGAAATAGGAATGTGAAAAAAGGATACAATTTTGATTACAGCTTAGCTCGTTGTTTCCTCTGATTGTAGTCTTTATGCTAAGCTAAATAAACTTGAGCAGTTCTATACTGAGAACACAAAGTCATAATCTTGAATTAAACATAAGAACAGCACCGTAGAAGTTTTATTGTAAAGCAGAGGGTGAGATATAAGAGTGACTTCAGAGCAGTGTTGTGTTCAGGGGGGACACATTCAAGTAGGAAAATAATTCCAGCGAGGTGGTTTAATTAAAAAAGAGAATCATAGACTAATATTCTTTCATTGCTCTTCAGTATTCCCCATGGTCTTATTGCCAGATAAATTATATTAATCTCTATGGGTCTCTGTGTTCACTCCAAGTATTGTATATAAAGGACACAGGGTTAGTTTTTTGTTTTGATCAGCATCACACACTAAATCACCAGCTCTCCCTTTTCTCCAAAATATGGAGGTTAGCAGGTCGTTTTATTTGACCTCTGGTGAATCCCTCTTGAGGAGCCTGCAGTGGAATACAAATGTCCTTTCTTGGCACAATATTAAATGTGTTCATAGGTGTCAAAGCCCTGTAGCGTTTAGATAATTCACCTAATTACAGGTTTTGTTGGGGAACCTTTTTGTCATAATGAGATGATTTGTACAATATTTTATGATGATAAATAGGAAAAGCAGAAGCTCTAAGTACATGATTTAGTGGGTGGCTCCCTTTTACTGGCTGCAATACTCTTTTGACCATTTCGCTTCATTATCTCAATTACTCTTAATGGGGAAAAAAGGATTATGTTTCTTTTTATATGCTGGAGTTTTGTGTGTCCTGTTTTTTTGTTTTTTTAAGAGGAAGGAGAAGCTTTTGTGAAAGATTTGATTAAATATTGATTTTCAGTACATTTGATAATTCAAATGGCGCTCAGTTACCATTTAGAAATGAGAAGCTCCATAAGAGAAAGATGCCAATTGTCTTTTTCTGTGACTGAATTGGATCTGGATGCAGGATACTTAATGCTAAACAGCACTCTGTATCAACCATTTTATTCTTAAGTGTGTACATACTGCATCTATACAGTATGCATGTAGTGCTCGTTTTGTAAAGAGCGTGGGTTCTGTTTCCTTTTTTAAATGAATTGCACTGATGTAAGTGTTTTATTACTATTCAGAATGTACTGATAACAGCTATATGAACTCTTCTACGAGCTATAGAATAGTACACATAACTACTTGGCTTACCCAGGAAGCACTTTAAGTATATGTTTGCCTATAATGAGCACAGCTTGAGGGATGATGAGTTGGATAGAAAACTGTATTTACCTGCTGCAGCCCTCTCATCAACATGACCCTGTCTGCCCAGGAGGTTGTCCAGTCATATTGTGTGATGCAAGTCATGACATGATCCACTGCTTAAGGTCACCATGACCCCAATTTTCAAAAATGATCATTTAGGAAGGTAAAAAAGTGAGACTATTGAAGCTACGGTCAGATTGAACATTAAAAGAGTAAAATAAGTAATTGCATTAATAAAATAAAATACTATAAATATGCTTTGTAAGTATAAGCAGCCAAGAATTGTATTGAAACAAAATGTGACGATGAATTTTCCTTAATTCCAGTGCATTCACTGGTCTGCCTACTTAATGCTTTACATTAGCATGTCAGAGCACATTTCATCGCTTTGAAGTGAAACAAAATGAGCAGGCTGTACATGCATAATGTTCCACGTTGTTTCCTACCATCGTTTTTTGTGAGTGTCCTCCTTCTAATGGTGTCTGACAGGAACAGAAAGATAAAGGTTAATCACTCTGTGTCCAAGCGCTCAAAGACCCAAATCCTTCCTGCAGTGCCGTTCTTTTGTATTCCAAGAGAGTCACCGCGGCTCCTTCTTCTCCTCTGTAATTGCTTTGAAGAAGGGCAATTTTTCAGGACAAATAAAGACAAAGTATATTTTCTTGTGTTGGTAATGGCCTCGGCGTCAAAAGGTTTTTTTGCTCTTATGGATGTCAAATAATCTGCATGCTCATTAAGTCAATTTAACAATGGCTGCAAGTGCCAGTGTGTCATTTTTTAATGAACTGGATGGTTTCAACTAGTACATTTATCACGACTTTTGACAACAGAGCCTTCACACATACAGTACTGCCCATTACAAGTTCAAAGTAATGATATTGTTTTGTTAGAACACCTGTCAAAAAATCAAGCTCTGGATCGCAAGATGGCTTGGTGGTTGGTGCGAGGTGCAGAGGCTGTGGTCCTTAGGGCGGGCAGCTTTCCCGCGTGTCTTTCCCCACTCTCTCTCTCTCTCTCTCCCCAATTTCTGACTCTATCCACTGTTATATCTAATGAAGGCACAGAACACACAAAAACAAACCTGTCGAAGAAAACAAATCAAGCTCTTCAGTTTAACATTTGTGCCCCACATAATCAAACATGTCATTGCCATTCATATAAGTTGATGGGCTCTTTAGTCAATTAATTCATTATATTAGCACACATGTAATAATTCTACCTGAGCTGCAAAGCATACACCTCTAGTTCAGAAATACCATGTTTACTTCCTCGAGTGCACCAACTTGCAAAAACCTAAGATTTAAAATAATCATTCACTGCTGTTAATGTTTGAAATTTAGAAAATCTTAAAGCGGCAATGTCCCTACTTTTTCAAAATGGATGTAGGAAATGAAACAGACACCACATACATCTCTCGAAAAGTTTCATGACATGGATCTCAAGTATCAGGGAGAAATCCCTTAAATCGTCCTTAAACAGAATATTCCTGTTGTTACGAGACTCGCTGCAATCCATCATATGCATAATATACAGTTCCAACATTAATAAAGTGAGTTTCAAACGCTCACATTTCAGCATCTGCTGTATAACCAATAATCCCTCTGTTTGATCGATCACTATCATAGTTAGTCTGTCATGAGAACATTACTCACATTTGAACTGGAAAAAACAACCAGCTGAAAAACCAAGAATCAGAAGAATTCTTACATTTCTGTCCAAAGTTTTGTAGTCAGTAAAGATGTAGATTTCCAACTTATTGCCTAAAGCAAACGGCCAAAAGTCCTGATTAAAGGGCAGCATGCACAACTGAAAGTGAATGCAAACATCATTTTCAGAAGCACTTCAATATTTGCAACAGCAGAACGTGAATGCATCCCTGTTCAAAGAAAGTTTAGTAAATACAAATGTGATTGAACATAATCAAAGGCACTCTGTTACGTCTGTAATTGAATGCAGCAACCACAGGCTGTGTCACCATTTGGCTTTGTAGAAACTTTTTTTAAACTATCAGAGTTTTAGGTTGACTTTTATTTTGAGCAGACGTTTTCCTTATCTTCCTGACCAAGAAATATATCACAATACCTGTACAGGTCTCCTGGCACAAACTTGTGATTTGGGCACAAATGAATCAAACTGACTTAATGTGACTTCCTGCAGCTGTTTCCGAGCAGAGTTTGTTTGTGTGTTTCTGAGATCTAAGGCGCTCAGGGCACATCCTTTATCTCAAGCTTGTTTTGAGTCTGCTTTTGTCTTCATTGCTGTTTGGCTTTGACTACAGAAGGGGAATAAAAATTCCCTGATAAAATACACTGCAATTTTGTATTCGCACTCTTTCTTTCAACCTTTTTTTCATGTCGGCAGCCTGGACTCAAAGTTCATAAAAACAACATAATTTGAGATAAAAGATGGATGTAAAAAGCGCTTATTTATAAAGGGGGAGCCTGAATAAAAGAATTAGCACCAGTCATCATTTGACATTTTGAAAAGTGCCAAAAATGGTTATTATTATAAATCTCCATATCAGACATTGCAGCGTTTGTAGATGAGCCTGCAGTGTATTTCCTACATTTCACCCTACATATAGAAATCTAACAACATGATAACACTGCAGCTCTGTGTTTAATTAACGAAATGTATCTGATTTACAAAATATGTCCTGACAGTAAAACAGTCAGGACAAAATTACAGACAGTAACTGTGATGAATCTCCTGTATTAAGTCTGCAGTTCTGTTTCACTCATCACTGACTGTCAGCACTGATTGGTTGCACAATGACACTTTTTTTGGACAGTGTAAGTCTTTACATTGGAGGGATCATGAATGCTTAGTTGGGTATAATTATAACTTACACAGGAACTCTTTTGTTATCTCATGTCTGAGAAATCAGATACAAATCTGACAGGTAAGAGATTTGGTCAGTGGTTAAATATTCTGATGAAATGGTCAAATGTGCGTCTGTGCATCTTATGTCCAGGAATGTTGTAAAAAGTTCTTCAAGATTTAAATTCAGCTGTCTGACAAGAAACAAATAGCTGAAAGGATTGTTTAGTGAGGATGATGGATCTGACGGCTTCATCTGCCTGCTGTTTGTTCTTGGCACGTGTAATAAAGCCTCAGACACGACCTACTAATTAGCAGAGAACAGATTCAATAAAAAAAATAAGCAAAATTAAATCTAACAACATCTGTGACAATTAACATTTTTGGCACTCTGTAAGGAAAAGATCTGAATATTTGTTTCTTGGTTATATCGGTTACTAATTTAAAAACATTTAATCAAAGAACATGTGTGCAGTCCATCATAGTTGCTGTCTACATGCTGCATTTATGCTATCTTATCTTTATAGTCTTTTTTAAAGGAACTTTAAAGGAACTTCAATAACCCCCCCCCCCCCCCCCCAAGCCTTCAATGTATTTAAATACACTACATCAGTCTAGCACCTGTACAGCTCATAAGTTACACACACAATTTATTGGCTAGAAGGTCTACGACAAGTGGGGCCAAACCCTTAAGCCATCCCTACTAGTATCTGAAAAAGGCTCAGCCGTCCAAGGACCCACGCAAGGAAGAAACATAAAATATAATATATCATTTTTAACACAATAGGGTGTGGCGCGATAATGAAACGTGATGATATTTCTTGTTGAGGGGAATAGTGTCTCGCAGTATCCATACATTGAGCAGCAGCCATTATGACTTTTCTACAGACCTTTGAACAATTATTATTATCATTATTTTAGTTCAAATGTGCATATCTAATTTTGACAACCTCAGAGCAGACAAAGCCTTGCGCCCCCCAGCAATCTTTGGTGTCCCCCACAGGGATGCCCAGACCCCAGTTTTAGAACCAATAGAATGGTGGAATGGACTGTAAATACAACAACACACCTCAGTCTCCTCCTGTTGTACAAAGATGAGGCTAAAATACCCCTGTGACTGCAATTACACATTTGGTGCCAGAGGCTGCACAGGATCGGTTGGAATAGCTGCGGTATTGTCGTTACGCCACATCCACTCACAAAAACACATGTTTAACCCGCCAATAAAGCAGCAGAGATCTCTCAGGTTGGAACAGTCCACCTCCGTTTTTTTAAGCAGACACACATAGTTATGGAAGTTCAATGACTCTTTTGTTAGTGTTTGTTATGTTTCCTCTCGTCCTGTATCCTGTAATGCCGTGCCACAGCGCAGCGGGAGTCACATTCGTCAACAGAGCTTTCATCGTGGCATTTTTTATACCTTTAAAGCATTGAATACCTAATAAAAAATAATATTCCCAGTTGTCTCTTAACTGGAACCTCTGGGTTTGATCCCCAGCTCCTGAAGTCACATGTCAAGAATGTCCTTGGGCAAGACACTGAACCCCGATCTGCTGCTACGTTGATAGCGTGTGAATGGATTAGTGCTGTTGGGTGATTTGGCACTTTTCGTAGCAGCATCTCCCATCAGTGTGGTGTATGGGTGAATGTAACATGTACTGTAAATGTGCTTTGACTATAGAAGACTAGAAAAGTGGCATACAAGTCCAAGTCTATTTACCAAGTCCAATTTACCGCAGTCAGTCAGAAGGGGGAGCTCCAAATTTCTTCACTTGAGGCAAAGTGTTGTGCGGTCCATTCTTTATACAGCCTATGGCAAGAAGCAGTACTGTGAGTCACTGCGCAAAGCCATAAAAAGAAGCCTGCCATGTGGCCCTCTAAATAAAATATTTCTTCAGTGTCAGAATCACATGCTTTTAAGCACCAATTGTCCACAACCTCCTCTGACCGTCTGCAGCAGTATACAGGAACATAGTGATTAAAATGTTGTTTTAGAACGGTAGCTTCTAGCATTTAAACAAACAACACAAAGTGGATGTTTCTTTGGTAAAGTCGGTCGTCTTTACACATGGTTACTTCATTTGGCTTTTTGTTCATGCATGAAGAACTTATGGGAAAAAGTTTTCTAATTTGTCTTCATTAATAGACAATGCATGAGCATTTATGTGAATATAACACTGTAAAAAAATAACTCATTCCATGCAGGGCAGAAACAGTCTGTGCCCACTTATTTTCAATATGTTTGAGTATCCATCATATTCTCCACTCACCTTAGCAACAGAAGCTCCCACAGACCAACCACAAACTCCCATACAATAATTAGTTTTTAAATTAAATGGGACACCCAATGTGGCCTAAATAGACATATACAGTATGATGACGTGACAATCATCTACACTCAGTAAGCAGGGCCTGAATGTGGGCGACATGCTGCTCGGGATGTCAAATATTATGTCTGGGGAAAAAGCAGCCACACTTATTTAAACAGTGCACACTCTCCAAGTAAACAGAAACACATATTTATGGCAAGTATTGCAAAGTGTTCTCAGAACATCATTAGTTTCTTTCTGTCTGCAACTGAAACAACACATCTAACATTTACTATGACACACTTTTATTCTCTCTAAGTCATAACATGGCAGGCCCGGTTCTACGAAGGTGCAAAAGGATGCATTGCACCCTCATTTTAAATAACTGCACCATCAATTGAATGGAAGCACACACAAAAAACAATTGTTTTTTTTTACAATGTAGTCTTTGCAGAGTCCCCAAGCCAGATTTCAAAGTTTTGAAAAAAGTGCATGCAGCAGCTTTTAATTCTAATCAGTTGCATATCCCCTAAATAATGCACCACATGCTAGGTCTCAGGAGGATCTTAAATTCCCTGTGCTCAATAAAATTGAGTTTAACTTGTTCCTGTAATTGGCAGCCAAACTGCCAAAAGAAAACATATATGAAAGTGTATTTTCAGTACAAATGATGTTTCAGGTGAACTGGACAAATAACAAAAAGCCATGCTGAGAAGGAAAAATTTGTCCATTGGGGCTGTTTAAATGGAAAAAAATAGATACTGTGCAATTTTTGTCTGGAATCATGGCTACACATCACATAGTTAAGATTCTGGGTCTGATTCTCTGAAACAAACCAGGAGACAGTGGTACACCTTTTATTTACTCTTATTTGCAAACAAACCAGCAGCCTTTCCTTTCATCCCGACATAAAAACCCTGTTTCTGTGCACCTGAAGCATTGGCATTTGATGAATGGCAGGCTGTTGTTGTGTTATTCCTCGTGGCTGTTGTTCTGTTGCCTCCCCCCATTTGAAAAACATGAGACTTTTTTGCCCTGTTGTGATGGATATAGATTTCTGAACCTCTCACAAATAGACATCTTAAAGATTTGTTTATTTGGAGGAGACTGTGCACAAATTTTAAGGAATATTTGACATTTTAGAAAACATGCTAACCTGCTTTCTTGCGCTAGTGAGTGAGTGCGCTAGCTGAGAGCTAGTTAAGATTGTTGCAACTCAAATGTCCATTGGTAAATATGAAGCTATGGTCTAGGAACAGGTAATTTAGCTGAGCATAAAGTTAAATAGGCAGAAACATGTATTCCAAATTTAAAAAGTCGGGATGGGAGAAAGAAAATGTAACATGAACTAAGGAGTTGATGGTTAGCTCATTATTTGATGTTGGACAGAACATAACTAGCTGTTTCCTTGTGTTTTCAGTCTTAATGTGAAGCTAAGCTAACTTTACTCAAAAGGGTTATCAAGCTGCTTAGCTAACATTTGGACAAAAAGAACAAGGAGGAATATTCCTCAAAATGCTAGCAGCTAAAACACAAACATTAACAAATACCACTACCTGGTCTGCGCCAAACAGCAGTGCAACTAGCACCTAGCTTGTAAGCCTGGCCACATTTATCAGGAGAGACAAATAGCTGAGACCAAACCTCCAAATTGTGGAGACCAAAATGGAGCTGAAAGGAAAGTGAATAATGACCATTTTGAAGTTTTTCTGTCTCCGGTCCGTGTAGACAAGAAGTTCCCCTTTTCAATTTCAAATCTGTTTAAGTGTGAATGTTGCTTTGACGATTAGTTTCTGAAGGATTCATCTTTTGGTCAATAAACTGGCTATATATATATATATATATATATATATATATATATATATATATATATATATATATTGTGAAAATACTTTATCACTGTGCTTATGTCGTGTGATGTCTTTGAATTGCAGCTAGCTGTCCAAAACCCATCAGAAATGAGAAAAAAAGAACAAATCCCTGCATTTAACAAGCTTGAACCAGCTCACGGGGGACATTTTATTTAAACTGACTGAAGGATTCTCATATTTCCTAAAACCTTATTTAAGAAAATAACACCATGAAATTCCTTATACTGCCTACTTTAAAACAGACAAATCATTGCAGCTGCATATAAAAATATTTATACGATATATTTACAGGATTTTACAGAAAGAGTGTCTTCTCAATTCCGCGCAGTTCCTCGAAAGTGAACTTTTACAGCCGTTGCATTTTGATGTGGCGGTGATTCAAAGTATAACGTCATCACAAAAAGGGCATCTAGTGGCCTTCCACACAGTTTAATGTTAATGACTTTTTGGAGCAGCTGCTGTCTCAACACAAGAGCATTTTTAATTCCATGTCCTTGATGCGGTTTCTCTCAGCCAGATATGCGGTATTATGGTTATTCATTTTCTATATTTGCGCACCATAGCAATCTGAGGCTTCCAGCCAAAATGACTTAGAAGAAACATCTATGATTACTGTGTGTGCACTATTGACTTGAAGTAAAATAAATACAATCTCTAGACCGGCAAATTGCAAATATTATAGCACCTGGGGGTTTATATAACAACTGCAAAAGAAACACAAGAATCAAGTACTAGGTTCTGTCTTTTATCTTTAGACTTGAAGGCCTTTGAGTACATGTACGCCTTGATATTTCAGGTGGAAGAAAATAAAGCACAACACAGGGATTTAGTGCAACATTTACCATGTCTTTCTCCACTTTCTCTTCCATTCATCATCCCAGGCTTCTGTGCTCATTGAACTGAACACACGGCCTTGAACAACACTTCAGATGGTGTGAGCTTTCTCTCTCTCTGATGATTTGGACATGAATCACTTTGTCGCTGCATCACAAAGAATAAAGAGAGTATTGATTTGCTTTACATTGTGTGGATCACTGTGGTTCTTTTGATGAAGGCGGAGACAAACTGCATTTTATTGATACCAACACAAATCCAAAATCAAGTGTGTTTTATGATTTGCCTGAATAGAGTGTCTTTTTTATTAGTTGGAGTGTTGGATGTCCATTATACAATTGACTGTGCAGGGGTGTAGTCAAGAATATAATGGACATCCAACACTCCAACTTAAAAACAGACAGACATGTATTTCTCAAGTCACTCCTGATCAGAACATTTTATTCTGTTTCAAAGAAACCTGGAAATGATGATTTACCTTAAACAAGTGTAATATTAGACACTATAAGATACCTTTGTTTCATTAATATACTGATTCTTATAACTAAACTTGAGTGCATGTCATACCAAGTACGTAGGCCAAATATTTGCAATTTCATCATTATTGCAACCTGAGCATTCTCAATAAACACATCGCATGAAGTCTGATTATTTGTTTAAATTAGAAAAGGTATCCTATGTAAAAATCAATGCTGTCTCACTGTGCATGTGTGCAGCTTTCAGAAGAAGGTCTGGTAACAATGGCTAATGCTTTCCAACCATTTTAATGCAGTCAGGTGAAGCTCAAGCTAGCTACAAGCTACCCTTGGGATAATTTGATAAATACAAAATACTTCTTGGATTATTTTGGATTCAGGAGAAACATGATGCAAACACTTGTGTAAAACACAAAGAAGAACAGCAGATAGACATTGAAACCGTCTGTTTCTTTTAATAGGCATCCTTTAATTGTTGTTTATTTATTTCTCTTCCTATCATTTTTGCACTATTGAACTTTAGCGTCGCAAATGACAGATTTTTCTTTTAACGTGCAAGCCTATAAAAATATACATATTGGAAAACCACTGACAGCTAACATTTGGCTTGGCAGGACTAACAATACAAATTGCTAGTGCCACACTGTTGTTGTTTGTAATTCACACAGTAATGTTCCTTAAACCAGTCCATTCGGTGGAGGGGAGGGTTAGTGGAAGGTTGCATTGATACCCTTCAGACAGATAGCATTCTAGACTGAGGCTTATACTTGCATTGGCAGCAATATCTGTATCAGAACCAATCTAGTGCAAATAGAGAACTATTTTTGGACAGACTTTCTACAAAGTAAGAAGAATTCCACTTCTGGGTAAGCATAGTACTTGATCCATTAACTTTTTAAAGCGTTTGGGTTTGTAATCTTTCTTTCAGCTCTTGTGGTAGCGACATGTTCCAGGGCAGGGTAAACATTTTGGAAACAGTTTCTAGATACACTCATCTTCTGATATCTTTTTTTACCCTCTACCTGTAATGGGAGCCCTCGAGCTGTACAGGATGTCTCCCATCATCCTTCCCTGTGCCCTGCTTTCTGTCCTGCTGAGTCTCTCAAATGGGTCCGCTGGCTCTCTGCTTAATGCTTACACAAACATACAACCAAGTAACATGAGTTTAAAGATACAAAAAAATACACGTGTGGTATTCACTGTGTTGTGATGAAAATTATTAATTAAGGGCCTGATTTAGTAAGACATTGAATGCTTCATTTGATGATCAGTGGACTAAAGGTCTGCATCTGCAAATGAGTGACTCGTGGTGGCCGGCTGTAATCGTGTTAGCCTTACAGTAGTAACTTGTGTCATAAATTATCCACAGCACTGTGCTGATGAAAAGAGGGCTTGAAGCTATATAGAAGTAGAAGCTTTTACTTCTGGGATTGGCAAAGGAAGCAGGCTACTCCTTTTGGTTCTCTGTGTAAACTCTCGGATCCCAACATATTGAAAGTGAATGCATATTTTATGACGGAGCTGTCAGAGAGAGGGGCAGTGAATCGAAGAGAACCTGAAGAGGAACACACAGAGACAGAGCAGTGTTAACACAAAAGTTGTGTGTTGCATTTTGTGTGTTGTGTGTGGGTGCATTTGATCATAAAAAAACACTTATGCGTAGCCTGTGTGTGCAATGTGTGGGAGTGCAGCATGACATCTCATTCTGTATGCACAATGCATTTCTGTATTCAGGTTTCTGCCACAGCTGTGTGGTCAACAACATGTGTCACTGTGAAGTGCTTCATACGAAGTTTGTGTGATCGTCTTCACACTGCCACAGGGCTAAAGAAAGTAGAGAGATAATAGGATTCAGACAGGGGTGTCTATGGGGTTGACAGGGGTGCTGCAGCCTGATAGATAAAGTGATGAAAACGCCAGATTCCCCTGCATAATGATTCATCATTAATGCTGAAGGGAGAGGCTGTGCTGAGAGGAGGGGTCATGTTCACTTGCTTACATTAACTGTGACCGTGCATTTGGACCAGAAGGGAGGAAAATCTTTAGAGTGCATTAATGTTGTGCAGAGACGAGCAACACTGCATGCTTAATCACTTCCTGTCACATGTGCAGGTCCCACAGCCGCTTTTACTCTATTGACAAGTTAATGCCTGTCTTCATAAACCACACATTTACAGACCCCTATTAACCTGCAGATGAGAACCTCATTAAGAGAATGTATGGTTTATTAATCTACACAGTCAACCAAATAGAGTACATTTGTTCATGTACTATTCCCAGTAATCAGCATGTTTACAGTTAACAGGTAAACAGTAAACCAGGAAAGGCACATTACTGTATTTGAAGTAAAAGTTAACCCCTTAAGTTATTCTCTTGTTTCATATTAAAAGTAAATGCTATTATTCCTACAATCTGTAGTGGAGACAGGCGAGGGTTGTAACATTTATTTTACTCCAATCAGAGCTGAGCTGACCTTTATATCACACATGCTCAGATAGATGTTCCACCCAGAAGGAAGGAAGAGGACATTCAGCATTTGCTATTCATTTGTATTTATTAAAAAGCGTGTTTTTTAAGCATGAAAGTATTAATTTTGAAGAGCTGTTTTTTTATACTAATCCTAAACATGTATCAAATGTAATTAGCTCGAATAATTTCTTCTTTTTTTGTCTTTTAGAAAATTGCAAATTAGCAAATTGTTCGATCTTCCGGTCTAACATTGAGATGTGGAGATGCTAAACAGCATCAGTAACATACAGGATGTAAACTGACTGAACCTAAGAGAAGTTAACATGCAGCAGGGGAAAAAGAAGAAGAAGAATCGGGCAGTGGTTGCCAATTGGTTAGTTCACGTACCCCATGTACAGAGGCAATAGTTCTCAAGCTAGCGGCCCGGGTTCGAATCAAGCCTGTGGCTCCTTTCCCGCAAGTCATTCTCCACTCTCTCTCTTTCACTCTGATTTACGACGCTATCCACTGTCCTGTCTCTCTAACAATGGCATTAAAAGCCCTAAAATTAGTCTTAAAAAAAGAAGACCCAGAATGCCACGGGATAAAGTCGGGCAGCAGCGAAAATAAGTTCAAATATGAACAAGAGGTGAACCAACACTAACTAGCAGTTAATAATTAATCCTGCACTTAACCTTTGAGGAACATTTGATTTCCTTCAGTTAGTCAGATATCGTGATGTATTAATTTGTGATTATCTTCATTATTGTTCTAAACTGCAGATTAGGGATTCCATCCAATAAATATTGTGGTTAATGTCACATGTTATCATCTCCAAATTGTATGGGAGATGAGCAGAAGGAAGTTAAACACACACATTTTGTTTTTCAAGTCATAATAGTCTGAAGAGTCTCTAAAGAACTGAGATCAAACGTTGTTCAAAAGTCCTTAGTCTCCACTACTCTGAGATTATGATGCAACCTCGGTGCCGTTTACTTCCATCAAGACTTTGCTTTATTATTCCATTTCAGTTACTAGATCGTTCAATATATTTCTGTAGCAGATAAACACGAGTTTGACAGATGGGGTTCACACTATGTCAGGAGGCATCAGCCATGTGGAAGAGTGTTTGGAGAAATTTCTGCCAGCTTCCGAGCTGATGGTCTGTGACTGATTCTCCCATATGGGCCTTTCAGTGGCACAGTGGAAAAGCACATGGTCCATTCTGCCACCTGAGCTGAGATCATACAGGTCACTCAGTGTTTCTGTGGCCATCTGGACAGATGACCCACCAACTCTGAGAGCCGTAAAATGAAGGAATTCTTGTACAAATGCCATATTATGCATTTATTATGCATATAGCCTCCAGCTTTAGAACAAAATATAGGCACCATTTGTTAGAAGGACTACTCCCTGCAGGTCAGGCCAGACTGAGACTGTTGGATCCTGGTTTTGTTGTATAGGGTAAATAAAGCTTTACATTGTTGTGTCATCTATTGGGAATGATCCTGTTGTCCTACAAGTGAAACAGTTTAAAACAATCAAAGAGTAAAGCAATGGGTCAGGCAGAGCATTAGTGGCTACATAAGCACACGGAGTCAGCTGCTTCATTCATGTTTGTTCATTTTAAATGGATACATTGCTTCAGACTGAAAAGGAGAACCGAACTAGTAATGTTTAATTTTCAAGTATAGTGATATTAAACTTGGTATTGGTATGGAAGTCAAAATGTTGGTATCTCTTGACAACACTACACTGTACTTAAAGACTTTAAAGTTTAAATTGGTATGATAAGTCACCTGCTAATTATTTTAGATTGGCTGTGAGATTTTGTGTTTTAATATTAGGCCTAATGGGGAATGACTTACTTTTAGAGAAGGCTTCATGTGGCCATTCAAGGATCTGCAGTTGTTGACACCTCTATTTCAGCTTAGATTTTCAGCCCCAAAGATATAGCTTGTCTCTTGGTTATGACCTCTCTTCCTCCTTGTCCTCTTATGGTTTATTGAATAAACGTAGAGTTTTGCTCTATTGAGGATAGGAGCAAGAACACTGATTACCAATTTGTTTTGGTAGCTTTTCTGTCAATGACTACTGCCTCTTCTACCATTTCTACCACTTTGCTCACACAGTGCCCTTTATTTTATGTGACTTAATAAAACCTTACTTACGTGTAGGCCGGCACCTAAATCTCTATAAAGCAGCGGTTCTCAAACTTTTTCTGTCAGCCACACCTTGGAGTAGGAGACACGTTTGTCATTCCTTAAGCATACTCCAGTGCTCTCACTGCACCTTGACAACTCTGTATGCTTTCCAATATACTACATCATTTACATTCAGGTGTGATTTCTTCAGCAAATGTCCATGACCATTCAGTAGTGTGTATCTAAGACTTTGCAGGTTGCGAGGTTTTAAATTTGTTCTAGCCCATTCCATGAGCAGAGCTGCACCACCAACAATCTTTAAAAGAGTCTTTGTGAGAGTCCGGACTGAAATGAGGCGACGCCTGCCAACTGCTTTAGGCAATGTTTTGTAATGTACAAGTCATTAAATACAATACATGCTTTTCCCTGTGTCTTATTCAACTCAATTTCTCTTACAGAAGACCATAAGGAAAGGAAAATATTCTTGAATAGAAAATCATAGCTAGCCAACTCACGTGGACACATTTTATTAAGTGAATACAGAGCTCCTTAAAAGCATCCACCAAGCAGAAAAACACTACTAAAGCCAATACACGTCACATCTTTTATAGACAAATCTAGCCTTCCAAAAGTGACCTGTCGATTTGAAGACCCCTCAAAAACCTTCAGAGAAATAAAGTAAGATCTATTTAGCATCAGACCATTACAATGCACACATTAACAAACGGTCAGGTTCAAAGAATAATTTGTAAAATACATGAGCAGAGAATGGTAGCAGCACACATGCTTGAATTAACACTCAAATACAAACACAACAGAGCTCTGAGACAACAGTTAAGCTAGCACACAGCACTTAAAGATTGACCTTATGGTGTGTCCGAATTCCCACACCTACTCCCTATTCCCTACTCACTATATAGAACAGTCAATGTATTGAACTATATAGTGCACTAATTTGGCACAATTAAAAAACATTCAGACACTACTTGCTCACTCGCCGGCTGCCGACAGTGACATCATTGCTGTGGCACACAGCAAAACTAAAACGCCCGCCAAGGATCAACGCTAACGGTAAACAATAGCATGAATTTCTGTATTCACGCTGGTCGCTCCTCTCGTCCACCTGAGAGCAGTCAAACACCACTTTCTGCTCGCAAAAATCTTTGAGCCGCTTTGCTTGGATAGTGACCATCGGTTGTACTGTACTACTTTTCACAATGCATTGTGGAATACAATGAGTGGAATAAATAGGGTGTGACAATGCTCATTGAGAATCAGACACCGCTACAACATGACGTATCTGCTATTTAATGGACTATATAGTGAATATTGTGTGATATCAGACATAGCACTTATGAAGTTTATAAACAGAATGTCAGCAGGACAGAACAAGTTTGTTTTTGACATGTGTATTTGAAGCTGGCAGATGATGCAAGCATGACCAGCAGCAGGGACCCTGACCTCAAATGTTGCCTAACCTTTTCCCAACAATGCCACCCCAGTTGTTTTAAAAATGCCATCTAAAGTAAACAAAGGTCTGTGCTACTGTACATATATTGCAGATGTGTTCTTTGAATAAAATCAAGTTGCTTGGAGGGCATAAAATAGCATCAAAACGAGTTCTATTAAATAAGTATTCCAGGGGAGGACCCCAAAAAGAGCCCCCCATATCCTGAATTCTATTACATTGCATTGGGATTTGTGGACACATCTATATCCCAATACTAAATCAATAAATGAGGTCTGTCATTGGTTATTATGTTGCACATTGACATATAATATGACCATACTAGTAAGTGTGTAATTTGGGGGATTTTTTACGATTTACACCTGTAACAGAGGCATATCTATCTGTGGTCGTGGGGTGGTATTTAAATGGGGAAGAGGGCACCAAATCCCGATCTCGCAGAAAGGACCAAAACTTCTAGAGCCTTATTCCAGAAAATGCTTTATTTCAGAGGTTACAGTTGTTCAAGTGTAAGTAAAGCAGCTAAGATGTTTGTTTTGATCTCTTGGGCAGTTGTTTGTCACTGTTTTCACTGCAAAACAACAAGCAAAGAAAATGTGTTACCTGTTGACTTTATGATGATGATTATGTTGTGCTTTTTGTTAGTCATTTCTAACGATGCAGTTTTCATTTTATCACATACATTTTGTTTCTTTTTCTCTGAATCATCACCAGTCCTTTGAAGGAAAAGGAGTCTTTTTTATACATGTAATAAAGTGCTCCTTATGCTCTGTATGCTTTTAACACAACAAACCTTCCTTTAGGGATTTTTTTAAAGGTCCCAGAAGAGAGACATTTTTTTATCTTAAATTCTGCACCTGTGTGCGGCATCCGTCTGCCTCAAGGCAAAATTATACCTGCAACCCAGGAAGTTTGACACGGAGATGTTCAAGGTGTCAGTATTCTATATCCCCAAACTTTTCAAATAACTCATCCTGTTGCTTTTATATAAATGTAGAAAATATTAAATTAATCTAACTGAAAAAAATAACTGGAAAGGATGCAGACAAGGAGCATCCTTTTTTTAAACAACCATCATGACAAATTGGTTTGTCTGGCACTTAAAGACACTGTTTCTCCACACATGAGATGTTGTTTATTTTGTGGTTTGGTAACACACAGTGAAGATTATAGTTTCCTCCATGTCACTGCATGAAAGACATGCCGTGACAGGCACCATAGAAGTGACCCATGATTCATCTTTCCTCCATCTATCACTGATTATTCCTGCCGTGGCTGCTGCATCCTATTTCATCATCTTCTGAAATGTTACAAAATAAAACTCAATAGGCGTTCTGCTACAGAAAAGACCTGTCTGCTTTCTTCCTGTGGTGTTATTTCTTGTGCATGGGAAAATAAATGTAAATTCCTAACATCAGAGGTGCTATCAAGCGAGATGACTGCCTTTAGGTTGTGTGATATTTTCTTCTTCGTGTTGAATTTTGGTTATTAAGGTGATAATGGGGATCTCTGGCTGCTCAGATAGTGGAACATCCATCCCTCTGCTGTGGGTTTGATATTTCATACAGCACTGTGCAATACTTTTTTAAATTTCTTATTCAATCCAGCTTTGACATTTTCATTCTGTATGTAATCCATCTCAAAAGATTTTCTTCTGCAACAGGAACATGTTAAGATTGCAAAATGATAGTTGTATCCCTAAACAAATCTCAGCTAGGCATTATGTTACAAACCTAGCATGTTCATTCTTACCTGCACAATTCCCTCCCTAGACAGAAGTTTACTTAACACATGCTTTCAACAAGCAGCACCCTCTGGTGTAGAATAATGAAGCTAATGCAGAAGTGTAAAAAAAAAACCTGCAGTTTCTCGAATTTCCACTTGGGGCTAGCTGCAAAAGCCAAAAAATCCTCTTAAGGTCCAATATTCAAACCCCCATTTTTTTCAGCAAAAGTGAAGATGTTTACGGTCTGGTTAAAGAAAAACGGATTTGGTATCAATAGCTCATTTCTTTTACCCATACACTCTGCCGTCATTTTTGTCACTCCTCAACTCATTTTGGTTTGATTTAGCCTAATTAGCCATAATTAGGGGCATGGCTGAGTTGACTGACAGGTGGATGGATTGTAGCAGTTTGCCAGGACCCTTAAGGACAGCTTCAGCTCTACCGTTTTGTTTCTATTGATTGAAAGTAAGGTGAAGGTAGTGTTTCCAACATGGTTGCTGTCATCATTGGGCTTCATAATGCTTCTTCAGAAACCAATGAGTGACGTCTTTGAGACTACGTCCATGTTTTATACAGTCTCTCTGTATAAAACAGTTTCATACATTCTCTCTTGAAAGCCATAGAGTCAATGGCTTTCACGCATCAAAATAGCCTCTCGCCCTCTCAGCAGCACAGTCTTTCAGACATCCTGGTCATGAATCCCGCCCACCAGCACAGGATGTAGTTTCAAGGGAGAGGCAGTTCATGTCTACAAGCTTTATTCAGGTGGCATCAGGTTATTCATTTTTTGTGAGAGAGAAAAACAAATTGAGCTTTTAGCATCTGGCTTTCAATTTTGGTAGGGCAATTCCCAAACACGATTTCTCACAGGGTTACAGAAGTTAGCATGAGAGCTTTCGCCTCTTTCACCTCTTTTTGGAAGACCTCTATCCTGTCCATGAGCATCATTAAAACTGCTGGTATTTTTCAGATAATTGCATAGGTATTCTCCAGTTATATGGCTGGCTGTAAAAGGAAAAATGTTTTTTTATTTTATTCTGGGTCTATCCAAAGCTTGTTTAGCCCCTTGAAGGCTCCCACACATCAAAGCTGAAATGGGCCTCCAGCAGATCACTGAAGTGTACTTTGCATTTTTCTCTTGATTGAAACATCACTGTTTCCTGCATTACTCTCTTCATCTTCATGATGAGGAGGGAAAACACTTTCAAATAGGTCAGCAGGGAGAGCGATCAGCCGCAGCACCATCTGTCCCCCTAATGACTACCTGGTTACTCTGTGATGTGACATGGTTGACTGGAGAGGCTCTGTTGCGAACATCCTCTCATTAAATCTGTGCATTTCCACCCATCTCTGCAAAAAGCTGATGACACATGACAAAGCCTGTATCTAGTGCAAACACTCAAGAAAATGTATTCTTTCTATGCAGCTTTATTAATGGGAAAAGCACAAGAAGAATAAGTTTTGACTGTATTTCAGTATTTTTGCAGTAAAGGGTAAACATATAGTAAACAGAAGATATCTTCTTTTGTTATCAATTTGCCTATTGGAATACATTACCGCACCAGAGCCCTATTTCCCTCATCCGAAAACATTTGCTGTAGAAGATTATTGATCTTCTGCAGGATTTTAGATTCTGTGAGTGATTCAGAGAAAAAGGATTTCAAAAGAACTATATTTGCAATTCATTTTGAATGAATTATGACTGCCTAACATTCTTTGAAAAAGTGTTTGAATGGAGAAAAGGCAAGGCTGTCTTTTCATAAAAAGTAGTTTTTACAAAAGATATTTCTACCATTTCAGTGAGTCATCTTTTGTTCGTTGATTTGATGTCTCTTGGATGATAAATTACCCCTCTATGGTGGCCTAAAGTGCAAAAACACACTCGATGCCGTGCCTTTAAAGCTGCCTCACATGCTACACTTAGGTTTGGAACCGATCCACCTTAATGCATCATGACTTCCTGCAGCCTGCTACCAGCAGCTGGTGGCCTTTTAACTTTTGACCTCTGCCTCTCATGCAGCCTGAGGTTAACACTGTCTATTGGTATGTGCCTATAAGAACTGTAGGCCAAAGTAAAGACTGAATTTTTATAAAAGATACTTTTCTTTATTAGGTGTGAGAAAAGTTCATTTAAATTCCTCATTTTCCATATCATATTTAACTTTATGTGTTATCAGTCAAATGGCTCAAATGTGTGTCATATTGGGCCCTTCTTGTACACTGCTTACATTCCCTATTTAATTAAGAGACTGCAAAGGCAGCAAGAGTTACCATTTAACAGTGTCTCCTCATAGCTGTGTGAAGTCTGTATGTGTTTACTTACTTACTTACTGGAAGGTGGCTCCCTACTTCTGAAATTTTAAAACCAGGCAAATGAATTTTCTCTCAAGACTTAATGAATAAAATGCCTTTTAAACGTACAGTATGTAAAATCCGCCGCTAGGGGGCTCTCAATCAAAACAATAACAAAAGATGATGTCGAGGCTTGCGTTGTATTATGGGAAAAAACTAACGAATCAATACGAACGGGCGAAACCGACCTGAGAAAACCAATGTGTGTACTGACGATGTATCCAAGTATAATTTACATGATGTTTTTTATCACAGCAGCACATACAGCGACAGAACAGCAGCTTTCAGTAGCAGCTAGAGCTAGCCTATACAGCGGTCTTTGACGTAACATCCGGCGTTTCCTTGACAACGATCAACATTTCCTGCCTATCGTGGCGGCTCATCATGGTGGCCACCTACAAGACACGTACCGTTACAACTATAAAATTACAGATTTCTCTGGCTTTGATAACTTTTGGAAATATTTGAGGTGATGTAAGTACTCAACTAAAAAATATATATAACATGTGTTTAGTCCATTTTTAATTGAAGTTAGATATTTTAATGTAAACATTAGCATGCAATTCTACATACTGTACCTTTAAGTTCTACTTAGTTAGAGTTAGAAAGTACCATTAAGAGCTTGTGGTAATAACTTCTGTCCGGTTATATTTAACAAGTAAAATAAAAGAAGAAGAATCACAATAGTAAATGTACTTTTCACAGGCTCCATAATCATTTCAACTGATTAATTGGGAACCGAAAACCAGACAATATTTTAGGTGAAAGTGAATGTTAAATAGGCATATCTCAAATTTCATGCCACTTAATCTTAGTTTAAATCAACTGCAGACCCGCCGTGTGTGACTGACTGGTGCTGCTTGTCCACACATTCATTGTGCCAGTGATGACATTGGACACAGTGGGTGGGTATGTAAACAATACCTTTTTCTCCCACATTAAAAAAGTATTAGAGAATCGTTTTGCCTTTGACAAAGGATATTTCAGCGCTAAGCTGAGGCTGTTGATGACTTGGAGCCTGTTTGCCGGCCGGGGCTGTGCCTGGATAGTCCTGATCCAGTTTATCCCCTGGTTATGCTCTAATGCCAAAAATCCAGGGCACTCTCTGTAACACTGAGCACATCAATCAAGCTGTGCTTGTTTGACATTCGAGAACTGATCTTAATGTGCAGTTGGCATTTAGTGAAAGATAATCCTCCTTATAATAATAACTTTCTGGAAGCAGTGAAAATCCCCGTCTGGTTCATTATTTTGCGTATTTAGAGCTTGCAGTGTATGCTTAATCTTAATAAAAGGGGTCAGTCAAGTTTGGGATGCATTACATAGGATTAGAAATCATTCTTATTTGAGTCCTCTCTACTTTGCTGTGTGGGTCCTGCTTTATGTTGCACATTTAAAGGAATTGCTGCTGTTATTCCTCATTTTTCTTTTTTTATAGAGACCAAAACCAACAATTTAACATTTGCCTGTACCCCAATTATTCAATCTGTTCAAATGTATAATTAGTTTTTTTGTAAGACTTAATAATTTCCTTAAACACTGGACAATATACAGTATCTTTTAAAATGAACAATGAACAGTTATAATAGTGCATGTGATGGGGACTACTTTTTGCTGCATTATTACACAGTTTGTACTTCATTGAGTATTTAGTGCAGCAAGATGTTGGGGCTAACTGATGTGTTTTTTATAATTTTTCCTGCAAAATGGAGGCCTTTGGTAAAGAGAAGGAAGCTACATCAGGTATTTGAGACACAGGAGGCTCTTGTTTGTAGGATAATTACTGTAGTATGGGTACAGAAAAGAGAAAAGGGCTGCCTTATTTGTTAACCATAGTTTAACACTTCCCATGCCACATTAACGCAGAATATATTTAGGGAAATAATGGCTGAATAGCTTAAGCTTATGCCTGTACTGTATACCAGTAATTAAAGGTTATCGATGGTGACATTCTTCCTTCGTAAAAAGCAATCAGCGTTTAGATAAAAAATAAATTCTCATTATTTCAAGTCTGTCTAAAGCTGTTTTCACAGATGCATTCCTGAAAATGTCTAGAGAAGTAATGGAGGACTGCCCCTGAAATCCTCTTAATCTGGTTGTTCACACACTCACCTCATAGCGGGGGTCTATCCTGTTTTGGCGAGGGGTCTCCTGGGTCAAGACATGATGTTAAATGAACTCACAGAAGTGGCAGAACAAGGAAACAGAGTCCTCTATATACGACGCTCTAATGAGAGTATGTGCCTTAATATCAATGCTAGATTGTTTTTCTCTTGCCTCTGAAGACTTTAAGATGGTGTGAGACGTCCCTAATATCACCCAACTAATCTCTGATCCTACTCGACCAAATGGAGAACACCCAGCTAAATAAACAATCAGACCGCACAAGTATATCACCAGTGGTGTATTCCCACAGGAAATCGTGACCATTGCCCATTTTTTTGCATCAAGGAAGAAAAGTCCAACCAAGCTCCATCTCGATTTATTACCAAAATACATTTTAGACATTTTACTGAACAGGTTTTTTTACATGATCTTCTTTTAAGTGACCTTTAAGTATTACTTGCATTCCTGAGCCAGATAATTCCACTCTCACATGTTTGTAAAACTTTTAATTCTATTTTAAATAGGCAGCCCCCCTTAAGAGACTGAGGGTGAAAATTAGATCAAACCCCTGGTTTTCAAATGATTTATCAAATAGCCAATACAACAGAGACAAAGCATGGCAACGTGCCAGAGACAAATTCAGTGAGCGATTTGCAGCATTTTCAGAAGGTCAGATATAAATGCGTTGATAAAGAAAGCGAAATGAATTATTTCATAACCTCACTAACCAACAAAAAAACAACCCTGCAAAACTTTGGAAAACAGTCAACTCCCTGAATTCCAATTCAGTTTCATCCCTTCCTGTCTCTGACTTACAAGTAATGGCTCAAACTACTCTACATACAGAACTCAAGAAATAGTTGCAGGTCATGTAAAGTCCCCCTTTATGGAGGTCAGCATAGGAGTACCACTGGGATCTATCCTTGGGCAACATCTATTTACACTGTTTATATGACTTTGCAGAACAAAATTGAAAATTGTAAAATTCATCTTTATGCTGCTGATACAATATTATATTCTACTGCACCCTCCTATTTCCAAGCCCTTTAATTGCTACTGAGTGATTTTAACTCTTTCCAGCAAGCTCTTGATCATCTTAAACTAATGATGAACACCCCCAAAAAAACAAAATCTTGTTAAGACAGACCATTGAACCATTTGATGCTGCATTGTCCACAGAAGACAATGTAATTATTGAGTGTGTCAAACAGTTTCAATTCTTTGGCAGTGTATCTGGCTAGAAAAGGATTTTTCTTGTGGGTCACACATTTTATGCTTAACTGGAAAAATAAGGCCTCAACACGGTTTTCTTTATAGGAACAAATCCTGCCTAACAGTGTGCAGCAGAAAAAGATTAGGCTACAATATTGCCAGTATTGGATTATAGAGACACATTCTACACACATGCAACAGCTGTCCTATCATATCAAGGCAAAAAGGCTTAAAAAATAACTTAAAAAAAAAAAACAAGGTTTAGGGACAGACTGCTTTTAGTGTTGCTGCACCTATTATGTGTAAAACATTTCAAATGACAGCTGCCCTCTCTTAATTCATACGGCATTTTTGAGCTAGTGTCTGGACTACTTAAGGAAACAAATTACAACAGTTTCATAACGTGAAAACATTGAGATGGACGTGGTTTGCACGTATGAATGTGTGGTTGAGTGTGTATGTCATTATTTTTTGAACTGTTTTTTATGTGTTTATATTTGTTCTGTTCTTCATTTGTATTGCTGCAGGACACCCCTGGAAAAGGGACCTTGGTCTCAGTGGACCCTCACTGCTCAAAAAAAGGATCATTTAAAAAATTGCTATGTGTAGTTCAACAATCACAATATCAACAAAAGAGTGGAGAAGAACATACTGGTTAAAAGAAAACATAATGCAGCAGTGTAATTACGTGCATAGAGATCGTACCAGTTGCATACATACGATCTATGGTCGTGCTCGGATCGCAGGGAATAAACATCCCCACCCACTCGAGGTGAATTCTCCTGAATATATCCTGCTGCGTTCTCACATTAGTTCACCCAGACTTTCTGCTGAAAAAAATACTAGGGGGCTGGTGGGAGAAACTCTGGGTAATATCAGAGTGAAATATTCGGCTAGTTGCATTCACACATGTAGCATACCTCGAGAACGTCATGAGTTTTTGAGGAGTGATTTGCAAGTGAAATGTTCTTCTGCTGTGGAGTAGATCAGTAGACAATCATGTAGAATCAAACTCAGTTGTGATTCAGAGATATTTAATCCTGTCCGAGCTGTGTTAACTTAGTGTAGATATATTCAGTTCAAACTCAAAGCCAAGTCAAAAAACAACTCTTAACCTCCCATCCTTTGACAACTTGATGACCAATTATTTTGAATAGACTGACTTTTAATGAGTTTTTTTTTTTTTCAAATTTAAAAATATCTGCAAACAATTTAATAAAACTGTATGAGAGCTTTGAGGGTAAAAACAAAGAGATGGCCCATTTCCATGTCTTTGTTTTTTTGCCTCTGGGTTCGAGAGGAATCAGAGGTTTGCAGCTTGATTGCTATTCTGTGCAGTGTCGCGTGCAGTTTAATGTGGTGTCTTGACCTCTGTAATGAGGGTCTTTCACATTGTATTACTTGAGACAAGATATAGAAACAGACAGGACAGGACTCGATCCATACAAAGAACACAAAAGCAAAAGAAATGTTTAATTTTCTCGTTGGCTAATGGATTTATTTCTAAAAAAAAAAAAATAATAGTTTCATATATCCAACTGTCAGAAAGATATTCAACAGCATTACTAAACATTTAATATCAGAATTTATTTACTTTAACAACTTTCACAGCATGCTAATTCAGATGGACCAAATGAAAAAAAAGATTGCATTTACATTTTTAAGGCAATGTAATATCCATTTTCTGCAAAAGACATTTCAATTCACTCCTCTTCCTGTAGTGTTTACAATTGTTTGTTGAAAGTGGCCACCACAGGAAACTGCAAATGCAAAATCCGGACTCTCACTCATTTCTCTGTGGAAGAACACAAAGACTTCATGCTGATTTGTGAGAAGCTGAGCGTCAAAGATTTTCAGCCATGGCAGTGAAAGGGAGGTGCAAAGTGTCAAGATGGATTGAGGTCTCTTTACCGCCCATACAAGCCCAGAACCCATCACAGGAAGAAATACTAGTTTAATTAGGAACTTTCTGGCATGTTCGAGTGAATGAAAGAGTTGCACACCAACTGAGTGAGTAATGAATATAGCACACTGAGCATTGAACCACAGGATGATTAAACATGAAGTTATATTACAATACAGTATGATAAATATGTGATTGTTGTGATTTAAGATGTTGAAACACATTTGTTGATTGATAAAAATAGTGTTAAAGGTAAATAGAACAAGTCAGAACATGCTCATTGTGTACAAGAGTCACAATCAAAAGATCAGCGTGGCCAAGGCATAATGGGAAGCAGATGTGACTGTGTCACAGTGCAGAAGTGTGTGGCCATAACACACACACCTAGAGACAGAAATGCGGAGCTCGAGTTCACCCTGGCTGTATCTTCCAGCAAATTCGGATTACCATTTTGGATTAGGACCACTCCAGAGGCTTTATTCTTGGACTTCAAGATGGAGTTTAGGAGCGTCTGAAAAAGGATGCTGTACAACAATCTGCAACTGGAATAATCGAAGAACGTGCCACCTGGGAGGATCAATCATTTTCTAATCAGTTGTGGATTACAATTTGACACACAGAGTCCTCTCGCTTCTTTTGCCACCATGGATTGACGACCTTTGGAATACAATTTTGTTGTAACTCTACAGGATTACAAGTGTTCTTTCAAGTTTCTCCGCCCGGCGATTAAAGGGGGTCTGCAAAAGGCCTTGCGGACTTCCTCTCCTCTCTTCCAAATTAAGGATTATAATTGGACTAATCAGCTTCGACTCCAATTCAATCAGGTTTTTAATCACTGGATCATTTCTCTAAATCCTATTAATGATTGACAATCAATCACATTCTTGAGTTGTATGCTTTGTTTTGCTTAATCTGAAATAAATATACAAACTGCAATTAAAGTTTAAATTGTGGACATTGGCTTTTTACATTCTAATGGATTGTGGTCTTAAAGGTATAGCGTGTAATAACATCTTCAAAAGGTTGCTCTAGCAAAAGAAATTAACAGGCCCTTGGAGCTTACTGGCCAAGTTTCTAAAATGTATCCTAGCACCATAACAAGCGCTCAGGAGAGCTGCCATTAACAGGTGTGGCCGATGTTAGTATTAGGGCTATTCAATTGGGTGCTTTATTGTAGGTGTAGTTAGAAGCTAGGAGAGTCTCCTCACCACCAGCTTACATAGTTATCAGTTCATCTTGACTTGGTAACCACAGCCAGGAATTGATAATCGGACCCTTTCAACTTTGAGCTGGTCCAGTACCTCCTGTGGTAACTCGGGATCTCACAGAAGCAAGACTAAAAACAAAATTTGAACAACTATTATTCTCTTCTTTACTGTTGCACTTAAGTTACATATTGTCACCTGTCAACAAATAATTAATTCATAGTACGTTAAGTTTAAATGCCATATTAATTCCATCAGTATATTGTTTTTCATTTTATATATTGCCCATCATTGTGTCATTGTTTTGTGGTGAATCAAAGGTGGATTTAGAGTTAAATAAGCAGCAGGTGAACATATACTTTAATACCTGTTTATTTCCAGTTGTACAGAAACAGGCAGTAAGACATTAGTAATAGTTCACAGAGTGCTCGTGTGATTGATGCAGGGCAGTGGACCCCACTGATGCACAAATGTCACGAGGCTTTCTAAATCAACGCCTGTAACTAACTGTATCGTTATTATTTACAGCATTTCTACAGCAAAGTGTGATGAATTGAAAATTCATTTTCATAATAGTCAGACATGCTGTTAAGTCAGTAGCTGTTTTTCATCAATAGGTAGAAGGTTGCTAAGTATGGGAGCTGTTGCGTTTTAAGTGATTTGTCTCTCTTTTTTTTTAGTTCAAAGTAGAAGTTTCTCTCTTGAAGTCAAGTTTCTATCTCATAAAAATGTCTGTGGTGGTTTATGGATAAATAAAAACTGTAAAGGAGTTGTATTCTTCTTTACCTACGTCATGTCCTTTCCTGGCATCAAGGTGAGCATTTGTATTACATGCGTAGCATGCGACACAGCTTCTCTTTAGAGAAGGGAACAAAGAAAAGTGGACACCGGGCAGCATCTGTTAAGGGAGGATGTATGCTGGCATCATCCCAGCAGGACGCCAGCTTTGTGTTTGTCTGCAACTCTGCTTTGAAAACCTCTATTTTTTTGTGCAACACCTGGCAGAAAGGTGCAAACAGTCCCAACTGTAATGATCAAATCAAGGTCTTAGACTTTGCTTTTACCCTTATTTTTAATTCTACTACTACTATTACTCCTCTGGCACCGTCCTCCAAACCGCCTGTCATCCTGCAAAACCTGGAGAACTGGAAATAAAGCTTATAGTTTCAGAAACGGCTAATGATTTATTTACAGCACCTGCTGTGCCCGGGCCTAAAGATAGCAACAACAGTTGTGGGCAGCCAGTGTTTGAAGGTTGGATCCCTTTTAAAGTCTCCATGTTCTGGCTTGTTAATAAGAACAGCAAAGTCCCACAGGACTGGAGTTTGTCCGAGGACAATACGATGCTAATGAACAATTAAATCATTTGGAAAGACAAATTGAATCTTATTTACACTAAAGCAACAAAAACTATGCAACACTCAGTAGCTACTGTTGAAGAATATTGGAACCTTGTCTCTTTAAAACTACAATAAGTAAAACATGTTTCTATACACTCTTTCAGGAAAGCATATTTGTTAACTGTGCTGTGACCACGGAGGATTTTCCTTTTTTTCAATGCTTTTTGCATTTTTCATAGTCATATTATCACCCATTGGTAAGAGCTAGTATCACTTCTGGTATTGTTCTGGTAAAAAACAGCTTTATCTATAATCAATGATTATGGTTACTGATATTATCTTTGTTAAAATGTAATAACTCATAAACCAGGATGAAATCAATTGTTGAAATGCTTATAAACTGTGTGAAGTAAAAAATAGTCTGTAATGAAGTCTCTGAATTCCTCTCCAGAAACAATCTGTGTGACCTAAATCGGCCACGTTTGGCTGGAGTTGCTGGTCGGTGCTCATTGCTGCTAGACCTGTCAGCTGCCTTTGACACAGTAAACCATCAAATCCTCCTATTTACGTTGGGCGGATGGCATGGGTTTGGATCCAACCAGTGGCTCCTTTCCCGTGTGTCTTTGCCCACTCTGCCTCTCTTCCAAATTTCTGACTCTATCGACTGTCCTATCTCTAAAATAAAGGCATAAAAAAAGGTATTGATGAGGGTGATGTTGACATTTAAGATGGTTTTGATGCTGTATAGGATTCTCATGAGTATCTGTAGATGTTGTTGATGATGATGACGATATATTTTAAAATCAATATCCTGTGCTTTGCCTCTGTGCACTGCTCTTGTCAGCACCTGTGTCCAATCAGGCTTGAAGCTGTTTGTTAGCACTTATTGATGTTTCCTCCCCTCTAGATATCTTGCTTGTGTTGTACAAACTCCCAGATGTACATCACTTTGGACATACAATCAAATTTACAAAAACAATAAATAAATCAAGAGAAACAAATAGGAAAAAAGAAAGAAAGAAAGAAAAAGAGAAGAATAGAGGAAGTTCTGTTCGTTGGCCTTGAGAGGGAGAAGAGAGAATTGAGAAGGGGCTGTGATTGTGTGAACATGTATCGATGAATGTGTTGGTGTATTTGTCCATGTTGTGGGGAGATTGTTGATAACAGAAGGGTTAATGTTAATGTTTAGGTTGGGTGCTTGGGGCTGCAGTAGGATTGGAGTGGAGTAAACTTTGACCAATGAAGTCCTGAAAGCCCAGACAATACTGGAATCGTGCAGCTGATATCTTACTGTCACAGTCTTCTCTTGTGGCCCTCATTGGTGTGTGTTCTTTTATATTACACTATTCAATGTAAATATGCAAGCCAAACTTAGTGTCTGTCTATGCAACAATCTACTTTTTTAAATCCAATCCTGGCTTGAACTTGAGTTATGTATTCAGCTGAAAGCACTCATCCATCCACCAAAGCAAATGTGTGTCTAAGATATATATAAAGCATTATTAACCGATATTAGTATCCTCCCAGGCTGTGACAATACTCTTGGGAATTCAGCTCTCCCAGTGGAGTAAAGTTACTGTGATGCCAGTTTATTCATCTTTCAAGAGTTTTCCCTCAGCTTAATGTAGCTCCACTCATTTTATTGCTAATGTAGATTTTCCTCCTGTTTTTAAGACTGTAAAATAAAAAACAATAGCAGCAGAACACTATGAAGATCAAGTAATAAGCATAAAATATGTTAATATCCCCTTAATGTTTGAACTTTGGGAGGGTTTTAGAATAAAGTCTGATCTCATCTGGTGGATGTAAACAGGGATTAGAAAATGACGGCTGCATATGCAATAGTTGACCTCTACTGTATTTGAAAGTTTATACGATCAGAAGAAAAAAAAATGTCTATAATGTGAAGCAATAACAAGTTTTAACATGTAAAATAAAGAAAGAAGATGGAACTAGTAGTGATTCAAAGATTTTTGCATCTTAAGAAGTTCAGTTTTTTTGCTTTCTGTGAAGGTTTGACCTTCAGTGTGCATGTGCTTATAATGTTCAACACTAAACAGCTGTAACAGATCAGACTTCTCAGTTTAAGAAAAAGAAGTCCTGCAGTTCAAATTTTGGATTATAAATAATAACATGTTTGTGAATTCTTGATGTTTCAAGAAACAAGACGAAGAAGATAAGGTTTCAGATTGTGTAAACTGTGTTTGTTTATTACACTTTTAAGGGCAATAATATCAGACAGAAATGATTATTCAAATGATACCTAGCATTTTAAGATATTATAACGATGACGTGTAAACATGAAGTATATATATTTTAAAAACAAGCTTCTTATAAGTGAATGATATGTCATCCTTCTTTTAAGCATCAGAGTTTATTGTAAGTCCTGCGTGTTTCACCTAGCATCCTGTTTACATTTCATAATGCCACAAAGCCTCTGTCTGCTCGTCATAACAAACACTGTAGGGCTGCTCTGTGATTAGCTCTCTTGTCAGTCTTGATTAGTTTTCATTCAGTAAATGGCAGTAACAATAAAAACAGACCAAAGCTGCTTATTATTGGCAGAGATTAATTCATGTGGTTTATGTAATATTGAGCACTTTTGGTCACCATAGCAACATGGGGAAATGGTCTAATAGTAACGAAGGGAAGAAGGATAATAAAAGAAAAAATATATTGAAATAATTGTCACAGTATAGTTCAAACATGAATTAAATACCAGAGCTGCTGTCAAAAGTGAATCAAAATTCTCTAAGTTGATGTACTGATGCCATCTGTGTTTGAAGAAAAAAATAAAACCTTTATTTTGCAAAAGATCTTTCTGGAACAGAACTGACAGGACAGAGTTTGAACAGAGCTTTACGGGCTCATTCACTGAATCAGTCTTTCAAATGAGCTTTTCTGTTTCAATCTTGTTTTAGTTATGGAAACAGCAGAAACAGCCTTCATTAAATAGAGACAGGTTCAGGCTCATGTCGTGAAAAACACATTTTGATGGCATTGGGAATGTGCACATAGTCACTCTCTTTTCTTTTCTAAGTCAATCAGCAGCTTGTGATTTTCACATCATTTTCCATACATCACGAGGTCCTGTCCACAGTGTTTCATTCATCATTCAGTTATTTTCTAGCGAGAAAAAATGTGTACTGAATTTAAAAAGAAAAGCCAAAGGAAAGGAGTGAACAAAAGGAGGAATGTTACAATCATAAACCTTCATCTCCATATCACTGAACACAAAACATAAAGTAGCAGAGGCGTTTGTTTCAGAACGTGGTAGATAAATTGTCTGTAGGATTTCAAAGTGCAAGGAATAAATGAATAAAATAAATCTTTTAATCTCAAGCATATACAAAAGTGTTGTAATAAATTATCATTTTTGGCACATGCTCTCCTCTGTTCTCCTCCGTTGTGTGAACCATTTAATTCAATCTGGCGACCTATTCACTTTGAGACGTTGTTATTAGAAAACACTTTAGAGAGCTGTCTATAGATGGTCAGTAGGCCATGAATCAAAACATTTTAGTGTGTCCAGAGTGGAGCGTGAAAGCCCTTTTTTAGAAACCAGTCTGCAAAAACAGTCAACACAGAAGCCTGGAGAAAGAAATGTCATGTCTTGATGAATGGTTGTCTTTTGAGTCGTGCTCCCCCTGCAAGTTTTCCTGCATGATATAATAAATCATGCTAAATTGGATCTCTCTTAGTAGTATAGGCTAATTATTTCCTCATGTTATGTCCCCTCCCTTTTGGTGTCCTGAAGGTCCAGTGCTCTGAGTTGCTCCCATATAGACCATTTAATATGTTACTTTCTGCCAGTCACCACCAGCACAATCTGATCACATCACACAGATTGGGAGGTTTTATGACGGAGTCTCGGTGTGACATCAAGTATTATGGAGACTGATTGGAATAATAGCTCTGCAAAGGTTTTGCTGCCTGCTTGCAGGCTCTGCTCCATGATACAGGCCTTGAAAAATAAGCTAGAGCAGACATATCCCACCCTCAACACATGACTAAAAAAAGTAAACCTGATATACCCCTGTACAAAAATGTGCAGACCAAGCAGTTTAGTGCTATTCAGGTTTCTTGAACGAGCTTATGTCAACAGTGATAGTTGTCAGGTGATGAGTCTGTGTTGGTGACCGTGAAATAAGATTGACCAACAATAAACAGATCAGACTAATAACATATACATTGATAAATGGAAATTATGGCCTGTATATATTTGATTTTTGTGTGTGTTTTTTCGTTTGTTTGTTTTTTGCAGTTGGCCATTGGTTAATGTAGGTTTTGAAGAACTGTTTCAAAGATGGCGTCATGAAAACTGGATCCTTCATAACTCATCTGGCATCACAGTTCATTGTGGTGTAAGTCCATTACTCTGAAGATCTGTTTTAGCTTTAAATGCTCTCTAAAAACCATGCTAGCATCTCTTGAGGCCATAGACCAGGGATGGCTGGTATAAATAGGCCAGCAGTGCTAAGCCCTCTGTTCTTATACAATTAAGATGAGAAAAATGTTCTTACAATACAACCGATCACTTTACATTTTGTTGAACTTATAGTTGCAACCGAACCACGTTACAAGAAAAACACTGAGTAATTCAATTGACCAATCAGTTGAAATTTCTGTTCCATGTCTTTCCCCCTCTGTGCGTAATGGCACACTCGCTAACGCTTGCTCGTCAGTATGGGCTCTCTCTCCCCCTTCCAGAGGTTGTTCTGTAGTTAATAAAATAAATCAAGAATCAACTAAAACACCAAAATATAGGGTAACATCTAGTTTTGCTGTTGTATGCAGGGTGATCAGATGTCTTTGATTTCTATGATTCTGTTGAAAATCTCATAGCTATATAGCCCAGAACCTTTTTTTTGGCCTTAAACATGTTTATTTTTTGTTGAAGAAATTGGCATTTTAATATGTAACACTCACAGGCAGAGCAGTGCTTCAAGCTAATTGCTAGAATCAGTATGCTTACAAAACCGCAGTTACAATTCTAGTACGTTGATGTTAAACAGGTTTAATGTAGAACAGCCAGTAGAGGGCGACACCACTGGTTGAAGGCTTAGATTGTATGCCAACAGATGAGAAAATGAGCCTTCTTATGAGTTCAGTTTCTAAGTAAAGCTCCTCTCAATGAGTTAATGGTTCCAAGTGCTGATTTTAAGTTTTCTTCAATTAGGCGTGATCACTATTCTGTGAATTGTGGTCTTATTAATAACACACAGTGGCAAATCTAGAGTATGTTAGGGGCCCTAGGCAAAAAATATTATTGGGGCCCCTCCAACCATTCATTATTATTTTCCTCTTTCTTTTTTCACTCCAATACAGATCATTCCTCTTCCATTTTCCTTTGGAAACTTCCATTCACAAACTTTGGTTTTCACAGCAATAATTCATGGGACAAGTAGCAGGGAATAGAGAGTAAGTGCTATCAGATGGGGCCCCCTTAGGGAGGTTTTCAACTGTCAATGCAAAATGTGCACATTTTGAGGCACAACTGTGATTTAAGGCCTTGGGGGCCCACTACTGGCCTGGGGCCCCAAGCAGCACCTCTGATAACACATGATATGCTTTTATGCACTGTCTGTGATTGACATGTGGTGCTGTGGTGTTTGACAGGTTACTCCTGTCAAATGAAAAATAAAACAGCAGCCATGAAAATAACTGTGAGAGTCTTGAACTGTGAGAACATGCATTGTTTTAGGGCTGATGCCATTGTAATGCATTGCTAAGAAAGTTATGTCTCTGTCACACAAATGCCTCATATTGAATTTGATGTGATGCACTAAAAGGTGCATAATCCTCTCAACCCTCATATTCCCACAGATTAGTGGTTCATCGTTTGGTTTGATTGTGACATATTCAGAAGTAGTTATATTTTTTATTTAATCTGTTGGAGTGTGTTGGAAATGCTTGGAAATGTCTGTTCTGAAAAGCCACCGAGGGTTACATTTGACAGACTGGCAGCTAAACGAACTGTCACGTAACATCGCCTCACTTCTGTCTCATAAATATTTTTCTCCAGTCTGGAAAGTGAGATTTCACAGTGACAATGTGGGACACAGCGACTGCTTGCAACCAGCTGGCCCTGGTTAGTGTGTATCTGTAAGTGTGTTTGTGTGCATGTGTTGTATACGCCTTGTTTTTGTGAAAGTTTCTGTTTTCACTATGTTATTAACCTCAGAGCAAACAGTCACTGCTGGTTCTTCCCCTTTGATTCTGTATCTGACCCTCCTTCCTCATGGTATTAGAAAATATTGGCATTTCTGTGTATTTCTTCTGTTGTATGAGGGAATGATTGTTTGTTTCTACAAAACCTATGAGATCCAACAGTAATTTCACAAATACTCACAAACAAAAAGTCCAGAGAAAAGCCGTCAGTACACAATAAAATGAAGAATAACAGCATTTGTAAGACAGTTTCAGGCCACTGCTTTGCTCTGTTTCTGAGTAAACAGTAAAGATGTAGGCACAGTGAAAGATAAAAAGATGTTTCCTATATTCCAAATCCATAAAAGTCCAGCACATGTGACAGATCAGCCTTAACAAAGAAGAAGCCGTTGTCTTCAAAGCATCCTTTGTATTTGAAGGCATGATTCTCAGTCTGAAAGTGTACCTTAGTTTACAATAGGGGTATAGACTAGCTCTCTGATCACTCTCTGATGTACGTCGCTTTGGATAAAAGCGTCTGCTAAGTGAATTGTATAATTGTAGACTAGCAGTTAATTGCAGTCTTTCTTAAAATGGACTTCAAATTGTGACATAACAGCTCAATTTCAAACCAGCGGCTTTGAAGATGTAAATGTAAAGTCGTATTGCACCATGGCCATTTTCCTGAGTGCATTGTCAGATATGACTCGTCTGAATGAAAAGAAAAAGTCACTGAGAGCTTCAAAGAGAGGTATCTGTGATCTTCCTCCTATCATATGCTACTATAGCTGCTCAGCCACCTGCGCCAAAGCACAAAAAAATGCCATTTCAGTGTCCACATTGCAGAGACATGCCAAATTGCTGTCATAGCTGAGTAATAGGCAGACAGAGTAGCAGGTCAACATTAAAAAATCCCCCCAAGGAGAAGGCTTATCATGGCACATTGTACCTTTGTGCCACCATATCACACTGTCATTCTGAGAGCTGACAAACCCTGCAGCTCCTTTGAGCCACAGAACAAAGACAGCATGTACAGTTGTTGTTGTGCATCAGGACTGAGTTAAAAGTCTGAGTTAGTTTCAACGTCCTCAGTTGATTGGATGAAGGAAAACACAGCCACGGTTCCTCTCATGATTTATTTAAAAATACATGTTAAGGGCATGCCTCAGATGTATTTCTCTTAACACGACCTTTCTCTTTCTCTCTCTTTCAGATTTAAATGGAGAAGCAGCAGTGTCACCAAGATAAATTGGACCTCCATATGATTTTAAAGTGCTTTGCATTAAAACGCAAACAGCACCACTTCTCGCAAAAGTAATCCATATCTGACAATTAATGTCAAACTGCCCGCTGGAGCAGCTTCATGCTGCGTTGCTGGGTGGAACATGGCTTACGGAAAGAAAGCCTTATAAGATCCTGCTCATCACAATACACCTACATGCAGCATAATGCCTTCAAAAGTGTCATGTTTGTACTTGTTGACAGTGGTATGCTGGGCAAGCGCTTTGTGGTACTTGAGCATATCTCGCCCGAGCCCCACCTATGTCGGCCACATCTCAATGCCTTTACGTAAGACTGTGAAGCCCCCCAAAAACCTCACCTTCACCAACATTCGCACCCGCTCCCTTAACCCACATGCCTTTGAGTTCGTCATCAGTGAGCCGAAGAAGTGCGAAAGCGTCACGCCCTTCCTCGTCATCCTCATCAGTACCACGCACAAGGAGTTCGACGCACGCCAGGCCATCAGGGAGACCTGGGGGGACGAGAGCACCTTTGCTGACATCAGCATCCTCACCATCTTTCTGCTGGGCAAGAACACCGACCCCATCCTCAACCAGATGGTGGAGCAAGAGAGCCAGATCTTTCATGACATTGTGGTGGAGAACTTCATTGATTCTTACCACAACCTTACCTTAAAGACCATGATGGGGATGCGCTGGATCGCTACTTTCTGCCCCAAAGCGCAGTACGTCATGAAAACAGACAGCGACATCTTTGTCAACATGGACAATCTGATCTACAAGCTCCTGAAGCCTACCACCAAGCCAAAAAGGAGATATTTTACTGGCTATGTTATAAACGGGGGCCCCATTAGAGACATGCGCAGTAAATGGTACATGTCCAGGGACTTGTATCCTGACAGTAGATACCCGCCTTTCTGCTCGGGCACCGGCTACGTGTTCTCAGCAGATGTAGCTGAGCTCATCTATAAGACTTCTTTACACACAAGACTGTTGCACCTGGAAGATGTGTATGTGGGGCTCTGTTTACGAAAGCTGGGTATACACCCGTATCAGAACAGCGGGTTTAATCACTGGAAGATGGCCTACAGTCTGTGCAGGTACAGACGAGTTATCACCGTGCACCAGATCTCCCCGGAGGAGATACACCGCATTTGGAACGATATGTCGAGTAAGAAGCACCTGAGATGTTAGAGGATATGAGGACCTCTGAACAAAAAAACTTTAACTCTTTTATTTTGCCTTTTCTCTACTTTCAAATTTCACCACACTTAGTAATGTAAAACATTGAGGGCTGCTGCAAGTTTCTATTTCACATTGACTGTATAAACAGATGGACTACATGTTTCTAGCTCCTCTCATTGTACAAAATGAAGCCAAAATTCACTGCCATATTGTGTTGATGACAGGGTTTTTTTTTGAGTTAGAGACCGTACAGTAAAGGTCGTTGCAGATTTCACGCCCCTCCCGCTACCCAAAACATGTTAAATGTAACTTAGTGGTAGAGATCATTTAGGTCTTGATAGTCTACAGCAGAACAGATTGTGTTAGTCAGAAGTAGACATTAATGGTTTTAGAGAGTTGAATGACTGTAGTAAGTCTTAGTTTCACTCCTCTTGTCGTTTTTCCTCTACTCTAGTCTAGACTAGTCTCTAGTGCCATATAGCACACTGCAGGAGCCGAATTTTGTGAATCATGACCCTACACCCCCTTTATATAGCATCATACAACGAATTACAACTAAAAATTAGAAAAATGACACTTGTACATCAATGACAGAAACCATGTTTGAGAAACTCTAATTAGACGTGTATTTTGTTTTGATAGTTTGGCTCATGACCCGTCTGTTAACATTGAGGAGGCGGGCTTTATGACCTTTACTGCTGCCAGTCACCAGGGTGTGATCAAGGTGTTTTGGCTTCACTTTCAAGGAGCTGTCATGCCGTCACTCTTTTTATACAGACTCTGCTATTCCATGACAGCTTTTTCATTGACTTCCACGTATGTCTATCTCTGCTGATTACACCTCACGATTGTTAACGCCTGCATGAGGCTTGTAAAGAGTGTATTCTCGTGCATAATTCCAATGTGGTGTTGTTACTGAGAGTCATTTTTTTCTTCATGTACTCAAATTCAAACAGAATATTCCTTAAAAAGCATTCACTCAATCAGTGTTAAACATTATGATATGTGGCCTAACATGGATTGACTGACCTTGGTTCAAGCCCTTACCCTGAAAACCTTCTATCCTGTTAAAGTGTCCTTGAGGAAGACACTGAATCTGTCCGGCTGCTGACTCAGCACCCTGATCTTTCTGCAGGAGTTGCCCTGCAAAGCCCAAAGGGAATTTCTTCTGGAATCAATAAGGTATTAAATTACTGTAATACATTTAAGTAGGTTTACATTTAAAACGTGTAAAGAAGTCCAAGAAGTGTTGCAGTACAATGATAATGCACATTTAAGGTTATCCAACAACAGACCCGGTTGTGTGTACAGATACAATTCAATCTATGCTAAAGCTGCTATTCCCTTATGATATTCATCACAAACAGTCAGACGTAAAGCCGAAAATGAGCTGCACTTCTCTAACGTTATTCATAGCTGAATTTGCTGGAAGATCTCATGTCCTTATGAATTTGCCTGATGTTTTTGTTTACATACATTTCACTGCCTCTGAATACCTTTTTTTGCTAGCTGCATTTTATTTTTATTTTTTCACATTTTTATACTTGAGGTAATTGTGTTTCTCAGCTACCAGCTCCTCATTACTCCAGCTGCTGCTCTCTGTTATGTAGGCAGTAAGTCAGCATCTATTTCAGATCAACTCCTCCACAAATCAAGAGAAATACAGCATCACATCCTGCAAGTATGAGTTTGAGTTTACCTGTAGCTAAGACCATTACAGACTGGTTATACTATCATATGTAGCTTTGCATATCAGTGTTTACTGCTGAAGCGCTGCTACTGACATCATGGGAAGAAACATTGTGCGTCTCAGAAAATGTGGCTTGCGTAGCCAAATGTTCTTGACTTTGTTTTTCAGAAGTTTTGTATTATAAGCTAATGTGACATTAACTGTGAAAGCATCTATCCTGCAAGGGGTTGTTGTTATATATTGTATGTTTTTTATATTAAAGAATAAATACTTGAATTATTAAAGTTATTTAACTGCTTTGACCTTTGTGCCTGATGTTTGGAGTTATTTGTGAAAGGTTTGTAAAGGGGTCTCTTTGGTTTCTTGGTAATTTTGTTTGTGTTTTCATGTCATGACTTTGGAATTAAAGATTGGGTTCTTTCACTGTGGTGGCATAATGATTGATTTAAATGATCAAGCTTGAGCAAAGAAAGAAAATGTGTCTAACATCCTGATCACATTTAGCAACTTTTCTGAAATAACAGGATAAGAGTAAACCCTAAAATAAAGCTTAATGCCCACAAAGCATGAATACAGACAGTGATTGTGTCAACTTACGTCATTCTGATCTAAAGCTTGCTAACATTAGCCGTCATAATCTAATACCACCAAGTAGAGCTGTACCTAAAACACCCCTATTTTTATTAAATGTAATTATTTCAATCAATGACTTAATCATCCTTCAAGGAATCTCAGAGCCCTTTATGTAAGAAAAAACAAAATGCTAAAATTGTATTGACTCTGCAACCTAAAAGAAGCCGCCTGTTAGCTGCTCCCATACAGCTCATTATATTTTTCCTTCAGAAAACATCTGTGTCTTTCCTGGAAGAGGGATCCCCCACATTGTTCACGATACATTCATTATTTCCGCAGTTTCATAAAAAAAAAAGTAGAATCTAATGGTGTTGTATGCTGTACTGATTGTGAAGCCTCTTGAGACTAACTTGTGAATATGCTATATATAAAATGTATATGACTAGACTAACAAGGCATGCTGTAGACTTGCCAAAAACTGCCACAAGGACGAGTTACAACTGTCTGTTGTTTTTAAATCCAGCACTTTTAAAATCTTGCTTTCAAAAAATCGACTTCCTCCAATCATCAGGTATTTAAAGTTGAAATGTAGAAAGTATCATGTCTGAACTGCGTATGATGCTGGCTAACAGTCAAAAGCAAATAATCCACACTTTTTTAAATAATAGCAATTCTTTATTGTTGCTCCTCATCAGAAATTTGACATCAGCTGATTACAGAGAGAACAGGGGATAATATGCTGAAATGGTTCACATACTGTACATAAAAAACACAATAAGTTACCTCATAATAAAGACTTTATTAGAAGTTAATATTTACCATCTTAATACTTGAAAATAATTAAGCACTACTGGACTTGTTTGGACAAACAGATGGCTCGTCACTCTTACAATAGTTGCCTTTTGGTTTCATCCTCAGATGCATTGTCATACAGTACATTTTAGAAACGACTCTATTTTTTTTGGAAAAAAAAGGTTTTGTAGTGCAGCAGGACAGAGCGAGAAAATGAAACTCTTGTGGTTTGTGTTTATTAACCTGGCCTCTGAATACAACCAGAGCAGAATACAGGACTACAGGTTCGTGTTTGTTTGATTTGTCTCCAGGGGTTAAGCATCTGCCTGTACTGTGCACACACTCATCCCAAAAGTGCATTGTAGCTTGTCTCTTTAAGTTAATATACTTTAACTGTATCTTTGCTGGAGTAATACGTTTGTGAAATGGTCATCAGCAGGTCTGCTCTTTGTGTGGTCTTGCTCATTCACTACTTTCTTAGGCACAGAGAAAAATTAACAAGGCACCTCTAACTTTTTGAAGCATTAGCACTGTCGAGAGCAGCAAATTATACACAGTAGCATTCAGGTCTCATTTTGTTGTTTTGTTTTTTTTCTGCACAATCAAGCTAATGGTCCCCTTCTGGTCAATGTAAAACAGGTCTTGACACAGAAATATGATTCGTTTTAGACATTCATTACGTTGTTGTGAAAATGTGCTTTTTCCCCCATAAATTAAGTGAATCTTACATTCTGACAAAGACCGCAGGGAAACATCACAAATAGGTGGGTTGGTGAGATGCAAAAGAAAGAAAATTTGTTTTCACCGTGGCAACACCAAAGCATGAAAGAACAAAATAAAATACCTTCTCATTTCCTCAAAAACAAGAACTTAAAGGTAGAGTCAGTAGCTTCTTCTTAAAAAAATTAATATAGACTTATACAAAAGTAATGCTGCTCAATCATCACTTATGGGCCGCCATACTTTATGTGGTGGTGACTGCATCTGCAGGGACCCTGTCCTCTGACTGGTTTGGGTGGTGGCGTTTGTACTTCCCCCAGCGAATGACAGCACACAGGTGAGTTTAGGAGTGGATACAATTCAGCGATTAGACGCCATTTAGACCGATGAATGGTACAGACGTGGACGTAGCAGCAAAGAAGAGAAAATATAATCATAGTGAGGCGAAACACCAATTGGATAAAGCTCTCTCTAAAACAATTTGAACCTTGGGTTAGCTTTTACCCACGGGCTGCTTTCTGTTGGACAGGAAGGTGCCAAACACCTTGTTTAGCTTGTGCTAACTTGCGGTAGCTTGCAGTGTGGGTACAAGCAGTCAAAGTACTGCAGTGATTGTGCTCTTCTGGGGGCGATGAGCCCAGGAAGTTTGAATACTGCGTTACAAGCTGCAATGAACATTTCTACTGACTCTACTGTACCTTTAAGTAATTGTAGAGTAGAAATAGACAAAGGTAAAGGTAATGTGTAACACAAAAAAATAAAGAGGAAGAAAATAAATTAAAACATTCAAAGCTACATCTTAATCTCCTCCTGTCGCCACCTGAGTACATCTTTAGATTCCTGGGCTGTATCCTGATCCCTGTTTGTGCGCTGGGCGGTGGAATGTTGGAAATAGGTCAAAAATCAGGGAACAGTGAGTGATAAGGAGGTGTAGGCAGGGCGGTGGCGGAGCTTGGCGTCAGGGGAAGGTGTGAAGGAGTGAAAGGAGGAGGGGGAGTACATTTGCAGGGGGTGTGTTGGGAAAGAAGTTTCAGGAAGTGTTGTTGTGTTCCTCAGTCTGTCTGCCCTGAACTGTCTCCCCCGGCTCACCTGCTTCAGGAGTGAAGAGAACATCAGCTAAGACTCAGCTGTGCAAATCCGATCAGCTTCACCGCATCCGGGATCTCCGTGTCATCGCAGCTGGAAGCCTGCATGAGGAGGAAGACAGCAGGGCTGTTTCACATCATGACACTCTCAATCTAACATCACAACTAATCCTGCTAAAATCTCTGAAACAGCTGTAGTGTAACACATCAGAAAGATTAATCAGGGCTTTAAAATACTGAAAGTTAGTAAGATGGTTGTTTCAAAAAAAGTAGTTTTTTTAACAGTATAGCCATGGCCTTATTCAACTTGTTTTTCTGTCATAGATATCTGCAGTGTTGTTGAAAAACTATTAAAATATGAATAACCACACCGCTGCACTGGCTCGCTTAATATGGAGCTCAGCGTAAGTTCTAACAGGAAGACTGGTGTTCGTGCACTCATTCATTCACCTCCTCATTTAAATTTAAACCACTCCCCCTACTACTCCCTCTATCTCCTACTCTGGTGATCAGCTGAATAGGGGCGTGTATCATTTAAGTAATTAACCAACCACACTCTGCCTCAACCTTTCTCAACCAATCACCCTGCTGGGTCAATTGTTATAACAGCTTCTCTCTCCCACAGCCACCTTGTTGTTTCAGTGCAACCGCTGCAACCCTCCTCCGCCCCAGTCACCTCCATCCAGCTCAGCTGAGTCCAGATTCAGGCGAATCCCACTCCTCATCACATCCTCCATTCCTCTTCACCACCACCAGTGTCTAGTCTCCTAGGGGGGTATCCTATCAGGCGTCGGCCTCACGACCCCTCCGTGTACAGGAAGTCGTCACGATGGAGCCTAGCCCCCCAAAGACTTTGCACATTTCATTCTAAAATTTGTCGCACATTTCATTGTTAATAAATAATTGTTCATTCTCAATTAGCCTAAGTCTCTCCTGATTGAACTGTCATTACCATGAACAGCACAACGGCAATTTATTTTCACTCAATCCCAAGTAAACTATCCTGCTGTTATAAAAACAGAAGAAAAGAGAACCAAATTGGCATTAATCCTCAGCTGAAAATGTAGGTATTCCTTAATGTTTTAGGGGGGTTGTCGTTACCTTCAAACCATAAAAAATGTTGAACCATCCTCATCTCTGAATCTATTTTACATCCAGTGAAAATTTTTAGCAAAACTCCGAAATTTCAATGCCCCACCATGATGCGCAGTGGCTAAGCTAGCTAGCACTTATGGGTTGTCAATGTGTTTATGTTTAAATGTTCTCACATTCAGCACTTTTGGCTTCTATACGCCAAAAGTGTTTGCCACAACAACTTCCAGTCAGGATTTCGACCTCTTCATAGCACCGAGACGGCCCTTATTAAAGTTGTAAATGACATCCGTCTTAACACAGACTCTGGCAAAACTTCAATAATAATGCTATTAGACCTCAGTGCTGCATTTGACACTGTCGACCACTCAATACTTTTGGACAGGTTGGAAAACTGGTTGGGGCTCTCAGGAACAGTCTTAAGCTGGTTCAGGTCATATCTACAAGACAGGAACTATTTTGTTTCCATTGGTGACTTCGTATCAGAACCAACCGACGTAACGTCTGGAGTCCCCCAAGGTTCGATCTTAGGGCCGACTTTATTCAACATCTACATGCTCCCACTAGGACAAATCATGCAAAATAATAAAATTGACCACCATTGCTACGCTGATGACACCCAAATCTATGTAGCGCTATCACCAAACGACTATCGCCCCATAGATCTTCTGTGCCAGTGCATTGAGCAATTTAAAGACTGGATGTGTCAACATTTCCTACAACTAAATGAGGACAAAACTGAGATCATTGTATTTGGTGCTAAAAAAGAAAGGTTTCAAGTAACCCAACACCTTCACTCTCTGTCCCTGAAAACCTCAAATAAAGCCAGAAATCTGGGGGTTATTATGGATTCAGATTTACATTTCGAGAGTCACATCAAATCAGTAACAAAATCGGCCTACTATCACCTCAAAAATGTAGCAAGACTTAGAGGGCTCATGTCAGCTCAAGACTTAGAAAAACTTGTACATGCCTTTATAACTAGTAGGCTAGACTATTGTAATGGTCTCCTTGCAGGTCTTCCAAAAAAAACTGTCAGGCAGCTCCAGCTTGTTCAGAACGCTGCTGCTAGAGTTCTAACAAAGACCAAAAAATGTGAACACATTACACCAATTCTTAAATCCTTGGCTCCCTGTGTGTCAGAGAATTAATTTCAAAATCCTACTGCTCACATATAAATCACTACATGGTTTAGGGCCAAAGTATATCACTGATATGCTTACACTACATAAGCCTTCAAGATCACTAAGATCTTCTGAGACCAATCTGTTAGTGATTCCCAGAGTAAATACAAATCATGGGAAAGCATCATTTAGTTACTATGCAACAAACAGCTGGAATAAACTTCCTGAAGATTTAAGACTTGCCCCAACTCTGACCACTTTTAAAACAAGACTGAAAACTTTTATGTTCACCTTAGCCTTCTGCTAAATCTTACCTACATTGCACTTTTAACTTCTGCACTGTTTATTGTCTATTGTACTGCAAATATGTTTTTATTCTGTTTTTTTAATTTTCTTTTAATTCTTCCATTTTATTTCACTTTATTGTATGACATGTTATGATGTGAAGCACTTTGAGTCTGCCTTGTGTATGAAAAGCGCTATACAAATAAAGTTGCCTTGCCTTGCCTATAAATCTCCTTATGAGTGAGTCACATCTGGCCAATACCTAATCTGTATATGCACTTCCTGTCCTGCTGTTTATCAGGTCAGAGTATTATGTAAGCCATTATAAAACCCATTTGGGATCAATGGATGCAAAGCCGGGTCTTATCGCCCAATATCTGTGCCCAATCTCTATATGCCTGCCACTGAATGGGAAAAAGCCCCGCAGCCAGATCACAAAACTGTGTGAAAAGAAAGGGCTTTTATAATATCATGTTATGGCCCAGGACTTTGGAATCAGAAGTTTTTTTAAGGCATGGTTGTAATTCTCAGGTATGCTTATAATATGTTTGGGTCTTCATTTCTATATCCATTTGCAATAAATCAATAGTCCAGCCCCTCATTAAGTCTAGTCTTAAAGTGCCACTCACACCATAAATTATCTACATAAAGTGTTATGATGTGCTCCCGTAGTCAGGGTTATTATTCCCATTCTCTTGGCTTTGCGACGTCTCACGTGCTACTCTTCGTTTAGAAAACACACAGTGAGCGTTTTACACCAGCTGCAGCAGAGCAGAGCTAACATATGGAAATCAAAGTACATCCATATATCTGCGTGTTGTGTCCAGCACTGCCCTCACTGTGTCTCTCTAGAGACCGCTCCACCTGCAACACTCACGAGTTGCTGATAAGGCAAACAGAAAGGTCACTTTGTGAAGCACAGTGACCCACAGCACAGATGTTGTTTACCCACAACTACAGAAAGGTCAATTCATTTACATATTTTCTGTTAACTACAGAAGGACGGACATTATTTCTTCTTACAAATGTCACCATTTCTCCAAAAGTGCAACAATGATGACTTGTAAAAGTGGCACATATGCTATATGCAGTAAAAATAGTGAGTGAAACACAGGTAAATTGTGGATCAAGGAATAAAAGAAATCCAGTTTAATTTATAATGATTACAAGATGAATGACCAGCAGGATGAAAGAATTCTGCTTTTGGTTGAAAATTAAATTTGACCCTAAAACATTTTGTTCATACTGGGGTTTTTTTTAATCAATAAACATGCAATGCAGTGTATCTGATGTTGCCTTTTATAAATAAGACATTTTACCACTATTACTAGTTACTGTTTTTGCATGTAAGTGATGAACAGATCTCTGCTGGAAACTGCCAACAGGCATTTGTTAATCAGTTTAAAATCCTAAAGGGTAATAATCACTAGCTGTTTGTGAATTGATTTTCGAGTCCACTGTATCCTTCACAGACAAACGTTCTCCTCTTGCTGAAGCTGTTTGACCCTTTCATCAACAAGCTGTTTGCGGCTGGACGTTTGGCAGCCGGGGCAAACTCGTGAGGGTGTCACCACCCATCAATCATGTGGGAACTCACCAGCTTAAAGGTCAACACTTTGTAGGTAGTTGGGTCATCTACAATCTTCTGAAGGTTAGCAGCAACTGTATTTGAAGGGGGCATACAACAAACGTGTTGTTAAAACAATAGAAAACAGTTGTGACATTATGGACAGTGACAGAACAAAGAGAAGTAACAAAACAAAGACGTTTCAAAAGCGCTTCACAGACTTTTTGACACAATTTTTTTCATCCAGGCACACCCACTGAAAACAGCTCCACGACCCACTTTTGGGTCCCGTCCCACCAGTTGAGAACCACTGGTCTAGACTATAGTTAATTTCTTGTGTCTTGAGATATTTTATGAATTGGCGCTATACAAATAAGGATTGATTGATTGATTGATTGAATCTTTTGATTAATTTCAAAATGAGAAGCAATTTATTTCAAAACAAACAAAACAAACTTGTAATCCTTCTGGTGGTTATGTTGATCAAAATTCGAGTAAATCCTGAAACTCTCCAAGTGATGTGTCGAGTTACATGGGCTGAGATAAGTATGTTTTAAGACAACACCTGCTCAATGGAACAAAATCAAAAAGGTGAAACATTACCTATAACAACATCGTGCCCGTGGACCAGACCGGCAGAGAACAGTTCCTGGGAAACGCCATCGGCCGTGTCTTATGAGAGAATAATACGACAAATATTGGGCCTGCAACATTCCACTTAGCAGGTAATTGTTTTAGATATTGAATCAGATACTGTCAGGAGCACAAACACAGCCATTAGCTGGTACACACAGTAACCCACAGTGCCTGAAGATGTTATCACATTTCAAATCCATATACCCAGAGCTCTTACCTCTCCCAGGAGTGAATTCAAACCGGATGTCATTCAGCTCCTTTCTGGAGTTCCTGTAAGGAGAGAGAAGAAGCGGGATTGTAAGAGAAGCACCTGGAATGTAATTTTTTAAATATTTTGTAGCTCGGACTGCTGCCTGTTTTGGCAAGGACAACCTTGAAAAAGAGATTTTAAATTCCAACAAGCTTTTCCTGGTTGAATAAAAGTTAAAACTAAATAAAACTAGAGCAAAATTGGTGAAAATGAACTCAAACAGGACAGCGTGAGCAAGAAAATTCCCCAAAAATGACCTGAAAGGCACTCAAAATAGAGTCGGGGGGAATGGAAGAGTCTGGAGCATAAACTGTTTAAAAGAAGTTAATGAATCCTCCAGATCTAAAAGGTAAGGTCAATGCCAGAGTGCCTTAAACCTGCAGAGAGACTTTAGTGGTACCAAATCAAAGTCTGAGTTATGTTAGCTTTAAACAAAGATTTCACTTGATTTACAACCTCATTACACACTTTCCTAACAAGTAAAAAGGAATTTAAAGCAGGGTAGACTTTGGGGCGGGACTAGCTCCTACCACAGCAGCCAATCAGGATATTATAGTCAGGTTTTTTGTCCCAATGTCGTTTTTTTCTGGCAATGCTCTCTTCTAATTCACAATCTTTGGTGTTCAGATGAATTAATACTAGGGACTCATTTCACATTACACATCATAATTGTGATCCTTCGTTTTATACAAATATAAACCCCTTTTTACCATGCAACTAAGGTTGCTTTGCACAGTTTTGCATTTAACAAATCGTGCAGCGCACTATGAGTAAAATGTGCTGTAGCAATGGATGAACAAACCATAGAGTTTGTGAAGAGGACATGACTTAGTAGTATTACAGAACAAAAACGTAACAACTGCTTCTCTAAACACACTCTGCATCCACTGAGATATTATGTATACTGTAGGGCTGTGAAGAGGATTGTTGTCTGTCAATGTGCCTGACATTTTGCTGTAACTTTGAGGTGGTTTGAGTCGCCCACCCTAGGCTGCAAAAAAACCCCCACCTTTCTTGATTTTGAATTTTTAATGACCCCCCCCCCCCAGCAGCTTTGCAGAATCAACCTGCATTCATTTGCATCCCTAGCATTAAATCTCTCTTTCAAATTGTCACAGTGTAGAAGCCAGTCTCTGAAAATAGCAGGACATCTCAGTCCCACCCAAAGTGCAGTGAGAGAAGATTAATTTGGTTTGTAGTATAGTTGAATAAATCACACAGCCAGACCTCATTTCAAATGAGATAAGAGCCATAATTCAACACACATAACCAGAGACATATCTGCAATGAGTTTGTTAGAATAAAGTCTATACCAAACAGTGGGAGCGATGATTTAATATCAGCCGAGCTGCGAGTCAACTTCACTTTTTTCATTTTAAAGAGTTACGGTTGAAAGAGAAAATAAACAGAGTAAAAAAACTCTGGTGGAGCAGATGGATGTAAACAACAACTCGACTCCCAGCAGTGGAGCAGAGCGCGCACACACAGCCTGGGAGAGGCAACATGTATGTCAGAGGATCATAACCGTAAACCCCGCACAAATAAATCATTCGTTGTGTTTAGAAAGCATTCTGTCAGACACATGCGGCCATTTGGGATTAGACAAAAGCAGACTGAACGCTGTCATGACGTGTGGGAGTAACAGCTCCTTTTTAAATACCAGTGTGAAGATTTATATTTTCCACAGTTCAACAGCAGTAAAATTAGCATTTAACCCAGCAAGCCCCTTTTTATTTTTGACACATTGTGAACTTACATACGTGAGGTGACTGTGTAATCCCACTAGACAATGGCAGGTATACAGCATGACACATCATAAAAAGCTCAGTGTCATTTGAAGTGGGCTGTCTTATATACACTTAGACTGTTCTTTGATTTTAAAATGGTAAATGGACTTGGACTTGTATAGTGCTTTTTAGACTTCTGACTAATCAAAATGCTTTTACTCTTCACCCGTTCACTGTAGGGCTTTCAATATGCCCTCAGATGTAGACAATAGTGTTTGTCTTCTAAGAAATGTACAGGAAAATGTACATTTATTATAAAAGTGCAGCACACTAAAAAACCAAGGCCAACAAGTAGGAGCCAAACTGTGTTAAGACTATAGACTGTATAAAAAAGATGGACGACATGGCAGCTCCCTGAAAGTGAAGCTTAAACATTTGGAGCTCCCCCCACTGACTGACTGCAGTATAGCTCATAAGCTCCGTCTGGACCAAGTTAACAGATGGGACATGGATCAAACTTTAAAATCTTAATACACGTCAAATTTCTCTCAAGCATGGTTTCTGTCTTTATGGTTATTTCTTTATTGTGACGATTTACGCCTATTCACTTTTCTGAGACATTTAGTTTTATTTTGTTATTTGATACTTTAATTAGTTATTTGGCTTCACTTTTGTACAAAGGGATGCCACGCAGTCTATCTTTATATACCTTTAATAGTTGATAATAAATGTTATGTCTCACTTAGAAGGCGGCAATACATCTATAAGTGGGAATCCACTTTTATTACTTAAAAAGGAACCCAAAGCTCATATCACATGGCTGAATGCGTATAAAAGAAAAGATCTCAGGCAACTAAATGTGTCATCTCGTAAAAAATGAGATCCAGCTTTCAAACTGAACAGAAAAAGCACCGTACTTTGAAAAACTGTAACCTGTAAAATTGTCATTAGGGCTGGGACTAACCCTTGATCTGGTAACGCTTCATTTCAAGGGTCTATGATTTCTCAGAGGGTTTTTTTTCCCAATGATTTTCAAGAACCTTCCTGGGAAAGAACCATGGTACGGGTTATTAATCATAGGAACATGTTGCGTTTTATACACTTAATTAATTCCTTCATTGTAATTTACTGCCAACCTTGTTGTGTCAGTGAACAGCAGATCAGCTGAACGTGCAAAATACTGTTCTACATGTCTACAGGCTTTCATTCAATAAATGTGGAGAATAAGCTACCAATGAATAATTATGTGGCTGTATCTGAGTGCTTCATCTGAGAACAGTTTTATGTTCCACATTTATAGGATTTTCAAGGTGTATTCAAGGACACTTTATGGGAAGTGATCTGGAAATTATGGATCTATCAAATATTTTCTAAAGTGATTGTTCTTTCTAACTAACAGGCTAAAAACTGGAAACTTACCGTACACTGTAAAAAGGGGATAGCCAATGAAGGATCATGTTTTGATTATTGTATTAGCAACACCTGCTGTAGTGACGGGCCTACTGAGAGGTGAATGTGACTCATTTGGCTCTAAAAAACTGACAGCATGGCATCAAAAATCTTAACCCAACTTCAGGACTGGTGGTGACATAACAGGAAGTGCTATTGTCTCTAATTTATTAATAAGATGTTTCAGAAGCTACTCTGACATTTGTCAACTTCTCGTTACCCTTTATAAAGAAGAACAGAGGGAAATGTCACCTCCACGCTGAGCTGTTCAATGAAATCAATCTGCTTCTGTGCTATTTTTGCTATTTAAGCTCCAATGACATTGCACCAACATTATGCAAGTCTGAACTTCCCCTTCAAGCTGCTGACGAAGCTATTCTCAGGACACCTCGGTGCCTTTGTTGGAAAAAAAAGAAGAAAGAAAAAGATTGAATGAGTTCCAAACAAAATGTTGACAAAAATCCAATCATGCTGCTGCTTTTCCCTCATCTCTGCTTCTGTGGGGATCATATTTCCATAAACTCCTTCTAATGGGCTGAACTCTCTTATTAGCTGAGAGAGGAAAGCAATTAGCAGTTTATCTTGCCCTCTCAAATACATGAACTTTTATTACTTTTGGGCAGGAAATTACTTTTTCTGAAAGAGGTTTTTCTATTTTATATACAGGCTCCTTTTACATTGTACATGTAAGTAAAGTACTGACCTGGAACTGACCACAAAGAAAACACATTTACTTTACATTTACATTGAGGCCTATAGCTAAACAAACTCATCTACTTTACACTCATATTCCAGATAAATCTCTCATTTACAGTCACCCCCCTACTCAAACACACTCACATTATTTGTAACCATGACTGAATCTCGTTCTGCTCGCCAGAACATCGCAAAATATCCAAAGAAAATCCAAAGATATGATACAATCTAGTTTTTTTTATCAGCTCATGTGATGGTTCACTTCAAAATGTACCAGGCAAATCCTCCATAGCAGTAAAATAAGGTCTATTTTCTTCAGATGCAAACAGCTGAGAGTCGACTCCTTTACACACAAAAACTCCCTCTCAAAAAAAGCAACATTCTGCTTTTAATTCAGAAAAACATGAGCCTTTCAGATGGATACAAATTAATCAAATCAAACAATAAATTGTCTACAAAAAGACGTGCCTTTAATCGAGCTTTCAAGGGTTTCCTGTACCTTGCAGCAAGTTCAAATCAAATATCGTATTCTGTCACGCAATCTTTTCTACTTTAGGGCATTGTAAGTAGAACACAAAAGCTCCAATGCATCCTGCGTGTCATACTGGAGAGCATGTACATGAAATGCTTGGTAATCCAGCAGACAGGCGTGTTTCACTATTAAAGCCGGCCTTGTCTTTTCAGAACAAAAATGCCATCAAGCTTCATGGACTTAGATCTAAGAAGAGCGTCCATCACATGTCTGCATCTCTAATGCTGAATATTTTATCAGACAAACCAGAGAGATGATCTGACAGCCTAAAGCCCAGATCACATTAAACACAGTGAACGCATGGACTCTGCTGTGACACATCTTAAGAAGATGGCTCTGAAGTCGTCAGGATGACAGCAATTTTTTAAATAAGAGCGGTGATAAAGAAATGTATGTTGTATTCCTCCACGTGTTTGCTTCCTCCGCCTAATAATCTTAATCTCCTAAAAAACTTTTGACATTGCCAATTTATTTTCATCACCAGGTTACATTCATGGCTCTTTATCAGCCACCAAATAGCCAGCCTTCTCCAGTAGCATTCACACAACAATTTTTTTTAGATTAAGTCGAGAATAAAATGGCTTGCTGTGCTGTGCTGGATGCCTGGGGAGGGACCTTCAGATGTCTGTTCCACTAAGAGTCAGCTCTGTGAGCAGCTCATCAGGGAGCTACAAGCAGACCTTAGAATGTCCAAAAATGCACCATTGTCTGTCTGGGCTGCACCCTCAAAATTGTCATCTCCCTTTCTCTGTTGGTGTGTCTGGAATGGATACTAAAGAATGGAGAGTATGCATTGTAAGGTCTTCCTTATATTCTCTCTTTGCACATGTTCAAGTGAAAGGGTAATAAATTATGCTGTTTTTTTTTTACATCGATCATTACGAGGCTGAGTCACAAGCCTTAATTTTTCAATTTTCAATTTTTCACTTAATCAAAATATATTCTAACAAGGGTGCAGTGAAATCAAGGGAGCAGATTGTGGAGCACAGCCAGAGAACCAATGGAGTGTGACACTCTCCTCCATATGATACGACCGCTGAGTCTAAAGGGATATGAAGGGATCCAAAGCAAAGAGAGATCTCCTCTGCAGCAGGCAATGATCATTACGCCTATTAGAAGCCTGCGTGTTTAGGACAAAGTCAAAATACCCTGCAGCATTTTTAAAGCTGCTTTTTAAGACAACCACAAGTGATTTTCTTTTGTATTATCAGCAAAGAATCAGGCCATGATCTGAAAAAGAGACATCCGTCTTACCTTAGCCGTAGTACCATGTTTACAGCACCTGGAATGTAGGGTGTATCCTCAAATGGTTCAACCTGCAGGACACAAAACTCTGATGATGAGACAGTTTACACATCACACACACACTAATAAACGACCTGAACAAAAATGTTTTGTGTGAAAAAGAGGAAGAATCTTGTGCTAGATAGCCATTTTTTTCTGGTTGAATAACTTCAAGATGAAGAAATAATCAGAAAAATAAAACACTATTGTGTGCAGCAATGACCACACACTCAGAAACTGTGGTTTATGTTTCTAATGAATGCAGCCGCAAGGAAAGTTGTACGGGAGAAGAAAGGGAACAATACATAAAGGTATATTATCATTACTTTTTGACATACAGGCTCTTTGTGTGGCAAATAATGTATATTAAAGGATAAGAAATGTCTGCTGAGTATCTGTCAAAGCTAAGTCCTAACTGTAGCACAGGACTACACCTCAGACTGCACTGGCTCATTTTTAAAATGACAATAGACTTGGAAAATGGGTTGCAATGGCACTGAGTCTTTAGATGAGATACACCCAAGCACTGAGCTGGCACCATCAGGCAGACAGCCATTTACTCTGAGTTATTACCACTGAGAGCATCCCTACAGGAGACACACATTCACACATGTAGACAGGCAGACACACACACACACGCACACTTACAGCATGGATGTAGACAAAAAACACACAGACAATCAGTGTGGAATCAAGGTCATTGAATCATGACAAATTAGAGCTGCTGCTGAATCCCTCACCTGGGGATGCTGAATAGACAAGCCTTCAATAGGGACATTGTTAGCGTTCTCCTCATTCTAGGGGGAACAGAATGAGAGGCAGAATCGTGCAAATGCTGTTACATACTCACGACTCATCTTATCAAGACAACAAAGGATCGTCAATTTGAAACAATCAATCAGGAGCGACTTCCTGCCTCGTCATACAGATTTAAAACCGGTGCTTTGCTGCTTTTGATTAAACTCCGTAAAACATGTTTGGACACGTAAACTGATTGAGTTCATGATTCATACAAAAGCTTTTGCCTAAAGAGGAAATGTAATTGCATTTTCCAAAAAACGCCCCTCTGCCATGTTATCAAATGATACATCAGCAAACAGGATCAAGCATATTTGTCGATGTCATAAAGATATTTATAATTGTGATTGCATTTTAAAAACTCGGTGCACGAGAGAAGCAGCTGACTTACATCTTTGGACTCATCTGTGACCCTTCGTGACTGGAGGGAAAAATCAAACATACATTAATATTCTTTAAAGGCAAATAAACACAGAAAATAACAATGACACATTTTCAGTGTTCCCCTGAAAGTTTTTAAGGTGTTCACACATCCAACTTCCTCATGAAGTAGGTGCGTAGAACGGCAAACTATCACTTGAAAGGAAAATGTGTGAACACAATTGACAAAAGTTCAGAGGGACTGAAACGTTGTGATTTTTTCTAATAAATTGGTGATACTTAGCAAGAGTAGTGTGCGGGATTTTTTCTTTTCAAGTGATAGTTTTCCCGTCAAAAAATGTGATAATCTTCCTTTTTTTTTTTTTTTTGAGTTGATTGATTGTATCTCCGTTTCTCCATCCATCCGTGTGTGCAGTCCAAACTGAATTTTTACTTTCATAACAAACCAGCCGCACAAACCTTCACAAAACCAAGCAACAACAAAAATGCGTAACAAGCCGTAGATCAATAACGGGAAACTAAAAAACACACTCATAAAAATACTATCTGCAACAGCTCACTTCCTAAATCATGACTTTTGGTAACGTATTAGTTATTGCATCATACATTAAAGCGGGGTATCTTTCTCAAAGGGCTCTTTGATCATGGCTGTCTACTTCTTCCTGCCTCAAATTCTTGCAGCTATCTTCCAGCTCATTACAGCAACCTCATGACAGGCTCGCTCAGAGATAAACCATCTGCTATCCAAAAAAAAGAAAAAGAAAAAAAGACTGACTGATCAGTGAGGGAAGGAGTGTGCAGGGTCAGAGACGGAGGGGAAGTATCATAAGAGTTTGATCTGCAGGTTAGACATGACAAGCAACTATAATGACCGACATCTCGGTAGTTTAAAGTTTGAATTGAATACGATTGAATTTTTTATGACTACAAATCAAGCTGAATCAAAACGAAAGAGAGTTGATGACACCTACATTCTCCCTGACTAACACATGTGCACGTTAAGATAAAAATGAAGAATCATGAGTAGATATTAAAGAATAAACTTTTCTTTTACTGGTCTTTCGGGGTCTCACCTACCCTGCCCTGATTCACCGCTGCCTTGCCTTCCTCACTGCCTTCGTCCAGCTCGTCATCGCTCCACTCCCAGTCTCCATCCTCCGTCTTGTGCAGGTGACCACTGGAGCCCGGGACCCTCCTCACCTGAACAGTGACAACACACAACAAGCACACTTTATCTAAATGACATCACTCAATTAACTCGTAAATCTTGATACTGATTCATTGTGGTTTTTACAGGCCGTTATATTTGGGAGAAACGGACAGTCCCAGCTGCACAGGTGTAATGGTAAACAAACCAAATTCAAGGTACACAAGGTGTTAAATTTGTTTGGTATGGTCGCTTATCGCTGCCGATCTAACAAAGAAAAAGATTATTCTTGTTTTAATGAACTATTATTGAACACATCTAGCACAAAACATATTACTATATCTGTTCATTACTATTTATACATACTGTACATATGTACATATATTCACTATTTGTAACTATTTTTAGTTTATTAAACATTACCAGCCACTTTTGCATTCTGTATATTTTAATAACATTTCTTGTTTGTCTTATTTGTATGTTTTTTTATGTTTCAGAAGCCTAATTTAAATATTTGTATGTGTAGTTTTTATCTGCCTAAATGTAGTTTTTTTTACTTTTTTAGATGTAGTGTATTGAATGTGATTTTAGCTGCTTTAATATTGTATTTTCATTCAAAGTATCTATTCTATAACCATAAGGCTTAAACATCATTTTGCATTAGTGGTCATAGGACTGCCCTCAGAACCAGCATTACAAAGCAGATCATTATAGCAATTATTCATAAAGACTCTGATTTATTACATTTCCAACAATCTGTGGAGTGTGTAAGTCAAGCAACACGTCTCCAGTTCGGCAGTGTTGTGAGGTTATTCAAAAGAGCACACAAATCTGTAAGCCACCAACTCCAGGCTCAGAAAAAAAAAAACGACCCTTCTGGTTAGAGTCTTGTTTTTATTTCCAGTCCTGACCCTGTTCTGCTCGGAAATGGACACAGATCAATGGACCCAGCAGCCGAGCATGAACAGCTCACTGACATTCACCCAGAAAAAAGAACTGAACCGATATATGTATTTCACAACATGCATGTGAATACATATTCGAACAGAATCCTAACATAAGACCAGGATCTCCAAGATTTCTTAAAAACTGATGTAAGAAATTGCAGGGGATCAAACCGACACACGTTTCAGTCAAATATCCCGTATTTCTGAATCAGGTTTTCTGAAAGCATCCATGCAGAACTCAGTCATTATTCACATATTTGTGCACTGGATCACGCTTTAATATCAATCTTATTATATTTGGATCAAGAGTCACATTGCTTTTATGCCACTATTGTCTATTCTCAAACAATAACGCCTCTAGTGAGAATCATTTGGAGACTTTATTGTGGGTGTCAGGGTGCCCTCTGCTGGTTACTAGACTCACGTGTCCCAAACGTTGTCTGCACTTCTCTGGATGTTTTCTCTTTCACTCTCATGTTTTAGATATGACATAAAGCTTTGACAAATCTCTTTATAGACTTTCCTCTAGTCCTCACATTCTTGTTTTGAGGATATTATTCTCCCTCCTTTCATTAGCTTTTCATTTAAATTTGCTTTGTTGGTGACAGCTGACCGGACAATCTGCCATCGCCTTTTCATTCACCGTGCTCAAGGAGAGGTGAGGTCCAATCCTAAACCCATTTGAAGTGTCGGGTTTCTTAAAGTCTCATCTCTAAAACCAATACTGTGCTTGTTTCCTGGGAGCAGGATTGTCAGTGACTACAGAAAACCATACAGGAGACACAAAAAAAAGAACACCAAGAAGCAGAGGTACAAAAGGGCAGAGAGAATTAGGCCAAGATGTTCAAGGTGGTCCTGTTTGGAGAGAAGTTGAACAGGAAAGTTTTAACTAGACAAGATCTTAGAAGCACTCTTTGGGTCACATAATCCGGAGATGATATGGCTTGTCTATGGATATTATTTGCTGAATTGACGATGTAGATGATTGTGTAGGTCGAATCAACACGTAATAGAAAGGGTACCAACTCTTTGTCTTATACATATACGGGTTGGTTTAGAAACCCCTTTGGTGTTAAACAAGGTGATGTTCTGTCCCTTAGCTTGTTTTCTCTTTACATAAATGACCTGACTCCTGAAATTAAGAATTAAATCATTTAACTGTGGGTGTTTTGTTGTACGCAGATGATATTTGTCTACTGGCTGAATCAGAGGATGATCTACAGAACATGTTCAATTTATTAAAGACCTGGTGTTACAGATGGAGGCCGTCAATAAACCAGAGTACACACAGATCATTCATATCAGACAAAAGGCTATTCCCAGAAGTCAGAAGATTTGGACATTTGGGAATAAGACATTTGAATACACATCCGAGTTTGAATATTTGGGATTTGCATTTGATTCATGTAAGCTCGCAGTGGAATTTCATAACTGTAAATAAATGTGCAGTGAATATGTTACGCTTTAAGAAGGACTCCACAAATAAACAAAACCTGTAGTAATGACAGTATGTGCTCAGATAGGTTCCATTCTGTAAAATTATACCAATGTTTTAGATGAAATCTTGCATCATTTGTTTCAGGGAGGACTGTAATTAAACGTCTTAATTGGCAAAAAAATGGTGGTTCATATACACCGCATTGACGAGCTTAATTTTGAAAATCCAAGTACCTTTGAATTTGTTGCTAGTCCTGTTAGATGCCTGCGGTTAGCTTATTAACCATCAACAAACCTCAACAACATTACACCTCTGTCCTTATTGACACTCTGCCCTGTCCGTGCGTAATGTTAACGTCATACACTGTAACAGCCCTGCTATCCACTATGCCCTCCATTTACTCCCGACCAGTCAGTGAATTTCCACCCCTCCGCCCGGCCACTCTGCCTCCCGGCGATGGCCCTCTGTTCCCATTTCTGTCCTGGCCATTCAAGCAGAGTGTTATATGAAACCAATATCAGCTGTGCCTGAAACTGCACTTCCTCTCGGTAAACTGTGGCCAGTGGGCAACAGAGCAAGCACACTTAATGATAATGTGCTCCCTTTTTTTTTTTTTCATAAAATCCTGTCTGTCTTTAATATGCCACGTGCAGACAGCTCTGACACAGGGCGTCCGTACGTCGATGCTGCCTGTCTTTGAGCAGCATTGGCCCATATTTTTACATAATCTACACAACAGTATGAGCATAAAGTGTTTGAGGTGCTACAGAGAGTCAGAGTGCGTATCTTGTGTTGACTGTAAATGCAACGCTCTGGTGGAGTGAAAGACTTCAGTCGATCCCAGTACTCTTGTCATAATTTGTTCATGTTTAGTCAATAGCTGCGCTATTTTACAGGGAATGTTTGTGTCAACATACCTTCTTCGCTCTCTGGGAAATCTTTGGTGCACGACACAAAAGCTTTTCAACCAAATGTTCTCTGTTCTGCACGACAAAAATCACAACACCAAAGTGTGATTAATAAACAGAATGAAATGATGGATGACATTAATCACAACCTAATGATGAGTCATGAACATCATAAGTACGCTACGTTTATATGGCTCAGAGGAGGGTCGGCTGTAGATGATGTACAAATGGTAAACAAAGTACAAATAGTAATTACAAGTTTTTAAAATTATGTTTTTAAAGTGTTCAAGTTAAAAGTAGGACTAAACCATTTTAAATGGGATCAACATTTTGAGGCTCCACTGCTTGGTCCTGCTTAATCCCATCATAACATTAACATCATACAAACTCTGATAATAGTTGATCCAGATAATCATTCGTTTGTGTTGCAGCTTTTTAACAGCTGTTCCCCCCTCTGAACGAGATCATCATAATGTTACAGTATAACATTATGTAATGTTGTAATACATGTGTTACATGTGTAATGTAAAACAGGACGTATTCAACAGTCAAATATCTAGAAAGCAACCGGCGTTGTGTTGAAGTAGATCAACTCCAAGTACTTTCTCAGTATTTGGATCTAAATCTAGCTTTTATCATAAATGTACACAATGTTGATTAAACACATGAAAACAAGGCACAGCCAATTATACGTCATGGTGGAATTTGACACAGTGCATTGTTTGATATACTGAAGTTTAAAACCAGACTAAACATAATCTAAAAATAAACATATACATGGAAAAACCAAGCAAAATGGTAGGTGAAAAACTTGAGATTGAAGCAAATACCTTGGCCTTTTGGAAGAATTTACACTTTAAAAGCTCTGCAGCTGTAGGCCTACAAGAAAGAAAGTACATTTGTTTAAAAACAATGAAGCAAAGGCTTAACTGAATTACTTGATGCTAAATTGCATCATCTCTTTTTACTGATGTATATGCTGGGTATATGACTGGGGTGCTAACCGTTTGGCAGGATCCTTCTGAAGGCACATGGTTATTAGCTTTCTGAACGATTTGCCGTATTTTTTTAGCACTTCTTTGTCCTCTACACCCGTCTCTAGAGTGGGCGGATCGTTCTGTAGGGTAAGCATTAAAACCTAAAAAGAAAAATGGAAGGGAAAAAAATGGTCAGAAGAACCACCCTCACAATTCAGCGGAAGGCAGACAGGGAAAAGAAACTCAAAGCAGGAAACAGTTTGAAGAGAAAAACATTTATGGAAAGTAAAACCACAGCTCACTTTAGATACAGTAAAAGGTTCCCTGTTTACTAATCATTTGGTTTCCTAATTTCGGCAAAGGCACAGAGTCAAAAATAAGCTCTGAGCTTGATGTTTTTTTTTCTTGCTAATAGTGAAACTTCATAGAGACACATTGGTTCAGGAAAGAGTTTAGAGTTTCCTGGCAGTGCTTGCTTTTTTTTACTTTGAAAGTTCTGGTAAAAACTAAAAAGAAGTAGTTTTTATTATCACTCTACTGATCAACAGTTTAACAGCTACAAATATAGCAAACAGAAGACTTACCTTCATGGGAGGGTAGCGGTGATATGGTGCTGATCCTGTTGCTAACTCTATGGCTGTTATTCCAAAACTCCATATATCTGCTTTGAAATCATAGCCTCGAACCTATGAAAGAAAGAAACCATCATAAGTTAAATTAAGCCTCTGGGGTTTAATGCTAAGTCATGATTAAAGTGGTTAACACGTTAAAAATAAATCTGCTAATAGCATCACATGTTCACTAAGTAGAAGTAGAAGCTATCTCAGGCAGATACATTTAGAATATGATATGATGAATTAGGTGTCACCTGCAACTGCTTCTTTGTACAATAAGAAAAAGACTCACTTGTTCCATCACCTCTGGCGCCATCCAGCACGGTGTGCCCACAAAGGTTTTTCGTACTTTGTTTCTCGTCATGTCGCCCCCTGTGGCTAGAAATGCACTCACTCCAAAATCTGGACAGAAAAAATTCAAAATTGAGTGAATCCAAACTTCAGTGATAAACCCCCTCCCTCACAGGGAGGACTTATATCAAGCTAAGAGGGAGGTTTTAGTCAATATCAGATATTATGCTGTTGCATTTTTTTCCTATATTAAGATTTCTACTTCACAACTCCAGACATATGATCAGTCTCAGATTATTCAGTTTACGATTAGACCACAATGATCTGTTTATTTACCTTCTTAATGAACTAGCACAATCCATTTCATCATTCAGGCATTCATGCTTTCAGTTTAAATCAAATAAAAAAGTGTGTGGCTCTGCATAAGGGTACAACAGTAGTTTTCCAACCCACCTGCAATCTGAACAGATCCATCTTCTCCAAGTAGTATGTTTCCAGCTTTCACATCCCTGAGGTAAACAAATCACAAACACAGTCACACAACAAAGTCATGTGGGGCAGCATTGATTCTGTCCATGAAAACGGGTCAGATAGACCACCACCATCTGGCACACTGCCCAAGGGGCAGAGAGAGGGGACTGCAATGTAAGCCCGCCTCTCAGTGACCTTGAAAACCAGAACACATCAACTACACTGCTTGTGAATAAAATTACATAACATTTTTAACCCTCCTATGCAGACTGCAGAGCATCTAATAATCACATTACCAAGGCACCTTTTGAAAGTTTCTGCTAGGTTTGCTAACGAGTTCCTCAACTCTTATAACTCAGCAATGAAGAAACTACAATACAAACAGCAAACTTTGAAATATAATAATGAACAAGTCAAATAGCTTTAAGTGTTACCTGTGAATCTGTCCATTTCTGTGCAGGTAGTCCAGGCCCTCTAGGACTTCTTTTAGTATAGTAGCAATTATAGGCTCATCTAGCGCTCGATTTTTTTCCTCCTCTTTGTTTGTGTGCTTTATTATATCCAGCATAGAGCCTTAAAATACACAGCAAGATAACCATTAAGTCCTTCAGTTAATTTTTCACATTTTAATGAGAATCCCCCCAAAAAACTGCAGCGTTATAGACACTCATTACATGATTAATATCTATGACTGGCAGCAAATCCTTTCAGTGTGTGTTAATTGCTTGTTATCTTTAAAACAGTTCAATGTGCAGGGAAATAAATAATGGGGCTGTAGTTCTGTGAAAATAGCCATAAAGGATGTGCAAAGGGACATCATCAGAGCAAACGGGTTATTTACCATGACAGGTAACAGATCGTTTTCTACTGGCTCTATAAAACTGTGATAAAGCCAGCTTGAAAGACTGTGCCCAAGTAAATAGTTCTGAGGGGGATGATCTGATGTTTTCGAAATTCACATTGTGGTTGAAATGTATCATGTATGTCTTATTTCTATTTACATGTTAATATAATGGTTGCATTTATGTAGTCAATAACAGTATATCCAGTGTAGAGCTTGACTAATGTATTGGTGTGCTGATATTATCCCGGCCCATACAGCTCTATCTTAAATAATTTGTGTATGTGATTTCCCGTTATATCTTTCTATGAACGGCCTTTTTACAGAACATATAATCCAGAAAACAATGCGTGGGGTGATTAAGAAATGGTGTCATCTGGTATTTCAACTTAAACTTAAGCTTACTGACCGAGGCCGGTCAGAGGAATATAGCCTCCATGCATGGAGCACGATCTAACAGCGAGACCATCAGCACCCTGATTATCTTTTCTTTTTTTTCACAAAGTGAAGTAAAACGGATGTAAATCTTATCTAGTAATCAACAGATTAAAGCAACAACATGTATGATGAGGCCTGGGCATGTAGGATGTGTCTCCATGAAGAAAGAAAGCTGAAGCTCACCTCCACTCAGAAGCTTCATAACTAACCAAAGTTCATCCTTCACTACAAAGGAGGTGTAGTAAGTGACCACATTGGGATGGTTGCACTGGCTCATTGCCTGGATTTCTTTCTGTTGAAAGGGTGAAAACAGAATGTATCATGTGAATTAAAGTCAAACTTTACATTTGTCTTTTTAATCTTAAATCATTTTCTTTTTTACGTCTATAAGAAACTGTAAAACATTTAGTATTACCAACCGTAAAGAAAACCAGTATTCAGGCAGAACAATGATAATATGGATCAGGGGGGTGGTAGAAGTACAGCTTCAGAGACTGCTACAAAATACCTCTCTCCACTGAGAAAAATAAGCCCATATTTAATGTACTCACCAAAAGCTCGTCCATGCTGGTCTGGCATTTTTCAAGGTTTATTCTCTTTATGGCAACGCGCTCCTGTCTTGGGGTACAGAGGGCTGCCTGTACCACAGCTGTGGCCCCGCTACCTGGAATCACAGCCACAACAGAGAAATCACAAAGTGCAGAGGAGCAAAGAGGGACACACATAGCTAACAAAAAAAGAAAAAAAAATCTCTCTGTGGGGGTCATGGTATGCATCTGCCTCACAGTTTTTTCTTTGTTTTGATTTTCATCCAGTGTCTGCTGACTGAAACATTAGACTCACACAGTAAAATAAACTGACTTTGAATACAGCCTTTTTCTTTCTCAACGTGATGGGTTGTTTACTTGGCTCTTTACAAATCAAGCCATGCTGGAGTAGTGAAGTTGTTCACACCTATAAGCTGTGACACACAACATATTGCCTGCCAACTGCTAGCAGCAGATAAGGCAAAAGAGAAAACGCAAGAGATGTGACTGCTCACCATTTGATTAAGAGAACAGAACGGGGGGTCTCCCTTATTCACCACAGTCAGCAGCAAACAGCTGTGGTGCTATTTCTTATCATTGGTGATATGACCTGTGAGCTCATCTGCACAGTACATGCACTTGCCAAAAATATTTACAAAACATCCTCTGGCTCTTTGTTAATTCATTTGAGATTTTCATTGTTTTCATTTTTCTCAAACTGAATGGTTCATAACAGCACTAAAATGGATACTTTTCTGAAGTTTTCCCCAGTCCAGAAAAGTAAAATTACAGCAGGAAAGTAATGTGTTTCAAATGGTTAGTCCTCAAGTTTACAGCAGGTGTATCCAGAGTTCTCTCCGGTGAAAAAACACTTACTGGCTAAATCGGGATAATATGTATACGAAACGGGAAGCTACATTTAGTAAATTGTTTTTTCACTAAAGATTTAAAACAACACCTATATGAGTGAGTGAGCATGTGTCAGCTCAGTGTCATGTTGTGCATAGACATGTTGTGCTTTAACATGGGGGCAGTGACAGCTCATTATAAACTGAACAACTGTGTTTCAGACTGCTGGCAGAAACTAAAGGCACATTTTTAAAATATTACTTTGATTTTAAAACCTTATTTTGCAGTTTCACAAAAAGTGTGTGGCCCCTTTTTCTGACTTTACAGACTAAATTACTCAAATATTAGTCAGTTGCAATAAGTTTGTTATAGCTAGAAGTTTAGTGTCACTTTTTGTTAACTCAGTTTTAGTGATGATATAGTGTTAAGGCATGCCTTTATTGTTATATCATTTTATTAGAAATATTGATAGTTGCTGTATTATCATAATGTTAACTGATGTTGTATTTTAATTATTTGTCACTTGAGATACTGTGAGAGGCTATTTAACTTTGTTGACATGCCAACACAGATAACTGAACTTTACACGGCATCTGTGATTGTATTAATGGCTAATAAACATGACACGTGCCATAAACTCATAGCTGTATTACTCTCCATCGGTGAATAATGCTCCAAGAGAAAGTGACATTTTCAACCCCGTGTAGTAACCTGCGTTTAAAGACACAAAACGGTGGTTTCCCTGAATGTGCTTATTGACATCCGCATTGCAAAACATTACTGGAGGTGGGCTACTGAATATGAAAATGCCGGTAGGCCCTCATCGTCATTCAGAGATGATAAGCCTCCGCGGCATGCCTTTCCATGACAATATAGCGTTCATCACATCTCCGGGTACTAACCTATGACTTCCTGCAGCTCGTACGACTCCCTGGTAATTGGCCAGCTGGTTGTCAGCGCTGGTTGCGGATGGTGGACAGGAGCTGGAGATTCGCCTTGATCCGCCATGATGATGATGATGATTCTGCGCCAGTCAGCAGCCTCTCTAAAACAGACAGACAGACACGAAGTGAGGGAGAGAGGCAGACAGACAAATCTGACCTCTCCTCCTCCTCAGTACAAGTGTCAGCTGGCGGCCGTGGCAGAGCAACTACCGCTAGCGATGAGCACAACCCGGAAAATAACGGACCGCACTCATGCGCGCGCACACACCCACACGCGCTCACTACCATTCCAGTGACATGCCGCTTTACAACACGAGGGTTCATGTACACAGGAAGACATGAATTCAAATCACTATCAATCATTTCAGATGACTACCACCGGCTCTAATCCTGTTATTCAATTATTAATAAAAAATGTTTTTAATGAAGCCTATAGGCCTACACTGATTAAATAAGCCTAACACTCTGGATGTGTTAAAAAAAAAAAAAAAAAAACATCTTGTAAAACGACCTGGCAGCTGCTTTGTGTAAGACAGGAACACGTATGTGTGACGATTTCATGTGTCACATGCAGTCACAACTGAAAGTGACGTTAACACTGGCCACTAGAGCGCGCCATGACTTCATTATATTGTCTAGTCACCATTGTTCAACACTGACAAGCTGCAGAGTTTGACACGCAAAATTATTTTTCATCAGACCTGAAAGACTTAGGCTAGATGATTTTTTTTAAAGTAATTTGCAATCGGTCAGTCAGTATAAGAAGAATCGGCCAAAGATTTTAAAATGATCTTCAGACTAAAATGCACATCCTTCTCTGGTTGATGTGGATGGATAAGATACTGTGCTGTAGTTGGAAATTTGCACCCTTTTTTATAAAGATTTATTGATATGCTAAATAGGGACAACAATAAGCATTTCCTACATTAAAGATAATAATTATAGCACTGTCCTTTTTTGTTGAGTAGGCACTATATGAAGGGTATAAAATGTGCCAACTTTGATATAGCCTACTGAAATCCCTAAGTAGGCCTGTAGCCTACCCTCTGGCAGAAATATAGGAAAATATTGAGTTTAAATTATTACAATAGGCTACTGGTAACGTTTTAATGTATTTTTCATTGTATTTTTTGTATTATAACACGTACCCTACACATACTGTAAATAATAGTAAACAAATCCAAAAGCTATTTAATTAAACAGTAGGATGAGAGACGCTTTTGTATTCTGTATGACTTAAAAATAAGAACACTTTGTAACGTCGTCATTAATTTATGAAATGTTTTATTTGCAAGGCCAGGTTTACATTTTACTGATATAAACTGATCTAAGCTGTCAGTAGGGGGCGCAGTTAACCCGGCATGAGGTACAGAAGCCCGTTGCTTACGTGTTGTCATAAACAGCGCTTAAATATCACTTCTTACAAATATTTTCCATTTGAGTTTGGCATTAATCATACAGTAAACGTGACACCTCACTTTGAAGGCAGGTTAAATGTAAAAATCTTCCAAAATAACAGCAAGAGATGCAGAGCAAACGACATAAACAAAGAAAAAAACCCATCCACCCTTAAAAAAATGAAGAAATATAAATCTGTTTGTTTAAATGCTTGTGTTAGGGTGGGATGCATAAAGTGGTTTACCTTGGTTACGCCGTGGTATCGCCGGTATAACGCGCACTGACTGTATTGCATGACATTTCAACGCACCAATCAGTCGCAGAGGAGCTGATTGAGTCTACTTCCCTACACTGGAATAGCCGAGGGGAAACGGACGGACGGAGATTTCGCACGGATATCTCATCATCAGCCGAGTCTGCACGCTCAGATCGCCTTTGAGAGACCTCCGGGATACAGCGGGGCCATTGATTTCTCTTCCGACCCGGTCTCAGTGCCTGCTGCAGGGAGATGGCCGGTATTTTGGCGTGGTTTTGGAACGAGAGGTTCTGGCTCCCCCATAATGTAACCTGGGCAGACTTAAAAAACACAGATGAGGCTACGTTCCCGCAAGCCGAGGATCTCTATCTAGCGTGTCCTTTAGCATTCTGCATCTTTATGATCCGGCTGGTTTTCGAAAGGTGGGTGTAAAGCGCACGCGATGATCCAGGTGGCTGTGATACGGTTTGTTATGTCGATGAAGTGTTCCTGTGAGTGATGCAGCACGCCGCGCTGTCCATGTTCGTCAGCCTGTTACCTAAACAATGGCATCTTATCGGGTTAGCCCACAAATCACCGGGGTTGATCTTCCTTCTTTCTGCAGGCCTGCAGCATTGCTCTCTGTCTGCATCTGATGTATCTGTCAGTGCTCTCACATTGCAGACAAGTTGCCCTACCTGCCCAAATCCAGCTACACTTCTCCAAGATCAAACTTGAATTTCTGCTTAAACAAGCTTCTTTTTCTAATCCTTTTGTTTTAACTGTACTGCTGAATGTTGATGTTAATGTTGCTGATGTGTACATGTTTTTGATCGACCATTCTAGATGGTCTAATATGCTTATCATGTGTTTCATAAGTCTCTTTAGGTAGTAGTGATTGAGGCCTTAAATCTGCCCACTGGACCCTTTAGTCATTTTCAGTGTTTGTACCTTTAAATAAATAATAATTATGACTTATACAGTTGGGATAATCTGAAAAGGAAGATAAACAGCCCAGCATGTGTTTAATCTATAAGGAATATATGACTGCATTAATGTATTCCTATAGTTTTATTGACATTATTACTTGTTAAATGTGGTAGTTATAAGCCTATAATCCAGACTGCTTGCAAAAATATTCAATAGAAACATTTTTGTTCAATTTTATCAAGAAACCATGACTGTGAAGTGGTACAATGCCAAATGCCATTTGTCAAATTATCTAAAACATCAGCCTAATTATATCACTTGCTCTAACATATCCATATCCTTTGGTCATTCTTTCAACCAAAAGTCTAATTTACTCAAGATGGCATTTGAAGTACCACTAGTGATCATAACATTGTCATGCTGTGATAGAACAAGAAATCATTTGAAAAAGCAGCTTCACATATCCAGGTAAAGAAATCTGTTACCAAGCACCTGAAAGGACTGAATGTTCCTTCTGGTGTTAATGGCTTGTGCCCCAATCCCTTAATATGAACTATTCACTTTAAATTCTACTCAAAGATAATGTGTCTGTAATGATCTAACAGTGTTTCATGATATTTAAATTCCAGGTTTATCGCCAGACCATGTGCCATGGGCCTGAAGATCCAAGCCAACGGGCCACAGAAAGCACAACCCAATGCTATCCTGGAGAAGGTTTTCACTGCTATTACTAAGGTGCTGCATGCGTTTATCTTTTCTCTTATTTTTAATGTTGTGTTTCATCTCATGACATTTCAAACACAATGATAGCTGCTTCCAACATTTAAAGTGTTTTTTTTTATCTTGCCAGCACCCGGATGAGAAGAGGTTGGAGGGCCTGTCCAAGCAGCTGGACTGGGACGTGAGGACCATCCAGCGCTGGTTCAGACAACGCCGAAACCAGGAGAAGCCGAGCACCCTCGCCCGATTCTGTGAAAGCATGTAAGTCAAAACAGCTACAACACCACACCATACAGCAGACCTAACTCTGCTGTGAGTCATTCCCCCCTGCTTTGAATAACATCTAAATTGGTAAAAGAACAAACACATGCTTTTAACTTGCCAGAGGCAGGTTATTAATCACTGGGATCGTAACTACTATATTGTTGTTTGGAGTATTTGATTATTGGTAATACAGATTGAATCAATGGTTGATTTAAATAGGGTGAGCTGCATTACCACTCGTCAATAACACACCTGTGACAGTAGTAAAAGCAGGGGTGATGTTCACAGTGATTGAAAACTTCATCAGAGTAGGTATTGTGTTTCTGCAAGTTCATTTCCATATAGAATTCAAAAACAATATGGCTCCTTAAAAGTACACAATTACAAAAACAGGTTTAATTATGGGTGAATGGTGGAAGTAATGTGAAAGGTATATTTTAAAGGCTATAATAGAAAAAAATATTCATCATTGATTTATGTGCTGTAAATATTTTTGATTAGTTGTTTACCATTTAGATTCAGAAATGTCCATAAACTGTAAAAAGAAAGAGAAAATGTGCAAATTAATACTTCAAATCTTAGAGTACAATTTTCAGAGGCTACTTTCTTGAAAACCCTGCAGACATCATGTCAAAAAGCTGATCTCTGAATTTCAAATACAAATATGTAGCACTATATTTTGAATTTGAATTTAAATTGGTCCCATTGCAAAATGAATGTGGACAGGGGCCAGATTTAAGGACTGTTACACAAACAGCAATCAAAGCAAACCAAGAGATCTTTTTTACTGTGGAAAAAAACATATTGTTGTTGGATGAATGCTTTTTGTGACTAACCAACAGTCCAAAACCCAACTATATTTAGTTTATAATGTTAATGACAAAATACAAAGAAGAAAACACTGAAGTTTGAAAAACTCAAACTCCCAAATAAAATCAGAAAAATGACTGAAATGATCAATTAATCATCCAAATATCATCAATTATTGGTCAATTATTTTCTGTCCATTGACTTACAAATTCATCTATAGAATCTTTCAGTTCAAAGTGCCATTCAGTTTGATGCTACTTCATGTTTGGTTAACTATTGCTCTTCATATCATACATGGCGTATAAACACTGCAACGTGAGTGCTGCTGTGTGATAATAGTCAATGAGAGCTGGTGCGAACACAACAAGCCCACTCAAGACTGTAATAGGGAACTGGCTAAACTGCAGAGGAGCGTTTGCCATCAGGGAGATTTTAGTTACTTAGCAGTGTGATGTTAAAGGCCAACAAGCGAGCGTGGCTGTCAGAGCAGAGTCATGTCTGACACCAGTGGAGCCAATCTGGCAGTTTGAGACACAGGAAGCCTCACATAGCCTGATCCGCCCGAGGCTGCTGTTCACTCAGGACAGCACTGCTGGACGATTAGACCGCCGGACTCCTATTACAACCTTTAGAGAGGAAACTGAAAAGGAAAAATTATTTTTAAACACAAGAATGGACTTAGTTTGTGCTGAAATGGAAAACGGGAAAGATTTTCAGTAAAGCTGTCTTTTTTCTGTTTAACTATACCGAAGCTTTTATCTGCATGCAGAAAAAACGACTGCAGACAACACTGGGCTTTGCAACAGTTTGGCCAGGTTGTCTGTTTCAGTTGCTTACGGTGCAATTCTCCAAATGGGCCGGCTTCAGTCCTTCCAGCAGCGATTGTGCTCTAATTAGGCCCTCATGCACAGCTGTTGCAGACTGATAGCGTTCTTTGTCTCCCTGTTGTCAGGACGGCTGATCTGTTGTCTATTCTTTTCATTATGCACACAGGGAGTATGTTGCAGACACATTTAGTCTGAAAATAATGAAGACTGCATGCAGTCCATTTACCAGCTATTGTATTTGTTCAGTTTTTCTTCAACATGCTGCAAAAAAAATTCAGTCTAACAAGTTTGAGTGTTAATTTATTAAGCAAGAAACCTCCAGGATCTGTAATTGATTTTTTAAATAGAGAATGAAACCTTCAACATTTTCCTTATTAAGGTTTTTCACACTCATAGCAATATTCAATGGCAAACGATGGGTTATCACTCGATGAATGTAGAACTATTTTAACCAGAGTGGTAGAAATTAATTTGTGTTGAGAAAATCTAATACAAGATATATTTTTATAGACTCATTATGAGACTGAAAGACAAATTAGGATGAGCAATTTTTGTTTGTAGTATTACCAGAAAGTCCTTCCTCTCAGCAGCGGTTACAGCTGACTGAGGAGGGAGCATGCTTTGATGTCCTCAATAGCTTCTGTTGTCTGATCTCATCTCCCACTGTCCGGTTTCCTCTCTGCTTTCAGTGAGAATAAAGAAATGATCATAGTTAAATTAATACAATCCACACAAACATAGAGAGAGGGCATGTCTGTCGCATGTTACAAGCTATAGTTGCTATGTATTGTGTTGTAAGATCTGTCTTAGTTAACATGAAGAGTTGTGCTAAAATGGTTTCAAAAGTCCTTACTCTTTATTCCTAGTCTATTTATGGCCAAGAGTTACATGGGAAGATCAAAAATACTCTGTGAGGTAAATATGAAGCTACAACCCACTGACTTTAGCCTAAATGATTTTTATACAGTCTATGCTGCCACCATTAGCTGGTTAACATAGCGTAACACAAAGACTTGACAAGGAGAAGGCGAGCCTAGCCCTGGTAAAAACCACAAAATGTAACTTTCAGCAGCTTAACACAGTATATCTCACTATAGCCTGGACTATTTATTTTAATTTCATGCCATGCAAGTGGTTTAGACTTCAGGGAGTCACTGTGCCAGATCAAGTTATAGTCTACCACACAACTGTTCACAAACATAATTTCATGTTTTTACATTTGTCTTGATTGAGGATTATAAAGGCACATTATACAGATTTGAGAGGTTACCAGTTTTTAGCAATATCTGCATATTTATTAAACAGACATGAGATTTTTCACTCTTCTGATCTACTCGCGACAAGAAAGCATATACAATTATTTCCCCATATTTTCGTTTGAATTTGTTGACATATTTTGAGTTACGGTCATCACAATTACACTTCATCTAAAAAAAACATGAACATTCAGTTTTTAAGGAAAATGAACACTCTAATACTATCGTCTGTTAATTTATCAATTCATCTTTATATTCGTATCACAAATCAATGCATGATCTTCAAATCTTTTTTTTAAAGAGTCATTTTAGCTCAATGGAAACATTCTATTAATACCAAGTGAGACTACAGATACCCTGATTACTGCTCTTTCTGTAAGCAATCTGTAGGTGTATGATTTTCATACCTTTCAATCAACACAACTCCCTTGATGCCGCTCAGCAGACCCCACACCATCAATAATGAGCATGGTTGTGCTCAGCATATGCTAATAGGACAGCTGTGAGATGAAACATTTACATCTGGTCTCATGAGAGGATTGGATAAATACAGTTTAGGTTTAAATTTGTTCAACACAGTAAAATAACTGGTTGTTACCAAGCCTTTTCATTTAGCAATCTAGTTTAAACCAAATTAGACAAATTCACAAAGGTGGAAGGGACAGCTATTACATCCTGAAGAGCGGTAGAGGTGTTACTCCTGTTTTAACAGCATACAGGGAATATATCAAGGCTTTCACACAACAGAATTTGGATCAAAGCTGGAGCTTAATGACTAATTGTTATGTTGAGCCATCTCAATGCAAACAGTCACAGCCAGCTAGTGCTCGCACACCCCACCTGGAGAAGTGACAGAGTAGAATTAAATGGGCCAGCATGACCTGCTTTTTAATATTTTCCCCAAAGCTGGGTGTGACTCTCAGAATAAAGACAGCCTCATTATTGAGCTTTTGATCAAATCAAAGTTGCCCTCCTACGATTTCTTTTCTCCCCGGGACTATGCTTTGTCTAAACAGGTACATTTGATTTAATTGTGGATCTGTAACAGTTAAAAACCCTGTCTCATTAGATATGAATCATGAATAAATCACTCATAATCAAGCTAATGTGAAAAGACGTTACGAAGTTATGAGAGGCCGTTTAGGCCATATTCATAACGAATGATGCAGACACAGTCATACTCACTCACACACTGCTATACTTACATACATGAACAACTACAACCCCATTTCCTAAAAAGTTGAGACGATGTGTAAAATGTAAACAAAACAGAATGTGATTACAAAAAAAAAAGCACAAAGAAAACATCTTAAATATTGAAACTGATACATTTTGTCAACTGTGTTTTCAATTTGAATTTGATGCTGACATGTAATTGGGACAGGGTCATTTTTACCACTCTGTTTCCCCACGTTTTCTTTTAACAGCACTTGGCATGGTTGGTAACTGAGGAGACCAATTTCTTTAATTCTGAAAGTGGAGTGTATTAACATTCTTAGCATTCTTGCTCAACTAGGTTTCAGGATTTCAGCTGTTCCACAAAGACAAAGGGTCACCTTTGTCTTATTTATGCTTTATAATGCTCAAACTTTATCAATGGGTGACAGGCTTGATTATCTGGACTCTTTTACTGCGAAGCCATACTGTTGTAACACATGAAGACTGTGGTTTGGCATTGTCTTGCTGAAATAAGCAAGGCCTTCACTGAAAAATAAGTTGTCTATTTAGCAGCACATGCTGCTTTAAAACCTGTATATATGGTTCAGCATTAATCGGGCCTTCACAAATGTACAGGTTACCCATGCCATTTGCACTAATGCATCCCCATACCATCACAGATGCTGGCTTTGGAACTGTGCACTGATAACAAGCCACATGGCCCCTCTTCTCTTAAGCCCAGTGAATGTAGCATCAAGAATTTCCAAACAGAATTTAAAATTGTGGCTCATCAGAACTCAGGACAGTTTTCCACTTTGCCTCATTCAGACCCAGAGATGGCAGCAGGGTTTCTGAGTCTGGTTTATATACAGTTTCCTCTCTGCAAGAAAAAGTTTCAGCTAGTATTTGTGAACGTAGTTATGAGTTGTGTTCACAGACAATGATTAATGGAAGTGTTCCTGAGCAGTGATGTCCAATACAGAATCACATGTTTAATTCAGAGCTGTCTGAGGGCCTAAACATCACAGCCACCCGATAAAAGTTTTTGACCTTTAACCCCTGCTTACAGAGATTTCTACAGATTCTCCGAATCTTTTAATGATATTATCCATCGATCATCTAAACCGCTTGTCCCATGTGGGGTTGACTCGGCATCATTCTGTTGTACTTTACATTTTACACAACATCCCAATATTTAAGGAAATGGGGTTGTAGTTGTATGTACAAGAGAGTAAAGTAGTGTGTGTGTGTGTGTGTGTGTGTGTGTGTGTGTGTGTGTGTGTGTGTGTGTGTGTGTGTGTGTGTGTGTGTGTGTGTGTGTGTGTGCGGCCTCTCATAGCTGTTCCTTATCTCATGTAACAATGTTACTTATGCTTTGTCTTTGTGTCATATAATCCATAGATGACATTTTTCTAAAGGACAAGTTCATCATGGAAAATGGAATTCTATTAATCAATAATTACTTCCCAGCACTAATTAGGATAAAGCGTAATTGCTGCTATATCGTGTGTAGCAAATAAACAGCAACTCAATGATGATTTAATTAATAACATTTAAGCTTTCGTACCACATTCATAATCAAACCTGAAAAAAGGTAACTCATGCTGACACAAAAACCCATCTGTGCCTGACTTAGGAATAAAGAGACTATTCACAAGCAGTTGTGAGTCATTGTGATTGTACATATATAGCAGCGATTCAACGGCACTTGAAAAAGACTCCTGCAGGCTTGATGAACCAGTTGCCATGCAACAGTCTTTGTGTGCCAGGTAGACTCGTCCATTTCATTTGGTTTTACAATACTATGATCAAACACAAAAGGCGGTAAATGATGGTTTCCACAGGCCATGTGTTACCATGAAAGTAATGTTCCTTTGTTGAAAGTATTGAAAGTATTAATGACTATCTTCAACATTTACAAGGAGCGACTTGGTCTCAGTTATGACAGTGATTTATCCTGTTTTCTTTTGTTGGTGTCATGTTGTGTTTTGGGGTGGTGACCGTCAAAACGTATTTGACTTGAGGTCAGTTGGAACAAAGACAGCGCAACCTTTAAAGTATGCTAAAACTCGCTTCACATGATGCTGTAGTGCTTTTTTCACAGCCAATACTTTAATGTTTCATTTTTCGTTTTCTTCCATATGACAGAAATCAAGCTGTGTTTAATTTGTTGTATGTTTGGTTTACTTTCTAGTGTATCACACTGTTTTCAGATGCTCACATCTCTTCTACGGGAAAAAAATACTCTTATCGGTTTCAAATTTGTGAAATGTTGTGACAACTTAATAACCCACAGCAGGGGGTCTCTCTTTCTAGCCCTGCAAATAAATGACCTTTTACTCCAACAGTTTTGTCTGATGCAACTTCCAGAGTTTTGCTGAAAGGAGGCTTGTTAGTTGGCCAGTCCTAAATCCTTCCTCCCAGTTACTGATGGTTATGAGTTGGGTATATAAATGCACATCTCCCTACTCAGCAAAGCTTTGATCACTAAAATGTCAGCTAAGGCAGTTCCTTCTTTCCCTTTAAGCTCAGACCTCATGATCACTCTCCCCTCCCCTGTGAAGTTACTTCATATTACTTGCAGGGTTATATAAAGCATAGAGAAAGATTGGCTTATTCTATTTTCTGGAGAGTGTGAGTATAGCGGACCTCACCGATGAGAAGTCAGTGATTTTCCTTTTTTTCAGGAATCTCGAGGACCTTACACACACTTAACTTTTCTGATAACAGCTTTTACAGCCACACAGTGCGACACAGTGAACTTATAAAACGGGTTGTATAGACAAAGTTGCATTAATTAAGACTTGGGTATGATGCAGCTGTATAACTCTCTATTTGGTTTCAGTAGATCAGAATTCTTTCTTCTCTCTTGTTTTTCTAACCATCTCATTACTGAAAATTTTTAATCACATAGCCTTGAGATAAAGCAGAAGTGAGAAAGATAAAAAAAGGCTAAATAGAAATAATTGCATATGCAAAGCACAGCTAAGGGCTGCTGTCTTTCACACTGACAGTTGCAAGGTAGAGATCCCCCAACACTTACCCTCCAGTGTACTTAACATCCCCTCTGTTAATTGTAGATTTTGTCAAGGTCATAACCGATTACCTAAAGTTAAGATTGCACAAGTAATGAAAGCTTTTTTTCCTACACTTTCTTTTCTTTACAAATTAACATTTTTTCTTCTTTCATGTCTTTCAGGTGGAGATTTACATTCTATCTATACATATTCACATATGGAGTGCGCTTCCTTAAAAAGGTAAGTTCTGCTGGCACACAAATGAGCATCAACAATCATGTTGGGGCTGCTAGTATGAATGTAAGTTTGAATGAGTCACTGTGGTCTGAATCTATTTTCCACAGCATGTCTAGCATGAAAATCCTGTGGTTTTCTGAATATGTTGGTGCCTAGTCATGAGACTGACCAGTCAAATGAATGTTCTGGTGCTAGAGACCACATTTATAAAGCAGGATTGTTGTAGAGCATAGTACAAAATGTCTTCATTAATAATGGATCTTACAAGGAGCTTTCAAGGAAAGGGAGAAAGGCTGACAAATAAAACCCATCCCAATGCTAAACAATGCTTTCCATTAATTATGCGATACATTTTAAACAAAGTATGTGGTGCTCAGCAGTGGGGAATCAGGCTGTCTAAACGCGAAGGGGGGTGGGAATAAAAAGGGCACCAGCTGTTTTGGTGGGGCAGCAGGTCACAGTATGTTTTTTAGCATGTAGAGCAGCCTTTATGACAACATTTAACCACTGAAAGGAACCCTTAGAGGCCAATTCATATCTATCATATCATGCTTTGATTTTTTCACAATCATGAACATCAGCTTCTCGAAGTCAGTGTTTAGACTTGCAGTGACATTCAATGTAGAATCCTACTTTTAAAAAGAGGACTGCTTGTACAATGATGACCGCTCAGATGACTGAAGCTCCCCGTAAACAGCTACTTTGTTAAGAGAACATGAAACTTTACATCTGGGGTAATGTGATCCCTGCCTCAGAATGCCAGGGGTCTGTGTCCATTAATGGGGTTTTTTTTGTGCTGGAAGAAACCCACAGCCTGAATTTTAGAGAGCTTCTCACCTGCACTTACAGTTGCTAGGTTACGAGAGTTGTCTCACCACACTTCTGCTTCCCTTGGTAGTGACCGTTAAGGTGTTTTAAATGACTCTGTATGACTTTATTTGCTTTTATTTAAGAAATGAAAAAACAACAGCGAGGTATCCTGTCCTGGCGTAGCAGCGGCTCTGGAAATAGTACCCTCTAATAAAGAGCTGTGTGCTAGAATTAAACTTTGTGAAGAAAGGGATTAGCTTCTCCCGCACCATTGCTTTTGATGGACATCACCCCCTTCTTGATTTTGATTGGTAATTGAGGAAAAATGGACATCGATGAGCGAGGTAGTGAAAAGCTTTTAACTATTTAGACCAAGAGTTATGTGTGTGCAACGACAACAGCTGACACATTTGCACATAGTATGCTGAGCGCTGAAAACACTGAACTGTGAATTTGTAAAGGAAATAGTTGCTGTCAGGTCAAAGAAACACCATAAGTGGACACAGGCACCTAAGTATTAACAATAAATGTTGTTTGTTTTATCCTCATTAATTAATGGACTGCATTGTGAATTGCAGTGAGCTATCAACACTGCATGCTACTGTACTTAAATAAGCACTTGAAGCTTAAGTTAACGTGCCTTACTTTTGATGTTTAATAAATGGTACTGTACATCAAACTTTTTGACTATTTCTGTTTCTAAAACACCAACAATCCAACTGCAATGCTGGAGTGTACTAGCTGACAACGTTTGGGACTGGCCTATCCATGACCTTTATTCCCCAATGGAGTTCCACCTAGTTTTGAGCCACTGCTGGGATTGGCTGGGATTATTCCCAAAGTATGTTCTTTTTACAACTAGAAAGACATTCTCAGGGGGCCTAAACATAACCAATAGTTAGTTAACATCGTTAACCAGCCATAGATTAGACAGATGGAGGCACCGACACTAGTTGGTTAGAATAAGGCTAAAAAAAACAATTCTACATGAACCTTTAAAAGGGACAAGAACGGCCTTCTGTACTGAAAGCCCTGAATTCAAAAGTGAAAACCACTTCTCCTTCCCAACACAGCTGGGCTTGAACAGGTTAAATTCTGTTAGAAAGAAAAAATATTCAGTTCATTCACCATTTGGCCTTGCTTATGAATTGACAATTTTACCGCTCAAATAATGCTACAATTTAAACTCAGCTTTAGAAAAATTATTATATTACAATGTGTGCACTCCGTGCAAAGATCAGGGGACGTAGGTCCTTTGAATTTTTCAATGATCTCAGTAAAAACGTCTCCTTTTGTTACGAAAGTTTGAAATCCCAACAACACTCGAGTTGAAGGGCATGACTTGCTTGATAAGCCAGTGTTGTGAAAGTTTTGAAATTATGCTCAGATTTTACATCCCAGCTCTAACATATTACTGAAGTATGTGGCTGAAATAAGTTAATAAAGTATGTTTCATATATTAATTAATTTAAATAATCAGCAGATCAGTCATTTAGATAGCAGAGTAGAAAAAATCTCACAAGATACCAAGTTGCATGACAAAGCAGATTGTGAAAAGAGTTCATTCCTTGGCAGTCCTGGCTGCAGGCTCAAGTCTCTGTGGGGTTTATTAATAAAGCAGCAGGTCTGGAGAAGAGTGCAGGAGACTTCAACTTAGTTACTGTGATGGGTCACTATTTTTGCTCATAACACATTCTTATGTTTCACAGTTACCATCCCACTCACCAGCCTGATGCCATTATATCATTACTCAAATGAGGATAAATCCCCTTTGGTTCCATGTTATGTGAAAGTATGCCACGTAACAATGTCTCTTATAATATTCAATCAGTATTTTAGAAACCACTCTGATTTTATTCAGAATCCATTTAGGGAATTATTCATTTTAGAGTGGTCACATTGATATTCATGTGTCAGATCTTAAATGACAAGGAAATGTTGAATTGAACTCCAGCTGTGTACGTGGAAACAGCGGAGCACTGCATTGATTTTGACGTTAATGGAGCATGCTCTTTCTAGGTTTTATTGAAAGGTTTAATGCCCATAAGTGTAAATATCTTATCTTTATTACATTTTTCTATTAACTCAAATGTATGAAACTTTTTCAGACAAAGAACAATAAAAAAGTCTGACTCACTTCTAGACTGAGTTTTCACAGTAGATTCTTGCTATATTAACCTGGTCTCTCAGTCACACTCTTTGATATATTTTAAAATGTAATCAAGTTGATTTGTTTCCTATGGGTTGAAAATCTTTGATTTTAAAGTTGATTTGTTTCCTATGGGTTGAAAACCTTTGATTTTAAAGTTGATTTGTTTCCTATGGGTTGAAAACCTTTGATTTTAAAGTTGATTTGTTTCCTATGGGTTGAAAACCTTTGATTTTGAAGTTGCTCTTTCTATTTCCTGCAGACTCCATGGCTTTGGAACACTAAAGAGTGCTGGTACAACTATCCTTACCAGGTACTAGTCCTGTTCTCACACATACTCAATGAACATGAAACCAAAACTTCCATTTCACAAACAACAATTTTAACTTTGTTGCTTTTTTATATTCATGCAGCCGCTGACTGTGGACGTCCATTATTACTACATACTGGAACTGTCTTTCTACCTGTCCTTGCTCTTTTCCCAATTCACAGACATCAGGAGGAAGGTAAGAATGACATGAAGAAATACCTCATCCATCTACAATGACAGGAATGTTTGTTAAAACTACAATCAGGCAAAACCATCTGGATGTGTTCATGACATTGTACGTTATACTATCAGAGACAAAATATCATTAACTTTAACTTTGGCTGACTGTCCATGTGTTTTTTTTACTGTCACAATGACTCAGTAATGTTTTGTCTCTGAACATTTTGTTTCCATCTGAGTGGAAACTCTCTGATGTTTGTGATATATAACGAAATAAGTTTACAGGTTCAAAAAAAGGATTGATTTCAATCTTTTATAAAGTTTTAGATGTTGGATTTACCATCAAAGTCCATATTTGCTTTTTCGTTTGATCGTATGGACCTTTTTGTTTTGAACTTTACTCAGAAAAGTAATGTACTTTTATTATCTGTCTTAGTTGTATTATTGATACTTACTTTAATCGCAGATTGAAGCCTAGGCCCAGTTATGTTGGGCCCCTTTTTCTTTATTTATTCTTTTTTTTTTTTTTTAAATAAAAAGCCGAAAAACTTTTCAGGAAATATTTACCTGTCACTGATATCCATTCCTTCTAATTCAACGGTCAACTCTACTGTCTTCAAGGTGCTGCAGCTCATTAACATCACTTTTATCATTACAAACCAGAATCACTTTGTATAAAGTTTAAAATGTCCCATTTGCTGAGTGTTTGTATGAACTGAGGTTCAGTAACAGCAAACATTCTTACTGGGCCAACTTCAACCCACTTTCTTTCCTTTGTTTTTGGTCATCAAATTTGCTACACTTTTGGTTGATTTTGAATTAATTTGCATGCTTTTCAGCCATGATCTCACTCCTGTCTCCAGCCCATCCCCAGCTCTTCCCTCTCCACCACACAATACACTCACAGCAGCCTCCCATAATGCCATGCTGTGTATGCCTTCACTCTGTCATCTCTTTGTTGACTGTTGGCATGTTGTCTGTTTTTTGTTTCTCCTTTCAGTTTTTTCATGCACAGCACTACACTGAGGAGGTCCTCTGCATCCCCTGCCAATTCCAGTATGTTCTCCCCGCACACTCTTTGCCTGCTTTCATTCTGTGTCTTGCATCACTACTCCATTACTCCTCATTCTCCTCCTCTTTCTGTCACTTCTTTGGACTGGTTCTGGCTGCTTTGAGCTGAAACACAACAGTAGATTTACTTAAGGAATGCTTCCCCATGCAACATGTCTAAGCTCTTAATCACTTCTGGACTTTCCAAAGCTTAGGGCTCATACTTAAGTAAACCTTCTTTCTGCTTAGTTTAGATTTCAAGTGATAAATTTGAGATTTTTGCACATTTTTATCTATGAAATATAACTAAGAGCATCCAAAAGTACTGAACTTGAGTTCAAATTTGTACTTGACTTGAATATTTTTGCATTCTATGCTACTTTAAACTTGTAGTCCACTACATTTCAGAGTGGAATGTTGTACTTTTAAGGCAATGTACATCTTTATTTGTATATCGCCAATTCATAACAAAAGTAATCTCGAGACACTTTACAGAAAGCAGGTAAAAAACCATACTCATTGTTATGTTACAAAAGAGCAGGTAAAGGACCTTACTCATTGCTGTATCACAAAGACCCAACGTTAATGCATTACGAGCGTAGCACTTAGCAACATTTAGCAAAGTTACAGGGGCAAGAAAAAATTATTATTTTACGACGCAGAAATCTTGGGCAAAGCCAGACTCATGATGAACGGTCATCTGCTGAAACTGTAACACAATATTCACCATGAACTAGTTGCTTATTAACATGCTTATTAGCAGCATACTGGCTGCTTATTTGTCATTATTGAGTGCCTATTAGTACCTTATTCTAGATGACAATAGTCTATAGCTAGTAGGCCATTAACTAAGAGTTTGCCCTCATTACCGTCCTAATTACTGCTTATTGAAAGTAGTTAGGAGCTTGTTGAACATTAATTATGATCTTAATATGCTTCGCTTAGAATGGCCCTCATAAGGTAGAAGTACCACAGACATAATTAAATTACAAAATAATCTATCAAGGAGAATCATTAAAAAGTAGTTAAATCCTGACCAACTTTTATTACAACCACCTAAAATACTTCATCTGATCTTATACTGTATATTTTTCAGAACAAGAGCCTGTTTTTCTGGATAACTTAAGGACACTTTTCCGTAGTTTAACTAAACTAACATTTTCAATGCAGCACTTTTACTAGTAGTTTAGGTAGTTGGCATTAGGTACTGTTTGTTTTGTGTAAGTGAAAAAAAGAAAATCTTTCCCAAACCAAGACTTTCAAACTTATTTTGAAAATGGCTTAATTGCAGTTTGAAACAAAAAAAGAATCACATGACGAATCATCAAAAACAAATACATGTACAAGGAGATTCAAACACCGCACAATTTCAGCAGCACAGAGTGGTCATGACTACTCGGACACTGAGGGCGTACTTGCTAAGTTTGCTTGTTTATCCAGTGATTACTCATTGTATTGTCACAACTTTTTATATCTTTTCAATAGCTGTGCAAAATCACACTGTCACATGACAAACATGGCCTACCAAAATAGATGTTTGTTTTTGAAAGACACACGCAATGATGACGTGCAGATTCTAACTCAGACGAAGGACATTTCAAGGTCAAGAAAACTCAAACATGCAGTGCTTCCTGTTCTAGTTTTGCAAACAAGCAACATTGTGTTTCACACCAAGATTCAGTTCATGTAAGGAAGAAGAAACCTTTAAAATTGCCTGATTGTTTTGCATCCCCACTAACACACAAAGCATTCATATGTGCACACAGCAGGCATGTCCCTTCACTTGATCACATGTCTTTACTGTACTAGATGCACTGGGTATATGCTTAATGCATTGACTCAAACAGCCACAGGGCAGTTCTGACCGTACTCTGTTTAGTTTTTTCATGTTTCCTTGGCAACTGTGTCCTCTAGGATTTCCTGCTCATGTTCCTGCACCACGTGGCGACCATCTCTCTCATCACCTTTTCCTACGTGAACAACATGGCACGAGTGGGGACCCTGGTCATGTGTCTCCATGATGCAGCCGACGTGCTGATAGAGGTGAGAGAATTAAAGGCTGTCGATGGACAGATGGATGTACGGAGGCAGAGATGGTTGAGTGTGTGGGTGGAGTGCATGCTGAGCCATACATTATTATTCAAATTAAAGTGCAGTCTTAATGTAATCGTTCGTGTCAGAATGTATTATAAAGAAATAGGGCTTCTTTAACTTACCCTTTAGGATTAGGAATACAGATTGAAGTGTTACCCTTAACAATGCAAGAAATAGCCTTTTAAAGCTTAAAGAGATGTTTGAAGTGTTTGTTTACAAGATTGAACATTTTTACAGTTGTTGTTTTTTTCTTCAAAGGCTGCCAAAATGGCCAACTATGCCAAATGTCAGATACTGTGCAACCTCCTTTTTGCAATGTTTGCAATTCTCTTCATAAGTTCCAGGCTGGGATTTTACCCTATCTGGTGAGTCTTATTCTCTTCTCTTTGCACCATACTTTGCATAATATTAAAGGCTGGCTTCACTGGGGTAGTGTTAGCTTCTCGTTTGCATACAGTACAGTAAAAAAAGAAGAATTCTAGAATCCGATTTTGGCAGACCATTCCTGAAAGTGCATGTCAGCATCATGAAGATTTCTGTTCTTTTTTATTTATTTCTCAGTTAGAAGTTCAGCAACATATCTGTATTTTGTTGCTAAGTAATAGTTACTATGGATACAGAAGCTTTAACCTCTCAAAGACAGACAAACGCATGAAAAAAAAAAAAGAAGATAATTATGGTTTTCACTTTTATTAATGAAACATGTTTCACCTGATTGTTGAAACATGAGGTTTTCTACTCATGAGCATGCTGTATCATGTTTTGGTGTCCCTTTTTTCCATTTTTAATCACGTTGCTTTCATTCAGCTTTTCAAGTTGTTGTCAATCCATCCTAATGACTGCACCAGGTTTAAATATTTCATTTCATTTCTTGCAGCGTTGTTTTACCCAGACCTCTAAAAGTCAAATTGCAGTGGCTGGTGAATGCCAATTATAGTGGGCTGTTCTGATGATATTTGCAGTAACCACAAATCAATTCTAGTCCTGTGCACTAGAACGTGTGCGTATCTTGTAGTCATCATAAGCAGTGTTATCACACCTTTCCCCAGTGAAGGGAGACATGGTTTAGTTTCCAAGTCAGGTAGCTGCAGTTGTCTGCTCTTCTTTTAGATACCATCCTCTGAGTCAGCCAAAAAAAATCTATTTCGGGGCATCCAGACTCAAGTTTATTGTCTCATATAGCCAGTGCTACTTTAAAGGAAGCGACTTTTAAATACAAACTGATTTTAGATTTATCTGTGCAGCATTTAGAGAACACAAAGTTGTCTGCCTTTTGTTTCCACGCTGTAATACAATGATCCTGCCTTACATTTCAGCCCCCACCACAAACATTGTATAGTTGTCATAACTGTAAAGCTGTTGCCATGGCTTCAGTATCTGGAGGATGATTCACAGACAGACATTTGCAAGAATTGGCTCTGGGATCAATTTAACACTGATCCTTGAAATTTTCTTTGCATGTAATGTAATTCTAGCTTTGCTTTTTCTCTGTCAGCAATTTTAATTACAGTAAGATTTATAGCTTTACATAAATTAAACTATAAACAAAGGACTGTATTCAAGAAACATTCTTATGTTTGTGCTACAAACATATCATTAAAGACAAAGAGCTGGACCTGAGCCACCTCATTTCTTTTCTCTGTTTTCTGTTTGGCTTTTTCTACCTGCTTCTCAGTGTATGCGTCACTGCCCCTTTAAGACAGTGGACTTTTACGTTTTTTGTTTATTTTTTTACTGAAAATTGCCTTGCTCATGATCTGCCTCCTCCGTTGTTTCTACTCAAGGATTTTAAATACAACCTTGTTCGAGAGTTGGGACATTGTTGGGCCCTACCCGTCCTGGTGGGTCTTCAACCTGCTTTTGATCCTTCTGCAGCTTCTTCACTCCTTCTGGTCCTACCTCATAGTGAAGACAGCGTGCCGAGCCATCTCCAGAGGAAAAGTGAGTCACTGCACTCTGCTCCTCTTTAAAGTCTCTCTGAAAAAATCCTGCCAGTAATAGCTGTGCTTGCATTATAGGATGTTCTGCTGAACATATATAAGTGCTGTGTAATGTTTTCAATATACTTTTTAATTTTTCCTTCCAATTTTCTTCCCTAACCTGCAACCTCCAAGGTGGGAAAATGGAATCCGTTACATGTAAGTAGTCTCAAAGGGGAAAATAAGTCCATATAACTTTGTGTTTCTTTAGTGTGAGTCTTAGGTTGACATTTGTTCCTATGAGTGAAAGTTGGATTGATTGCCAAAAATCATAACAGTTTATGTCCCCCTGAGTACAAACCTTGATCACTTTAGAGATCCTTTGATCTTTAACCAGCAACATGATCAGGTCAAAATGTGAATTTGGATAACATATCACTTAGTGACCAAATAGTATTAATAGGAGTGCTAATAAGCAATTAACAGCATGGTTACAGGATGAATCAGGATGATGATTTGTTCAACAATATATTTGCCAGACATCATCCTGTTGACATTTTCATTGTGGTTGGGGCTATGCTAATATTAGCATAAAGCCCAAGCCACAATGTGCACTAACATAGTCACAGAGCTGCTAGCATAGGTCATGTTTACAACTTCAGTATCATCATTGAGTGCTGCTTTTAATCAGTATTCCTGTAGTTACTTTGAGAATTTAATTGTAAATCTCAAATACTGTCTTAATATGAGGGATGAATCTACACTCAACATGTTGAGTAATTGAGTAAAAAACACAGAAAGTGGAATTTAGCCTATAAATTAAGAAAATGTCAGTGATTCACTATTTTAAAACCAGAGGATTTGGTACTGATTGACTGATATTGTTGAATCTCTGCGGTTTTGGACAATTGGGAATTGCAATGAGCATTTATCACAAAAAAAATGTAATTGCAAGATGAAACAGTAATGGACATATTCATTAGCTGGAGCAAAATAATGTTGTGTTCAGAGTTATCCATATTTCAAGTTAGCAAATACATATACAGCATGTTGCTGCATATTGATTGTGCAGAACATCCCCCGGATTGAAACGCAAAAGCCCATTTGTAGCATCGCCACGCATGGCTGCCTCAGATAATGACACAGATAAGAATTTTAATGAGAAAAATTTAATCTCCAACCATTCCTCTCACTTCTGCAGGTGTCTAAAGACGACCGCAGTGACATAGAGTCCAGCTCCGACGAGGACGACAACCCTCCAGCCAATCAGAAACATCACAGCAGCACCACCAATGGGACCAACAAAAATCATGGGACCAACAAAAATCATGGGACTAACGGCTACCTAACAGGAGCCCTGTATCCCGAAGAACACTGACTGAGCGTATATCACAACACTGGAGCCATGCTAAAGACACCATCCATCATTCTGAGTGTATGTGTGCGTGTGTGTGTGTGTGCGTGTGTGTTTTGACATGAACATCACCTGTCTGCTACTGGAAGTTCTTGAGATTCATGTGAATGCATTTTTTTCAATTTCATTCTTAACTAATTTCCTTGCGCAATTTATTCTCTTCATCTATATATTTGCATCAAACTGCACTCAGTGAAATATCAAAGCACTCTTATTGGTACAACCCACTCTGTTTTAGCCAATGAATGACAGCGTTTCATTTTATGGTGTAAGCATGCTACTTTAACATACAGTAGTCTGGCATACTGGGGGTGAGTTTTTTTCTTCTGTTTGTGTCATTTTATGTTATTTATTTTATTGATGTGTTTGCAGATGGTAGTTGATTCTACTTTGATGTCAGGGTTTAAGATAAAATCATCATCATCATCATCAACAGCTGTTTTTGTCTTTCCCCACACCATGATGACAAGTATTAGCTAAATGCTGAAAACCTGGGTTTACTTTTATGCTACACCCCCAAAGAAATGCCAAAATGTGCAAAGTTTACTCACATTTTTAAATTCATTCTTCACTCAAACTGTATATGAGATGTCAACAACAGTATTATGTGTGCATCAGATATGGCTTCATGCTGTATTCCCCATCAAAGCATTTTGTTAAGTATTCTGGTACATTTCTGGAAGGCATTTCATTAAAAGGTCATTTGTCCTCTTACAAGGCGGACATGAGTTTGAATTATTCAATAAAAACATGAAGATTGCACAAATGTCTTGGTTATTTAAGTGACATTTAATGCTTATAAACATGCCATGGTAATGATTCATAATTTTAATTAAGAAACAACTTTGGCCTAAAAAATTCATTTAAATCATTTTCATTGATTTTTCTGGAAGAAACATTCGGATTATTCTGTGGATGTGTTATACTCGTATAAGGCCTTTTCCACGTGTAACACTTGGATTAGGTTGGAACATTTCTCCAAACAGAGAGCAATGGTTAGTTTTCCGATGAAATTTCTTCTTGTTATATCCTGCCATTTGTTCTTTTAGGTGAAACCTTTTATATCCTATTGTATTGGGCCAGGACTCCCTCTTAAAAGGGATGTATCTTTACTGGAATGCTTCTGACCAAATACAAGTTTAAAAAAAAATTATACAAGCAACTATAATATATGTTTACTTATTAAAGCTTACTCATAGTGACACAACCACAGAGAGTTGTGCCACATACTGTAACTCCGCAACACTTTTTTTTGTGTTAAGTTAGTTTAACTCATTAGTTCATTTGACAGGGACCGTGTATAACACAACTGTTGGGCCAGAGCTTTATAGCTAATTTACATCTGAAGTCCCTGGGCAGGATTATCTTAAACACATCCCTTACATTCAATTAAAAAGAAAAAACAAACTTCACAAACAGTATATCACATAAAAAACACATATTACAAAACTACATTACATTCTCTTCTTGAAGGATTATACAAAAGTTTACATCAGTGATCATATTATTTGTTTGCCTTTGACCCATGTTTTAAGTCTATTTTTAAAAATATTGAAGCTTGTGCAGTCACCCATATGGTTGGGAATTGATTTCTACTTTTGTGTGGCTCTCTAATTTTTACACAAGAAACATTTCTGTAAAACAAATAAAAACTGTCACAGGTCAATAAATTTTGAATGATGTTACAATGGTGGTAGCACCTTGGTTGTTTATCAAAAATTAACACAGAGGGTTTTTTTTTGTAGGATGTATAAAGTTTTTCATGTTGTCACTCCTGTTGGGATAAAGCTTGTGACAGTAAGAAAAGTGAGGAAACAAACCACTGAGAGCATAAAGAGCTTAGCAGCAACTAAGCAAGCAGGTAATTGATGCCTGGTAAGCCGATCAGGCTAGCTCTTTTATGTCTTGAGACATTTTTTATTTGTTTTTTGCAGTTTATTTAGAATCAATGATAATGCCCTTATGCTTGCAATGCTTGAATATTTCTATTATCTCTCCTTGAACTAGCATGTCAGGATGATGTGTGCTATTTATTTTGATAAAAAAATACATGCCAACAGCTTTTTTCTCATTAAGAGTTGGACAACAGTGAGTTAACCCATCTGATACTTTGGAGAGTAAGCATGGGTGTAACTAAAAACACAACTGTGTCGGATATCTAGGTATGCGCCAATCAGGGCAGGTCATTTATATACAAACTAAATAAAATTGGTCCGAAGATCGATCCCTGCAGAACTCCTGTGTTACAATCAGCTAAAGCAGAGCATGTATCATTGATTCTTGTGCAGTGTTTTCTTAAATATGACTCTATTCATGTCAATGCATTGCTAGAGCAATTCAAATGTGAGAATCAGGATTTAAGAACATTATGATTAACAGTGTCAAAAGCCTTTATTTTAATCAAAGAAAATAGCACCAACAATGCCCCCGCTATTAAGATTAGATTGAATTGATCAAAATAACAAATACTATGTCTCTGTGTAATGTTTCCTAATTCACTCAGTTTATTTACAGTGTTACCTGCCGAAATGTTACTGTTTGGGTTAAATCTCACCACTCTAGTAACCTCAATTTCAGCTGCAGTAGAGCAGATGGAAAAAAAAAAAGGCACAGGTACCAAACAGTTCCCACTTGCAACAAGCTAATAAAGCAGATGATTTAGCTGCTGAAGAGCCTGATACTTACCTCAACTGTAGACAGAAAATTAATGTAGTCCTTTCATGTATCAGTTACAAATTACATTGGGTAAGGGCTTATCAGATAGTGGCATCCACTTAGTTTCCTTATTTTCAGTGTGGGACATTTGAGCAATACCAAATGACAAATGGGGACATTAAAAGGTCATTGTTGTTTTGTAGACTTTCTTTTATCTTTGGCAGGCTGTCTTGCCATGCCACTTGAGTTTTTTGTAGTCTTTATTTTTTCTCCTCCAAATGGAATTTTCCTTTCAATAGTGCACGGACATACACTCAGGTGATTTCCGCATGAATGACTATGGGAGGAGGGTGGTCAAAGTCCCAGGTCCAAAGTCAACAAACAGCCACAGTCTTAAGATGAAGGATCCTATCAGCACCTGCTCTGTGAGTATTTTTAAAAAAAAAGGTCACTTCGGTATTTTCTTTCTAAAAGCACTGAGGTAGAAAATCAGATTTAATATGTATTATAATATGAAGACTGTCACAGACATTGTTTTGGTTCTAACTGTACTTGATAAGACCTTATGCTCCGTCTTCAGTATAACGAACTTTATCAAAATGTGAAACGATTTTCAAAATCTGGGGAGTACTTCTGCAAAGAACTCATGACAGTTTTCCAGCAAAGGTAGGCTCCATACAGTCACAGCCTTCAGACTAAATTTTAATGGCGACAGGAGTTATTGTTTGACTCAGTTATTGTCTCTTGCAACAACCTGTTCTGTTTTAGGGCTGAGCTGGAACTTACATATGCCAAAGGACTACAAAAACTTGCAGGCAAGCTCATAAGGACCTCCAAAGAAATGTCGAACAAGTAAGAGACACAGCACTGAAGTTTTTAGTACCTTTATCTTTTATCTGTTTTGCGTATAGCCTGACCTCTTTCTGAGGACAAGCAAACACAGAAATAGTGATAACAAGGGAAGTAACATGCACACAGCAAGTTAGACGTGATCTAAACATTGGCAGGTGTTAGGCTCATAAGTCAACAGCTCTAACCTTTTCATGCTGGCTCCCCCACTCAGTTCCACCTACAGTGCCTGGTGTCAAGTGTCAGATGAGATGTACTCAAGAGCTGACGCCCACAGGTAGTTCTAAACCTCAGTTCAACTGTCCTGCATGTTCATATATTAAACAAATGTTTGGAATGCAAATTAAATATGATGTGTTCTCATTTCAGATCATTAGGAAATGCATTTCAGCAGGAAGCAATTCTGGAAATACGACAAGTCCTAGACGAGCAGAATAAGAGGAAGAGGCCTGTATGAAATGTTTACATAATGTTGTATTATAAATGCGGTTGAAATCTTAATGTGTCACTAACATTTTCTGCACTTTGATAGCTTGACAACGCCATTGAGAGAAATGGGAAACTTGTTACTGCTAATTGGAGTGAGCAACTCAAGGTAAAGAATCCAACGTTTTGAATGTTGCATGATTCATTGATCAGCTGTGATGGAGATTTAAGGACCATTTTTATGATGAGGCTAATTCATATATCCTAACTTTAAAGAACAATTCTGAGTGTCAACTGTGCTACACTTACAAGTGTAGCCCTTACAGAACAATACATAACCGATACTTTCACAATAACTTACAATGCATGCATAATGCATTATTGATTTGATATTGTATTTAATAATGCTTTATAATGTTTCTAGCCGTTTAAAGCAGCACCATGAACATGACCAAATTCAGAATAACAGTTTAATAGTTTGAGATCAGTCTTTTCTTTTTGTGCGACATGTTATAAAGTCTTATTAACATCTTGGAACCACCAACCACAACTGCAGTCTTTGCTCTCTGTAGTGACAAAAAGGAAACAAATGATTATATGACTTTATAACTTATATTTCAAAACAGGTTGATTGAAACCAACTTTGATTTATCAATAATTTAAAAAACATTTAAGCTGTCACTACAAAACACCATATATCATAGCATTCATTAGGGCTCAACCGATATGGGATTTTTGATACCGATATAGATATTGGGGAGAGAAAAAAATCTGATACCGATATATTGGACGATATCTTTCTTAGATCTATGTTCGACCTGTAAAGATAGATCTAGATATACACATTTATTGAGTTGATCCCTCAAATGCAGTTATCAAACACTGGTGGAAAAGATAGATATTATAAGAAAGACAAGACGGTCACTCAACTGGAGAGTAACTGCACATGTACGTACATCACCGCCTGAGTGATAATGCTTGTTGTAATCCATTTAGCAGACTATGCCGGTGAAAGAGAACTGCTAGTTTAATACAATGATACTTAAATGAAATGCTATTTGACTGGTGAATAAATCTAGTAATCTTGGCACATATCTGAGATTACGTTAGCTGATGCAATAGTTACTGGATATGCTAATATCGTCCGATATTATCGGCTGGCCGATTAATCGGTCGGGCTCTAACATTTATAGCAGCTTTTACCGGGGATAAATGCAGACGTTAAACTAAAACACATGGAAATATTTAAAAGACGTCTGACAAAATGTCATCATTAATTCAGACAGCAGTGTTCATTTTATGAACTGTAAGCCTCGTTATTGCTGTATGTAATCACTATCATTATTTGTTGTTTATCACATAAAACAAAGGCAAAGTAAAATGCTGGTTACTCACAGATTACATGTTAGATTTTGTTCAACTAATAATACATTCATGTGGAATCCTGTTTGTCTTCTTTTTTAATCAGATGAAGAAGAAATTGTTTGGACTAACAAGAGAACACGAGGCTCTGTTCAACTTTGTCGAGAACAACAAACACATTTGCACTGAAAAAGAAAAGCAAAAGGTACAATCACGTACTTGTTTGTCACCACTACGTATTTCCTGAGTGAATACTTACTGAAAAAGCTGCCAATACATTAATATTTTTTACCCTTTGTTTTTGACTTACAGATGCTCAACAGGCTGACGAAGTCAGCAGAGATGCAGGCGCGGGTAGATGAAGAGTACTTTAATACCAACATGGAGGGTCATCAAATGAGACTCAAGTGGGAAAACACGCTAAAAAACTGCTTCCAGGTGTGGGGAAAAAACATTTCCTAATTTCCAGAGCTGGTCCTCTTATTCAGAGAGGTTTTTTGTGAGTGGACAGGTCTTTACTCAAGGACACCTCATTTATGATAAGAGTTGAACCAGTGAGCTTTTGGTTGCTGAAAATGATCCATGAGCACTGTGGCGGTCTAACACTGAATTCACTTTGTTTGGAGCACCAATTTACTTCAGTCCATCAAGTGTATTCTACAACTTTATTCATGCTATTTTCAGAAATGCAGTTATTAGTTTGCTGCTTGATCAAACCCATGATCTTTTGGTTCCTGTATGACCGTTAGTGCTTGTATTTGAAAAGGCAGGGGACTAAGCATTGAAAGTGCTGTACATAAAGCATAACATTACTTTCTGCTTCTTTTTTTCCAGATCATACAGGAGCTGGAGAAACAGCGAATTGAAGTCCTCAGCAACATTTTGAAAAGATACAACCTCTACATGTCCAGCTTTGGGCAGACCCTCAATCACGTAAGACATTCTGACCTCTTTTACACTCATATCTATGAGTGCACTAAATCTCACTAACATAAATATACTCATACCTATTTCAGGGACAAAGACAGATCGAACAGGCAGCCCAAAGGGTGGACATGGATAAAGACATACAAACCCTGGTGGAGGAAAATAACATCACAGATGTGGATAGCAAAGCAGAGTTTTTAGTGGCTGATTATTTCGTAAGTCTGCATTTTATTGTATTTGCTCTGGGAATGTTTCATTTTGGAGAGAAGCCCGTCTGCAGGCCACAGACTCACTCAATGAGTCACCCATTCAAAGACATACACAGTCATCTCTGCAGGGGGTGTCTGTTTGATGGGGGAGTTTAAGCCGCATGTACAAAGATGTTCTTGTCATTTTGTGACAGGGTGTGAAATGAAGGCTGTTTTGTTTAGTGTGCTTTGGTGTATATTTATTGTCTTACAACTCTTAAAATATCAGTTTCCTTTGAAAATATGATTGGATTTACCTGATTCAATGGTTCTTGAATGTATGTATGGCCTTGTGGCTTATGTGCATCAATTGTAGATTTTAACTAAGATCGCCATAGTTGCTGATGTTATTCGATGTTGTCTGTTCGAATCAGGAAGAGGACAGCAAATCCCTGATGGGCAGAGACAGAAGAAAAGAGGCCATCAAACTCAAACTCCGGCGCCTGGAGGACAGTATCAGAAAAACACAGAAAGACCGTGAAGGCAAGTTCAAGGCTTTCTCCTCTCCATGAATAAAAAGGCATAATAGTACACAACATAATCTGAAAAACGCAACACAAAAATGCCAATTGGTAAAACTGTGTTTCATAATTGAACCAAGGTTATTAAAGTTGATGTCACCTTCGACATTTTTCTTTGCAGGAATTGAAAAACTGATAAAAACCTATACTGAAAATCCATCTTTTTCAAACCAAAAGAACCTTGAGGACACAGAGCAGCAGCTGGACGAGGTAAACAGAGCACACAGCATGTGAAGTGGGTAGATGATGTTCTGTACAAATGGATATCTATGTGGAACTGAGTATAAATTAAATCACTTTGGTGTTCTGTCTCGTTTCCTTTAGAGTACTCTAAAACTGGATCTCCTGGAGGCCACACGCTACAAACTCTCTGTATCGCTGTGTGAATTAGAAGGGAAGCCCAGGTCCTTTCACCGCTTTAAAGACAGCATAATGAAATGGAAAGATAAGGTCAGATTATTTGTTGTCTTTAGGACATGAGGTATGTGCTAAAGGAGTGGTAGCCTATTTGTTCATCAATGCAGTGTCACTGGTTTGAGTTGACTAAACTTATCGGAAAAGCCCAAGAAGAAAAAAAGAATGAAGGCATGTTTCATAGATGTTTGTATCCAAAGCATTAAAAGAAGACCGATTAAAACCAGAGCAGGATACAGTATTGGTTATACCAATGTGGTTAAAATATATATTTTTCTGTATATAAAGGTTACGTGTAAAGATATCGGATTATTACGAAAAGGGTTAGGAGTAAGTAAGGATTTATGGGGTGTCACAGTAATAACCAACATTTCTTGTCAGATGATGCCAGGTATCCTACAATGACACTACTTGACATATTAGAAATGTCTTCTGGGATTCATTTGCCATCCGTTACAAAAAAAAATTCAGCATTCTTATGGCTCTTCTATAAGGCACTTATTCTGGGATTGACAAGGTGCTGGATTTAAATTTCATTCTTTGTATATAAGTAAATATTTTAAAAAGCATACACCTGTAAATAGCTTCTTCACCTCAAAGGGATTTACAAGCTTTAAGTTACAATAGGCAACAACTCTTAGACGTCAAAAATCATATTACCATGTTAATTTGGACATTAACCACCACGGATGCTAAATAATTTTTTGTTTTCTCAAGCACTTATTTGGGGTTAAGATGATCTATGACTATGACCTCAACATTTTAAGGTTTCTCTAACGACATTTAGCCTTTTATTTTTTCAGTCATAAAATCTTTACATGCCCTGCTCAGAAAAAGAATGACTGCTCAGTATTTTGTGATTTTTTAAAATGACATCCGAGTGAAAATTTAATAAAAAAAGGACACAAACTTTGTTTTCTGTCTTAGGACTGTGAGCACAGCGTTGTTCAACTGTCTCGCCCAGTCAAACTCAGGAGGACGCCGCTCAGATCCAGACAGTCACTGAGAGCTTCAATCATTTACAAAGGACCCGCTCACTTTGTGACACAACAGTCAGCGGAGGCCTTACCAAGTGCCACAGTGCAAGTCACTTCTACACCTCTGACACATGAACCTGTAGCTGTGGAGTGTGACAGCACTGTTAACGGAGCCCTTCCCCACACTGATGACAAAGAACAAGGTAATACATCCCCAAAGAATTTACACAAGAATTTATTTCTATTATGACAAAAGGAAGTTTGTCTTTTAAGCAAAAATGACACATATCAACATTTCACAGGTCAAACACTACCAGAGAAGGTCAGTTTAGGAAAATGCAAGGCCCTGTACGATTTCACACCTGAACACGACGATGAACTGGCTTTAAAAGAAGGTAAGTGGTGACTACATAGTGGATTATCTAAAACAGTACAGGTTCAGTAACCAATCCCATGAAACAATGTTATTTTGTAATTGTTTAACAGGAGATCTACTAGACATTTATGGAAAGGACGAGAATGGCTGGTGGTTTGGCAAACTAAACGGGGAGACTGGACATTTCCCATCAACGTATGTTGAAGAGCTGCCTATATTGAGCAGCATCAAATCCTCTGACGCCTGATTGAGTTGACTCATCCACTACAAAAATATCTAATCACTCAGGATCAAAAGCACCAGCTTCTGCAGCAAAACTTCAATGGAATCAACTACAAACCTTATACAGAAGAAATACTCAAATGTTTTACTGATAAATGACATGTTTTACACATCCATCTGCCAACATACTGGAGGAAATCACTGCACAGTCTTAAGTTATTTTGGAATGTATTTTGGATTCATAATGCACGTTCATTTTTACACCCAAATCGCTTTCCATCATTATTTATTCTTCTACAGACCAATGCAACAATAATGAGTATTTAAAAAATATGTATTTTAATATCTCAATTTGATTTAAACAAGTCAAAATGTAGCCAAGGAAAATAAAACTGTACCAGTTTCCCAAATCCCTCCATGAGTTCTGAAGTGAGTAACGAATGAGAAATATTACCATTATAATGAACGACTGGTTGCTTCATTTATCGCTTAACTAGTTCACTTTTACACATTCTTAGAAACACAAAAGAAAGTCGTCATGTCACTATTCCCACCAAAAAAGCATGCTCCCCTAACCAAGCTTCAGGGTTTAATCAATGTTAAATAAGAGGTTTTCCGTATAATTCAATACAACAATGCTCAGAAAAACAAGACATGTAAATATAATTCACTAACACCAGTATTTATGAAGTTTAAAAAGTCCAGATTTTGCAATTTAGCCTTTTGCATGTTGCTTAAGGTAGACCAATAAGCAGTTAAAACTTCCCTGCTTTGCTTTTTATTATCCCAACCGTCAACTCTTAGCACCGTGCCAGAGCAATAAACGCCTTCCTGATGTTTGCCAGGAATGCAGGTAAGTTATTGGTCTCCTGAAGCCGACTCTCCAAGACTGGCAAACACTCGAGGACAGGGTCACTCGACACAACTGTAGAAATGAAAAATGTAGTTAAATATCCTGGAACCCTTGATTGTTGATGTTGCAAAATAAATCATGTGAGACTTACTGTTTATTATATTAGCAACAAATCCCAAGAAAACATAGAAAGAAGTATTTCAATCTGGTCACAAAAGTTAGTTTGGCTGAATATTGAGCAAAACTGTTTTTTTGTAGTTTCAAAGACATGTCATTCAAACAGATGCTGAGGACTCCTTACCGTAGTTTTGGATTACTACATATTCAGTTTAATAGTGAATATTTACAATATCAGGACAATGTATATCATTATTCAAAATGATGACACTGTGAAGCATTGCGATACTTTTAATAGTATTAGGACTACAATACAAGCTCTATGGCACAAGGGAATAAGGAGGCTTTGTCTACACAGGAAAGGCAGCGTACTTGTGAGTAGGATCAACTCATTGTGGGTCTTAACATTTGTAGCAATAAAAAATAATATTGAATATTCTGAGCCTTATATTTTACATAATTGATTGAAGAAGTAGAACTTACTCTGGTATGATCCGTCTGCTTTAATCCCCATTGTTACAACATAGGCGCTGTCCTGATCTGAAGGGTTGATATTCCGAAAAACAAACTGCAACTTTTCACCTTTACAGGAAAGATAAACATATTTGGTCAATTGTGAGTACATGTTTACGTCAACAGATGACACAGTCAGGGCTTACCTGAGACAAACTGCTACTTTGTTCAGCTTACCTTTAACCAATTGGGATTTGCCAAGGATCGTTCGTATCTCCATGCCCAAATGTTCCTGAAAGACGAGTCTTGCTTTCCCCAGATTCTTCAGTCTGTCTTTGTTTGCTTTATTTTGTGACTCGATTACTGAAAATAGAAAAAAAAAGGAGAGGGGTCAATCAGAATAAAAAACTGTACGCTACGGTCATGCATAAAGTTATATTATCTACAGTACACCACTAATTTTTTTTTTTACATATTAACTTACACTCTTTTCTCTTGGCTTGCTCTTCTTTAAGTTTCTCTATCTTCTGGATAAGGTCGTCTTTATGCATCTCCTTCTGCTGAATCTCAGAGATCGCTTCGGTAATGGCATGTTGTTTCTCTCTCCGTGATGCATTTTTATGATCCAAGTCTGAGGGGGAAATTCTCACATCAGTCCAAGCATGCTTTCATAAAAACAACAAAGCTCTTAACCTGCATGATGACCTTTTGTTCAAAGAGGCTTTAATGTACATTAGAGAACTCAATTAGTCAGCCAATTAAAAAACTATTTTAACACTGGAACAAAAACATACAGATAACATTAGGGCCAAATCCAGTAACTATTAAACAATCTTTTAAAAATAAAAACACAGGGCTACAGCTGAGTGTATGTCAACTCACCTTTTTTGAATGTCTGTATTGTCTCGAACAACATCTCATCGTCCTTGCATTTCTTCGACCATGTATCTTCACCGAAGGGAAAAACATCAATGCTCATGTTAACTTAAATAATCTCAAAAATGAAATGCCTGACCCCTACCCCAAATATGCTTGCCGAGTTATATGTTGTATCGTATAAGACTGCAAATGCACCCGAGTTTTAAGACACTAGTGTTTTTGTTTTATGTCGAACCGAAAAACTCCTCATTCTTAATTCAGATGAATACAAAAACCCTGCCTGCCTTGGTAGAGTTTTGTGTAAGTTACTTTTCATAAAAGGCCTATGCCATCTGGAAGCTCGGCAGGTACAAATACGCTCTGAACATTATTATTAATGCTTCAAATCAATCTACAACAGAGCCGTGTGTATATCAGATGGATGTTCAAGTTTAAACTGTTTCCTTCATGGATTGTTCAGCAACTTGTATTAGTCAAAGTACTTATTGTTGAGGCAACAAGTATATCTCATACATACCAAGTGCAGACTTCACAAACTGTCTATGAGACTGGCACAGCTCTGTCGTTGTATCAATTATTTCCCCATATGTTTTGAGCTGTTTGTTGTGGATCTCCTCCATTGCACTGGTGAATCTGTAACTCATGTTTGGATCAGTGATAGACATCATGGTGTTTGGACGTCAGACTATCTGTGATAAAAAACAACAACAACAACAGACAGAACATAAATTTTACCTTGAATCAAATTTTAAAATATATTTCCTTTGTTTAATAGCTTAAATGGGACTGAAGCTGAACAAATACAAAGAGGGGCTGTTAATACAAAGTGCATCAACAGTAAATACTAATGTATTGTGTTGTGCTAGAGAAAGCACTGTTATGTTAACAGTGTTAAATGGTAAAGCATAGATCACTCTTGTGTATTGGCATACATTTTCATTTGAAAGAGAGTGGGATTTTTCCAATGTATCCATGAATTACCCCAAAAAACACATAAGAGGTGATATCATTAAACATAAACTAATACCTGACAATTCATTTCACATTTATAAATCAAGACATTGTGTATTAAACACGGCTCTAGAGAAAAATATTCGAAGTTGACTTTTATATCACATTGTTTTGATTAGGTTAAAAGAAAAAATGTTAGTTAAAAAAGATAGGGGAAAGGTTAATAGACATGTGTTTGATTACTGTTTCTGCAAGTTTATCTAAAAAGTGTCAAGATGACCTGAATGCGTGCCCATGACAACTACACGAGCACACCATGGATATATTTTTACTACGTACAACATTGTGTGACGCAGAACGTGAGGCCCCGCCCCCGGTTGGTACATCAACAGAGCCCAAGCTTGAAGGCCGTGCAAATTACGTCTTTCTAAGATTATCTTTGTGATTCTACTGTCAACACACCGAAATACAAGCTCATGCATATGACAGCATTGCTAAGAAGAATTACTAGATAACACGGTAAACCTTGACGGCCTGAGTGGATGAAATAATTATCTCCAACTAGCAACAGTTAAAGCTAACACAAACGCTAGCTGAGAAACATTAAGTTACTTCACCGTAACTTCGCATTGATGACGTTGAAATAATAACAGTTTAATACGTTTACAATACACTTTGTATTAGCTAGTTCGTTTTAAAGTGGAAGAAATACTCACGTTTCAACGTGCAGGCTTTGGTAAACTCGTAATGTTTTGCGTACTGAACTAGCCGTTATTTTCAAAAAATCCGCGGTTTACATACAGAGTGGAGGCGGGGACTGCGCACCGGAAATGACGTTGCTACGGTTCTCCTTCCGCTAAAAGAAACAGTTACCGGTATTTAAAAGTGAAGTTAAAGTTCTGTGTTTTCTAATCCATAACTTGAAATACTACTATGAACATGATTTGTTTCCTCGCGAACAATACAAGTGCGACCAAGGGTGCTTTCTCCTTTCTCCCCACGATGCAGATATTATGCTTTTTATACTATGCTTTTATACTACCACCTTGTGGTGAATCTCAGGAGTTTCAAGTTGCTCAAACAAGTCAATGTCTCATTTTCAAAATATTGCATCAATATACTGTTTTAGCAATTTTGAAAATGCAAGCGCTCTGAAAAGGCAACTATGGTTTTAAAGTGAAAAGAAAACACCATGATGGTTGTTTCAAGTAATAACTTTTGATACCAGGTGGACTGGGTTTTTAGTAGCCTAACAGTGTTAGGCTACTGGAAGCCCATTTTGTTGCTATGTTTACTGAGAACGAGAATATTAATGAGGCTGAAGGGATGCTAGGGATTACGTGGGGCACTGTCTCTGTTAGTGTGTTCAATGGCTAATATGTAACAACTGTAAAAGCAATGGTCTGTAAAACATCTAATGGATACCCAGCCGGGGTGCAAACAGTTTCTGTAACATTTCTGAAAATGCTGAGCACTTGTGACTTGGAAACACATTATTTTACACCTTTTGGGTTCAACCTGAAGAGCTTGCAGTTGTTACCATGGTGCAGTTGGATGATTTACAATGTTAGGCTGGGATATAAAACTAGCTTAGGAGTAAAAGTGGTTCATGGGGCTTTGACTGGTGCTGAAGAAGCTTTTGCACTCTGGCACACAGCAAGAAAACCTCAAATGGACTTTGTGTACAGCAGCGGGGTCCTTGTTATACAGCACCTTCAGAACAACTTCAGGGAATACCATGACTTCCTCAACTACATGTCAACTGTTGGAGACCCTCGCAATATTTTCTCTGTCTATTTTCCCCTCTGGTTCCATCTCAGTCACACTGTTGGCATCAAGATGATATGGGTGGCAGTTATTGGAGATTGGTTCAATCTTATTTTCAAATGGTAAGCATAGTGCAAAGCTTAGCTATTTTATCTGAAAGTGCAGTTTGTGTCTTTATCAGAGTTTATTCTAAAACTTGTTGTTTTTTTCAGGATTCTGTTTGGGCAGCGACCTTACTGGTGGATACAAGAAACTCACTTCTACAACAATGATTCATTGCCACATTTAGAGCAGTTTCACATTACGTGTGAAACAGGGCCAGGTAAGCACATGGTGCGCAGAATATTTAAACATCAACCATTCAGAGTCTCACTATCTTTCCCTGTCAGACAATTTCTTTGATGTTTCTTAATGCAGGTAACCCATCTGGTCATGCCATGGGCTCGTCATGTGTGTGGTATGTGATGATCACCTCTGCTCTTAACTTTAGCAGGCCATCTTCCACTGTCACTTCAGTGCAGAGTTTTCAAAGGTACGTGTTTATTTTCGTATACTTACATCACAAAACTTTAGTGTTTTTTAATTTCCGGTCAGGTCTGAATGTTTCCAAACTTACAGGTTTTGTCTTCTGAAGTCTTGCCTGTGGATGGTTTTTTGGATCATTCAGATAAGCGTCGGCATCTCGAGGGTTTTTATTGCAACGCACTTCCCACATCAGGTTGTCCTCGGTCTATTGGCAGGTGAGTTTATATGTAAAAAAAATCTTCACTTGTTGCTTTATGATATGCCAAGAAAGTTGTTAATGTAATTTTTATTGTTTTCTTTTTCTAAAATATGTAGGTATGCTGGTTGCTGAAGTGTTTGATCACATCCCCTCATTGTACAATGCAAGCCTGAAAGCGTACCTCCACACAAACATTTTCCTTTTCTGTGTAGCTGTTGGCTTTTATCTGCTCCTCCAATCAATGGACATCAATCTATTGTGGTCAGTTACTAAAGCCAAGAAGTGGTGCGCTAACCCTGATTGGATCCATCTTGACACCTCACCTTTTGCTGGTCTTGTGAGAAACTTGGGAGCCTTGTTTGGTCTGGGCCTCGCAGTCAACTCTCAGATGTTCGTTCAGAGCTGTAAGGGAAAGAATGCCTACAATAGTAAATTTAAACTCATGTGTGTGACTGCAACTCTCACATCTCTGAAGCTTTATGACTTGATCAAAATGCCCACTCACACTGAGCTTCTGTTCTACATTCTATCGTTTTGTAAGAGTGCTTCAGTTCCTTTTGGTGTGGTTGCTGTTATTCCTTACTGTGTGCATTTGCTGATTGGAGATGAGAGGAAGCTAGCTTAGACTGTGCATGAATCATGTACTTTTGCACCTCCAAAACTCATCACAATTTTTTAATAAAAAATATCAAAGAGGTTATGTCCTTTCTACAGACAAGTGGATGCAAATGTATCACCTGTTAGACTGTTATTTACAGTTATTGCACAGTTACATAAGCACTGAATTTGCAATACATAGTACACATTGAAAAAAAGTTCATACCTTTGTAAGAATGTTACATATTCTGTTATGTGGTTAACTTGCAATGGAAATAGCAATGTATCATGTGTAGGGTGCCTATATTTTTTTGTCTTTCCTTTGTTTTTGTTTAACATGTACAGTACAAGCCAGTGTATGAATGTATCTGAAAGCATTTATGTCATGATGTTCGAAATAAAACTGATAAACTTTGGATCATATTTGCATTCAAAGTTTTTTTTAAAACTCCTTATTTGGAGAATATATTACATAACTTTCATTTTGGAGACCCTTTTGCCCAAAGCCAGTAAAAGTTGGCCCTATACACAAAGTGTAATGCTTGAAGTTTTCACAGATGCTTTCAATATGTTGTAGAGCACAACACGTTTTGAAAGATTAACTATCGAATTGTAAAAATCGGAAATTAATATAAAAATATGTATATCTAATCTAGGCCTGAAACAAGGTCAAACCTGTCCTTTAACATATCTGTCAAAGTTAAAGTTGTTTTATACATCCTCATGCTATCTTGCTAATTATTGCAGTCCAGTCCAGCATATCATTGACAAAGCACAAAAACTGAGACATTACACCATGTTACTCATATAATTAATTGCTGCTGTTTGCTGAAAGAAGTTCAACTTAATTATTATTTTATATCAACAACAGATGAGATTATGTGTCTTGTGATATCAGAATAATAATCTCCACAGGTGGTAGAGAATTTACAGGAAAAACTGAAATATAATGAATGCAGATACTTCCTGGTGCACTGCGTGGTACAATTATGCACTTTATAAGCAGTCATTGGTTCAGAAATCTGAGACACTGGATAGCAAAAATATTCTATATAAGCATAATGGTTAGATTACTAGTCCATCGAATTTTTAACAAATGGGCAAGTGTCTGTGTACAAGGCCGCCCATAATGGGAAAAAGTGGAAAGCTTTCTGGGATGGAGGTTGGCAAAAAAAAAAACATGGTCCATCCTAATTTAAAGCAACAATGATAACACATTTCATTTATTTTTGCTTCAGTAAAATGTAGCCTGTTTCAGAATTTAAACCCCCTTTTCTTAAAATCATATTAAATTAGTTTTTTGTAACGTTACTTACGCAAGTGGGCCCAGAGGGAGCTAATGTTAGCCAGGAGGCTAGTGCTAACACTACTGCTTGAATGTGTATATGTTGATTTAAATCATATCCTGGGAGGGCCCGATCACCGGGCCTTTCAGGGGCCCAGACATTTCTGTGGGCAGGCCTGCCTGTGTGGCATACACTAACATGCCTGAATGCTTAACCCTATGTGTGTATAGGCGATAGCTCTCTTATGCTGGAAGGGTATCGTCTTCTTGGAGTAAAGGGTCACTTTAAGTTAATGAAGTCGTTCTGAGGGTTTCCTTTATCATGTCACATTTCTTGAAAATCTATTTTGAGGAGATAGTTTTATGTAAAGATATTCTTGTAATCGTTACATTTTGTTATTGATAATATATATCTTCATTTCTAATCAACCACTGATTTAAGGTGTTTCTCCTTCATTATTATTATTAGGACTGCCTGTTTAGAGCATTTTCACAAGTGCTATACAAATAAACTCTCTGATGATATTTTTTATTCTTTCTTTGGAGATGAATAAACTTCCCTTCATATCCCAGGAAGGACTAAATTATCCAGAGCCTCCCTCCTGCTCCCCTCTTTGTGAACTGTAGCTCAGTGCATGTCTCCTGCTCTGTACAAATTACATAATCTGTGATGGGTTGTTGAGTTCCTTCAGGTGATTTCAGATATTAATCAACCAGCAATGTAATGAGGTAGAACAGAGTGTCTGATGTAACTAGATTAGGAAGATTAGTTAAACTCTCCAGCCATATAGATTTCCACATCGTGCCTTTGGTTGCCCAGCATCCAGTGGCACCTGAAACCTGGCATTAAATGATGTAACTGTCCTAAGTGCTGAGGCTACCTGCTAAGCCAAGCTTGAAGAAACATCTGTGTTTGTGTGTGGTTGTGTGTGTGTGTGTGTGTGTGCGTGTGTGTGTGTGTGTGTGTGTGTGTGAGAGAGAGTGAGAGAGAGAGAGAGAGAGAGAGACAGAGAGAGAGAGAGAAAGAGAGAGAGTGCAAGCGTGCGTGTGTGTGTGTGTGTGTGTGTGTGTGTGTGTGTGTGTGTGTGTGTGTGTGTGTGTGTGTGTGTTTTTATTTTACCTGGGTGCTGAGGGCAACATTACATAGGACAGAACTTTGGTTAAATATTTAGAAAACTGTGAGGAAATTAGAGTGAAATTTTAAATCAAGCAATACAGACTTGAACTTTATATATTTTGATTCCATACATGGTTTATAACAACAGTGTCTTTTGTGTGTTATTCAGTTGTTTTACATTCTAGTTGATTCCTTTAAAAAATGAAAAATGCTGTTAAAATGTCATATATAGAGGTAATAAGAGGTAATTTGTGTCAAACTTTTAATCATTAACACTGAGCCAGATAGAAATATTGAGAGAGGGACACATGTTAGATGCTGTTACATTGTGCGAAAAGGTTAGTCTGTAGGGACTTGGGTTGGGAACCGGAGGGTCCCCGGTTCAAGTCCCGGCGCGGACCAAAATATGGAAGTTGGTCTGTTGGCTGGAGAGAGGCCAGGGCACCTCCCTAGTACTGCCGAGGTGCCCTTGAGCAAGGCACCGAACCCTCAACAGCTGTGTGTAGCAGTTTGTACCAGCCCCACTCTGACATCTCTCCATTAATGCTTGTCCACAGGACCTGTTTGTGCATGTGTGTATTTCAGGCCTATGTGTGTGAGAGGCATGTCTCTCAATAACAGACTGTAAACTAGAATTTCCCTCAGGAATTAATAAAGTATATAAAATATTACTTTTTTTAAAGAATGGGGATTTCTCAACACTTTTCTGTCTCTGCCTTTTAGACGGCCTGATTTATTCACTGCCCAGGCTTAAAGATTCCTTTTCACGGAAGTAGCTACAGTATACAGTATAGGTTGATGTACTGTAAATGAAAAAAGCACAAACTTCATACAGTAAGCAATATTTCACAACAGTAATTAGACTCCAACAGGAAAAACATGCCCAAAATTACGCAAATTGTAACCCCCTTACTACTCATAAAAAATGAATATACAATAAAAAATATTTTCTCAACGTTTTTCAAAATAAAATACATAATTACTAAAACTGTTCTAACACACAATCCTGTATATGCCATAGCAATAAAACGTCTTCCTATGGTTTATATACAAGCTCCCTAATGTTAGGAAATACTAAGCATGCTTTCAAATAAAAAACACTTCAATTGAATTGTACAAAAAGACCTGTGCAACGATTTCATAAAATACTTTTATGTAGTTGTAGGCGCCTAGCTGATAGGAGCCCCTGTTGTGACCAGTTTATAATAGGCCCCCCTCTTAGCCATTAGTGTATCATGTGTGCCTTGTTCTATTACAACTCCATAAGACATCACTGCTATGATGTCAGCAGTCTGTATCGTAGACAGCCGGTGAGCGATGACGATGCATGTTCGACCTTTTCTCGCCTCATCCAGTGCTGCCTGGACAGTCTGCAGGAAAAACAGAGCCATATCATGAGCCCAGTCCTTAAGTAACTCCTTTTTGTGCCTCATGTAAACACGTAAAGTTAATATCATAGAAAAATGCTTATTTTAAGGAATACATGAATGCTATTGCTGTTTTAAGGTGTTAAGAAATAGATAACCTTTTCACTTTCTGTGTCCAGAGCAGAGGTAGCTTCATCTAGTAGCAGGATTTTGGGGTTCCTGACGATGGCCCGAGCGATAGCAATACGTTGTTTTTGTCCTCGCGACAGCTGGGAGCCCTGGGCACCAACCTGAGTCTCATATTTCTTAAAAATGTATTGATAAAAGAGGAGAAAGGTGAGGAGAGCACACAAAGGTTAATGCAATATTTTCTGTTCAGACAAATGATGAAAAGACTAACAATTTGTCAAAACATGTAAGGAAAAAAAAAAGTGTTCCCACATCAGGTAAACACTACAAAAATTAAAGGATCATAAAGTCAATAAGCTTCAGAAACAACCATTTTGAAAGTAAAAGAGCTGCTTACATTGACAACTTAGTAATTACGATTTGAAAAGGCAACACATGCAAAGTAATATCTGAGAGCAATGTATTTCCACTCACATCTGGCAGTGTCATCACAAAGTCATGAAGGTAGGCTTTCTTAGCGGCCTCCACAACCTCCTCCATGCTGACACTAATAGTATTATCTCCATACTGAATATTCTCTGCAATGCTGCAGTCGAACAACACTGGCTCTTGAGACACGATGCCAATCTTAGATCTTAGGAAGGGCACATTCACTGTATGAGACGGGCGATCATCAATCAACTGAAATGAAGGATAACACAATTAAAATAAGCTTTAGAATGGATAAACCAATTTTGGGATCAATACAAACAATGTCTGAATTAGTCTACATACCACTCGCCCTTCATCAGGGTCATAAAACCTCTCCAACAGTTGAACACTGGTGCTTTTCCCACAGCCGCTGCTCCCAACAAATGCCAAAGTCTGACCAGGCTTCACAGACACAACCAGGCCCTTCAACACCTGGATATCTGGACGAGTCGGATAGGTAAACTTGCAATTAAGGAACTCTATTTCCCCTTTGAAGGTGTCCTAAAGATGGATAACAAGGCATATAAGTTTAAAAGTAACATCAAGGCAAAATTACCTGCTATTATGTATGATTTGGCATGCTAACAGATATAACTCACCCATTTCTCTCCATCTGTTTGGCTTGAGCTGATTTTAGGGACTCTGTCTATAAGTTTAAATAACTGAGAGGCAGCAGTTTTGGCTTTAGCGTAATCTGGAGTGAAGGAGGAAGCTCTTCCCAGTGCTGTCCCACTGATCACTACTGCAGAAATCACTCTGAGGAAACACCATATGAGCACTGTGTTAACATAAGGAAATCCTGTCACAAACAGAAAACACATCTTATTGTAGGATCTAAAAAAAGACAGATTTCCATAAAATAACTACTTTTACCAACCTGAAAACTATCATGTATTGTAACCCCTCCGAGCTAACCAGATAACCTCCATATCTAAACGAAGCAGCATATGCCATGAAGATGACACACTGGGCAAAACCAAAACAGAGCCCATAGATGTTGGCTTTCTTTTTGGCAGATTTATAGGGAAGCTCCAGTTCCTGCTCATATGATTCCACAAATGAGCTTTCTTTGGCCAAGCCTGCAATCGTCCTGATGTTTGCGAGAGCCTCACTGGATACCTGTGGGAGAAAGTTTGCATTGTTTACTGAAGTCTTTGGTCCCACAAAGATACATATATAGATATCAAGTCCCCATATTAGGATGGGGGCCATTTCCCTCAGCACCTGGAAAGACATCCACCAACCCCATCCACAGGGACACCATGCCATATTTCAAGTTAAAACATGTTTGATACCCAATGAGCTACCATCAGACAACAGCTAATGTTAGCATCCAACCATGTTAGCTTAATAACTCTGTCTTTATTTTATGCCTTTCTACTATATTGTGTAACACTATCAAAAAATATTGTTAGCATTTAGTCTCCATAGCTAATTGTGTTATACCCTGTAGAGTGGCTGAATGAGGAGAATAGCTGTTTTCTGATTGTAGCTAGTGGAGAATATCGAATATTTTGTTTGAAAATGGCTGATGATGTCCCTCTGGTGTTTAAAAAAATTCATCATCTTTTGAGTGTGATGTAAAACAAAAGGCCGCCATGTTATTATGGTCAAGTGGAGTGTGATTATGCATGGTTAAGTGGCAAATGTCCTGTGGAGCTTACCCGTCCTGCTGCTTCCATGGATTTTTTATCTTCATTTGCAAATCCTGTCAGCATTTTAGCCTGGAACACCCCAGAGAGCCCGATAAGTGGCAGGAAGCATAAAATTACCAAAGTTAACTTCCAGCTGAAGTAGAAAGCAATGATGAAAGATGCTCCAATGTTGGTCAGTGAGTTGACGATCATGCCAATCTGAGATCCAGTTGCCTGCAAAAATCATACCGTCCACATCATGCAAAACAATCTTGTAATCCTAATTCGAAACATGGCTCTTTTGTGTATTCTATTTGGAAAAAAGAAACAGGCTTGAGTACACCATTACTCACCCCCTGCACCATAGATGCATCAGTGGCCAGCCGGGTAGTCAGAGCACCAGGGCTGTTTCTGGGGTCATCAAACCAGCCAATCTCCTGTTTTAACATGGCCTGAAAGCCCACTTTTCTTAGACGCCGGGTCAACAGCTCTCCAGACTTGGCAAAAGCATATCCCTAAAGTATTAAAACCAGAGTCAGCCCATACTTTGGGGACAGTCCTCGGTTGTTTTATTTTTGGACAAGAGTACCCAGAGATGTATTATCTTGTTGTCATAAATGTTGCAAATTTGGATTCAAACCTGAAAAAACTGGGAAAAGACACTCATCACTGCAACAACGCAAAACAGAATGCATATCCCATTGATCTGTGCCTCTTGTTCGTCCAAATCGCGAATGGCAAAGGTCTGCAAATACAAAGATTCGAGACATCATTAGAAAAACATAAACATAAATCTAACACACGCAGCAGGAGTATATGTGAAGAACAAAACCCTCACCCCAAGAATCTGGCTGAACAGCACAGCGTATATTGGGTTGACAGAGCCATTGACAGCCGCTCCGAGTGAGCCCAGCAGCATGTAGGGCCATTCTGGCTGGTTATACCTGAGGATGCGAGCCACTGGGGCCGGCTCCACCGGTTCATCTGCACTAGCCTCAAATGCCTGTGATCCTGGTGTGAGCATCATGTCTGAAAGGATCTTGAGACTGCCTGATGATAAAGTGCTCTGAGATCTCAGCCGAACAAGACTCCTATAGGAGAAATATTGAGATTATCAACTTATTTTAACATTAATACATTTGTTTTTTGATAACATCTCTTTGAGCCTGATTGACAGTACCTGTTACTGGATCTGCAGCTCCCACTCCTCGCTTTCATATCAAAGCCATCATGAGCTTCACTGATTTCATCTTGCATAAAAAAATCATTACAGGTCAGTGAAATATAGTGGGGAATCATGAGAGTTGCTGTCTTCTTTGTTGAATAACTACCATTGCTTGTAAAAAAAATAGATCTTACCTGACTCAAGTATAAAACATGTTCATGTGTGAGGAAGTGTATTATAGTTTTATTCCTCTTACATTTAGTATCATGTATTGCGTTTTGTCATTTAATGAAATTCCTGCAGGTTACATTAGCCTCTCTTAACAGTTTGCTGACTTTCATCCTCACTCTTTGACCCATATCATCTGCTGCTGTGTTGCAACGGAAGACAGACATTGAGATGACTGTGACCTTAAAAATAATTCCTCTGCAGTTTGAACTCTTGTGTGGACACTTGGGGAAATGTAACTTTACAACCCATTTTTAGAGGTTTTAATTGTGAAATATTATATATGACACCGTAGACAGACACAGGAGGGAGGTTAAAACACATGTTAAACATGCCCACTGTCTACTGCTGAGAGCTTTGAAATGTGTCGTGTTTAATACTGGTCTGCCTTTTTTTCTGATGGAAACTGAATTTTATGGATCAAAAGTAATTTTTTGAATAGATATAGATCTCCTGATTTTAATCATGTGAAGCCCTCCATAAGTCCTACCATTGAGTGTGTTGGATATGTCTTGGTTCTGCAGGGTGACCAGGGTGAAGTAGACACCTTTCCTCTCCAACAGCACACTGTGAGTTCCCTTCTCCACAGCCTGTCCGTGCTCAAAACCAATGATGACGTCTGCATTTCTAATGGTAGAAAGACGGTGGGCTATAGAGATGGAAGTCCTGCCATTCCGCAACTGCAAATATACAGTATAGCAATATTAGATTGTCATTCCACATCACAACTGCGTTTTTTAACTTCAACGTGATCTCAATAACGTAGTCTATGAGCAGAGAGTGGCTCACCTTATCCAGAGCCTCCTGGACAACAGCCTCGCTCTCATTGTCGAGGGCAGAGGTTGCCATATCCAGCAGTAGGATCTTTGGGTTGCGTATCAGAGCGCGAGCAATTGCAATCCTCTGTTTCTGTCCTCCACTCATCTGACCTCCACCTTCTCCCACCAGAGTATCAAATTTCTTGTAAATAAGAAGCAGCATGTTCATTTTCGGCTCGATAATATCACAACAAATTCACTTGTTTGGCGGGAAAATGCTGAAGGCACTATAATTCTTTTTATACCATCTTTGAACATGTAAACGTACCTGTGGTAAATCCATAATGAAATTGTAAGCATTCGCCTGTTTAGTTGCTTTAATGATATCTTCCATTGTGACTCCAGGTCGACCATACCGGATGTTTTCTGCGATAGTTGTAGAAAACAGCACCGGCTCCTGCTCTACTATACCAATGATGGACCGGAGCCACTGGATATTTAGAGTGCGTATGTCATGGCCGTCCAAAGTTACCTGAGAAACAGAATTGTATAAATAACAGTACATTGAAGGCATTAAGCTTTTATTTGATGTTGATAAGATTGTTACCATTCCTCCCACTGGGTCATAAAACCTTTGGATGAGCTGGATTGTGGTACTCTTTCCAGATCCACTTGGTCCGACAAAAGCAGTGGTTTCCCCTGCTTTGATCTGCATGCTCAGATCATCTAAAATCTAAAAAGACATTAGCTGTAAAGTTACATTTTGAGAATTGAGAAATGTACATTAAAAAATCTAGACTAAGTTTTAACCCAGGGTTTTGTTTTACCTTAACTTCAGGCCGTGACGGGTAGAAGAAGGAGACATTGTGAAAATCAATGTCACCTTTTACATTCTCCAATTTGTGACCTCCTTCTGAGAAACAATCAATTTCTGGCTCCTGTGAACGTTACAGAACAGAAATGTTTTTTTTGATGAAGATTATTTTCTTCAAATGAGCTGTCATTGCATCAAAGTCTGAATTAGCATCCTGATTTTACCCGGTCAATTGTGTCAAAGATGGACTTTGCTGCAGCACGACCAGAAGCAAAGGCCTCCAGGCAGGGTGAGGCCTGGCCCAGGTTCATCGCTGCCATGAGCACTCCAAAGAATACCTGATATCACAGACAACAGTTAACTCAAGTGCACATAGAGTGTCCAAAGTTAAATGTATCTAATTCCATACCTGAATAAGGGTACCAGGAGAGAGCTCTTTGGTCTCGATGACCAATTTAGAACCGTACCAAAAGGCCAAGGCGAAACAAAGGAAAATGATGCACCAAAGGTATCCTTGAAAAACACCAATGATTGCACCCTTTTTCACGCCCCAGTCCTGAGCTTCTGAAAGGTTCTTGTCATATCTGTACAAAATAAATGGCTCTTCATCATTTGCATAACAGAAAAATGTCTTGTGACAAAAAAAACAACAAAATACCTTTCAGCTTCTTTTTCCTCTCCACCAAAAGCTGCTACTGTTCTGATGGATGACAGGACCTCGTCAGCCACTGCTCCTGCCTTTGCATACGCGTTGAGCTCTCGTCCCGTCAGCCTGGCCACAGCCTAAAGCCCCAACAGAGACAATGATGCACTTATTTAAACTTTGTGGTATCTGAAGAAAAGCTAAACAATATTAAGTACAGAGAAATCTTTACTTAAATCCACTGAAGGAATTTTTGGTTTGTGTTGTTCTTGAAGCCCCCTGTGGACAAAGCAGTACATCTTATTGCGTTATTGACTTGTCCTGAACATATGTAGGTAGTGTTTTCTAACGAAGAAATGTCATCCTTCTACATATATGTCACTCTTTTTGGTAATGTTTTGTGGAAAATAGAAAATAAGGCTGTTTCTTCGGCATGGTGTAAATTGACTTGTCTGACACCTAGAGGTTACAGGCATTAAAAATAACAACATAGAAATAGTCGATCTTGTTGCTGATGGGCTATTTTGCTTTAGTAGGTCATAAAGATGCATCACTATTCATTACAGTCTGTTTCATAACCTGATAAAAAAAAACTCCTCAGAGGACCTTTAAAGTTCACTAAACAAATCATTTGATTCACAGCTGTCCCCTCACCATGGCCATCAGCCCAGCAGCTACACCAATGAGGGGGCTCACAGCTATGACCACTAGGGTCAGCTTCCAACCGCCGATGAATCCAACCATGAAGCCGAAAACAAACGTGGAGATCCTCTCGATAAAGATGGACACCTGGTCTGCAATGGCGTTGTTGATCTTATTGATGTCACTGTAGAGAAACAATAACACTGAAGCGCTGATAATACTGATAACAGCCTGGTATGCAGATAAAAGAGGCCCGACTCACTCTGATATCCTCGTGTTCAGTTCACCAACAGAGTTACAGTCAAACCAGCCAATCTCCATCCGCATTACTTTTCTGAAGTAAGTCTTTCTTATCCTCTGAATTTGTCTGGCAGCCGCTGACACCCAGAGGGCAATCTACAGCATAAAATCAGAGTTTAGAATCATTTATAGTTTGTGAAAATATACATTACAGTGTCATAAAGCAAAATGACTTAAGAGGGTTTAAAATTATGAAGAAATACTCACCTGAAAGTAACTGACAACCAGAACTCCTAACCCAATTCCAACATAGTAGTATGCAAACATGGTCATCTGTGCTTCAATATCCACCCTGCAGAGATAACAAAATGAATACAACAGCATCTCTTCTCTAAATCATTAATCCCATTAACTCTAAATCAGAGACTTACCCACAGTCCACAGTGCTGTTTTCAGGTGTCTCATATACTGAGTCATTTATCCAATAGATTGTGTTATTGATGCATGTCTTGTTCGGGTCTTTCAGTTCTTGTACCTCTAGCTCATAAGCCACAAACGTGTTTGTCATCATGCCATATACCAGCAGCATGAGAGGTGAAGCTGCTCCGTGTATGAGGGCACACAAGCCCCCCACGACCATCATCACCACGTCTTTGCAAGTGGCAAAACGAAACTGCAAAAAAGGAATTCGTAGATTTTTTTTTAAATTCATCTAATAAGTTGGGAAGGACTGTTTAGATGCATTACCTCATTAAGATATGAATAATGCACTCACTGAGAAACTACACAAATTCAAGTGAAAATCCAAGTATCATGAGCAAAATTTTACTGAAAGCATCCATTAAAAAGCAGTCTATATGCCTGGAAAATAGTCCCTGTTTGTGTTTTACAATTATATATGATGTTTTCAAAGATTGTTACAGCTGCATTAGCCTAATGTATTTTTACTGCTGCAGCTGTTAAGGTTTGAGCTTACTTTAAGTGTTGTATATTTGTAGCATCTATCGGACACAACCCAATATATCTAAAAAGTTACAATTTAATGAGCTCAGAAAACAGGCCTGTTTTCAGCTCTGTTCAAAATTTCTCATCCAGGCAGTGGGATGGGCTTTATCTTTATAAAATATATAAAAGAAATGACATGGTATTTACCAACTGGAAGTATCCCACACTGGGTGTCTTTTTCTTTTCATTTCTGTAAAAAAAATGCAAGTTAATGCAAGTCTTAAATATAATTTTTTTGAACTGCAAATGAATTGTGGTCTTAAACATTTTTGAATCATTTTTTTTTGCAATATAAACTTACCCTCTCTCAATGTCTGCAAAAAGAGGTAAAACTTTATTAAGACTTTGTTTATTAATAATAAAACATTACTGTTAATGTGTCCCTTTTTTTCTTGGCACAGAAAAAGATCACTCACCTTTTTTATCTTCTCCTGGTGCCGTCTTAAGTTTGATCGATTTCTTCATGTTTGCCTCTCTGAGTCAGGAAGGTGTGTCCTCACCTCGAAAGGTGAAGTCAAAACAAATTCTTGTTTAATATTTGGATGTTAACCAGTCGGATCTAATCTACTACCATTTCAAAATAACATCACCTTAACCGAGTTTTCAGATTCTGTTTGTAGATAATCATCTACAAAGTTCAATTTGAATAACTTAGATGTTCATTATTCCTGAAAAAAATAATCTTAACCTTGGAATATATGTAATTATGTATGTGTGGTGTTATTTTTTTATGATCTCTCCAAACAAATGTACATTTTTATAAACATATATTTATCTTACGTCAATAAAGAGAAATATTTTAACACATGACAAATTACACAGATTTTGACAAGATCGGTAAAGTTCCAGGTGATAGCCAGGGTCATCCTGGTACAGCGTAGCAGTTTAAGTGGAAACAAATTAAATTGTACCATACCTGAACTTCTCTGTTTCCTTTAGGAATCCACCTGCTTCACTGAGGCTCATCTGAGTAAATTCCTCTCTTAGCTTATTTTAAAGTAACCCTAACCTCGCCTTACCATTATCTACGCCCCCATTAGAGTGATAAGACCTGTGTTAGCAGCATGACCTTTACTAGACTGCCTTTGTAAGGCAACATTTAATCACTAAACCAACGTTTACATTACCTGCTATTAGTAAAGCCACTGTCTCTTAAAATCTAACCACTTATAAGTGTGCAATTTAAAACCACTGATTACTTAAGAATGTGATGGCATTGTAATAGTGATTGTAAACTTGGTTAAACTGCCGCAAGGCCATCTAATTCTGGTCTGATAGTGTCTCTGTTTATACAATCCAATTAATTAAAAAAAGACTGAGTCCCGATTTGTGTTAGGAGTCAATCAAAAAAACGTGTTAAAATTCAATTAATAACACATTTAATGCAGACTTTTTTATTATTATTTTAGAAGATAACTAACTTAAGTACTTACTGTTCATATCAAGAAAATAACAGAGGCACAATTGTAAATCTGGCCCACAGCAATGTGTCACATTTTACACATAAGGGTTCATTAATTAAGGAGACACAAGTAGGCTATTTTAGTACAAGTTTGGGGTTAATGCCCGCTAGGACAAGAAGCAGAGGGCCTGGTTTCAAAGTTTGCTCATTTTTACAACCGGTTATTATTGACAACATTTCACATTTCAAGGTTAATTAATTTATTGATTGTGCAAAAGGAGACACAATCAAAGTATTTAAGTACAAGTTTGGGGTTAATGCCCGCTAGGACAAGAAGCAGAGGGCCTTGGTTCGGAGTTTGCTCCTTTTTACAACCGGTTATTATTGACAACACAGGTGATTGATAATAGCACAGGAAGGAGGGAGCTCGGAAAGCTCACTGTGATAGAAAAAACTAAGTACTGTGATCATTCTTAGAGAGCTGCAGGTTTTCTGCAATGGAGAAGTCTGCCTTACCGTAACAGTGTAAACAAAAATGGTTCAAGAAAACTGATTTAAAAAATATATAGTTTAATAGTTTTTATTTATTTTTTATCCTTTACTACAAAACAAAGGTTCAAATGATTTATAAAAATGAGAAAAGTTAAACATCCCAGCACTCTAAATATCATAGTTATACATGCGTCTGCACACACATTGACTTACAGTATTTACAAACATAACACAACTCGGGTCTGCCAATACTCTCCTCTCTAAGATGTTACCCCCCTAATAAGAGCTATTATTGCTTTCCATGTTTTCTAAGCTTTGTTTTGGACTTTTTTAGTCGGAAAATCATGTTTTTAAAGGCAGCTGTTGTGAGTTTGAGCCACTGTGTAAACTCTGGCTTGTGTAACCCTGTTCAGAACAAGCCTGGCTGCTACAATACAACCTGTTATTATCATTGAAGACTCTGCTTTAGAAATGCCTGGGGATATGAGTCACCAAACATACAAAACATATATATATATATACATATATACAGCCCCTTAGAGCATTATTTTGGATTAATTGGCCCATATAATCGTATTATATTTGTGTCTGAATAATCTAATGTGAGATGGGTCATGTTAATGACCAGACACGAAGAGCAAAAATGTATTCAATGAAATTCTTTCATTCCAACACTAAGTACCTCTGGTTAAGCCCATTTAAAGAGTTCAAATGTGTAAAATAACATCTGTGTAATATTTTATAATTTATTAAATAACTCCCATGTGTCTCTTGTGCCCTGGCCTACTATTAAGATTCATTCCTGCCATGAGTCCTCCCTATCTCGCTGTTAAGGGCCTTTTAATTATCTTAAACTTCACAAATTCTAGTTTTGACATTTGACTATTTCCTATATAAACTGAGGCTGAGTTCAAGGGAAATTTAGACATGTCTGAACCTTGTTTTCTTCTGCCTCCTCCATTTTAAGTAAATACTTCCAGAAATCCCCTTTATGAGTTAGATGAATTCTTCTATAAAGTCCTAAATGAAATAAATTAGTAATATCTGTATAGATCAGGGAAACCCATTGTGTTGACAACCTGTAGGCTCTTGCAAAACATGGCGCCCTATTCCATAAAAATGCCCTTTGCCCTGTACAGAAAATAGGAGCTAAGTATACCTATCCTATTATTATATAAAACCTATTATATATATTTTGAATACATGATGATGATGGATTATTTTTCACTGTCAAAATAGGCTATTTGTTATAAGATGTGTTTAAAACAGTCTTTGTTTATGACTGTAGGCTACACTAGGTTGCATCAAATGAGTTTTGAAATAGGCTGGTGACGGTCACGTAGATGAGATTGACCGTAGTCTGATCCATAGGCCTATTCAGAGGCCTATATGGTGATGTTACACATCTAGCGCATAGGCCACTACCTTAGCTGAGCATAATATTGGAAGGGTATATGCAAACTGTAGGTGTTGCTGTGGTGATCATTTTGTTGGTTTGTTGACAAAACTAAAAAGTGATCTTTAAAAAAGCCCATTATCTCAATTTATTAGCATCACTAGGGATAGAAATCAAATTTAGCCTAGCAGGTTATTTAATTTAATACCACATAAACGTGATTTTTTGTTTTTTGTTGTTGAAAGGCCAAAGAATGACTGGCATCACAATTCCACTCATTAAGTCTGTCTGTGAAGCAGTGATGGATTAACGACCTCAGAAATGTCTAATGTGACTAGGCTATCCGTAGAGTTTCTTTGCTTTAGCCCAGAGTTTGCCATTTTACTTTATTAAATAATAAAATATCACGCCAAATGTGAGTTGGCTTTAAAATAATAAGAATAATACTGAACTGTTCAAATTTTCGTCAAGAAGCAAGCATGTTGATTATTAGAGTGGACAAAAAAGCTCAAGGATAACATCGGTTACCTGAAGTACGGCGCCATCTCGTGGCCGCTTTGTGTTACTGCCAAATCCAGAGGCTCTACTATTCTAGGGTTATTGAGGCCGACTGAGTATAGGAGTACCAAAAGGTGAATACAATAAGCATAGTTTATACCTACTGTATGTTCACGGGTTTATATAAAACTCAACAAAGCCAATTTGTGGTGGTGCAGGAGCTTCAATCACTCCCAAAATATCACTGCGCCTTCCAATCGGGGAGACATTTTGAACAGATAAATAAGAATTATTGTAATATGTTGAAAATGAAATGCCAAACTGTACATTAGCATTATCACAAACTGCATTTAAGAAATACACATTTTCAGTAATATTGGGCTTTCTTGAAAATGTATAAGTTACAATCCAAAGGCTACTCTTCACTGTTTTCTTGATCGCTTTAATGTTTCATCTTTTGCTTTCCTTTCCTTTTATCGTTGGTGGTCTTAATCATTTAAATTGTTTTCCTTTTGATTGCTATGATTTGTGGCTTTCTTGAACTTTTAATTAGTGTCTTCCTTCCATTTCTCTTTTATTTTATTTGTAAATCACTTTGTAACCCTGTTTTGAAAAGTGCTATATCAACATAGTTTATTAATATTATTTTCATTATTATTATTGTTGTTGTTAAATACATTTATTTATATAATATATTGACCTATTTGACCTATTTTAGCATATACAGTATGTTAAAATAGGTATCACTGCAGTCGGACTATCTGGCATTACCACTGAGTGTCCAGTAGATGGCGACGTTCACACAACAAGTGGAGAAGAGGAAGTCCCTGGCACCTGAGTTTTCCGGAAGTCACGGTTAAATATGTTCATTAATCAGGTAGAAAAAGAAAAAAAAAACGTATTCAGTATTGTGTAGTTGTACTTGGCGAGGTTCACCGTCTTGTTACGCTGCTCTGCGACCACAGACGGGTTTGTGCTGTGTCTAAAGAAAATATCCACGTAAGTTTCCTTTTTTTCCTGCACACTGTTTGTGATGTGAAACTAGTGTGACCGGGTTAACACGTCTGAGCACATCTTGTATGTTTGTCTAGCCTGTAAATCATGAAAACCGCGGTTGTGAACAAAGAGGGCAGTGTGAATACCAAGCTGGTGATGAATATGCCTACATAACCCAGAGAGCAAACTGTCTTGTTACGTGTTTAAACACTTCTAGCTGCGGAGCTCTGAAGAACCTGGTCGGGTTGTGCTTGACTTTATATTTTTTCGTGATCTCCTGACATTGCCTGAAGTATTTGCTCAAGATGAAGGGTTTTTTTCAAGTCGATACATATATTTCAGCATCACGCAGGTAATCAACTTCACCACAGGTGGGCGTACCGAGACTTTGCTAAACTCAGCAAATAGAAAGCCTACTTCTAAATATGAATGCCTTCGTAATTCATTCAAGTTTGATAACATTATTTCACCTTAGACTGATATTATAACTTTCAGAAAACCACAGTTTTACATTAATGTTGGTTTACAAAGCGTTGAATGATGAAAAAACATCAAAAACTTGCGACTGATGTTCTGATGTAACAAGCCATTTTAAAATGCTAACCTGGGAAAATCTGTTAGCTTCTCTCACTTTTTGAAATTGAACAGATGTAAGGATAAAGTTAAAAAGTGTGAAAGTAATGTAGGCTACATCTTGCTGCAATACTTGAAAAGTCATTTTAGTACTTTTCTGGATTAAGCATCACAGTAACATCAGAAGAAGAAAACACAGAATGACACTGAACTGTGTAAAAACTTCTAAAGATATCAAAGCTCATGTTTATGGTTTAATGTGTTTTTCTGTCTTTGCCATAGAAACATGTTTCTGCCAATCCTTGGACTGGTTTTTTTCGGGTTCGTCTATCGCTGGTACAAGGAGAGGAAACGAGTGGACAACAAAGAAGACAAATATGTCTACATCACTGGCTGTGACACTGGCTTTGGCAATCTCCTCGCGAAGCACCTGGACAAGTTGGGCTTCTGTGTGATCGCAGGCTGTTACACTGAGAAAGGTGAGGACGAACTGAAGAAGGCCGCCTCCAACAGACTGACGACCATTCACCTGGACGTCACCGACTCTGAAAGTGTCTCCAAAGCAGCAGCTTCTATCAAGACTCTGGTTGGAGAGAAATGTGAGTTGTTTGCTTATTTGAAGCGGTCATTTTGCATCGTCAACCTGTAATGTGGTGGCTGTGGATCAGTGGTACAGTGGGTCGTCTTTCAACCAGAAAGTCCAGGTCCCAGCTCCTGCAGTCACATGTCGAGGTGTCCTTGGTGTAAATGCGTATGAATGGGATTAGTTAATAATGATGGATACTTTACATAGCAGACCCTGCCATCAGTGTGTAAATGTTGCATGAATGGGATAAAAAAGCACTAAAGAAGTCCATTTAAAAATCCTTAAAGTCACCAGCAGTCAAGAGATGTTATATACTTTTGTGTAAAATAGGATCAGATGCTTCCATTGAAATGTGTATTTGCTTTTGAGAAAAGAGCTACAGGCGAGCTGATTGATACCCCTCCAACATCTGCCCATTCCACATGAAGCTACAGCCAGCGACCACTAAGATTATCTTAGCATAAAGACAGGAACAAGGCGGGTACAACTAGCTTGGATCTGTTAAGACCCTTTCCCCCTTACTTTAAGTGGTGGTCAACACCTAATTGCATCACTTTTGCTGTATGTTAATTTTACAACTGATACCCGTTGGCAGGATTACAGTTTCAATCAGAGACGAGTTAACTGTTCCCCCTGTTTCTTGTATGTATGCTAAACTAAGCTAAGTGTATCACTGTACCTCTTATTTCTCACTGTGTCACTCAAAAAGTTTTCCCCAAACTCAAGTGTGTTATCAAGCTAATCTCCATACGTGTGTTATTTTGTTGCGTCCGTGTTTCTCCAGACCTGTGGGCTGTCGTGAACAATGCTGGAGTCGGTCTGCCGTCTGGTCCCAATGATTGGCTCACTATAGAGGATCACAAGTCCATGATAGCCGTCAATCTTTTTGGCGTAATCGATGTAACACTGAGCGTCCTGCCTCTGATCAAGAAGGCCAAAGGCAGAGTGGTGAACGTGGCCAGCGTGTTCGGGAGAATCACCACATTTGGGGGACCGTACTGTGTGTCCAAGTACGGAGTGGAGGCATTCAATGACAGCCTACGGTGAGAGGAGACGTCCCTTTTTTAATCAATGCATTGTGATTCTTCTTGAGTGTGTTATTGTCTAACACCAAAAAACCTTTGTTGTGTTTCAGTTTAAACATGGCACATTTCGGAGTCAAAGTGTCTTGCATTGAGCCCGGCTTCTTCAAGACCGGTTTGACTGACGTGACAATCCTGCAGAGCAGCCTGACGAAACTCTGGGGTAGATTACCTCAGGATGTAAAAGACGACTATGGATGTAGTTACATTCAGAGATGTGAGTCATTGCAATCATATTTTTTATTTTTTTCTTCTTAATTTGCTATTGTTCAACACATTGCAGACAGAATAACAAGAACACATCTTCTGCAGTGCACACAGTTTCCATTTGTTTCAAATGTGCTATACACACATATTTGATTTGATTAATTTAAAGTCAAATCAATACCCTGGGAAAAATTCTCTTTTGCCACTTTATAAAACAGAGGTTGCAGAGTGCATATAAACAGAACACTCAATAACAATAAATGATTTACCAAAATAGGTTAAACAGAGTAGAAAACCAACAACGTCTAACAGTATATGAAGACTCTTCAGGGCCAAGTTAACAAAGCTTGGAGTGAAGTATTAAAGTGGTGAGTAATAAATGAATAAAGTAAAGGAACATCTTGTGAACCAGCTGCCCTGAACCCAGACGGTTTGGGGGGGAACAATCCATTCAAATCAAAAATGAACTCGACAGGGCATGTAAGGACAGTGCAGTGACGTCCTCTGTTGTTTTTAGTCTTCTAGTTAATATCCCAGCTGTAGAGTTTTGAAAAGGTTGCAGACAAGAAAGTCATTTTTTTTGTGCCTGTTATAACGGCATTCAAGTCAAGTGTATATCTATAGCACATTTCAGTTACAAGGTAATTCAAAGTGCTTCATACAAGACATCAAAAGCATCAAGACAAAGAGACAAAGAAATACTTGAATAGAAAATGTCAGAATCACTTAAATAAACCATTGACAATCACAGAGAAGATTACATGTGAAAATAATAAATACAATTCAAATAGAAAGATCCAAAAGAAATACAAAAACATGACATTAAGCAAAAGAAAAGACATAATACAAAATACATTTTATAAATAACTTCAAATTGTTACTGGTGATGTTATCTGCTCTGTGCCCCTTTCAATTGGGTCTTATCTTCACGACGGATACAGATTCACCTGCTGGCCTTATCTGATTGAGATAGATTTAGGCTCACGGTTTGCACCGTCTGTGTTTGGGCACGGCCCTAAGGTGCCCTGGAAACCCCACCCAGGGGTGCTGGGTGATTAAGAAGTGAGGTATTTAGAATAAAGATGATAATAATAGGACATATACTAACCATAACAGTGATGATATTTGTTATTTTTTATATTTAGCCAGGATAATTCCATCAGTATCAGTGGCCTGTTCTACCGAGCAGTTTGGGCATAGCCAGCGTATCTTTGGGTACACTGGAGATCTGTATATGGTCCTGCAGAGTGTTGCCTAAAGTAAAGTTCCTTCAGTCACACATTGAATCTGGTCTGTTTTACATTTCTGCTCCTTAAATCAGGCAAACTTTTAGTCCGTTAAGCCCTGGTGCAATAACCACTGTGTGAGGATATCTATACAATAATATATAACCAACAAGGTTTTCATGCCAAAAACATGTGAGAAAATAGAAGCACATTTCAGTTTTCTATAAATGTTTTCCTCTTTTTATTGAATTAATTTGCTTACCTGTGAACAAACTGCAAATGTCTGTATCTCGCTCAGCTCATCTGCTGTGCATCAGTAGCTCAATGTTTAACTGTGATTCAGTTGTTGGTAGTTTACCAATTGAACCCCAGTCCAAGATAACATTTCCCAAGGGTTCAATAAAGTGTAATGTTATGTATAGCATCACATTGCATCGCAACCCGTTGATCACATTGCACTGATTGCATCACATCATATATTATCTTATCGCACATAGTATCATCTGTATTCTACCAATTATTATCCCCAACAAAAACGTTTTTGTAGTTTATTTTAAGGTGCTTATAAGAAATGTGAATGCTTCTAAAAAAACAAAACAAATGTCTTCTGTTTTAGCTCTTGAGATGTGTGAAGAGAGGATTACACAGCTCGCAGACGGGGACCTAATGAAGGTGGTCCGCTGTATGGAGCATGCCGTCTCTGCCGTTTATCCTCGGACTCGCTACTCCGCTGGATGGGACGCAAAGTTCATCTGGCTGCCTCTATCCTACATGCCGAGCTGCATCTGTGACAGAATGCTTCAAAAAAATAGTCCCAAACCAGCATTATCTGTACTGTAGCTTTCTCTACAGTTTAGGTGTAACATGACTTCAACCACCTGTAAGCATTTGCACTTAAAGGTTGAATGCACTGACAGCTTGATATGAATGTTACATCATTAAATAAATCTAGTTTTCTGTATTTAAAAAAGTGTTTGCCTCTTTATTATGTTCCAGCAGACACAATCGAGCCTGCCGTATTAATTTTAAGGTCTTAAAGAAAGTGAAAGGTCATCACAGAGCAGAGATAACGGCCTTTGTTTCTCGAGTCACATGACATACATCTTTGCACAGCTTTCAAAGCTATTGCTCTGGGTGAACTTTGGCTTCTCTGTTTCTGTTCAAATCTTCTCTTTATATTGTTAATTTCCCCTAATATCAAACACAGAGGGCAGGATGTTCTTTGTGTGTTAGGATGAGCTATTGCAATGTGTGAATGTTGTGTCCCTTATGGCTGCACTGTGGGTTTTTTTAAGAGTGGCTTTTGAGGTGAAGTTATCAAAACCAGAGGTCATGTAATCTCGTTTTGTCTATTACACAATTCCCATGCTGGCGAAACTTTCAGCCCTGCTGTAGTACACAACATGGACCTTGACTCCTTAAGAAGACAGACTGACTTCTCATAACACAACTTCAACAGAAGCTCCCAGTGTTGTCAAAGGGAGGACTGTGACTGCATTAAATTACCGTACACTCCCTGATGAGGAAGAAATTACAAACCTTCATATGAAGACCTGTAGCCATGGTAGGTTTGTCTAATTGTTGTGCATTTTATAGATCTTAGATTGCTATTTAATAGCTTTCATGCTAACTTGCCCACATAGCTAGTGCCTGGATATTAGCCAATCAGTACAAAAATTAGCTAACTTTTTTTGTTACTCAAATAACAGAATGAGTTGTGTTGCTATTTTCTGGGTTTGTGGGACGTTGCCATGTTAAAGGACCATTTCAGTCAAATAGAGTTTCGTGTTTCGGTGCACAAAGCATCACAACATGTTTTGAAATGGTATGAGCGCCATTTTCAAAATTCATGTAAAACATCTAATGTATTGGTGCAAAGGTTCAGCAGCAGCAGCAGCTATCTAAATCATTCAAAAAATGTAATTTAAAGTTAGTTTAATATTGTTTTAATATTTAACACATTCGATTTGTATGTTAAATTATAAACTCAAAAGTAACTGGTTGATTTATGAACAATATATCATAGAACGAAGGAAGGTCTCGCATTTGGCATTGTCATTACCAGATTACCCCGCTAGATGGCGTGAAAGCTTGAAAAAAAAGATGCAAACTGGCAATTTAGCTAGATTTAGTCCTAGTTTAGTGCTGACAAATTTGTATGTGTTAATTGAAAAATAATTGACAACAAAAGCAGTCAGACAAATGTAGTAAAGTATGAAGAAGTGAAACACATGTTATGTGAAGTAAAGTACATTGTTACATGATGAACATTGGGTATTTAAAATGTAAACCTTCCTTGCTTCTGTGTGAGGGATCTTATGTTTTACACTAAAACAAGTCCATCCTGTGTTTTCTCTCAGGTGTCAACTGAGAATCTAACAACATATTTATTAGAGGTAAGTTGATTTCTCTTCTATGGCATGCATATTTCCTTTATTTTTCTACTTTAACCTTTTGTAAATAATATGAGTAGAACATTTAGAAGAAGAAAAAAAGTTCAAAGGTGGTGATTGTGTGTTTCAGGTAATCTTCTCACACCTGGCCTTGTCCTGTGCTTTACTTCTGGCCACTCTTGCTTCCATCCGCTGGTTCATCAGAGATTCCTATAGGGTGGACGGCCTCGGAAGGAAGCATGTGTTGATCACAGGCTGCGACAGTGGCTTTGGGAACCTGCTGGCCAGACAGCTGGATGGAAAAGGTGTCCATGTCATCGCTGCATGTTTCACAGATAAAGCTGCAACAGATCTGGCTGCAGCAGCCTCCCCCCGGCTTCAGACCCTCCTGCTGGATGTTACGGACAGTGCGAGCATCAGGAGGGCGGTGGAGTTTGTGAGCAGAGAGGTTGGAGATCGAGGTGAGGCAGGATGGATAGTGGGGGGCACACATGCTCATACAGATAGGGGTGCCAGTCAGAGTGAGGCACTGGAGGAGATAAAAATACAAAACAAGCTGGAGCATCCCATCACCAACTCATCATCCTCCTACTAAAAACCTTACCTCATAGGCTGATTTCTAACAGCCAGAAGCTCAGTAAAGCTTCTTCATATATCAACACATTGATAAAAAGTTTATCCTTACGGTTAATCTTTTAAGATTTCTTATTTAATTTAATGAACTTGCCTGGTCCACTTAGGTTTGGTTAAGTTGAGGACATAAATATCCAGAATGTACTTAACCTCCATAGTTATGTTTGATATTTGGACATTGCAACACTGATTACTTAAATCATTAAGTCATTTTTAACAGAGCAAAAACAAACATATTTTATGGAAAGAAGTTTTTATCTTTCTGACACTAAGTATAGCAGAGTTTGTGCTGGTGTCAATACAGATACAATAAAGAAAAGTGAAAACATATTAAGAGTAAGATGAGTTCAGTTAAGGTTAGAATGAAAGAAGAGCGTTAATGGAAATTAGAGATTCAATTTAAGATTATTGTTTTTATTGATTAGTCATCGAGTCGCTTTAATAAGGAAAAGGCAGATTTTCTCTGGTTCAAGCTTTATATGCTTTCCTTTGTCAGACAGGAGGTAGTAAGAGACTGTAATGTTTTTTTGGGTGGTTGGTGGAATATAATTGATTGTAGCTTGGAAATTCCAAAAAGAAACATATACTTTCCCATTGAATTGTATCTGGGGCTTGGACGCAGAGGAAAGTTCAGAAAACCCAGTTAGTAAGAAAACTCTTTTGACATTCTTGAATCAACCACACAGAGTTCAAAAGAGGCCACCAAACACAATGAAAACAAGGCTAGAGAGCATGAACACACTAGTATGACAATGAAAATGTGAGAGGTAGAGGGGAGGGGGGGTGACAGGAGTGGATATACAGGTCTAACAAATTAAACAGAAACACAGGTGTGCAGGATCAATCAGAACCGAAACTAAACAATGACGGGTAGTAAAACAAGATTGTTAAGAAAGCACTATGATCACGAAATGTAACAAGTGAACACAAAACAAATGAAAACATGACAGACTAAACAGAATATCACATGCATATATAATAATTGTAATGCCTTAAAGCTGCAGTATGTAGCAATATTTGATAAAAATGTAGTTTTTTTTGTTTTTCAGGTTGATCATTGCGTGTCTCTAACGTTGTTGTTAAGTTGATACTGTATGTGCCCATGAATAATTGTGTATCTGTGAGCGCCCTGCTTTGTTTTTAGATTAAAAAACAAACATCAGGTCTGAATTAAACAACCAATCAGTGTTGGTTTGCATGTAATTAGCCAATCAAAGTTTCTCTATGAGGAGTCTGTCTGTGTTGCACACAGATGCAGAGACAACTGTTGGTTGCATTTTCATGTTTCTAACTGCCACTTTCATTGAGAAAATAAAGTTCAGTTTTGGCAAGAATGAAAACAACACTTGATTGCAGAACTAATCTGAATACAACAAAAATCCAAATCAGAAGTTACACAGAAAAAATAATCTACAGAAGAACTACAGCTCATGTTGTTTGTTAATGATTTATAAGTAGGAGTAATAGATCAGTGCAGTGTGACAAAGTGTGAACATCTAAAGTGTGCAAAACTACTCCAGATACGACTAAAATAACAAGTGTTTTTTTCTGTTTTTAGCCAGTCAAATGATGTAATTCAAATGATCTAACTCATTTTTATGAGGGGGATTAAGAGCAATTGCTGAGATATTACTTGGATTTAAAGTTGACATCTGTTGGTAATCATCCTCCTCTGTCTCTGCAGGTCTGTGGGGTTTGGTAAATAATGCAGGCAGGTCCATACCTATCGGCCCCACAGAGTGGATGCAGATCGAGGATTTCACAAAGGTTTTGGATGTGAATCTGTTAGGAGTCATTGATGTGACCCTCCAGTTCCTGCCCCTGCTGAAAAAGGCTCAGGGCAGGGTGGTGAACATGGCCAGCATCCTGGGTAGACTGTCTATCATTGGTGGAGGATACTGTCTGTCCAAATGGGGAGTTGAGGCCTTCTCTGACTCCCTCAGGTATATTAAGGATTTATCACACAGCCTTTAAAGATTAGGACATACTTTAAAGAGGTTAGTGAAACAAATAACAAAACAAATACAGTTTCTATGGAGTCAAGGAAAGTTTTCATGGGAAATCAGTTTGGCTTCCAGACAGAAGTCATAAATACGCTTATTCCTACATCATTTCTGACTCTACAGCTGTTGTTAATCTTTATTCTGCCGCTTACCTGTTATAGTTATTTGCATGAAATCAGTTATGTTCAGTGGGGATTTGGTTGCTCAATGTTAGAATTGATTGTAACTCAGACACATTTGAAAATCTTTTGCCAAAATGATGGGAACAACTGGTTTAATCTTTACCCGTGTATTTGAAAAGCTGATATGTGGAGTAAAGATTTCCATACAGATAGTTTAAAAAAAAAAGCTCTAGCAGCTTTTTTAGTTTGATAAACAAAACACAATGGTCTTTTTTTTCTTCCCAGGAGGGACATGAAACAGTTTGGGGTCAAAGTGAGCATCATCGAGCCTGGTTTCTTTAAGACAGGTGTTACACAGCTGGATCTTATTGAAGCTGACCTGAGGAGGCTGTGGGCCCGCCTCCCTCAGGACGTGAAAGACTCCTACGGGGCGACGTACTTTGATGACTGTGAGTGGAAACATCACAACCAGCAACAAACTAACCAAATGAAATATTCTAAATGCCTCCGTCCTCCTCTTGTTTTCATCACTCAGATTTGAAATCACAGGACTTCTCCATGGGCATCCTGTGCAGTCCAGATCTCTCTAAGGTGACCAGGTGTATGCAGCACGCACTGACCGCTCGATTCCCACGCATACGTTACAGTGCAGGCTGGGATGCCAAGTTTGTATGGATTCCTCTGTCCTACCTGCCTTCATTTGTGTCCGACTTTGTTGTAAATGCGCTTCTCCCTTCACCTAAGGATGAAAGAAAAGTCAAGTAGGCACTGTACGAGTGTGTGTAATTATTCATTTAAGGGATAAAATGAAATCATGACAATAAAAACAGTTTCAGACTGCGTTATAAAACAGGACATTTATTCATTCATCTTCAGCAGCAGCAATTTAAAACCATACGGGCGGGCAAGTTGTGGATGATCACCGATACAGTTTTTATTTGTTCTTATTATACAAAATAAATCATTCTGTGATAAATTTATAAAACATCTGTCTACCTCTGTATCCTTGGGTCTCGTGGTGCTAATCAACATAACACAAATTCATTTCCATGTGACAAACATGGGCACATTCAAGTATTGCTCCAAACCATTTTGGCCAAATATCCAATATCATTGCTAAAAGGATCATGTTGATTCAAAGTCATGAAGAGTGAGGAATATAGGGTCGAAATGATGAGTATATTTCAGCTGATTCATCTGTTTGTACTGGAGCAGATATCAAAAATGAATGGTAAAGGTTTAGATCCAATAATGTTTGTCTTGCCTTACGTTTCCAGCCCTGAAATGAGGTATATAAACTTCAAAGATGGAGTAAATACATCTTCAGTCTTGTTCAGTGGCAATAAAAATATAACTAAATAACCTTCGATCATATAAGAACTGTACATTCAGAATGCGGCTCTTTTTATGTCGGTTCTTGTGTGTAGGCTCAATTTCAACGATATTTTCTGAGAAAATTTTACTGTTCAAATTTACAAATATACAACTTATTAACATTTCTATCAGCAGCATCAGTGCAAAGATATACATATTGTACATCAGAGTAAAGAAAACATTAACACACAAATTGGCATAAGAAATATCAGAAGGCATTTTTTTTCTTCATTCTATAGAAATGTGTTTCTCTCTCCTACAACAATTTGAGTTTGTATACAGGCTGCATAAAAAAATAAATTCTGTGCAAAGCATGTTTTTTTTCTTCTTCCATTTCCCATCTCTGAGAGGCGGGTTATACATCGCTGTCCTCTTTGACGAGGTTGGCTGTGTCTTTGAAACTGTCCTCGGTTGGTGAATAGGCGCCAGGACGATTTTTCTTCAGGGGCTTGGTCGGGGGCACAAACGGAGAGGGCTCAGGGGCGGAGGGGTCCCCGCTGTCTACAGGCTTTTCATCCTTCATCTGCAAAACAATATCTAGGTGAACCTTCTGTTTTGTGTCTTCATATTTGTCTGTCATTGTTAAAACTGTGTCCAATCTTACCTCTGAATATGAAGGGTTTTCAAATGTGGTGCTTGGCTTTAACTTCCTCTTGAATAAGCTCCACCTGGACTCCTGCAAACAAACACAAACAATGATGCGGCATAACAGATGCTTACATTTTTTTAATGTTGTTTTTTAAGCAGACATGCAGGACTTAAGAGACTCACCTGCACAGGTTTGGTGTTTACAGTAGATGTGTTGATGATGCCCGTGCTCTGATCGTCTCGATATGCCGGGTTCACAAAGTTGTTCTCCAACTGTTCACCACTCACATTAACAGTCACCTGTAGAAGGGCAGGTTAAGCTTTCACATTTCACCAGAAACCACTGAAGAGCTAATCGGCCTAGTTTATAACATCAATCTCAAAAAAGAGAGGTGTAAAAATAACAGGAGCCATGCAACATTCATGACCTCTCTGCACATCAAGACGCGTTATTCACACAAATGTATGGTTATTTTTCTGCAATGACGATGGCTCTCCTGGCCGGAAAAGGTCAACACTGAACACTTTTTTTTTTTTTTAATTCCCTGAATATTATTCACATTATTCATTGTAAAACATGTTCATCAAAGTGGGTATCTAAATCCTTAAAACATATCTCTTGCATTGTAAATCAACATCTTCCTCTTTTTCTGGAAGAAATCCAACTTCATAGCTGGCTTTAGAATTTAAGGAGTATTGTTTGGTTATCTGACGAGATTAAAATGTGTTCAAACTATAATTCTTTAATGCTTACAAATGATCTTACCTGTTTAGAAAGGAATTAACACAAATATGGGATACTATTAACAATACAAACCACTTCTGAATTGTGGTGTATTTGTTTCCTTCAACTAATAATTTCAGAAGACTTTTGTGTCAAAAGTAAGATAAAAAAAAAGAGAAGAAGCTGAAATTAAGATTACAACCAGTCTATGTATTTTACATTTTTCCCAGAATGATTTGTTGTCAGCTACTGGAAGTCTTTGTGTTTTTTATTCATGTGTTTCATGTAATTCCATATGGCTTGGTTATTTAAAAAATTCCACATGACAAAAACTTTCACTCCAGCACTTGTTCATACCTGTGTGGCATGAATGACAGCAGGATCACTGGACACGGGAGCGGTGGCATATAACGGGTTCTCAAATGTGATTGGCTGCCTCCCAGCTTCAACAACAAAATTGTCATCCTGTGGGGAAATTAGATTGAAAAGAGAACTTTCTACACTTATTTTAAACACAGCCATTACTGTGAAATCTGTTCACACCGGTATATAGGACACAGCCCACTTTTTAGATGAAAATAAAGGTATTCAAAGTTTGTCTTATGCACTGGATTTGACTGTTTTCGTTCTTAAATACTGCTTACACAAGCAGTCCTAGAAGAAATACTTCAAAGAAAGTTGTCAATGAGTACTATGGAGAGCACTTGTTTTGAGTTTCAAAAAGCTGATATTACACTTTCGGGGAAAATATTTACTCCTAATACACATCCTTGCAGCACTCACCATCTGCATGGCTGTGTCAATGAATGACACTCCAATGCGTGATGGTCCAAGATCAACGTTATCACCAGAGCGAAACGTCACCCCATTCCCTGTGTCAGCGAACTTCACCAGGCTGCTGAGGCTGGGCAAAACCAAAACACTCCAGCTTAAACTTTGATCTATACTCTTACAGTTTGTCATTGCTAGAAAATACTTCAAAAGAGTTCCAAAACTAAGATACCTGGGTAGTTTGGGCATGGAAGGGATGAAAGATCCTGTTCTTTTGTAGTTGAGGAAAACCCCCACAGCCAAAGCACCAGTAATCAGGATGATGATGACTGCCAGTAAAACAGCCACAGCTGAAGAAAAAACAGAGTATTTAGATATATGCATAAAGGGCAGTTGTCAAAAATGCTACTAATACACATTCCTCTTGTTAAAAATGTTGCTGAGTAGTCAAATACTGTTCATGTGTTTCATGTGGTCCATTAGTAAACCATTGGAGATGTTTAACAGTGATCAATAGATGATGACATGGTTATCTATTAGAGGAATGTTTAGTGCATTTGGCCAGTCTACATCTTTACAAATTGCTGAGCTCACATTTTTGTAAGTTGTTATTTTGTGAGGAAGATAAGCATGCAGTGTGTCTTTATCATGTTTGGCCCAGATCTGCTCCAATAAAGCCAACAGATCAGGATTGTTCCTGTACAGCAGCTCCCACATGTTAACTCTTGTAAAGGGAGGATTTCCTTTTGTAAATATCTCCAGTTAAAGGAGAGATAATGCGGCTATTGTTAAGTGTATTCAAGTTGTTCTCAAACTGTAAATAAAAATAGACAACAGTAATAAAAATGAAAAATAAAATACCTGTTCCTGCTGGAGCACCTCTTGACTTTCCCACCTCACAATAGCTGCCCATATAACCATAAGGACACCTGCAGGAAGTCATGATGACCATCATAAAAAAACGTCATAATGTGTATTTGAATATGCCGCAAATATCAAGTATAAAAATAAATATGACGATGGAGAGCCAGTTTATCACTGCTTGAATTGGCACCACCTAAACTCACTTGCACTTCGGCAGACCGCCTTCACCAGTGTAGCAGGTTCCACCATTCATGCATTTACATGCAGGGGGCATTGGAACAGGTGCCTCAATGGCTGCAGGAGCAAAAGCCAGGCGAACGAAAAATCAACAGAAAGAACAAGAACAGCAAAACAATGTCACACCACACAACCACAAAACTACGCGGAACAGCCAGGCACATGTGAAGAATGGATTTATGAATGCAAAATGAGATGCAACACAGCAGCCAACACAGAGTGCAGGCAGCATATACTGTCGACTCCGGCTTCTTTTTACCTGCGTCACATTTACTGGAGTCAAACTGGAATGCAGAGGAGCCTTGTGGACAGGCACAGGTATACCCACCAGGCCGCAGGAGACAGAGGTGACTGCACACATTCTTACAAGGGTTGGGTACTGAGGAGAAAAGCGCAAAAAGGACTGTCAGATACTGTCACAGCATAATGTTAATAGCAAAATGACAACACAATTTATGACGTAACCACATTGCTTTTTCTGTTGTTTTTTTAGATTTATTTTGGGGCTTTTTATGCCTTTATTTTAAAGACAGGACAGTGGATAGAGTCAGAATTCATGGAGAGAAAGAGAATGGGGAATGACATGAGGGAAAGGAGCCACAGATCGGCTTCAAACCCGGGTAGCCCACTTGGAGGACTTTAGCCTCAGTACATGGGGCGCACACTAGCCACTATGCTACTGGCGCCACAGGTTTTCTGTTCTAAAATAAATATTGAGTCTTAAATTAATTTTCTTTTTTTTTACAAGTGCTTGTGTTTTATTCTTATTTTGTTGCACATTTTGTGTCATGTGCCTCATGTTGTTTAACTGTAAGCTGCTTGTTATTGCATGTGTACAGGACACACATTTTTTTAAATCTTTGTTTAATGAAGATTACATTTTCTTACAGTACTTTGAAAAACAAATTGTTGATTACTGTCCTCTTTTCTTTTTTGTTCCTTTTGGTTTATTTCAGCTTCTATAATCAAAGCCTCTCAACATCATTTTTTTATGGTCAGTGTAATGTGTAGATGGATAGCAGAGTGACACTTGTGCTCTAAAGTTTGTATATCTATTCATAGCTTTTATATTTATTACATCAAATACTGAGAAACTTTTCTTATTCATTTTTTTTACAAACCCTTCTGCAAAAAAAGATCCAACATTATGATCTAACATCATGCAATTCAACACTTTCTGAACACACATAAATCCCACTGTGTTCTGACCTGACTGGTTGTGTCGGTGCTCCTGGTAAATGCGGACTTGAGTCAGCCAGGGGTTGATGGTTAGAACTTTGACTTTATTTCCTTTCCCAAACTTGTTGGTCTTCCACACTTCACCTTTCTCCTTTGTTGTCCAGTACACGTGCCCTTCAAACACATCCAGACTGAATGGATGTCCAATGTCTGAAAGAGAGAAAACACATTACTTTACATGCAAATCATACTCTCATATCACCTCAACTTTTACTAAACTATAACAATTAATACATCTGTGACAGCCATAATACTTTTTTTACTTCTTCCTCAATCTCAATATTCTGACCTCCGGATATGATGATCTTCCTCTCTGTGCCATCGGGTTTCATGGACTCAATGATGTTTTCCTTGGAGTCGCACCAGTAGATTCTATTTCCATTCAGGTAGTCCAGAGCCAGACCAGTAGGCCAGCCCAGATCCTCCTCCTTCACCAGGACCTCCCTGTGCTGACCGTCCATCCAAGCTGATTCTATTCGGGGTTTCCTGCCCCAGTCCGTCCAGTACATCATTCTGCCCACACAGAGTCATTCCAGAGTCAAAATATTATGCTCTTAAAAATGCACAAAGTAATAAAGGATGATAGTGACATATTAATTATACATAATCACAACAGGTTCATACCCAAGAGATGGATTAACAACAATGGCTGCTGGCTGGTCGAGGTCTGTGTGGACCAACCACTTCCTGTACCGCCCATCTAGTTTAGCCACTTCAACTCGATTGGTGCCCGAATCTGTCCAGTAAATGTGCCTAAGAAAGATGATAAATATGTACTGAGCAGCGGAACAAAAATGAAGAGCAGCTTCTGTAATGATCGAAGGTTAATTACCCGCCAACCCAGTCCAAAGCAATGCCATCAGGATTAGCGATGTATCTCAGGTTCAGATCCACCTCTTTCACTGGGTTGTTACCGTTGTCATTGAAAGTAGTCATGTGGGCGCGTTTGATGGATCCGAACTGAGATCCTCGACCAAGGACTGTCCAGTAAACAATACCTACAGCACAACACATGAAGGTTATCAAACCTTAGAGATGCTGTTGTTAAGCCAAGAACACACCATTAAAAGCTTTGTGTCTTACTGAGTCCTTCGCCTTCTGGATCCCACAGGTAGTCCAAGGCTTGGATGTGCTCAGAGTTGTCCACATAGTCTGAGTATTGCTCAGAGGACAGGTTGAAACGGCGGATGCGAACATTGTCTGGCAAGAGTAGCACTGGCGGGTTTCCTATACACAAAATGAGGTGTTGTGAATGCAATCAGAAATTTCAGTGCAGAGGGTTACATTTGTGAGAAATTTTCTGCTGTGTCTCAATGCTGAGCCCTTACCCTGGGCAGCGCACTCTGTCCCATGTGGCTCTCCGAAAGAGAGAAAGCCCTCAGCACAAAAACACTCGTAGCTGCCCTTTGTGTTCTTGCACTCCTGAGGACATGTGCCGTACACCTCGCACTCATTCACATCTATTTCCAAAAAGAGAGAAAACCATAATGAATGTGAAGACATACTTTTAAATTCATCTTTAAATGGATCCAGAGCATAAAACTGATTGTTTACCTTCACACGTGTGTTTTTCTGTCGGTCTGGGCTTGTAGCCCGACCTGCATGAACAGAGAATACCTGCTGTCGTCAGGTCAGTACAGTTGTGTTCACAGATGTTGTCACTGCATGTGTGCCCACTGCCATGGTCTGAGAAGAAGAAATACAAAAACACACTGAACATCAGACTAGACTTTAAAGGAAACTGTAAAGCACCTTCTGTATGTCCAGTTCTGTGCTGTATTAATGTAATTACCCAAACAGGAAGTAGAGATCAACATAACCAACACAACCTGTATATAACTGTGTTTATAACTTGTGTTATTGCTTTTGAGGTATGGAAATGACTTATGTGCATGTGCAGTACAATTAGTATATCAGTCATTATCTAACACGGTTAATGAGTGACCTTTCATTTGTAAATTCATCATGTCTCATTTTCTCTTTGTTATTACTCACGGCAACCAAGCTCATCTGACTGATCTCCACAGTCATCATAATCATCACAGGCGTACTGCAGAGGAATGCATTGGCCGTTACTGCATTTGTATTCTTCGTCTGTACAGGGTCCATGAGTCGGGCTTTGGCCTAAACAGAAAGAAGTATATCAACTCACTTCATTTTCATTCAACCTGTATTTATACTCGAGAGAGATCGCTGAGGGGCAACCCACATTTACAATGACGTCGAGTCATTACAGAATCAAGTAAAAGACAGACAACAAAGCATTAAAAGAATCAGAAGACAGATGGATGCAAGGCCACCAAAATCAACAAACTGAGGGAATTCTAAGAATCTAAGACAATTAAAAGGAATTATTAAATACAAGAGTGGAAGAAAAAGACTAAAATGTACTTAAATAATTAAGTGATTAGTTAAATAAGACATAAGCAACTAACTATCATCCTTACAGTTTTCCTGTCTTTCATCAGAGCCATCACCACAGTCATCCACAGAGTTGCACAGCTCGTGGCTGTAGATGCAGCGGTTATTGTCACAGCGGTAACGGAATGGAGTCTCACACTGGATTTCCACTGAAACACATCCATGAACAAAAAGTGAGTCAATATTTGGTTTGTTCTTCCTGGCACGACAATTTGGCAGGAATCTGCCAAGTTTTGTTTTCGTGTGTGTTAATGTTCCTTCTTACAGCAGAGATGAAGCTCCTCATCTGAATTATCTCCACAGTCATTGTCTCCGTCACATTTCCAGTGCGGCTGGATGCATACGTGGTTCTTGCACTCAAACAGGAAGGGGGTGCAGTATGTGCCGTTGGGATAGCGGGTCGCTGAAAGTCAATCAGGCCAAGAATGACTGAACGTGCAATCAGAAGAAAAAGGAACACATTCATGCTTTCTTTTCACTTAATGTTAAAACTCTCTACTTGCGGTCGAGATCCATTGCCAGACACTTACGACAAGATGTCTCATCCGTATAATCCAGACAGTCAGGGTTGCCGTCACATTTGAAACGTTCAGCGATGCAGTGTCCGCTGGTGCACTGGAAGTAACCGGGATGACAAGTCCGCAGCTCTGCAAGAAAGCCAAACCAGCACAAATGTAGCTTTACTTCCGCTAAAAGTATTCTGCATTCATAGAGAAGAGAAAAGCTACAGTAAAGACACATTGAGCAAGTTGTTTAAAACACTTATCCCCAAGATGGTTTTATTTTTTCTACATAAGAAACCTTCTTTTGTAACATCAAGTGATGCTTAACAACAGTGATCTGTCTCGAATTCTATAAGTACTTGAAGATAAATAAGAGAGCAGGCCAGTGAATAAACTATATTTGAATAGATGGCTATAGGTGGTCCTGTCTGTCTATTCTATGCTTCAATACTTTTTTCAAAGTTTTATTGCTCCTTTGTTTAGTGCAGCCCTCCGTTACTCACAAACAGCCAGCCAACAAAGACCCTCCACTCACCACAGTCCCTTTCATCCGAGTTGTCCTCACAGTCGTTGTCATGGTCACAGACCCAACGGTCAGGAATGCAGCGCAGATTATCACAACGAAACTCGCTCTCTGTGCACGCGCGTGGAGCTGAGGAAAAACAACATGAAAACAGAAATCAAACAGTGCGGAATCAAGCAATTTTCCAATACAGAGATGCATTGATCAGTGGGATGTCAAAAACTCCTTTAAGTCCTGAACATGACTGTGATTTAGTTTTAACCTGTTTTCAGTTCTTAACTTTTTAAAATGCTGTTTACTATTTTCATGCATATTGCGGCATAAAACCTCCAGCAACAACCACACTAAAACAGCAGCATGTGCAGCTGTTCCTTTGCAGTGAGCTCATGCAGCAACTAGTGGAGAGGTACCACTATGATTTAACTCTAGGCACTGGTCCTCCTTTGAGAAGCTACATTATCGCTATTAACTGGCATGTTCTCAGACATGTTAAATTCTCCAGGGCAAAGGGTGACAGACTCCTTCACTCCCTCTCGCTGACATGCTGAGGACAGCCTGTTTCTTTAGCAGTTGATAAGACTACCTCTCTCAGCACTCCAACGACGGGTGAAGTGTTGAGCTTCAAACAAAACCAGCCTGCTGTTTGATAAAATCATGGCAGAGTGATTCTTTGCCATCAACACCCCTTTTTCATCCACAGGAGGTGAGCTAAATCTCCCACTAAACCCACTTAAAAGACACCTAGATGATATCAAAAAAATGTACCCAGCTTTTCACTTTTCCCAGTCCCCTAAAGTAATCAAAGCAAACGCTCAAGCTGAGCTAAATGTTGTCTGTTTGAAGAGCACTCACTGCAGCTGCGTTCATCAGAGTTGTCCCCGCAATCGTCGTCCCCGTCGCAGCTCCATCTCAGCGGGATGCAGCGGTGGTTGTCACAGCGGAAGTCTCCGCTAGGATCGCAGGTTAGTTCATCTGGGAGAAAAAGATCCAGGTTAATAAAGCTTGTCTTTATTTAATAACACCACTAAGTCTATCTTTTACTCTCGCAGTGCCAAATAGTTTCTGAACAAAACCTCTATTGTTTTTATACTATAATAATAATAATAATAATAATAATAAAGTTTATTTATAAAGCACTTATCAAAACCAAAACTAAAACTAACTAAACTGCACCTTAAGGATCTCTAGACTTGGTGCATGTATAGATGAAAACTCTGTTGGTGTTTTTTTGTTTGAGGGATAATAAGATGTGTTTCAATAAATGTGCAACACTGTATTTGCAAAATATGCATATGCTTGTACTAAAGAAATTGAGGCTGATTTTCAGCAGTTTAAATAAAGCATTATGTTACCTGAGTTATTTGAACCAAAATCAAATTAGGAGCATATGAAATCATTTTCCTCAGTATCATAGGCAGCATAAATGTGTGCTATGTAGATATGGCAACACTTATATGGCACATTAAATGTCTTATGCCTGTTTATAAGCTCCACTTGGCTAAAACAGAACATTTAGCATGAGAGCTGGATTACTTGCAGGGCTTGTATTATGTATAAAGTGAAATGGTGTACAATAATTGTCATCACAATTGAACACATTTACACCTGTTTCATAATCTTTGAATGGCATGATATCATAGAGTAAAGCCTGATGAAACTGACTGGAAGTTTTTAAGCTTGAAGTAATAATGAAAATGTCAGTTTGAAATAAACAGCATCTTGATTTTTTAATTAAACTAGTCATAAAGGGAGGAGAGCAGCATGCCTAGGACCCAGCCAGTGTGTTTCTGTAAAGGATAAGACTACAGGAGATGAGAAGCACAGACTGGAGAGGAGTGGAGGAGAGCCGCTCTGAGCCGTGTCTACCACACAGTGCTGGGGGTCAAAGATAGCGCAGTGTGAGCAAGTCCTGCCCTCCTAGCCCTCCACCTGGCCCATCTGCTACATTCTTACGGGGAAGATTAGCACGGATCTCCCGTCCTGCGCGGGCATGGCACTAATGGAGAGAGGGCCTCCGATAAGAGATGGGAGGGCCGCGATGGGTGTGTTTGGATCGTAGCAAAGTACAAAGAGACTTGTGTGAACCCTGCCCCCACGCAAGGACAGAGCAACAACACACACACACACACACACACACACACACATACACACGTATACGTAGAGACATACCACTGGACAGCTCATAAATCTGTGGTGCTCTCAGGGAGAGGCAGATGGTGGGGGAGGGTGAGTGGTGAGACCCTCTCCATCAGCACCTCCCACTACCTCACTGGGTAATGTTCTAGAGGAGGCTGAGGTGTTAGCTAATTGCCCTTCAATCACTCCATGAGCGTATAATCTTGTTTCCATGCTGTACATGTTTAAAATCTTCTAAGATCTCTGGAATCATCTCACTATAGAATACATGTGACGTGATTAACCCGTAAATCTCTAAAATAAGGGTTTGATATCTTATGAAATGACATTCTTCAGGTCAATGCCACAAAGTAAAGAGGACTTAAGCTCTGTCACAGGGATGGTTGAAGCAAAACTTACCACAGCCCTGCTCATCACTGTTGTCCCTGCAGTCGTTTTGACCATTGCAAACAGACCACAGTGGCACACAGCGATAGTTGGTCTTGCAGTCAAACTCTGTGTGGTTGTCACATCGATATGCAGGTCCCACTGTGGAGAAAATCACCAGGTTTTCAATTACACTAGAAAAAGATCAAATCACTTTTTTAAACATCAAAAGAAATTAGTTTTACATTTTAACCTGATTACCATTTTAAGCAAAAAACAACCAACACCAGTTTTGTAAAAGAAAATATAAAATATAAACATACTGCACTCCTCTAATGGTTCATCAGAGTTGTCTCCACAATCATCATCAGCATCACACTTCCAGTTCTGGGGGATGCAGCGTCCATTGCGGCATTTGAACTGTCCAGGGCTGCAGGTCCTGGTGGAGCAGTGGGCGGGGTCCTCGTCAGACTGATCCCCACAGTCATCCTCACCGTCACACTGCCACGACTCAGGGATACAGCGCTTATTAGCACACTGCCACTGGCGGGTTTCGCATTGGTGCGTAGCTAGATGGAAGGCAAATCAATCAGTTTACTGGAGCAAGTCTTTATGAAAAGTATGCAGACACATTAAAACAGGTTAAGAATAACAAAAATAAGTTGAAGTAATTGCACTTAGAGTGAGCCATCAAAAATCGACTACACTTTGGAGAAATTTGAAATGAGTCAACCACAAAAACAAAACCCACCACACAGCACAGGATCTTCATCTGAGCCGTCATGGCAGTCCTGGTTGCTGTTGCACAGGAAGTGTGGACTGGTGCAGTTTCCATCATTGCACTGAAACTGGCCGAGCCTGCAGTGGCGAGCTGGGCAGGTGGAGGGCTCATCAGACCCGTCTCTGCAGTCCCTCTGACCATCACATTTCCACCAAATGGGAATACATCTGTTGGAGCAGAGGTGGTTTAGCAACCACACTACAAAATGCTTTCTCTCTGTCTACTGCTAACCATTTAAAGATCATAACTTGAACTAAACAAGTGTTATAAAGGAACAAAATTGAGAGGGAGCTTGAAAATTAAATGTGGTTCATGAAGCATCTAACATTTGAGCAATTATTTTACAAAATAATGATTATCTAAAATAAGATTTGTAGCATCTACTGACCCCATCACTGCAACCATTGAGTCTGACATTTTTGCCAACACTGAGAGATTTTGTAACAACTGATGCATTTATTTATACCACAAACAGCAGGGGGCACTGTCTCCCAATGAAAAGACTCTAAACTTATATTAACTGCATGGTCCAATGTTTTAAAAATACATGTGATAAACCTAGTTAGTGAACAGCATAAGTTAGAACTTCTTCTTAGTTCAAAGTCAACAAATACATCAAGCAATTCAAGGTTTGGAGCAGAACAATCCATTTTATGGTAGAAAGACGATTTTAATCTAGCAAAAAAAATGACCACCAACCATCCTACCAGTGGACTCATTTCTTTATAGTAGTCACACTAATGTATCCCTGTTAAACGATTATATGATATGTTTACTAAGCTGCAGATATGATGAATTGATCTCACAAAGTTCCACAAGAAGAAATCTCAACAAACCTTTCATTGTTAGCACATCTGTACTGGGTGCTGGTGCACATAGGAAGGCATCGGCTCACACCTCCTATTTGGACAATCAGGAAGTGGTCGGGGCACTCACAGGTGTGTTCCCGTCCACCATGACTGATGAGGCACAGGTGAGAGCAGCCTCCATTGTTCACAGCGCAAGGATTGTTTCCTGTCAGAGGAAGCGACACAAACAGCAATCTGAGGTACATGACAGGTATTGTTCAGCTTGTGGCTGAGAATTGTATTTAAAATGGCTTTCAATGTATATGAGTCAAGTTAAAGAAAATAGCTACTTTGAAGACAAAAGCTTTACAACAAACAGGTCTTTAACACAACACTCACCAATAGGCTGTCTGTAAGGATGGCAAACATGAATGTCAAATGGTCTGTGGGTGGTGTTAACTAGGAGCTGACGATCAGAGCCGTCATATTTGTTGCCTTTCTCCACTGAGCGTGTGTTCCAGTCAGTCCAGTATACAGTGTCTTCAAACACAGTCAGGGCAAAAGGATGAGGCAACGTTCCATCATACACTGTGTGTCTGTGGTGACCGTCTAAGTCTGAGTATCTGAAAAAGAAATACAAGTCAAAGTCTATCTGCATTTACAAGAGGAAAAAACCAGCATGCTCCCTTTCAGACGAATGTGCTTACTCGATGTAACTGAGATGAGCGTCAGACCAGTAGAGCTTGTCATTAGTGTAGTCAATTGTGATCCCATTGGGCCACTCGATCTTTGTGGTGATGATAGTTGTCTTGTTGGTTCCATCCATTCCAACACGACCAATAAAAGCTTTGTTTCCCCAGTCAGTCCAGTAAACGTATCTAACACAGAAGCAAGAAAATGACTTAACATCCCATCATAGTCTACAAAGAGAAGAACATCTCTACATCTGAACTAAATGTTTTGATGAATTCTTACATAGTTAGAGGCAGAGCATCACTGAATCTGTATTATTTAGACTTAGATTCATATTTTTGAGTGTCACTGAAATTTGAGATTGTTTGGAGCTCATTAAAAAAAACCTTACTAAAAACTGTTTAAAAACTCTTCCGTCTCTATGTGCCCTATACTTTTCTACTCATTCAAAATAACAACTTTTTTCAGTATAATTCGTTGAAAATGAAATTCTCTTTCAATAAAAAAATATTGCCAATAGTATTCGTCTATAAAAAATTACATTAAGAAGAGAAAGATCAAATGTGTCCAATAATTCTGCCTATAAATATTTATTTCTGTAGTTTATTAACTTGCACTTTCTTCCAAATACTATATGGGAATTTATTGCAATACGTTAGAGGTAATATCAGGAGAAAAGCCAATACATCCATTGGGCTCTATTACAAAACAGAATACCTCTTTGTGTCCAACTCACCCATATTTGGGATGTAACACAATGGCTCTGGGGTTTTCAAAGCAGTAAGTGTTATTGGGGTCCACACAGTGCTCAGCCAGTTTCTTCACAAATCGACCGTCCAGCTCAGAGACTTTAAGACAGTCCAAGAAGCTGTCTGCCCAGTAGAGTTTCCTTGCTATCCAGTCAACTGCAAGGCCCTCTCCATGTAAAACTCCATTGACCACAACCTCTCTATTACTGCCATTGAAGTACATCCTCTCAATCACTCTGCGGCTCACATCAATCCAATAAAGTCGTTTGTCAACACGATCAAAGTCCATAGCCACAACACTGGTCAGGCCCTGCAGGATCAGAGAGTAAGCCTCTCCATCCGTAGACAGGTTCCTCAGGTAATAGCGATTGCTGAAGATGAGGTAGGGTGAGATGTTGCTGTTCTGACGGCAGCTGCGGCCGTCTGGCTCTCTGAGGAATCCAGGGGCACACTTACACATGTAGGAGCCGACAGTGTTCTCACAGATCTGGCTGCATACGTTCGGCGTCTCGGCACACTCGTTGACATCATCACACGTTTTTTTGTCAGACATGAGGCGGTAACCAGGGCGACAGGTGCAGATGAAGCTGGTGGGTGTGTCAGTGCAATTGTGATCACAGTGGTGGACAGATGGGTCAGTGCATTCATTGTCACCTAGAGTCAGAGAAGCATAATATAAACACAATTATCACTGTCATCAAGACAACAACTAATAAGGCATGTTCATTCATTTAACTTTTTTACACTTTATCATTCCTGTGACTTTTCATTCTTACTCTAAATATAAAAAATATACGTAATGCAAATTCAAATTTGTGGTTTGAATTAGAAATCTGTGTAGAAAGAAAGCTTTGTGCAGCATCAACAGACAACATTGAAACTTGTTGTGTCTTTATACAATTTCTTATTGCAGTATTACCATTTTCCGGTTATTATTTTGATTATAAAAAACATAAAAAAGACCGCCCGCTTCCAGGACAACAGCCTCCTAACATGGGTGTGCGCGAACTAACCACTGGGCCACTGGCGTCCCCATTCAACCATTTCTTGATGGCCAAATTGCTTTGATTTCACTGTCTTTCCCCACACCTCAAACTGCATTTCTTTGACATCTCCCCTAGAGGGAGCATGCAGTAGCTGGAGGGATCCAGCACAGCACAAATACACAAAAACCAGGTCAAAGATAAAAGAATGTCCTTAATGGCATAACTTCTTCAGCTTTTCTGTACATTTCTTCACACTCACCACATCCCTTTTCGTCGCTGTTGTCAGAGCAGTCATCACTCCTGTCGCACACCTGGCTCAGGGGGATACAGTGTCCATTGTCACATCTGAACTCTCCCGGGGGGCAAGTGGGACCTGGTGTATGGCACATGTGCTCCAACTCATCAGACTCATCTCCGCAGTCATTGTCTCCATCGCAGACAAAGTCATGGGATACGCAGCGGCCATTCTGGCAGGTGAACTGATGCTGCTGGCACGGCTGATAGGTGCAGCCCTGCTCGTCGCTACCGTCTCCGCAGTCATTTCGTCGATCACACCTGATTTCAAACGACAGGCCACAAAAGGTGAACTCACTTTCCAACACAGACTTATTAAAGGTCTAATTTGGGGTATTTTTTCTCACCTGTAGGCGCTGCGTATGCAGAGGCCATTGTTACAGGTGAACTCATTGATGCCACAGGATCTGCGTGTGCAGTTCTGATGTTCATCTAATGCATCTGCACAGTCTGCATCTCCATCACACACCCAGTCACGTGGGATGCATTTCCGCTGTGGTGGTTGATTGTTGGCACAGGTGAACTCTAGATTTGAACATGTGCGATTGGCTGGAAAAAATAAATAAAAGAAGGGGTTTACAAAAGTTAAATAATGATGGTGATGACCCAGTGTCAACCTGCATTTTTGGGAGTCCGTACATTCCAAACTCTATTTCCAAACATGCAACCGTGACTTTAGATTCTTTATCCATCTAATGTGATTGATGCACATTGTTTGAAGTGAGTCTCCTACAGAGGCTCCGGCTGTGCTGAAGTCTTTAGCTTCAGGCACCTTATTGTTGGAGCACACATCGGTGAGACATAAAAGTCTTGATCCACCCTGAGCCAGGAAGCCAGAGAACGGAGACATGCACAAAGTAACGAGTGAGGCAGGAGAAATCAGGAATGTCAGCTCCTTGGGATGGAGACCTTCTACGGGAGACCAAGATGCCAGGCACTGACTGCCAGTGTCTCCCACACAACACTCCCCCAGTGGTGTGTATCCTAATCCATCAGCGTCCTGAATAATGACAGGATGAGGAAAGCGGGGGGGGGGGGGGGGGGCTAAGTGGAGGAGTGATGGGAAATAAGAGGATGGGCTGCGAGGGGAGGAGATGCAGCAAAGGATAAGGAAGAGGACAAAGAGAAAAGATGTGGAAAGAGAGAGAGCACAAAAGGTTATGAAAGGATGCATACCACAATTATGCCTCTGGTCTTCGTCACTCATATCTCCACAGTCATTGTCTCCATCACAGATCCAGGATGAGGCGATGCACCTGCCGTCATCACAGCGGAACTGATCAGAGTTGCAGGTTCTGGCCAGTGTGGCTGAAAAGACAAAGAATTCAACTAAAACCACTGATAGAAAAGCACAGTACTTTTTCCCAGTACCTTATGACAAAATATACATACATAGTATATACAAAGTAGATGATTTCACTCTGTTGTTACAACTTTTCTACTTTTGTTATTTCCAATTATCTCAGGTACTCCCCCGTCTGCTTTCCTAATAATAAGAAAGGCACAATATAACACAGGCAAAGCTTTCAAAATAGTCATGGCAACTCCCCATTCCCATGCATGGTGGGCTATCTAAACAAAAGCCAAAGTGAGGCTCTGTAACCCCTGATGGACAAAGGGAGGGGGAGGTGTTGTTAGTCGGGGGACACTGAGGGGCGTCAGCACACAGGAATGCAGCACACAATAGGAGGCCTGACTGACCATGTCGTCAACAAAGACATACACCACTGACTCGCACTTTCTGCTACATCACTCACACACAGATGCAGACGCACACAGACACAACCGCACAATAACAGAGCAGCTGATAACTGGGCGGGGGTAGACACACAAAGCAGACAGGCCCGTTTTGGGGGTGAGAGAGTTGTGCAACACTCACTGCAGGAGAGGGGTTCATCAGAGCCGTCAGCGCAGTCAGCTCCTCCGTCACAGTACCAGTGGGCGGGGATGCAGCGTCCGCTGGAGCAACGGAACTCAGTCTGGGAACATGTGGATGCAGCTAGGAAGAAAATAGAAGACAAGCATGAAATCAGTGAGAGGACTTGACAGTGTGGGATTCTCAACAGGCTGATGAGGGGGCGTCTGTTTGACTCTTTTATGTCCTTTTTCTCATAACTAAGATTGACATCATGTTAAATCAAGATTGATAAAACTTAAGATTTGCAACATTTCCTAAAATGAATTAGATTTCTAATTACTGAATCTGTGTGTCAATAAAAACACATTTGTTTTATTGTTTGATACAAAAAAAATTGCATTAGGCCTGTTTATCTCCCTTTTAACTGAATGTTTCTAGGTAAAATCCTTTTCTAATTTGCAAGGGATCTAACTCTTAAGAATGGGAGTGGCTGAATGTTCAATACTATTTGCTTGAACCAGACATGCTGTGGTTTTATACTTAACTTTATTCTTTGATCATATTGTAATGTCAGAACCCTCAGTATGAAATGTATTACAAAATAGTAAAACAAAACAAAAAACATAACTTAAAAAAAAATCTTACATTGCAATACTTTGCCAACAATGGATATTTAAATTTCATCGATGAAATACTGCATCTGTTCACCATGACTAATATGAGGGAGGGAATAAGGAATGACTAACGGGGAGATTTATTTTGGTGCTGAACTCACCACAGTGAGTGGGGCTCTCATCGCTCATATCCCCACAGTCGTTGTCTCCATCACACAGGTATGAGCGTGGGATGCAGATGTTCGTAGATTGACATTTTGTGTGCTCTGGCTGGCAGGTTCTCTCAGCTAAGATAATCAGAAGTTAGAATTTATTTAGGATCCACACGTTATAACCACTTAGATTTTCAACACTGATCCTCGTACAGTTTCCAGCATATTTAGGATACTCACGGCAGTTTTGTTCATCAGATGTCCCGTTGTCATAGCAGTTGTTGATGCCATTGCAAACATAATCCTTTGCAATGCAGCGGCCATTGTTGCAGCTGAACTCTGTGTTAGGGTCACATGGTTTGAACAGACAGCCCACCTCGTCACTGTTGTCTCCACAGTCATCATAGTGGTCACAACGGTAGTGGTAGGGAACACAACGGCCGTTGCCACAAGTAAACACTGTGGGCTCGCACGTGTGGAAGGCTGCCAATCAGAATGAAGAACAAGTCAGAGCCCTGGCCAATGGAGAGGAGGTAAGGAGAAAAGAAACTGACGCACACAGGCATTGGGAGAACTTTTTACCTGACAATGCAATAAAAGAGGACAGCAGCTGTGGGACTGCATGCAAAGATACAAGGGAATAGATTTGTTTGTTAGTGTAAATTTATTTCAACACGTAGGGACCTTGCATGTTAATTGATCTTAAATTGCAAGCATACACACCAACAAAGTTGAAGACGGGTTTAGGTCCTAAGATTTTTAAAGCAAAAGTACAGAAAAGGTTAGTATGAGTGACGATTAGAGACAGAGTATTGTGTTAAATAGAGCAGAAAGGAGAGTTCTCATTAAATCATACAGGAGGACAAAGAATGACTCAATTATCACTGCTATGACAAATAATGACAAGTGAGATGTAGGATGATCTGTAAACCAATAGAGAGCACATTACCACAGACTCTCTCCAACTCATCGCTGCCATCGCCACAGTCGTTGTCATTGTCACATTTCCATTGGGCACGAATGCAGCGGCCATTCATACAGGTAAACTGGCCTGGCTGGCATCTAGTCCCATTATCAGGGATACAGTGCTTGTTGTCAGCCAAGTACCATCGGCCCTCAGATGGACACTGACACTCCGCTCCATTGGGTCCTAATAAGGTGAAGTAGCATGGAACAGGTAAAGGATCAGCAGAAGTTTTCCATACTGTGCAATAAATATAAAGCAACAAGATGTAGCTGCTTGTACCTGGTGTACAGATGTGGCTGCAGCCTCCGTTAAACTGCTGACATGGACTGTCACACTGCTGTTGCTTGCTAGCGGCAAGAACATGGATGTCCATTGGCCGAGATGGAAGGTTTTGAATCATGACCCTCTGGTCAGAACCGTCGTGCTTGTTGGCCCGATAGATGCTGCGTGTGTTCCAGTCAGTCCAATAGATGAACTGACCGAACATGGTCATAGCAAAGGGGTAGATGGCTGTGCTGACAATGACCTCTCGATTAGCCCCCTCGAGAGAGGATCGCTCAATCTTCTGTCTGATGGCAGAGCAAAACACAGATAAAAGCAAGAGCTTGACAACGTAATGTAAATAAAACAGGATGTATGTCAACACTGGATGTTGTTTCAGATCTTACAAGCTGGCGTCTGCCCAATACAGCCTCTGTTCTTGGTAGTCCAGGGTCAGTCCATTGGGCCACACAAGACTGCTGTTCACAATCTCTTTTCTGAAATTTCCTCCTAAGGTGGCTCGCTCAATCTTTGCATGGGTTCCCCAATCTGTCCAATACATGTATCTATGGAACAATGAAGGTTACATTTTATTTTTAATCTCAGTTTAATCTAATGGACAAGAAGCGTGTTTATTGTTTGAGCTCACCCCCTGCAGGGATCCAGCATGATGGCTCTTGGCCTGGACACATGTGCGATCACAGTCCTTTGAGAGCCATCCACAGACATGGAGCTGATGCTCTGGTTGACATAGTCGCTGTAATAAATTCTTTTGTTTATCCAGTCATAGGCGATACCATCAGGAGCACCTAGGTCTGTCCAAACACAACAACCAAAGTAACATCAGCAGTATCACTGGTATTCATTTCTACATCCATAAAAACACTTCAATAAGAGTAAATAAAGCATGTGTGTTGCAGTGTAAATTATACCATAAGCCACCACTACAGGAGCTGCAGTGGGAGAGGACAGGCTGATATAGCTGATCTTGCTCGCTCCTGCTCCTGAGCTCTGTGTGTAGTAGATCCTCCTGTCTGTAAGGTCAAAATCCAGAGCCACAGATGTACGTGGCACATTGATCACAGGGAAGGGTAACGCATGGTCCTCAGGGTCCAAGCGCAGGCTGCGCACAGTGCTCTCAGTAGTGTAGACGAGATAATCATCCCTTGAAACCACGCAGCTCTCGTTATCTGCTGCAAGATTCCCAAAAGCGCAGCTGCATTTTTTCTCCTGGTTGTTTACGATAGATGCTGGGAGTGCAAAGCAGAAGTGTGCACAGCCTCCATTATCCTCTAAGCAGGGGTTGTAGTTAAGCTCCTGGGCGGTGGTGGGCTGGGTACGCTGGTCAAAGATAGTGACATCTCTCAGCATGTTGATGTTGTCTCTGATGACAGCTGGCTGTTCTGTGCTGCCAGGCTCTTTGCTCGCCTGTAACACCTTCTTGAGGTTTCTGTCCACCCAGATGATGCTATTCTCGAACACCGTGATTCCATAAGGAGTTGGATAGCGACTGCCATACCTGACTACTTCTGTCTCCCCTCCTTGAGGGTTGACTCGGGCGATCATATCCAAGGAGTCATCAACCCAGTAGATGTAGCCAGTTTGCCAGTCCACAGCGAGACCTCTAGGAGTAATAATCCCTGATGACACTAAAATGGTGCGGTTGGTTCCGTCCAAAAGAGCTCGCTCAATTTTGGGGTTCTGACCATAATCGGCCCAGAACAGGTATCTGTTTCTGGGGTCAACCACGATGTGGCGCGGCATGTCCACCTGGGTCTTCAGCAGCACCCTGCGAAAAGTGGTGTTCAGGTGTAGAACCTCCACATAGGTCTCAGTTAAGAAGGCGTTGGTGAAGTACAGGTTTCCTAAAGAAAAATCCAATTATGTTAAATGGTATCATATATTCATTATAAATCACAATCACAACAGGTTCCCTGATATGTCATCATTTACAAGGACGAGGTTACAAACACATTTTCCTGCCTGCAGCTGTCTCTGCTTTTTCTAAACTATCTGATCAACCTGTCTATTATCTTACCAACGTGGAATTGATATTGCTGTTCTGTGAGTTCAACACTTTGATGGAGCTTTTTAAACTATACTTCTCTACTCTATGCATTCTTCTCCCTAAGGCCTGTGTCACCCAGAAAGGTTCCCTCTTTTTCTTTTTTCATATAGAGATGAACAGTGCCATATGTTTTTTCAGATAAAACGAAAAGAACTTTAAAGGTAGGAAAAATGTGATTTTCGAAGACAAAAATAAATGATCTTGAATTAAACTACAACATTGGGACGGCTGTGGCTGAGTTGGTAAAGTCAGTCGTCTCTCAACCGGAAGGTTGAGGGTTCGATCCCCAGTTCCTGCAGCAACATGTCTGACGTGTCCTCGGGCAAGACACTTAACCCCGAATTGCTCCCGCGCTAAAAAGCGCTTTGAGCAGTCAAAAGACTACAAAAGCGCTATACAAGCTCAAGTCCATTTACCATATATATTAAAGATTTAAAATAGTCGAAATGTGGTAAAACATAGACAGTAAAATAAGGGAAAGTATGTGAATGAATCATTTATCAATAAAATAAATACCGGCTATATGCCAGCATTTTCAACACATTAGGGCCTTGCAAATGAATCCCTGAAATGAATGTTACAACCCATTACGTACAAATTATTATAATGACTGAAAGTACTCAATACAGAACATTCTAAAAGTTTGAAGTAACACTGTTTCTGCTGCCAAAACCAGAGTAACAGACAATGTTAGGATGTTTTTATGGTGATGAACTTTATCTTCATCCACATAATTACCCAAATCTAACCAGTAAACATTACAAATTTAACTAAGAGGGCACATGATGGATTTGAATTCAATCAATCAACACGTCTAGAAGACGGGCTAAACATCGTCTGGCACAATGACATACCTGCAACCCAGTCCACAGCGATGCCACGTATCCCGTTGCGTCCTATTCCAGATGTTACTACACTACGTAATCCTGAGCCATCTGGCTTGATCCGTCTGACTCCGTTCTGTGCTGCTACGGTGCTGCTGAAGTCACACCAGTAGAGCAAACCCGAAGCCATGTGTACATCAATGTGTAAAGCATTACGGCCTGAAGGAGGATAACACAGACATTAGAAACTTTGACTGTTACTTCAAATACAATAATTATCTCGTGAAAGTTTGATTTGGTATTTTTTTACTGTCTTGGGGCCAGTTCCACAAAAGGATTGCACTGCTTTTGCGTGCGCTAAACCTGTGCAAATGAGAGCAAAAGGTATCGTAGAATCCACAAAGAACGCACAAATGGTGAGATGCGTGCAAGCCACACCGCCAAGCAGATAGCGTCCTGGGTGCGCATGTCTCATGTGCATCCATGTAAATTAGGGAATATTCTTAAATTTGGCACAACATTTTCCCTTCCTATGCTTAAAAGCCTTGTTGCAAATACATTCTTATTGACAAGGACCAGCGCTAATTACCCTAGGCAGTTACAGTGGTGCTATTTAACACCACTGAGACCTGTGTATTACATTGGCGTAATTTCTCCTTCTCTCTTTTTGTGGAGCAAATGTGGAGCAGTTCTTAAAAAAGATGTCATTTGCAAACTTTCCAATGATCAGAAAACAATGCTGCCTCTGTATGACTTTAAAATAAATGATCTGTTTAAATCTGTAGATCTTACTTTGACATTACTATAATTATGAAATCAGGGCTTAAATCATGCCAGGGCTGTCAGTGACTCGACACTTCATCCACAACTGTGCAGAGGTTTGGAGCTGTTATGCACAAGGGTGCAAGTTTTCTTTTACCGAGGTTTCCCTTGCTTGCTCCATTCAGTGAGAAAGCTTTTTTCTAAACAGTGAAACTTGTTTTACATTTTTCAAGACTGCCTAAAATAGATCCTGAAAAAGTTCCCCCTCCCAGCTCATTTCTTTCTGTGGGCAAAACAGCTTCATCAGCTTACAGCTTAGAGTGAAGCTCCGCACAGAGCAAAGGTGCAGACGGCTTTTCTCCACATTAAGACACAAGACAAGAGCAAACTGCGTGGAGCAGGACAACTTTGTGGGTGTTTTAGCGCAGGCATAGAATTTGTGCAAATACTTTTGTGGATAGGGTGCTAAAATGGGACAGACAGCAGGTGCTATTTCTGCACAAATGATGGTGCTTATAGCAGGCGCAATACATTCTTCGTGGATCTGGCCCTGTTCTCCTTTTTTTTCACCAACTTTTTATTTTCCTTTTGCTCCTAAATTGTATACTTTTGAAGAAATCTAATAAATTAATTTTATAAAACATACTGCTTAGTTGTAGGTTATTTTATGAGAATCACTGACCTCTTCCAGCCACAGGCACCATAGCTTCAGAATGGTCGGCCCCTTCCAGACTGAAGCCTTTGATTGCAGACAAAGTGGAGATAACTACATAGGACTGGTAGGGAGTGCAGGTCCTGTTGTCAGCACTAAGTTTAAAACCTGTGGCACATGCACAGGTATACAGACTCTGCGGTCGAGGCAAGCAGAGCTGCTCACACGATCCCATATTGTTGGTGCAGCCATTGGACGTACCTGCAGAGGCTAAGTTTGAAGATAGAACAAAGTGTGACAAACAAGCAGAGGAAACCATGGCTGGAAAACAGTCAAAGTTGAAAAAGATGTCTCACTCACTCTCGCGGTAATGCACTTTCAGGACTCTGAGTCCAGAAACGTTATCTCGCAGCACAACCCTGTTGGCACCTGTGGACTTATCCACGCGCTCAATGACCTCAAAGTCGCGGTCAGTGAAGTAGAGGTAGTTTTGATAGACAGCCACACCCCAGGGGTGAGACAGGCCTGTCACGATGGTGATGCGGTTACTTCCATCTGGATCGCCACGCTCAATCTGGGAATATTTACATGCCAAACATTCAGTCAAATGTTGATGATTTTGTGCAATAATAACCCATATTAAAATGATATTGAAAAACATATTATGTTGGTCAGAACCTAATAGAATCAGACCCACCATGCCTGTGCTTGTTACAGCCCAATACAGCTTGTTGTCCTGGATGTCCACAGTGAGGAACTCGATGTGATCAAGGTTATTGGTGAACAAGGTAACAGGGTTTAAGCCATCCATGTCTGCAGATGCCACTTTGGCAGGGATGCCGCTCTCTGTTCCCTGATCTGTCCAGTACAGTTTGCTAAGAAAAACATTCAAGAAACAAGAAGAGTTATTCAGATACTGTTATCATGGATCCATTTCCTTATTACTTTTTATAGTCTAATGTTAATTTTATTGTCAAACAACCCTGATAAGATTTACTTGACAACAAAAGAACCTTTAATTCTTAAAATGTAAACTTCTCAGGAATTCAGGATCTCAACCAAGAGAAAAAAAAACCTTTTCTGAGTTCATTGACTGGGATATTTGTTTTTTTGTTAAGTTAGAGAATTATCTCAACACTCAAAGGAAAAAGGTCATATCTAAGGTTAAGAATGAACTAGTCAGTTACCCAAATCAGACTGAAAAATATTTTAATGTAAGAAAGGAATACACTAATGTACGCTGCTTGGGTTTGAGTGTGCAGCAGAGTATTCAGTAACACTGGTTCATTTCTCTCTAGAGGCAGAGCAGAAGGCGATGAGGAGGCTGTTAGAGCTCAGTAGCTGTTGGGATGAAGGGCTGTGCCAGCACTGTGTTAAATCGGGCTTACCCACGTGCTGGGTCCACTGCGATACCAACAGGACTTCCAGCGCCAGTTGGAGAGCCGTTATTTGTGATCAGAGTTTTCCGGTACTGTACCTCCCCTCTCAACTTCAAAACCTGAATAAACACAGAGACAACATTCATTTTACCGTGTGTAGATGTGTTGCGTGCTACTGTTTAGGTTTTCTTGTTTCTCTTTTACTAGTGCAATTTTTTTTTTTAAAGTTTAAGGTAAAGGCTGTAAAAATGATAAAAAACCACATCTGGGCAAAGTATTATTTGTCTCACCTCAATAGACTGTGTAGCTGGATTGGTGTAGTACAGGTTCTCTGTTATCCAGTCTAAGGCCAGGCCAACAGGGGAGCCAAGGATGGCTGCAGGGGCAAACTCTGTCCTGTTAGTACCATCTGACTTCACCCTGTGGATCTCACCCTGGAGGACAGAGGAAGACACTCGTATATACTCGTATCTAAACAAACAACACATAAGTTCCCTATTTTATGTAGCAGACTAAGATTTACAAAACATTTAAAGGATGTCTTTGGACGGTAACTTACCGGGTGCTCTACCCAGTAGATGGCCTGTTCATTGTCATCAAAGTCAACATCATAGCCATTCTGGAGACCAGCTACAGGGACCATAGCATCATTGCTCTTGTCCTCTGGGTTCAAAGAAATGCCATAGATGATGCTGTCTCTCACAATCACCAGGAAAGGATCTTCACCTACAAGGAAAAACCAATAACATAAAAGCATCAAATTAAAAGAGATAAAGATTTTAAAACTTGCTCCCTTGACTTATTTTAAAACAGCTTGAAAAGAAGGTTTTTGGATGTAGATTTAGTTAAGGTTAATCTGTTTTCAGTGGTTTGAAACCTGGTACACAATAGAAATCCTTATCTATCAGACCATTATCTTTAAAGAGGATTGACAGGTGAAAGTTGTTTCCACAATCTGATTTGCTTTGTCGTTGGAGATTAGAATCGATGAATGGTTGTGGGGCATTTTCATTCTTGGATAATCGTTGGCCTCAGGGGGAGACTGTGTTCTGCTTGGCTTGAATAGGCTGAAACCTGAGATGAGTTAAGCTGTTGACCCAAGAAGGACTTTGAATTAAAGGTCCCTTGTCTTCTTAAGACCTTGAAAGACGTGCTTATATGATTCTGAATATGTATTACAGGGACAGCAGTTTACAAGGGAATCTAATTGGGACACTGTTGACAAGTACCTGGATCGATTTCCATACTAGCTGGTGTTTTCTAAGATGTCTCCTCTTACAACACTGATATGCTTGGAATATGAATTGAAAACCATAATTTCCACAACAGGATTGCTTTTTTTAGATGAATCCCTCAGGAGTGCATCAACTAATCCACTGCATCTGACCCCACTTCCTTTTTCATCAAACTGAGCGACGAGTGTTCTCCTTCATTTGGCAGAGATGCATACCTCTGTTGCAGGTGATTTGGTCTTCTGCCAGAGTCCAGCCTGAGGGGCAGGCACACGAGTAGTAGCTCGGTCCCACCGCGGAAAGCAGGCAGATATGAGTACAGGGACTCCTCAAGCAGTGATTCTCACCTAAAAATTGTGAAAACACACATGCATGACCCCAAAGACTTAACAGAGATGATGTCATAGTTTCTGTAGAGTTAGTTTAAATGTTTTTACAGAAAAAGACAAAGCCCCTGCTGCATTTTGGGATCATTTTCAATACAAGAACCATCATAATTCAGTTGCCAAACTTTTATTATTAGGTAATACTGGAATTACAGAGAATATGGGTTATCTTTGACGTACCTGCCGGCTGCCTTGCTTGGTGTACTGCCACCAGACCCATAGGCTGAGGGAGGTTGAACAGCATCACTGTCTGGTTTTCCCCATGCCACTTATGGGCTCGCATCACACGGTTGATGTATCTGTCGGTCCAATAGACAAAATCCTCAAAAATGGTAATTGCGTGGGGATGTTGCAGTACCTTTACATAGAGAGTAGCAAAAGAAAAGAAAAAGTGTGTCTTACACATGCTACTGAAAAGGAAATGTAATGTTCTCCGTTCATTTTTACATTTTTTAAAAGCTTTAAAGATAATTCAGAAAATGTGCCATCAGAATGAAGTTTTCCTTCTAATACACTCACCAAGTCACTGGCCAGAACTTGCTTCCTGTTGTTGCCGTCATAATCGCAGAAGTCAATGAAATCCAAGTAGGCATCAGCAAAGTACAACAAATTGTTTGGGTAGTCAATTGTGAGACCATTGGGCCAATAAAGCTTGTTGCTAATGATGACGGTCCTCAATTTCCCGTCCATGCTGGCCTTCTCAATGCGGGGGTTTCTCCCCCAGTCAGTCCAAAACATCAGGTGAGCGCTGCAAAACAAATGCCCATCATCTTTTAACACCAAGCAGAGGCTATAATGTAGGATTTAGGATCGAGGACTTCAGATTAAATTTAGCAACGGAATATTTACATTGACGAGTGTTGCATATAGATGGATTAATGTGCACTGTTTTAATTCAATAAGTTCAATACATTAATTAAAATACATATGCATAACAAAGTGTTACTTCTCTGTACGTCACTGACCTATCCCTTGGGTCCAGCACCAGGCCTCTGGGGTTGGTTACATTTTGACTGACTAATACAGTGCGATGGGTGCCATCCAGTTTAGACACTTCAATTGTCTCCAAAACGTAGTCAGTCCAGTACAGGTTCCTGCCCACCCAGTCCACAGCCAGGCTCTCTGTTACAGTCACCCCACTGTCAAATATCTATCCACAAGAGACCGGTTCTTAGTTACATATGTTTAAGGGAAAACATAATACTGCATGTAAAGCTGACAATAAACACAAAACGTTTCAATGTTAGATGTAAGTGGTGACAAAAAGAAGAAAAAAACTCACCACAGTTCTGTCAGTGCCATTTTTATTTGCACTCCATATTCTGTCCTGGCTTGTGTCAGACCAGTACACACGCTCTGTAACTGAGTCAAAATCTAGGGCCACGATGTTGCGTCCATCTCGAACGAGGGAGCGGACCACATTGGGCTGAGCAGTTATGTCATCTTGCACAATCTGATTTCGGCTCGCCACTAACAGGAATGCCTGACGAGAATCTGTAAGCAGAGATCAAAAGCTCTGTTATCTTGTTTTCGTGTCCATTCTCATGCTAATAAGATCACTTGTCAGTTTTTGCATGTCTACCAAAACTCTACACAGGACTGTTAAATAGATCCTGCTCAAATAGCCATCCATGGGGAATGCACTTTTGTCCAAATAATGACCTATTGTATTGCAAAGCCTTTCAGCGGGTTATCTGTGTGGAAGAGGAGCTTATGTCAGGCACGCTCCCCATAAACAGCCCTTTGTTTGTGATTATGTCCTAATTACACCAATGATGGCCAGTGACTGACATATATGTTATTTGTCTTATCTTAAGAAATCAGAGCAGCAGGGAGAGACAAGGGAGAAGAAAGACATTGTGTCTGTCCCCGCAGTCTGGGGGCCAAGCTCCCCCTTTATCACTGCTCATTCCTGCCCTGCACAGAGGAGGCAACTGAGGCATGTGAAGTATAGGCCAATCATCTTGACAACCAAATTACTGTGGGAAAGATTATAGGCCCATTTCCTATTTTACTGCATTATGAGATTATGGGTTGTTTTATAGGACTTCCAGACGTGCATTGTGTTCCAATCACAGCAGGTTTAAGACAAATCCCGCCTCACCTGAAGTCTTGCAGGTACGCTGGTCTGCTTCCAGAGTGTATCCATCCTGGCAGTGGCAGCGGAAAGAGCCCCTCTCATTGAAGCAGTGCTGGCTACATTGTCCAGGGGGGTTACACTCATCTATATCCTCACAGGTTTTAGAGTCATTGCTCAGTTGGTAACCCACAGGACAAGTGCACTGAGCGCCAAACGGGCCTTGTATGCAACCGTGAGTGCAGCCAGCGTTGTTGTCAGAACAACTCTCCTGATCTGAGTTTAAAGCAGAGAAAGCAGAAATTAAAACCCCAAAACGGAAATGAAAATCATCCAAGTAGATGATAGCGTAAGCAACACAAATACAAAATCTATCTAATAATTGAATGTAAATACATTCTCTTTTGCTAAATAATAAACAACAAAGCACTAACTACTTATTTTGAAGTTGCTAATCTGGGCCAACCAACTATATTTTATGCACATTTGTTGCAACAATTACCACATTCACTCTACTGGCAACAACATTTTTCTTTGATTATGTTTGGAAACAAATCTACTGTTTGTTGAAAATGAATCAAATCTACTTGCAGCATTATCTGGCAATGATTTAGAGTTTGTTCCTACCTGGCAAAGGCTCATCTGAAAGTAGTGAGAAAGGCAAGAAAGGAAAATCACAGATAATTTTTCGGTTAATACGGCTCAAATCACACACATGCATGATTTTTACACAAAAATCCAAAGACAAACACTTAACATCCGACACGAAAAAAATGAAACCACATCTGTTTATAGAGTGCAGGCATTACAGGAATGTCAATGTCAATAAAAATGAATTAAGAGTTTGATCCTGTTTGTCATGTCATGTGAAATTTAATTGAATTTGAGAAGGCCAGCAATCTTAGAAATGTAATAAAACAATCAACTCGAATAGACAAAGATCATGTTCCAGGCTCACAGAGAAAGCAAAGACCTGACTTACTGCAAAGAGGAGACTCGTCAGCACCATTTGGGCAATCAGGAGTGTTGTCACACACAGAGGTGGTGTTGATGCACACACTGTGGCCGGGGCACTGCCACTGCCAGCTTGGACATCTGAAAGGCGGTGTGGGACAGTCTCTTTCGTCGCTCATGTCCCTGCAGTCGTTATCCCCGTCACAAAGCCAGCTGCGTAGCACACAGTTACCATTGTCACAGCGGAAGAGTGAGGAAGGACAGGTGCGAGGTGGGCAGGCGTGGTGTTCGTCGCTGCCATCCTCACAATCTGGGTGACCATCACACTCCCAGGTAGACGGGACACAGCTTCCGTCTGACTGACACTGGAACTCACTCTCATGGTGGCACATACCAGGTTGCCTAGTAGCTAGGATGAAAAAACACAACAAACAGCTTGTGAGCACAAAATATTTTAAAAAAATGCACAAACTTGTAGATTAACATGAAACACTGAATAATGATTGTATAACATCAATTTTTTTATCAAATACTTACGACAGCCTTGCTCATCTGAGCGATCACTGCAGTCAAACACTCCATCACAACGGTAGTAGGAGTTGACACACTGGTGACTGCTGGAGCACTTGAACTCATTTGCAGTGCAGTTGTAGACTGAAAAATCCAGTTGAGTGTGTTAAATCTGGCATCCAATATTCCTCTGGTTTATATACTGTATATGCTGAGCTCAATTGTTGTGCAACACGGGTAATGAGGTCAATAAACTAAGAGGCTTGGCAAATGCTTGTTGAATTTTAAAGAGCATTCAATTGACCTCAGCAACTTTTTAAGCATGATCAGCTGATACAAAGTGGGCATTGCTGAATGCATGAGTAAATTCATGGCATGAGTGAATGAATGAAAGAATTCTTATTGGACAGTTCCAATTAACAATATCAAAGATATCAGGTAAAGATAATAGATCTGATAATTAACTTATTAAAAGAGCTTTTTAATTCAGAGCAGAATGCAGAAATAGACAGAAGCAACAATATGTATAGAAGAAGAAGTAAAAGAAGTAGAAGTAGAAACAGTGAAAGGTGCTTACCACATCCCTGCTCATCTGCCCCATCAACACAGTCCCTGTCACCATCACAGACGTAGTTGGGGTCAATGCAGCGGTGGTCTGGACACTGAAACTGTCCTGGGTGACATGTGCTTCCAAGATCTATCAACACAAGTTGTGATACAGCAATGAATAAAGATACTAAGAGAGAGCTTTCCCTCCTACTCTTTCAATGCAAATACCATTCATTTAAAGGTTTTTAGGGACAAAAAAAATGCTTCCATAAGTAACTGATGAATTACAAAGTTGTACCTTCGGGTCCACAGCCAGTGTAATTTATAACCATTAAAAGTTATTTCACATACCATTTTTTTTTTATTTGCAAGTTTTTTGATGGTTTAAATTGAGAAAGGATCCAAAAAATGAAAACTTGTAAAATTGAGAAGTCTATTAAGGTATTATCTCGATTATTTCATATTTAATGATATCAACATTATATCAATGCATATACAGTCTTTTGACACTAAATGTTTAGTGGGCAAACTAACATTCTTTAATAACTATGTGTTCTCAAATATATTCGCATGTGATGTTCAGCCATTGCAATAAATGTTTGCCTGTTTTTTACTCTTTGTATTAAGAAATTAACAAATCAGCCGCTGTGTGCAAATCCTATTCGTTTTAAGTGAACAGGCTCTGTAGGGATACCCACGGCAGTCAGCTTCGTCTGAACCGTCTCCACAGTCGTTATCAGTGTCACAGCGCCAGGTATGTGGGATGCAGCGGTTGTTGGCACAGGTAAACTGATTGGCAGGGCACGTTCCAGGAACCCGTGTAGGGCAGTTCAACTCATCGCTGTTATCAAAACAGTCATTCTGTCCGTCACAACGCCATCCTACCGGCACGCAGCGCTTATTGACACAGGTGAATGCAGTGGAAGAGCAAGTGTTGTCTGAAAAAGGAGATGATTTAAATTAATTATTTGAAGCTGCGTTTGAATCACAAAGAGACATTAAACAGATTTTTTCACAGGTCACAACAGGACTTTAGTACAAACTGGATTTAGAAAGAGACAAAACATTACTGTTAATTCCACAGTTGACTTCGTCACTGTTGTCATGACAGTCGTCAACACCATCGCATCTGTAGCTGTTTGGGACACATTTGCCGTTGCCACAGGAGAAGGAGTTGGCACCGCACTGCAGAGTCGGGGGCTCGTTGGATGCGTCCTCCTCACACGTCTGCTGGTTGGGCAACAGCTTCATGCCATACGGACAGCCGCACACCCTCTGAGAGTCTGGGGCTGGGAAGCAGAAGTGGCTGCAGTCTCCATTTGGATTTGTCTGCCTGTTGCAGAGGTTGGAACCTGAGAAGGAGGAGTGGAGAGTAATTACCGAGATTATGACTGACAAGAGTCCCAGCTATGCAGGAAAGTGGAGTGAGAGGAGATGTGAATAAAGCTACTGACCAATCTGAGAGTTGGAGTTGAAAGATTTGACATGCATGATGTGGCTGATTCCCCTTCTGATAACGACCATCTCTCCACCATCAGTCTTGCGCACACGTACAATGCCACCCAGCCGCCAGTCAGTAAAGTATGCGTAGCCTTCAAAGCACAAGAGCAACAGTGCAAAACCTTGATTACATTATCTTTCACCTCCTCGTTGCAACAGTAATTGCTCTTCTAACATGACCACAATTAAAGCAAGAATGACAAACCAAAGTCTTTGTAATTGACAATGAAATGACCTCCCTTTTAATTAAGAGGAAACATATGATCCTTTATTGAAACGTTTCAGACTAATGTCTTTTCCAGTGCTTATTACCTTCGAAAATGGTGAGACCGAATGGATGGGAGATCTGGGTAATGCGGTCCAAAGACAATCTATTCTGTCCATCAAAGTTGCTGTGCTCAATTTTGTCAAAGAAGGCATCCACCCAATACAGACGCATTGAGCTAGATAAAGAAAGAGAGTAAGAGTTTTAAATAAAGTGAGTCCCAAAAGCTGTCAGGAGAATGAATGGGAAAGATTCTTGCTATAGCAACCATAGTCTAAGGGTAAACAGTGAATAATTACATACATGTTAAGCTTAATGAAAAGGTGCATTGTGGCACAGTTCTCTTAGCTAAATGGCTATAAAGCTGTTTGACTCACCTCCAGTCTATAGCCAAACCATTAGGCCAGCCAAGAGTAGTGTTTACTATAGACAGGGCATGTGACCCATCACCCCAAGCCCTCATAATTTTCGCAGGCCGGTACCAATCAGTCCAAAAAATATATCTGTAAGTGTAAAACAAACAATCTGTGTCAATATCATTTCCCTTTAAAGAAGTTACCTACTTTGAATACTTTGTATTCACATGACAAAACCACAACTTAGACGTCATATTTTCAGATTTTGGATACTTCCACATTGTAGAGCTTTTCTGCTTAAGCCAACTTCTTAGTGCTCTCTACAATACTGCCCTTCACGCTGAACTAATCTCAGCTGTTGGTCACAGAGGCCTTATGACTTTGAGGTAACTGGAAATAACAGCTTGCTCTTAATAAAGATTTCATTAATCAGGTGAAGGCTTTATTGGAAGAAAAGCTTGAAAGGGTGTGCACATTATAATTTGTTACCAGACACCAATAAAAAGAACACGTGTATTTTTAAGGGACTTAGTCACTGTTGACTCTTCATTATCAACGTAAACTCTCTGGATAAGTACAATGAAAATGTTCTTCATACTACTTATTGTGTCAATGTTTGTTTACCCAATGAGAGGATGCACCACGATAGCCCTCGGGTTGTTGAGGTTTTGTACGATGGCTCTCCTGGACTTATCAGCCAGCTTCATGACAGATATGCTCCTGTATCGTGGGTCAGTCCAGTAGAGGTTTTTTGAAATCCAGTCATAAGCCAGGTCCTCCACTCCATCCACTCTATTGGCTGCCAGTGCCTCCCTCCCTGTGCAGATCAAAGCAGTCAGACCCCAGTTTTACACCGAGATGAAAGAGGAACACATTTAAATAAATAGGCTGTCAGCTTGCATTTTCCCCATGTGGACCTGACAGAAAAAACTAGAGCAGCTCCAAAAACAACATCGCTGATCAGAGCAGCAGAGTTTCTTTTTTTGTGCTCTCTGACTGCTTGTGGATTATCACATTAGGAAGTCCCTTACACAACTTAAGTGACAGTTTTTAAGCTAATTATCAAAGTGCTTTGGAAAACATGTTAGATGAGTCTGTTCTACTCATATTTAAGTAATTATTTTGAGGTATAAGTTTAATGTATGATCAGTATTCCACTGTCAATACTCCTGTCCACTCCCTCCCCCATAGTACCAGTCGGCCCCATCAGGCACTCCCATAACTCCCTGTATAAGCCTGACAGAATCACATGGTAGGGCTCTCTGCTAGGAAAGAAATTATCCAAGGATGTAAGCACAGGGAAAACACCGGAAAACATATTAGCTGTTGGTATTTTTGTTCAAACTCTACTTACCTAGGATTATTACGCTACTTTTATGAAATCATGTGTACATTTTTTAGGATATTCTACAAAAGTAAAGCAATACGACCGATAAGATGCTCACCAGTCCCATCCACTTTTTGTTTATAGATGATATCTTTGGCTGTGTCGGAAAAGAAGATAGCATCGTCTTCAGCACTAAAATCCACCCCGACAAAGTAGGACGGCGATCCAGTGACAGGCAGGATTATGTCCTCCTGAGAGGACAGGTTGAAGGGGATCCCTCTGACAGCCAGCTGGCTGGAGAAAAGCAGAAACTGCCTCACAGCTAAATAAAGGAAATCAGAAGATCCTCAATGCCAACTCCCCATAAATACATCATTACACATTATAAAGCTTACACAAATCTTTGGGTGTACAATTTGACACTTTTGAACACAAATTGCAAAAAAACAAAAAAAAAACACATTTGAAGTTATCAGATCAAATGCTCTCTTACCATAACATCGCTTGCCATCAGCATGTAGATCATAGCCCATGCGACATTTGCATCGGTAACCTAATCCTCCATTGTCACTCCTATGACTCAGAACACAAATCTGCTCACATCCACCTCTGTCTACACTGCAAGGATTTGACACTAGAGACAAAAACAAAAACAATCCCAATGAATGGAAATATGAGAAGAATGAAGGTTTATAAGCTGCTTAAACTGTACCTATATTTGGCTCTCCTTTAGTAACACTAGCAGTCACATGTCATAAAAATCTGGGTATATTTACATTATAACATACAATAAACAATAAGAACTGTGAGCTGCACCAGGATCAGTTGAAGGGGACAAGTTAACTCAATGAAGGACTTACCATAAGGCTGTTGCAGCTGATGTATTACTGCTACTCCATGCGGAGCCTGAGGTGTACTGTAAACAACTTTAGGACTGCTTTCAGAGAACTTGTTGGCTTTCATCACAGCCATCTTGGTCCAGTCGGTGTAATAGACATTGTGCTCAAACAGACTGATTCCAAATGGATGTGGGATCAAAGAACCGCCATGGACCACAGTTTTTCTGTTAAAAATGTTGAGAGCATTGAATTATTAAAATATGATCGCAAATTTACAAGTTTTTAACCATCAGAACATTTAAGGGATAAGGTTTTTATGGCAAACATAGTTCAACTATGTTATACTTATAATTATTACCAAGAGCTACCCATGACATATTTACCTATGAAGGCCGTCATATGTTGCAGTTTCAATGTAGTCAAAGCGACTGTCGACCCAGTAGACACGTTGAGCCTCTATATCCAGTGTGATACCAGCAGGCCAACCCAATTTAGTTTGAATGATACCATAACGGTTGGTTCCGTCCATATAAGCCCGCTCCAAGCCAGGTTGTCCATTCTGCGCCTCCCAATCTGAGAAGAACATGTACCTGTGAAAGGAGGGTAAAGTATTTAATCTTCTAGTTTTCTCTGAGGTTTTATCGCCACATCAATCACAAAAATGTAGGATACTCCTCTTTCGTTAATTAAATCTAGCATCCTCAGCATCACATTATGTCTCCATGTGGGTCAATGTGCATCTCACTAAAGAGCTTTACATTTATTTAAGATAAGAAAATCATCTGCTGCCACATGGCTTTCCTCCCCCCCTAGAACTACTATTGGATTACAATGACGGTCATCACTTACATTGCTCGTCACTAATCCACCCAGGGCAATCTGCTAATCTCACACACACACCCCATTATTCCACGCCGTTGGAGCACGACAGTTACAGTATGAGGAGTTTGGGAACTGGTTGGTGGATGAATGGGGAGATGTTCTTACCCGACAGTGGGGTCCACCGCCAGCCCTCTAGGGTTTCCCAGGTTTTCAGTGATAAGTGTGACCCGGTTACTTCCATCAAAGTCCACCATGTCAATCCTGTTGATGCTGGACTCCACCACATACAGTTTATTGTTCACCCAATCCACTGCCAAGTTTTCAGGGTAGTCAACTGATACATTTAAAACCACCTGCATGTTGGAACCGTCCATATCCACAGAAAACACCTGTATAAAAAGACATCATTGTTTGGGATTTTAGTCCTTTGGTGGTCACAGCCCCTTGAAATAAAGGGAAGAAGCTAATTCAAACTGAATCACACAAACAGGCACACTGAAAAAGTTGATCTATTTACTATTCTCCCTGTCTACACTGGCCACAAAGAGATCCATTCATTGATGAATTAAATGTGAGTGATTAAATCCACAGAACAATTTTAGAGAAGAAGAAAATTGTTCCAAAATCTAGTTCTCAAAGATTTTAGGCTTCAGCAGTGTGAGGAAAAAATGGTATCCTTTTTGACACAAAACAAAGACCCTAGGTTTTGGCCCTGTTACTTCATTTTCTTAACTGTATTAATGAGGGGAAACAATTATAGCATAATAAAACTATTTTATTGACAGGCTTGGGGGGAAAAAGAAAAAGCACATAAGATAAGTGAAGGTAACACTTTGAAAAACATATAAGGAAGTAGAAAAAGGCTGAGATTGAGACAATTTGTTTTCTTGTGTGAGAATTTTGTCTTTAAACCATAAATGTGCTTTTCCAAACATGCCACTCCACCAATACTATGATGGCACTAGTTTCTCAGACTGGAAGCCTTTTCGCCCAGGTGGCTGGTTAGGGGGTTACTGCTCCTAGCAGCTTTTCTTTTTTGGAAACAAGATCCATTTTCAACTGACCCGTTTAAAGAGAAACTGAAGATGTGGAAATAGCCTGGTAGTTTAACCTTTCTGGTTGCATTCACATGCCCTGTTTGTGCCTTCCCTACTTTTAATCGGATGCCCAGTCTTAGGGACGTCTAAGCCTTTTGGCCCAGTGGCTGTAGTTTTAAACATTGAGGAGATGAACAAAGTTTTTAGCCGGCCAAAGAATGTATAAAGATGGACAGTGTCACTGAAAACAAATACAGCATGATTACTTTGAACAAGATTGGGTTACAAAAATTGCACCCTGGTATGTGAACATCATACCTGCCTATCAGACAGGTTTCAAGATTAGGCCATTTGGAGTCCATTCCTGATCTACTTCCCTTCATTATTAGCCAGCCGCAAAGGAGCCAACAGCTATCCTATTATTATAGTATCAACATTTCTGATATTTTAAAGGATAACAAAAAGAATTTCTTTCTGGTAAGCTCCAGTGTAGTGTTTCCGAAAACAAGGGATTGGTTTTCACGTACCCAGACAAAGCTAAATATTTCATCAAGGTAGTGCTCTAAGACAAACATAGCATTGGATATGGAAACTGGATTTAAAAAAATACCTTATTCTGAATGGTATCCGTCCAGAAGATTCTCTGGAGATTATAATGGAAGTCAACTCCCACTGCAACCCCTCTGTTCTGTGAATGGACCAAAGTGCGCAAACTGTTGCCATGGATGTCACCTATTAGCAGGTCTCTGCCGTTAGAAAATATCAAGGAAGGGATTCCAGCTGCAAATGAAACAACAAACAACAATGCATGAGGTTTATTAAAACAGTAATCACTTTTGGAGTATGCATGCCGAACTAAAATATCGGTGGAAATTTACAGAAAAAAAATCCCTGACTCAGACTCATGAAGGTGGCGCACTTTCTAGCCACTATCATTACACCCTCTTTCTAAAGGCAGAGAGGTCAGCCTCTCAGTCAACACTCTTTCTATGTTCCACAAAGGAGCGAGATTTACTAAAACAACCTTTGGTACGCAACAATGCACAAGAAAGAGGAGCAGACGGTCAGTAAAGCAGCCACAGTGCCCGGCAAACAGGAAAGGGGCCATGCTAATGAACCTTATTTTGATGAATCATTCACACATTCAATACTTGAGTGCACTGCATGTAAGACAATCTGTCAAAACAGAGAGGAAATGACACTCACTTGATATGTCAGCTCTGCAGTATCTGTGCTGCTCCAGGATGTAACCCTCTCGACAGCTGCAGCGATGGGAGCCCATGCGATCCTCACACAGCTGGTCACACACGCCCCACATCGAACAGTCATCAAAGTCTTCAATGGGAATCAAAACCACAGCAAAAGAAGAATTAATCGAATTAAATGATTTATTTCCAAACACATAGTCGGCTGTACTTTTAACTCTAAACAAAAACGAGCAGATTGTGCATTTCTAGATCTGACCAATATTATTTAAGGCTATCAGGTTCTGGCTGGACTGCCTATCCCATCTTCTTAACAAAGGAATGAACATCACAACTCGTCCTTCTAATTGTGTGATTACGGAAAATTCTCTATCATAGGGCAAGTGTGATGTAACATCAATAAGGGACATGTACCTATACATGAGCGACTGTTGTTGCTGCTGACGATGTATCCAGAAGGACAAGAACATACCCCTCCATCAGGGGAAGCATGACACCGATGCTCACAGCTCAGAGAGGCACATCTCCAGATGCCTGAGCAAAACAGAAACCAGATTCATAAATGACTATACTTTATAGCAGAGTTTCTCGGATATTAGATGTACAAATGTGCGCTTTATAGTAGTTGTGTTGGTACTAACTGCAGTTATGCCCAGCAGTGATGTTAGTTTCATCCTCTCCCTCGGGACAGTGAGCCGTCCCATCACACAGCTGATCCATGGGTATACACAGGCCAGAGGATGTACAGGGCCATTCTCCAGGGTAACACTCCCGTTGTACATTATCTGATGAAAAATCAATATCATCATCTTAGTCAGAGCTATTTAAACATAAACAAGGGGAACAAATCAGAAAAAAAAAGAACAGTGGAGAGGTTTACGTGTGTTAGACTGTTGGGAATGAAGGCATGTTGAGTGTGAGAGGTGTATCAAGAACTAGAAGTTTCTAAAAGAATGCGGCAATGATCTTCTGAGAATTGTTACTAAGACTTTATTGTCGGGGAAATTACTGTCACTTTAAATCAATGCAGGGGAGCGAAGCTTTGAGGGGGTCACATGGGGGCTCAGAGGACTTCTGCAGCCCATCCTCTAAAAACACACACTCTTCACAGCCGTGTGTAGGAATTCTAAAGCCCTTTGGGGGGCTGCGCAGTCTTGTGCCACAAAGAGCCATTTGAATAACACACTTAAAGGAGCACAGGCATAGCGTCTTGCAAGCCCAAACCAACCATGGAGACTGGACATGAATCAGGATCACACAGAGAGCTAGCTGAGTTCTTAACTACTTCTTGTGTTCTTAACGAGCCAAATGTCTCACTTTTTGAGTCCAGTAGAGTAAAAATCAACTTCATATCACAACTTGTCTGAAACTTTTATATACATACCACAGCCTTTTTCGTCTGCATTGTCTTCACAGTCGTCCTCTCCATCACAAACCCAGACTTGGTGGATACAGCGGCCAGTGGGGCACGTAAAGTAGTTCCCTCTACATGTAGGATATGCTGCGGAAAAAATTGGAGAATATTAATACCGGGGAGGATCAGAGAGTAAGTTACAAGCTAATATATTTGGGAGGGTATAGAAAAAGAAAAAGAATACAAGAACGTTAAGTTTGGATTAAATTGCAAAGTGTGCAGAAAGGCACAGAAAACATACTGCAGTTTAGCTCATCACTTCGGTCTCCACAGTCGTCGTCATGGTCACAGACGTAACGTTGAGGAACACACACCCCGTTATGACACTGGAACAGGCCCGTATTGCAATGCTGTGCTGAAGAAAACACAGAGGGAAAACACATAAATAGATTTGGTGATGATGTCATACTGAAGATGGTATCTGCTCAAAAATGACTTCCGCTTGAACCATTTATCACTTTAATTTACTGGCTTCTTACTGCAATTTGCCTCATCAGAGCCATCACGGCAGTCGAGTACATGATCACATCGCTGGGTCCGGTTGTAGCAGGCCCCATTAGCACACCTCAGCTCTGTACACTCGGGGTAATCTGAAAGATGAAATCATCATCAGGACAATTCTATTCACTTAAATCAGCCTGACAACTGTGTTCTTTGTAGCCTTTAAAACGGGAAAAGCTTGGAGAATGGGAAGGATAAGAGACGCAAATTTAATGCCGCCACCATAACAACAGCAGTCGTCACAGCATTCTTTATGCAATTGTGAGATTACCACAGTGTGTAGCGCTGCGAGACTACCATGTCGGCACAATAATGGCATAGCAGCTGAACTTCAGCTTGACTAATCCACCAAGGAATCTGCAATCAACCTCTGACAACAAAAAGCATATTGTGGCCCATTCTGTCAGTCAGCGAGCCTCTTAATCTTAACAAATTGATTAAAATGCCACAGGAGCCTGTGATATAAAAAAAAAAGGGGGAAACCTCCCTGAAGAAGACTTACGGCAGTCTCTCTCATCAGACCCATCTGAGCAGTCGGCCAGACGGTCACATCGGTATTCTCCAGGGACGCATGCCCCGTTACTGCAGCTGAACTGGCCACTGGTGCATGTCCTTCCAGCTGGGGATAGATTGAAGAGTGAGTTAGCAGTATGAAGAAAGGTTTTATTCACTAACAGTGGCTCTTACATGCATGTGATGTTCGTGTACTGTAGATATGGCTACCTAAACCTTATCTAATTCCCCAAATTCCTCAGTGCCACAGACCCTTTAGCCAGTCGCTATTAAAGAACTTATTGCTCCAACACAATTACTTCATCAACCTTTCAGGACTAATGCATTTATTGTATGTGTGTAGCAATGCAATCAGCATCCCGGATTAGAATAATTATATTAAAATAAGCACAAGATACTCAAGTGTCCATAAAGCACTGGTAGAGGTATATCCTAAACATATTTGCGTTTGCATAGAAACTACTCAACCGGAGGACGACTGGAATAATGACCGGCCATTTCAAAATTAAACAAAAACATTTATCATGCTTAATGTACTTACGGCAGTGTTGCCTCTCATCTGAGCCATCTTCACAGTCCTCCTCGTCATCGCACACCCAAGATTCAGGGACACACTCACCGTCACTCAAACACTGGAAATGACGGTCATCACATGTTACCTGAGCTGTGGAAACACATACAGAGCAATTGATTATTTAAATCGATTGTACACCAGGGGTGAAAAGGCTAAAGGTCTGTACATTTTCTCTGAAATATTTCTTCAGTGCAATTTGAAGTAACTTATGTTTGTGCATTATTTGTATGCTTTTACATAATTACGAAACCTTCAATCCATGAGGCAAATGATGTAATTATACAGCACCTTAAGATACTGGTTTTTTTGCAGATTAATATTTCCTTTTAAAAAAAGAATCAATTTGTAAAATCTGATAAATGCACTGTGAAAGAATGAAGAACGCTACTTTAATTATGTTTAACTAATAACTATTAAAACTTGAAAGTTGGACTCACATTCAAGGTTCTGAGATAATTCTTGCTCAAATTAACATCCAACAAGCATAACTGACTATACCAGCCTTTTAGAGTGATATAAAGAGTCTCTTACGGCAGTCCTGTTCGTCAGAGTCATCAATACAGTCTGATGTGCCGTCACAGTGCCAGTCACCTGGAATACATCGTCCTGTCCCACAGCGGAACTGCCCCAACTCACATCCTACACAGAAGTCAAATATGACATGATATAATCTATCTCAGCTCAATACGGTTATATAGAATTCAGCTCAGTTTCAAGCTTTTTCTTAAAGTATGTAATATAAGAACTTGCATCTTCACATATTATTCCTATAATTGTGTTTCCCATCGATTACATTATTTTTATTTACAGACATCCAAAACATGTCCACCTGTAGCATATGGGGCAAAAGGAAGACATAATAAAAGTTGTTGCAAATAAAGAGAACACAACTTCTTATACACATTATATCAGATAAAAAAAAAAAAACATGGCCTTTGTTGGTAGGGATGCATCTCACTGACGAAGCATGTTGTTAACAGCATTGACAAGCCTTGGAGACAAGCGTGCCAGCCATCTCCCCCAACAGTTACACAACCTTTCCCAAACTCATCATGAGCCTCCTTTTGATGTTCTCACTGAGGGGCATCTGTAGAGATAAGGTACCACCAGCACTCTACCTTCCCTGACGTTTTCCAGGAGAGATTGATTCAGGCAGCATACTTCAGTGGCAGAACACTCCATCAGAGCCGTCCATATAGGAATGTGCAATTCTGATTGTCTGTCTGACAGCCTGATTTATGATGTATCCTGTTCCTGTCTAGTCTGAAATGTAATTGGAATAAATAGTGGTACTGGGTGGTACCGCAACCATTTCAACACAAATTCTTTGAGAAGAGCTGTGAAGCGGTGATTGGTGGTGCATGCAGGGGTTGCTGTAGGGGTGATTTGCGATAATTTTTCGGATCAGCCAAAACAATATAAAAATGTATGTATCTCTTCTCCTCTGCTGTTAGCCATACTGTCTACTGTAACTGTGCATTTAAACAGCACAACAAATCACAATGCATCTCAATAATGTATCACATCCTCACTTTTCTTCACTTTATACACATTAGCTACAACAAGCGTGCACGTTTCACTCATTCAGCAGCCATCCAGGAGGCTCAACTTTTTCCTGCTCAGTTTACTAATGATAAAATTGCTCACAATCTGCTCAAAGGTAGCCTTTGTTGAAAGGCAGTGATCCCTGAGGTCTCAGCATCCTCTACTGTATGGCAGCAGGGATGAATGTTGCATACAGTAAACAAATGGCAAAAAAAAAAATGTTTTATTGAACAAAAACGCAATATGTCCCTGTCACAATAAAGACCACAAATTGGAGAGCCTCACTTTTGTCCATTATAACTGCCTGCCATACATTATGCCTACAGTGGGTTGTCAACTTAAAACCATGTATGCCAAGGAGAAATCAATCTGCTGGAGGCTTTCAAATGCAGGCACTGTTTCCTGACAGGGTTTCCTGACAGTATCACTTCTGGGAAAGGTGACAGATACACTGAAGCTGAACCTTTCAGCAGCACTATCTCGTGTGAGGGTTCTGCTTACTTTCTTTAAAGAACCTTCTTTGTAACTTTTTTCATTAAAACTCTAATTTCTACTTCTTTATCCTGACAATGCCCTAATTGGACTCAGTCTTTCAATATAAGAAAACGTGAAAGCCAGGGTAAATGCAGTTTAATCTAACTATTCATGTTTTTAATGGATTGGCGTTTTTGTTTGGCTTAATGTTTTCCTTTCCATTCTTTTCGAGTTTTGTCTTTTCTAATTAGCAACTTAAACCCACAGCAGGAGAGAGCACTGCACTTTCCATTTAGGAAGATAAGGACGTCCTACTATTGGCCAACAAAGAAGAGCAGTGGAGGAATTTTCATTAGAATGAAGCCCCCCAAACGCTTCAAACCCCACTGTGAATTTACAATTGCACAAAAGAGGTGCCAGCAGGGATGCAAACTCATAACTGGAAGTGTCACCCTTAAAAAAGCCACTTTGGAGATGGACAGCAGAAAGCAGAGTACAGTATGAGGCTTACGTCCTGCAATAGAATAAAAAAAAGCTGAAACATAAGCTTCCCTCTCAAGGCCACCCATTAAGAAAACACCTGTCCACTACTACTGAAACATCTCTTTCTTGTCACGTGGGGCATCTGAAAGATGTCTTCAAGCTTTCATCAATGCCGTCTTGTTTTGGCCGAGTCCTCTGGACTCGCTGAATGTGAGGGGAGAAGAGTGGAGAAAGCGGCTGCTGGCAACATGAGACGCTGGACCTGTCCATGCTGTCAGAGCGAAGTGCTGCTGCCTATTTCATATGGAAATCAATGCAGCAGAGAGCAGTCAATTGCCAAACAAGTGACTTTGGCTCTTACAGCTACACACAAAAATGTGAAAAAAACAAGGGGCTTTGGAAGTGGCATGGCAGCAAAAGGAAGGAATAAATAGAGTGAGGAATAAAGCCTTGGGCTGGTTAGAATTGAGGAATACTCAAACATGATTTTTGGTGTGTGCCTCAACAAAGGCATGAGTAAAATATGGAAAAATAAAGTTCTCAAAATGTCATGAAACGGCCACTGGGTAACTTAATTTATCTTTGCACAGTGAGTCACAGCTTTCCAACTGTTTATTGAAACATGCATCCAGAGCATCTGTAACCTTGACAGAGAGCTGCAGGAAAAAAAAGGATTTGCTTCTGATTGGTGCCAACTGTGTTCCTGTTTCTAACGCAGTGTAACTGTTGCACAAGGATTTAGGCTCCTGTGCCGATAAAAAGGCCGGTATGCGTGAGGTTTAGAGTGAATGCTGCTGGTCAAGTCTAAGTGTTCTGCAGAAAAAAATGACTTTAAAGGTATGTGATTACAAATTCAAGAAAAAAAAATAGGTCTGATAAAATTGTGTACATAAACCCCCACACCTGAATAAAATACTGGCGGAACAACAATTACATTATGACATAGTGTTCACATTTTTCTTTTTCATGTTCCCCATTGTACAACAATAAAAAAATATAACAATAAAAAATAAACATTCGTAACACCATTAAAGTTGTAACGCTGCACCTAAGAGATTATTTACAATGGACTTGCTAATGATTAAAATAGAAAACAAGTTAATTTACTGGCAAAAAGTGCTTGGAACAGCAAAAATGAGAGAAGATAGCTAATACAACACCAGGAAATCACCCCAGACTTTCACATTAGCAATTAGTGCCAGTGTAAGCATTCTGCAGCAGCATCAAGCATAAGGGCTAGCTAATGTGTGACAGACCCTCATAAGAAGCAGTTATCATGCGAAGTGATTTTTATGTAAGATCATGCAGACTGAAGAAAAAATACCACGACCACTCAAGGCACAATCATCACTCAGAGTTAATCGAAATGTAAATCAAGGTACACATCTATTCACACTTGAACTTTAAACCTTCTAGAAGCACTTGGCACAACATTACATGGAGTGGCTGTTGACAGCCTTGTCCGTTAATACCAACAAATCCAAGCTAATGATCAACATGAGCATGCTGACAAGGTGGGAGCGTGCTGTTTAAGTCAAGTCATCATTTTGTTGCCTACACTTGAGTTGTCATCAGCAGGTGTCAGCTAAAAGTGTCAGTGCAGTACATCAAAGGGAGTGCTAAGTGGGTTTTTTTAATGCTAAAGTCCTAGAGGAAACACAGTTCTACATTTGTGTGTGTGTGTGTGTGTGTGTGTGTGTGTGTGTGTGTGTGTGTGTGTGTGTGTGTGTGTGTGTGTGTGTGTGTGTGTGTGTGTGAGTGAGGGGGGGGGGGGTTGCATGGACAGTTCTCTTTCTCCTCATTTCAAAATAAATGAATGAAAGCTCCAGCCATGACCTCACTCCTGATACACTTTTTTTCTTTGCTTCAAACTGCTCCTAAGGTAGTAATGGTTCCATTCTGCGGCAGCTGCAGTGTAATTAGTTGCTTGATTCACACTAAGGAGCTTACATACTAAGGGTTGAGCAAAAAGAAAGCAGATTACAATTTGAGAAGTAGGATCTAGCTGGGCTACATACACAACAGACAAACACAAGTCTGTAATGTATAAAAAGCAGCGTCTGAGCATTCTGTCTGTCTCTGTTTCACATCAGAAAACTTAAGTTCTTCCTCCAGCCGCGGGTCGGTTTTGAGTCAGTGTTTTGCAGCGTAAAATCTGCTCCACTGAATGAGATTTGTACCAGTAGCTCTGAGTCCTCACAGATTGTCTGTAAGTCACATGCTCTTTTCTGTTACCTAGCAACAGTAAAGCTCAGGCAAAAGTTCCTCAAGAGAACTTCCAATCTGTCTGAGGAAGGCTTTGTGCTCAACCTTTAAAGTAATACTAAGTAGTCAAACATTTAGCTCTAGAGCAGGAATTACTTTGCCTATTGGACACACAATAAATACATGAGGGGTTTGTTCACTTCTGTTATAACATTGTGAATCACTAACAATGTTGTTTACATGTGTTGCTATTTATCCTCTGATACTCGTATTTATATTTGTCTGGGCTATAGAAATATGCAGAATTGTTTTTAATTGGCCAACAAACTCATTTAACAGTTGAATGTTGAATGAGTTTGTTTTGATGAGCAACAATTGAACTTGGTGAGCCACCAAGCAGCACCACTACTCTGCATGTCCTCAATGAATTATTCAGCTGACAGTCTGTCTGAACAATAAAAAAATAAAAATAAATTAAGAAAAGTTAAAAAAAAAATCTGAGTACTTACCCTCAGAGTCACTTAAAGTAAAGCAGCATATGAAGATGAGAAAGAGTTGAAGTAGCAGTGCTCTCCACATTCTGGCTGGTCCGTCCAGCTCCGCTGTGCAGATGGAGGAGCTGTAGGGACTGGGGCTGAGATGCTGTTGCTTTCTTCTGTCTGTCTTTCTTGGCCCGCTAGTTGATGAAAGGGGCGTGCACAATGGCCAGGACAGCCGCTCCCCCAAGCCAGCCTCGGCCCTCCGGAAATCCTTCTCGCCCTGGAATCTGCATAATGCCATGCAGCTCCGACTTGTCCCGAGTGCCAGTGATTTTTCACTCACAGCGGGCAATCGTCTTTGTTTATTTGCCCTATACGCTTTAGGAATTAGTGGGATGACCACCGGGGTTTTCGAGCGAAATCACAATGGGGAAAAAATATAAAACTATAAAAACATAACACTAGGAAACGCTTTAGGCCTACATCGTGTCGTCCTGCAAACCCTCACATAATCCGAAAGTCTCTGGTTCAAATCCGTCTACGTAATCTTGTTTGTTTTTTTCCTTAAATGTTCCTACATCAAACTTGATAAAGTTTTAATAAAGTAATAAAAAAGTAATGGTCCACAATTAGGTTGTAAAATGCTGTGATTTACGATATACATTAATACATTATAAGGTACCATTGACACCCCTTTAATTCAAGATGAATATCAATAGGCTTTCACAAGTGATTTAACGTCATGAGAAAACTCAATTAAGAGAACGGGAATGCCTCAAAATCAACAGTGATGCTTACTATTACAAACTTCATTCTCACATGATGTAACGTGGCTTTTTGTACAGTGAAACAATATTTAAGCAGCATACATGTGTTTTAAACAAATTCTATGTCCAACGTGTTCTGTCGAGATTGTCCTTCACGGTGGAGGGGGCCGATCAGAAACTCAACAGCTCCACCATGCGGCCGAGCAGCGTATCTGCACTTCACCTGTTGCTGGCAGAGGCCAAGAGGAGCAAGAGGGCAGCTCGGACTGTGGTTGCTATTGACGACCGAGCAACTGTAACTTTGTGGTGATTTCTACGAGTTGTTAAACAGAGCCTAGAGAGAGACAACATCACATGTATCTATAAAACAACAGGGGAAACCTAACCCCATTCTTTATATTCATAATGGCAACTCCACAAAGAAATGCAGAAAACTTCCTTCAGATGGAGGGCATCACGACGGAGGTATGTAAAAGTTAAAACAACGATAATCTCCCAGGCGACTTGCTAGATTAGCTTACTTTCTGGTTCGCCGTCTCTCAACAAAGTCCACATTTAATGTAAATGTATCAGGCCTATTTCTTGCACACTGTCCTTAACTACAAATAACTGTAATCAAAATTGTTTCTCACGTCTCAACAAATAACTTAACTAAAACAGTTAAATAAACAAAGGTAAAATAAAAAGAAAGCTACCAACCGTCTCTACTGTCTCGCGCTCGTGTTCAGACGTATCTACGCACGCTTTACTTCATATTTTTAACGACTTATTACCCCGCGTCAAAAATTTCTGAAAATGTGATATGTAATTGATTGAATGATTTCATGCGTTTGTTCGTATACTTGTACCTTGTTAAGGATCAATTGTGGGAATAAATCTAATAATTAGCTATACCCCATTCAAGTGCTTTAGCTTACTCCATTACCATTTCTCTACTTATTTTTACCTGAGAGTACAGTGACGTAAGAACTAGGAAGATGCATATCTGTCATGTTTGAACACAGGTGTTTTCTCCATGTTTCCAGCATATGGACAGTTTTCAAAAGTCACTGGCAAAACTTCGAAGCCTTTCTGTGGATGATACAACAGAGACTGGGAAGCTGCGGTCCAGGATAGATGAACAATCAAGTTTGATCTGCATGCTGAAACAGAGAGCAGATGAGCTGCTTCTTCGATGTGAAGCCTTGCAGAAAATCAATTCAGAGCTGGAGGGCTGTATCGAAGATTGCCGGACAGAACTGGACAGTGAAAGAAATAAAGCTGATCTAATAGAGAGGAGGTTTATGGATTTAGCTAGCAACAATCAAGCGATTATTGCTTTTATGACCGAGTACAAAGATCAAAATGGCCTGTTAAAGGTGGAAAACAAACAACTGCAGGCTGAAAATGAGACGCTTTTCTCACAAAAATTACAAGATAAAGAACTGCATGTTCAAAAACTGATGCAAGAAATCAAACAGCTGACTGAAAGCTTCACAAAAAAGGAAAGTGAATATCGGTAAGACCAATCCTACTTTATATTATGCTGAAAGATAAATCTATTGGTAGATGGCAAAGGCAAAAACCAAGAGGGGGTTTTATAATATGAGGATATGCTGTTTGTCTGTGATATTCAAAATGGAATCAAATTGTTGGACTGCTGCTTCCATTAAACAAGCACACTGAAGATGTCTCTTTGGGCATGTGGAAATTGTAATCTTTTCAACATTTCAGAGTGTAAGGGTTAATTTCCTCTGCTAAAAACTGGTCCACAAGTCAGCTTCTGTCCCCCTAGCCTGTTTTTGTTACAGCACAGACAACTTTAATTGTTTTACATCTCTTTTTAAGGGATAAATTAGCAGAATGCCAGTCAAAACTCGAGGAACAAGCAACACAGCTTCAAACAGAGGAGGCATTACTTATTTGTCAATTGCATGATGCTCAGCAACTACAAAGAGAGACTGTTGAGTCGTGCAAAGGTGAGTAAAGATTGTCTCTGAAGCACAACAAAATAAAACGACCACTTGTATTCTTATGACCTTCGTCACATTTTCAGACGTTGAGCTGCAGCTACAGAAGGCTAGAGAGAAGAATGTTGTGAAGGAAATCAGCATGAGAGAAAGCATAACACACCTCAACAGAGAGAAGGACAAATTACTGCAACTGTCTTATGAAAGAGGGAGATTGATACAGGTGATTGAAACTATTTTCAACTCAACTCACTAAAATCACATTTCGGAGCAGATGAACAAATGTATAAGCATTGTTTTTAAACACAGGAGAAACAAGAGGAAATCCAGCAACTTGAGAGGAAATTGAAAGAAGAGAAAAAAGCCAGGGCCAAGGCAGAGGACAGGTAAAGTGTGCATTGACAACACAATGCTGCTGTAAGAAATGTACTCAAGTATTTTTAGTATGTCTACATCTATCCTGACCTTGCCTTAGGTTTCAAAAGGAAGCAGAAGCTGTGAATGCAGATTTAAAAGTGAAGTCTTTACAAGCTGCTCTGGATGAAGCCAACACAACATATGGGCAGTTCAAAAAGGTTGGTTTAAGTCTGCAAGTGTTGTTGACTGATGTTGGGCTGGAGACATGCTTCACATAGTTTTTGTATCATTGTCTTACAGGACTTTGAAGCTTACAAAGAACACAGCAGCAATCTTCTAATACAAGAGAGGGAGTTGAATAAGAAACTTCGCCACATGATGGGCTAAACTTTAGCACTGTGTGAGTTACATTTCCATTTCAATAAAAAATGTTTCTTTACTCGAAATGAAAACAATCTCAGAGGACAAAAATATAAATATCACAATTACATTTTTTATTTGATCTTCCCTTTTTGAGAGAAGTTGAACCACAACATGAACATACTTAGCATGACATGTTAGAAGTTCCTCACATAGAAATGACACTGTACACATGTTAACCTCATAAAACCTTGCAAACAAATCACTTAAGAATGTTCTTCTGCCAGTTTCTCAGCCTTTTGGACTACTTCTTCAATGGGACCCACCATGTAGAACGCTTGTTCTGGCAGGGCATCATATTCACCTTGGAGAGAGAATGAATATTTATTTATATAGTTTAGTTCACCCCATACAGAAATGTTTTAACTTCAATGTGACACTCTACCTCCTAGAATGCTCTTGAAGCCTTTGATTGTTTCCTTCAGAGGCACCAGCTTTCCCATGTGACCTGTAAAAACTTCTGCTACCTGGAAGGGCTGTGACAAGAAACGCTGGATCTTACGAGCACGAGCTACAGTCAGCTTATCCTCCTCTGACAGTTCATCCATACCCAGGATAGCAATGATGTCCTGCAATGATTTATAGTCCTACATAAAAAGCAGAAGAGAGAAGTTGGGTATTAGTCCAATTTTTTCGTATTGCTGATGTTGACAGCCATTCAGAATATGTTGGGCTTGCCTGAAGAATCTTTTGCACACCACGAGCAACATCGTAGTGTTCAGACCCTACAATGTTGGGGTCCATGATGCGAGAGGTGGAATCCAGGGGGTCCACAGCAGGATAGATACCAAGCTCAGCAATAGCACGGGACAGCACAGTTGTTGCGTCCAAATGAGCAAAAGTTGTGGCAGGAGCAGGGTCAGTTAAATCATCAGCAGGCACATAGATCGCCTGTAGAAAAAGAGAATATGCACGAAGGATAATCAGGAAAAGTGAGGTTGTGCTGACTGTGATTAGCATCTTGTATCCTCTTACTTGTACGGAGGTGATGGAGCCCTTCTTGGTGGTGGTAATTCTCTCCTGCATTGTTCCCATATCAGTGGCTAGAGTGGGCTGGTAACCAACAGCAGAGGGGATACGACCTAACAGGGCAGACACCTGAAGAACAATGACAAAAACATTCAGACGCAAGACCATAAAAACAGTATTATTTTATTGGGGATATCTACAAATGATGAAAGACCTTTAGCGTACCTCTGATCCAGCCTGGGTGAACCTAAAGATGTTGTCAATAAAGAGAAGTACGTCCTGTCCCTCCTGATCACGGAAGTATTCTGCAACAGTCAATCCAGTAAGAGCAACTCTGGCACGTGCGCCTGGAGGCTCGTTCATTTGACCGTACACTAGCGCTACCTGGGACCATTTAGACAAGAATCGAAATTTAGCATCATAGTACACTTAAAAGTTGCATTACATAGTCAAAGTGAGTATCACAAAAGCTGAAATGTGTTTAAACAAATCACCTTTGATGTGGTGTCCTTCAGGTTAATGACACCAGACTCAATCATTTCATGGTACAAGTCATTTCCCTCACGAGTTCGTTCTCCCACTCCGGCAAACACAGAGTAGCCACCATGAGCCTTGGCCACATTGTTGATCAGTTCCATAATCAACACAGTCTTACCGACACCAGCGCCACCAAACAGACCTGGAGGAATACGACATACACAGTATTCAATTATCATGACATGATGAATGTATAAAAATGTGAGTTCAGATAGAAAAGAATCCAAGGTGTAACTCCACTAACCAATCTTTCCACCCTTTGCATAAGGGGCAAGCAGATCCACCACTTTGATGCCAGTGACCAGGATCTCCTGCTCCACACTCATGTCTGTGAATTCAGGGGCTTCAGCGTGGATAGGAGCAGTTCTGTGAGAAGACATTTTTTTTAGTAAGCCATTAAAAGGAGATTGTTTGTGATATTGTTTTTCAAATGTAAAAAAAAATCCTATAAAAGCGCTTAAAACAGCTCATTAGAAATGCACATTTTAGTCCTGAATGAGTTGTATTTACTAAAAACTAAAAACGTCAACATGATGTTAATGTTGGTGTATTCATGGGAAAATTTGACAACAACCAAAACATATCTTCGGCATCATAAAAATCTCCTCAACACTTACAGTTTGGTGGTAATTGGACCCCTCTCATCAATGGGTTCTCCAATGACATTCATAATTCTGCCCAGGGTCTCAGGGCCCACAGGGATCCTGATAGGGGCTCCAGTGTCCAGAACCTGCTGACCACGGACCAGACCCTCTGTGCCATCCATGGCAATTGTCCTGACTGTGTTTTCACCTGAAGAAGCACATTGGGGACAAACAGTAAAGGCGCTGTCACTTTCCTAACAAGACATCCAAACATTGACTTGCTCAGCATTATTCACCGAGATGACACAACTCACCCAGATGCTGCGCCACCTCGAGCACCAGCCTGCTCTCCCGGCCAAGCACCTCCAGTGCATTGAGAATAGGAGGAAGGCCTTCATCGAACCGGACATCAACCACAGCACCAATAACAGCAACTATGCAACCATTGGTCTGAGCTGCCTGAGCAGCTGGGACAACATAACCTCTGTCTTAAAGGACAAATACCGCAAAAGGACAATGACATAGATCTACTCATTCAAAAGAAAACTTTGACATTTGAAAGCATCGACTGGATTTGAGACATCATAATATCTAACAGTGTAAAGCCTCAAAGTATGCATGTGGTACATTACATTAGGGTATACAATGCAGCATGAGCGTACGTTACACACCATACAATGAAATACATCTCCACATTTTATGCTTTAAGGTATTTGCTAATGTGTTGTTGCCCCTGCAGCTTACTGGAGGAAAGTCTTAATAGCAGGTGTGTCAAACCTTACTGAGTCGAAGTGGGATATTTGGAAAGGTCATTCATTGGAGACACAAGTCTAACTACAAGGTCTGATTTAAGTAACAAGACGCACACATCTGCATATTACCTCATTACGTTTCTTTAATATTAGAAGTATAAATGCATACTGAAAATGAATTGAGAGACGCTTTTTGAGGACTGAGCCATAAAATATACAAACATTTTCGTTAAAAAACAATTCCAATAGACATTTTACGCTGGCAGCCGGTGCAAGTTCAAAAGTAGTTTACACTCACCTAAAGAAAGAGCCGCATGTCTCCTGCCAATTGTCTTTAAAGAGTTTAAAAGCTTTACAGCCTGCAGCGCCCCATGGCAGCACCGTCCCACTGCTCCCAACATGGTTAAGATGGTTGAAGGTGAGGGCACACACGGCTACGGGTGAGTTTATACTTTTAGAAGCCGGTTCTGAGCATGCGTTGTCTGTCGTATTGATATTCCCTTACTTGCCGAGAGAGGGCAGCAAAAACGAACATATAGAAGTAGAATACCCTTAATATCTGATTCTTGGATTCCTCTGTCATGCTGCCCCCCGACGCTACACACAGGTATTGCAGTATAGTGTTCATTTAGGCTTTCTCATGAAAGGTGTACGTGGTCGTAAACATTGTCATTAAAATATTACTATCACTCAAAATAAAACTGCACTAAAACAAAAGCAACTTAGTAGACTTACTTTGAGCTTTAAGCAGTGTAATATTCTTTTAACAAACCGTGGACCTCACCTGTATGGTCCCTTCCAAATGTTCTAACCTACCTAACCCCTCCCTTTTGGAGCATTTATAACATTTCCCCAAACGCAAATATTACATTGTATTTAAAGTCATTATGATACTTTATGAAGAATGTAATTACAATTATTACATGTCAGAAACTTGCAAAACTATAAAAACAAGTACAGATCACTTAAACTGAGTAGGCCTGTCATGCAAGAGGCCAGTTTTATTCCAGATAGATTTTCTGTGTTTCTGTAGTTGGCCAATCAGATTTTGTATAAAATAAATTTTATTGGAATATTTTCTCTGATATTATGGGCTTCGACAACCTTTTTCCTATTATAGAAACAGAATCAAGTAGAGCAAACCCCTGCCAAAAATCTCTTTATTATATAGTGTCACTTAGGTAGTTTAAATGCATATTCATTCACTTTTTTCAAAACTTGTTTATATTTTAGTCTGGTTACGACAGAGGTTTAAAATGTTTCATTCACAAATAGGTCTAAGCTTTTGTAATCTCTAGAAGTCTAACATGATAGAAGAGATAACAAACTCTCAGTCAGTGAGGGAAATACATAAAAGACAACCTGTCTTTACAATCAACTAAGAATTGTAGCTGCAGCTAAAGTAACTCTATGAAAGGGTGTCATTCAACGTAGGGCAAAGTGATGGAGTGGATTTTGCCATTTAGCCATCATTCAGTGCAACATTCCTTTGTGTCAGAAACGCTCCTCTAATTACTGCTTGCCTGCAGCTTTGCAATACAAAGCCTCGTCACCTTGAACACAGTAAGCAGAAAGCTCCATGAATCCTCAGCACGTCTCTGAACCACACCAGGAGGAGTACGGTAAAAGGTCACTCCTGCTGCTGGTTGGTGATCAGATGGCTATCTTTTAGGGTCTAGAAGGTGAAGAACCACCTACAGCTTCTAGTTATACATTTTCTAAAAGATATATTGGATGTCACTCACCTACTGGTTGCAACCCCCTTTACATAGGCTACATCGATAATTAAAGGGGAAAGTCACAATAGCCACGATACTAAATCTTTATCATTACCAGCACATGAGGTTACTGTTAAGAATTGCTGCACACAAAAACGTCTCAAACCTTGACGATTGGTTGTATTCAAACTCAAATACTGGACAGTGAATGTCCAATTGAGGAGACACTTTTACACGTTTTGTGCACTTATACGCTTCTGATGTTTGAGAATGCTTTAGAAAGTCAGTTTAGAGAGCATTAGTCCTTTTCTCTCCTCATGGTAATTCTCTGGGATTTTTTCACTGTTATTCTTTGTTACTCGGCCTAAAGTTTGTTGATTTTCATTGGTAGGACTTGTTTGGGTTTATCTTCAGAAGACTGTCAAATTCTCTGCTTGCTAATTAAAACAGAACAAGATCAGGATCTGTGTTTTTCTAGTACTTTTATAATAGTTGCCATTTCCATGGTAATCTAATGATGAACTTTGACATTTTACACCTTTTAACCCTTTTTCCTCAGGCAGGACTGTTATGGTCATTCCAAAGTCCAGAGTAGAGACCAAAGGTGAGCAGACCCTTGCCATTAGGGCCTCTAAATTTTAAACCCCTGCTACCTGTGGAATTTATGCTGGCATCAATGCCCATTTACACCACCTCTCTAAAAAAGCTTTTAGCCTCTTCTTATTGTTGCAATTTTTGTGTTAACACATTTCTGTTCAGATGCTTCCTTTTTGCAGTGGAACATGCATTATGCAACATTTTTCTGCAAGCTTTAATCACTGCATGACATTTTTTTTTATCAGAGACTTTCAAGAAATGCAATGCAGATATTTTATCCTTTAATAGAACATAGTGTAGCATAATCATTATGATCAAACTATTTAACCTATTGTGGGGATTGCAAAGGTTCTGGAGTTTCTATCGAGTGTAAAATATTCCATAACCTTCAATAAAAATAAGTGCAAATACAGCCCACAAAGTGTTATTCTATTTAAAAATGAGTTACCTTCTATATACATGTCTACATTGTATTGTAATAGTGATCAAAATGCACATTTCCACAAAAGGTTGCTTCACAGTTGCATACAGATCCCAGCAGCCTTCCCCTGCCCTGAGGGCAGAGCGGGAGGCTTGGCAAGGCTCCATGGGATCTGGTTTGTGGGTGCCTCCTTATAAAAGAGGAGTGTCTCAGGGTCTCTCACTCTCTGCTCCTCAGGATGACTGACACTGCTGCTTCTCCTGCTGCTGCAAAATCAATGAACTAACAGGGGCACGTTGTGCACTCCAGTTCTCTGCTGCTCCTGCTACCTTTTTCACGTCTACTTCCAAGGCTGCACAAACTAGAAGTTGCAGCTTTTCCAAAAGAGGTTGGACTGTAAGTTGATATGAAGACAATGAGCATTTATTTGAAGGATATACTCCAATTTAAAAACCAAATGATATTCAGAAATGTTGTTCGACTATTTGAAACGTGATTTGCCTTTCCAGAAAAAAAATGTATAGATGCATAGACAGTCACTGGGTTTTGATAAAGAAAATACCTCTGTGGACAATATCATTCATCAGTTGTTGTGCTTTTTCTCCAAAGCTGGGACAAAGATGCTCCCCTTCTTTACATCAGTGCTGCTGGTCACGGCACTGACCAGTGTATTTGCCCAAGACTACTATGAAGACAGACAATCCATCAAGAAATCCAGGGCCAAACCTCTGGTTGCAAATATTCATGATGGACAAGGTAAGACATTAAAGTAATAATATAATGATGGATTTTTTTTCACAACCATTATGCTGCTGAAGTATTGTATTCAGCCTAAATGTGTTTGTGTGTGATATTTTCACTTAATTTGCCAATCACACCAAAAAATTGTTAGCTTGATCTTGTGCATTTCGTGTTTATGGTAGAGATCTACACTTGTAGCATAAGCTTTGATTTATAGATATGTAGTGTGTTGGGGGTGGGGGGGGGGAAAGGAACAAGTCACTTAGTCAAAGTTATGATGCTTGTAAAGCATGTTGTATTACCAGAGAGTCCTATATCTTGTTCTGTATGCATACAGCCATTCTAGATGAGGACTGCAGTTTGGAGCTCTCCTTCCTGTTAGACAGTTCTGAGAGTGCCAAAGACAATCATGAGCAGGAGAAGCAGTTTGTGATGAACGTAGTGGACAGACTCCAAGGGTTGCAGCTGCAGACCGGCCGAAGCATGAGCCTGAGGGTGGCTCTGCTGCAGTACAGCAGTCATGTCATCACAGAGCAAACCTTCAGAGAATGGAGAGGCGCTGACAACTTCAAGACCCGCATAGCTCCCATCGTCTACATCGGACACGGCACCTACACCACCTACGCCATCACCAATATGACCAGGATCTACCTGGAGGAATCCAGCCACAACAGCATCAAAGTAGCTGTTCTGCTCACAGATGGTGTCTCCCATCCGAGAAACCCTGATATTTTCTCTGCTGTTGCTGATGCCAAAAACCAGGGCATCAAATTCTTCACTTTGGGCATCACCCGATCAGCCAACGAGCCAGCCAATGTAGCCCAACTCCGCCTTCTTGCCAGCTCCCCGGCCTCCCACTTCCTCCATAACTTACAGGATGAAGATATTGTTGAAAAAATCGTCACTCAGATTGTGAGTATAATACCTTGTCATTCAGCAGACAGCCCTGAGAAGAATAGTCGTATATTTGCTTTGAATAAGCATCTTTTCAGAGATGACACATGGACAGGCTTGTTCAGGTTCTCCTTCAGAGCTGGAATGATGACAATTCTCTGGAGAAACAAATGAAAGAATGTGTGTGTGACAGTTCTGGATTTGAAGCTTTTTCCACAGCTCTAGAAAAATACTGTTTGACACGTGCATGAGCATAACCCGCAGGATTAACTTTGTCTTGCTACCTCGCACTACATTCTTTAAGGGGTAAAAACTGGAAAAACTTTTTTTTTTACAGTTACAAATGACTTACGTTTAGACATTTACTAAACATAAACCCACTAAAGCACTCTTAAAGAAGCATAGGAAAGCTGTTGTTATTTGTATGTAACGTTTTTTCTTTTTTCAATCCTAAGCGCCTTTGGTTTCTTCAAAACTACTGTTGGTATAAATCAACAACTTTCATTAGGACTATTGTAGCAAAGGAATATTGCTACAATTGAAATTATTTCTTCTATTAATGAGCTTTTGTTCTCTTTGCAGGTTGGCTTGGCTGATGAAGGAGTAAGTCAGACAACTCTTATCTTTTGACATTAAATTATGTGTAATGAGGTGAAGGAGCCTATTTATACCGCATAGAATTACATCCATGACAGTAAAGCAAACATGTCTCTTGTTTTTGAAGTGCCCTCTGGCTCAGCGATGTGCCTGTGAGAAAGGAGAGAGGGGGACAAGCGGGCCAGCGGTGAGTATTTAGCTTCAAACTTTTCCAAATATCACACAACCAAAGAGCAGTTTCCTTTGAAGTGTGAAAAATCCGGTTGTCAGATGGAAGGATTCCTAAAATCTAAACATGATCCTGATATTTTAGGAATGGTAATTGTGCAGTTTTAACAATCAGGATAATTATTTGTTCCCCCCCCCCCCCCCCCCCCTCAGCATAGCCTGCGGGCCTTTGCACAAGCAGAGTAAGTGGATAGGTGGTCCTGTCCCACATTCTGTAAGAAAATCTATGGTAACAGGAAAATGAGTGTAGAGACTGCTGACGACCATTCCCAGAGAAATATGTTTGTTGTGACTCTGTGTTCACAGTCTTAGACAGTTTTTTTTTTGCATTTTTCATGAAACATACAATGTCTCCCATGGAAACCAGAGGCACCACATTTAGGGCTGAGCTCCCTATAAAACTGGACCTTTGGTGACCATAAATCTAACCTACAGACCCTTCTGCAATGGTCAGCTATGCAGGAGTAGAGACGTTGCAATTTTGTGCACAAGATATTACACTTTGTTTCTGTTGGACACGACAAGAAGGTGATCCCAGTCGCTCTAGACACCCAATCATACATTTTACTCAAATGTAAACTTTCACTCAAGCCCATTTCCTCTTCAGAAAACAGACCGCTCAGGTGATGTCAAAGTTTTCAAACAAGGCTCCAGATAATCATGTTGCTGACAGACAGCTGCATGGCCGTTAACCAGGTGCTTTCTCCTCAGAGAGATTCTTTAAATTCTTACACTCAGACGAAGAGGCTCTCATAATTGCTCTCATTAGTTTAATGGTCACAAACTAGCGATTTCTGGTAGATAGTAGTAGACACATGTTGTCCAGGTGCAGCTCAAGACAATGACCCTTGACCCTCTGGACAAGTCTCCTCATGTCCACTTATCACTTCAACTGTCATACAGCCCTTGCATCAATAAGAACATATTCAACATAAATTCACAAATCAGCCCAGTTACATTTCCCCCCCTCTGGCTTTCTTAAACAAAGCGTGTCAAGGGGGGGGGGGAATAGATTATTGTGCAAAAAAAAAACAAAAAACATCACATCCTAACTCTATACTTTGTTTCATTCTCCAGGGGAAGAAAGGTCGACCCGGAGAGGATGGAGCCCCAGGGCTTAGAGGGCAAAAGGTACATGCTCTTTGATGGACATGGACTATAGATTTCCTAGCTGGCAGGCTCTTTCACAAGTAAAACCAACAATACCTTCTGAGTGCTCAACACCCACATGTGTCAATTAGGAAGAGGTTACCAGGCTTCCTGAACTTGGCTATATAATATCTGCAAGCGCTCATAACAAAACATCTCCCTTCAGAGAGACCAAGCCATTTGAACGCTGTATTTATCACTGGCTGTTAAATGAATATGGGGTTCAACGATTCTACAATTCATTTAGCAGACGCTTTTGTCCAAAGCTACTTACATCAGAGAGTAAGTACAACATGAGCAAGAATCTAGAGAGGAAGACACAACGTCAGTAAGTGCAAACAAACAGCTTTAAGTCCGATCAGACACAACTGCTGACAGGCTGTGCAAAGAGGCAAAGCACTGTTTTTGTTGTTGTTGTAAGTTAAGTAAATATCTCATCATCAAAAACAACATCAACAGCTGCTCTTGAGATTTCTATTCAGCATCAAAACCATCCTAAATATCGTCGTCATCAACTTCAACATTATCATCATCTGACATCATCATCATCATCAGGTTGAGTCTAAAGTGCTTCATGTACTGCATGTTGTTGCTAATATTTATATTTACGACTACCTCTGTTTCGCCACACATTTAATGTCACAGTGATCTTGTTCAGTAATTACTTTAAGTAAGTGTCAAAAACTGAATACATGACTATTTCTCCATCCTATTTATGGCTGCTTTTTGTAGTCCTCCTACTGTTGTATGTAGTATGTATTGATCTGTATTTTAAATCATTGTGACTACTGAGGAAACTTAACTTTTGTTTAGAACTGAAATACTTTAATTCAAAATATGTGAATGTATTTTTATTTCTTTTTACATGTTTTTGTCTTCTAAACCCATCTATATTTAAGACTGTACGTTACAGCGGTCTGGATAAGCCCTTATTCCTTGAATAATTTCTGTATTTTATCATATCAGGGTGAAGCAGGATTAAGTGGTCTACCTGGGAGAGAGGGGGCTGAGGTAAAAGCCAATCCTTAAAAAATAGAATATACATTATTGTCACTGTAGGTTGTTCACGCATGACATCTTACTTATTATCTGTGCAGGGAAAACCTGGTTACAAAGGAGAGCAGGTATGTGATCCGGATTTATGACAATGATTTAATGATTTAATTTTTTATGAAGCAATTCAAGTAACTGTTATTTCTACACAGGGTGAGAGGGGTGAGTGTGGCACTCCAGGAATCAAAGGAGACAGGGTACAGCACCACTGTTAACACTATAGATACGATTGATATCTCCTTCTTTGTGTACACAATAAGTTTGATTCTATGGTCTCTTTCTGTCCTATGTAATGTGCTTTAGGGCCCTGAGGGCTCAGTTGGAGCAAGAGGGACCAGAGGTCTTCAGGTTAGTAATATTTATTTATTAGAGATTCATCATAGACACTTTATATGGTTTTGACAAGCAGACTGGATGACTTTTTCAACTTGAAAGAAAAGGGTACTCAATTATACTTGTAACTTGTGAAGTTTACCCATCTTTGCAAAGTTGTGCATTATTTGAAACATTTAATGGACAGCTGTATATATTATGTTTATTTCTACCCAGGGGTTACCGGGACCACATGGAGACATTGGACCTGAGGGCCCTCAGGGAAAGCAGGTCAGCCCCTTTTGAACAACTTTACTTACCTCATGGTGAACATCTGCTGTGACCTTTACATTTCCTTTTATGATTAGTGTAAACAAGAGGTTGGGGCATTATTCCCCCGGTCTTAAACATGAGACACAGAAGGCTGCTTGTCTTAGTAATAAACCCCCTATGTGAGCTTTTGGCAATGAGCCAAAGTCATCCCCATCATTACTGTTATTCACAAGCATATACGGATGAACCATCAGCCAAAAATCCCACTACAGTCTCACCTAATGACTTGTATCCTGTGTCTAAATACAGGCTTTGAGGTGCCTACAGCATTGTGAGCGTCTCAAACAAGGCCTGAAGTAAAAAAAAAAACTTTAAAAAAACATGCACGCTCAGTGTTTCACCATGTTCAGCATTCAGGAAGCACTTGTATAGATCAACATGGCTTGGTGTCCCAAGACTGTAAAATTTAAAACTTTCATTTTAAATTGTAATATATAAAATACAGTAAAATGGCACATATTTACTAAATATTCTCTTAAAGGCAGGTTAAATGATTATGGTATCTTTAAATACCAAGCTCTTCTTCTGTTTTACCCTTTATAAGGAGCGATTAAAGTTACCTGAAGACCAAACACATTTGTAATTTAAACCAAACTCTAAGGTATAGAGGGCTGCCAGCTGTGCTTTGACTTCTGAGACACTGTTGCTTGGGGTTGTCTGAACTCTGAGGCATTACTGGAGCTCAAGTTAAGCTCTTATTTATCCTTACCTGCAGGAAGATATCAAATATCTTGCCCACTTACCCTCAATTGCTGAAGGATTGTAAGCATTATGTTAAACTTCAAAGGAGCATATCCACATGTATGCATGAGAGTACATACACATGTGCTGTGTACAGTATGTATGCATATTACAATAGGGTTGAGTTCAATTTTACTTTTCCGTCGGGTTTTGTCTTTTTTTTACTCAACAAATTAAGTAAAGCCCAAAGTAGACTGGTCCACAGAAAGAGTATTTAAAAATAATAACACAAGATTTAATGGATCAAGTCTTTTTGCTACAATGATAGAATTATGCAATGATTTTTTTTATGTACTCTGTTGTTAAGAGTTATTATTTTTGTTTATTCAGGGTGAACGTGGCCCAGCTGGTCCTCCAGGAATTCAAGGGGAAACTGGAATTGGACTTCCTGGACCAAAAGTAATGTTACAGATTATTCTCTGAACATTTGCTCTCACTCTGTTGATCGTTTGTTTACTAGCTGTATTTCTGGGTTGCCCTGAGAAAATAAATTCCCTATTTGAATCTTTAGGGTGACATGGGATTCCAGGGCCGATCAGGTCCTCCTGGTCCTCCTGGAGTTGGTGAACACGGACTTCCTGTAAGTGGCGAAGACACAGCATAAAAAGAACAAAATATTGATTATTTTTGTGACTGTGGTGTCAAAACTTTGACCTTAGCATTGTTTGGATGATATATGTGCACTCTGGCTTTGTTTAAAGGGACCTCAAGGACCACAAGGTGTTCAAGGGGAAAAAGGACCCATGGGGGAGGGGTTTCCAGGACCAAAGGTACTTTTTCAAGTTCACTCATCCAAAGCATAGTAACATTGTCTGGATCCAGACTACAGAGTACTGTTTTCAGAGAGCAGCCTTGCTTAGTTTCTTCACTCCTTATTTACTCCCAAATTAGCAGACTGAGTACTTCAATATCAATGAACCAAATACTGTACATTTAATGGGAGAGACAGGATCAACGTTTACATTTAATACAGGAGACAGATATCATAGGCTGTCATTCTGCAGCCTATGCTCTGCATTTGTCAAAACCTGATCTTACTCTGTTCAAGCTCACTGATTCAGAACTCAGATGTAGAGATGGGACCGATCCGATCTTGTATCCGTATCGGGTCCGATATTGAAGTAATTGACGTATCGGATATCAGACGGTGACGATCCACGTCACTGATCAACAAATATGGTTGTGCACTTTAAACATTCTCAGCTCGCACAGTCTCACTTTGAAGACATTCAGATTGACCTGGAGAAGTGTCCACAAAAGTGGATCGGTGCACCTCTACTCAGATGTTCACTCAAGCATTACTATTCACTTTGTTGTTGATGTTTTCTGTCTGTCAAAACAGTATGTTTCCCCGTGCTGCAACATGCCACACTATAAGTCATATTTTTAAAAAAGACTGGGAAAATGAGAGAGATTGGATTTAAGAAAGGCTTTTAAAACATTTTAAAAAATACATCGAAAAGCGACATGATGAATTGAAATTAATGCATAACACCCTCAGGGTTAAAGAAATTGCATCAGATCCCTCTAACAAGACCCGACTTGTAGATAAAATTGACAATTGGAGGAGAGTTTTTATGTAGTTGTTTAGTTTACCCTGGAGAGAAGTACTCTGAAAATATCCTCAAGCAACTACACATCTGTTAGGTTCAGTGCCAGACTTCCTACCTTTTATCTATTTTACTCCTGTGCTGACTTCTTTGGCTTGTAAAAAGGGATCTGGGTGATTCTGTCTATCACACAAACACACATAAGAATAACTTAATCAGGCCTGAGTCTTCATTCTTTACACTTGGATATTGCTTGTGCTGTTCTCTTGAGTTACCTCCTCCCTTCATAAATCAGGGGAACAGTTGAAGAATCATGTAGTGCCATGAAGACAGGAAAAAAATGGTTCCATTCCTAGAGCATTGGATCACTTTTTTTATCAATCACAGAGGGAAACAGGAGCCAACATGCTCCTCTTCCATACTCACCAAACTAGAACAATGAAGACTTGGCTGAGACCCAATGGCAAGTGTCCATGATGAAACTGACAGAGATAACCTGATTTTGTTCCACAGGGGGATCGAGGGCTACATGGGCCGAGGGGGCCGAGGGGACAACAGGGAGCAGGAATCAAAGGAGAAAGGGTGGGTTAATTGTTTGATACCTAACAAGAGAAAAAGAGCATCAAATGATTTTTACTTAACTTAATGTATTCTTAAATAGAATTAGATATAGATGAGTTTATGCATGACATACTCTATATGCCGTTAATTTAATTAAAAGTTTGTGTTTTTCTTACAAACAAACAAGCAAATGTATGTTTTATCTGTTTTTTAGCCAGTTTTTGGGGGTTACAGCTATCATTTATCAGTGGTATTATTTGAAACCATTAACATGACTTGTGTAACTTGTCACTCGTGCATGCACTGGTATCCAGAGACAAAAACAGCAGGGACCAACTTATTTAAAAAACCCTGCTCTACAGCGCCCCTATTGGTAAGAAACTCTATTGGGTCCCTTTACGTTTTCTGTCATAAGTCAAATGAGTCAAAAATGTCTTCTAGTGTATACTTTGCCTACAGCCTCTTATTATTATTCTGTAATGTACACAGTACATGGCCTATATTAAAATAAGGGCCATCAAATTTTGAATCACGATTATCCCCGAAATTTCAATAGTTGATTGTGATTAATCACATTTTAAATTCCATTATTTCGCATTTAAAAATAATAATATCCTAGGCTTTTATTTTGAATTGTTTTACTGTCTTAAACTGAGAGTACTTTACTTGCTGTTTGAATTTAACCCTGCTTTTATTTTGACATACAGTAGGGACCTTCTGGTAGATTGAGGTTAACTATGCCACAGAAAAAGAAAGTCATTACGGATCAAAAACTAAATGAAAACAGCTAAAAGGAATGCTAAAAAAAGGGACAATTTTGATATCACGATGCATTTATTTACAGACTTAATTAACTAATTAATGAAAAATGATACATTATTAGAACCTGTGAGGAAACTTACATATGAGGGGCTTTGTATTTGTTTTTTATTTAATCCCTGTTGCTAGGTTATAGAAGTGACATGCGTGTGCATGTAGCTGAGGAAGTCCCTTAGAAATGTTGCTGATTTATCAAACTGATAATGTTTTTTTCTTTCAGGGTGACTTGGGGCCTCCAGGTTTTCCAGGGCCAACTGGACAGACAGGAGTGGGCATACAGGGAGAAAAGGTTGATAAAACATCAACATCTATATGTTTCAAACTGTGACATTTATTTATAGTGTAGGATGACGTTCTGTATAAAAAAAACACATCATTTTTATTACCTCGTAGGGCACTGAAGGTCCAAGAGGTCCTCCAGGAGTCAGAGGACTTCCAGGAGAGGGTTTACCTGGATCTAAGGTTTGTGGACATAAACAGACAAGGGTCTGAATAAAATAGTAGGAGCTTTACATTTTTACATCATCCTCTCACACATGTGCTCAGGTATCCTGGTCAGGTATCCTGGTCTACTGCTTGATCTGTTGTGCATGTAAACATTTTATCCTGGTTTCACAAATATAGATAAGCCATTATCCTTGTCGTCCTTATTTTTGAGACACCTGGGTTTGCTACTGGGACTACTCCAGTATGAACCAGGATACAACTGCATTTAAACACTTTATTCAGGTTACAAAATCTTCTTTGTTGTTACAGAAGAAAGTATTTGAAATCATCTATAGAAGGAACTGATGGTTTCTTGTGTGCCATGTTAACTAAGTATCCCAAATAATACAAGGCTAAACACCAGGTTACTACAGAGCATTATATTATTTCATGTTTTTTTTCCTCTCATTTTAGGGAGACCAAGGTTTACCAGGAGAGCAGGGAGTTTCAGGAGAGAGGGGCATTGGAGAGCCAGGTGCTAAGGTAAGGCATACCCTGAACCAAATAAGTTCATTTACTGTGAGTCTTTGTTGGCATATGTGGGAGTGCCAATGTCATGAATCTATCAATGTTCCATTAATACTGTTCTACTTTTACAGGGAGAGCCTGGATCATCTGGCTTGGGTGGCTTGCCTGGCCTTCCAGGAGAAGATGGAGCTCCAGGGCAGAAGGTAAAACACATAGTGCAAACTCTGTGGAAATTTTTTTTTTTCAATATTCAATATAAAAAAAATGCATATTTTATTTATTTCTCTCACTTATCTTTCCTTGTAAGGGGGAGGCTGGTTTACCTGGTTTAAGAGGTCCTGAGGGGACACAAGGAATTGGCACTCAAGGAGAAAAAGTATGTTTTGGATTATTTGTCCTTGTGTACTTTAGTATTCATATGGCAAGAAATGTTAATAAGATGATATGTGCTGTAATCCGTTCCAGGGTGACCAGGGTCTGAGGGGCATTCGTGGGTTACATGGACCTCCTGGGATCTCTGGACCCTCAGGACCAAAGGTGAGAATCAATGAAATAAGTTTATTATTGTGACAGGATAGCTTCCTGATAGAGTGGTATGAGCAGCCTCTTTCCATTCATTCAAATGAATATGTTCCTGTTGAAGATTCATTCCACCACAACCAATCCTTTGAATCAAGCCAAAAAAACAAGTCCTCAGCAGGTTGTTGGCAGCTCAAGTAATTGCAAAATAAAGAAGAGAATGAATCTGAAGTGTCTTGCCAACTCTTATTTTCCAGGGTGAACGTGGGATACCAGGCCAGCAGGGCATGCCAGGGCAGCCAGGACGCTCCATATCAGGTCCTAAGGTACATAAATAACAACTTGTCATCAAACTGTCTCCTCACAAAGATCTTGGCACAAAGGTAGACAAGAAGCAGGCAGCCAGACAAAATGTCAAGTTAAATTTGATGCGATTTAAGCGTGAAAAAATAATTTCCACTTTTAAATACTGTGACTTCATTGTCCTGTCTTAAGGGGGATTTCGGCCCTGCTGGTCCTCCTGGTCCTATTGGGGAAACAGGCCATGGATTACCTGGTCCAAAGGTGAACATTGTATTTTTCTTTCCCGTCATTTGCTATATTTCTGAAATAAGCATAGCTTTGTTGGTTTTCATTAATAAATTTTGTTAAACCAGGGGGAGCGTGGTCATCAGGGTTTACCAGGTCCAGTTGGTTCAAAAGGCGAAGGCCTCCCGGGCCCTGTGGTTTGTATAATTAACATTTTGCCCATAATTCAATTCTAAAGCTGGTAATTCCTGTGCAAGTGAGTAAACCTTTTTTTTCCCTACTTATTTAAGGGTCCTCCAGGATTGCCAGGTTTACAAGGCGAGCCAGGCCCAGAAGGAATAGGAATTTCTGGTCCAAAGGTTTGTGTCTAAATGAAATTTGTGTTGACCTGGTCTGTTTTTTTGCATGTGTGTCTAAGTACAGAGATGTTAACCATGATTTTAAAATCTTGTATGTTTTAGGGTGACATCGGCTTCAGAGGATTGCCAGGTTTGCCTGGTCCACCTGGAGAGGGCTTACAAGGACCCGCAGTAAGAAAGATTGTTAAAAAAACAACTTTTTATAAATAATATTCAATTGGTAAATGGACCTGGACTTGTATATTGCTTTTCTAGTCTTCTGACGACTCAAAGTGCTTAAACACTACATGAGACATTCAAACATTCACACAACAGCCATACCATGATGGCAGAGGCTGCTGCGTAAAGTGCCCATTAGTACTTCTCCATTCACACGCATACGCTTGCTGGGGTAGCAGCAGGAGCAATTTAGGACTCAGTGTGACTGTAGGAGCTGGACACTTCAACATGACTGTAGGAGCTGGACACTTCAACATGACTGTAGGAGCTGGACACTTCAACATGACTATAGGAGCTGGACACTTCAACATGACTATAGGAGCTGGACACTTCAACATGACTATAGGAGCTGGACACTTCAATATGACTGTAGGAGCTGGACACTTCAACATGACTATAGGAGCTGGGGGTCAAACCCTCAGTCTTCTTGTTGAGAGACTCATAGGCTACACAACTGTGTAGTTAGGAGTTATGGCTCAAAGCTTTACATATTTAACCTGTGTCAAGAGATTGGAAGTTGTACTGTGATTACCTGTGGTCTGATTAATAATGCCATTTGTTTTAAGGGTAATGTTGGAAGGCCAGGACCTCCTGGTCCAACTGGACCTTCAGGAGAAGGCATTCAAGGCCCAAAGGTACGTCTTACAGCCGTTGAACATTAGAGCTGCCTAACCATCAATCAGTCCATGATTAATATTGATTCACATTCATATTTTTTTTGTTCATCGCAAGAAATAGTGTCACGATGTACTCCATTTAATTTAGACATTCAACATATTGGAACGGCATGATCGTGTAGTGACCACAACAGATATAACAATCATTCTTAATCTATCAAGATTATGGAGTGTTCTTGTAAGAATTTGATATGAACTATAATTCAATTTCAGGGTGAGCCAGGGTCTCAAGGTATGACAGGACCAAGGGGGCCTCAAGGGGATGGATTTCCTGGAGCTAAGGTGATATATTTACACATATCTGCTTACAATTCCATTGATATCTATGTCTATCTATATGATCTCTAATTGATGCATACCTCTTCTCTTGTTGCAGGGTGATCGTGGATTACAGGGTGAAAGGGGAATGAAAGGTTCAAAAGGTGAATTGGGAGATCCTGGAGTCCCTGGTGAAGCTGTAAGCAAAACAGAAATTCTTCAATGAATACATTTTATGAAGTCTCCACTGCTCTAGATATATCTACTAATCAAGAAAAAATGTTCTTGATGTATGTGCAGTATATAAGAACAGGTTTACTGTAACACCTTATTTCACAATTATATTCGATAAAGACTATTTTCAATAAGAAACTACAGAAACAATGATATTGTTTACAACTTTTCTCAAATCCCAGGGGAGGGCCGGAGCAAAAGGAGAAGCAGGCCTCACAGTGAGTCCATCAATTCAACTAATGTTTTAAAAGTCAATAATTGAATATCTCATAAATATTGATTAGAAAATAATGTAAATGTTCTAATATTTTCAGAGAGAAGACATTATTAAGCTGATCAAAGAAGTCTGTGGTAAGAGATCAGACCCAGTCACGTTTATTTGTATATATCTGATTGTTATCTTCAGGGCATGAATGTCCAGCCAAAGGTGTTTTATTGTCCAATGTTTCAGACAGACATTAATAATAGTTGTGTTGACTTGGTCTGTCAGGCAGACATTTTGGTTCAGACAGACATTTCTGACACTGACACAGACGGTTCTGATTTGGTTCAGACATTTGATTTAAGAATTGCCCATTTACACATTATCAGGGATGTAGCAACTCTCCATTTGCACTTCATCGTTTTGTGTGAGTGTAAGTTCAGTATTCACTTTGGGTTTTGTTCCGTTTTGGTCCCCACAAACTGGAAGGAAAAATATGTGAAGCTGTCTATCTGCTTTTTGGTACTGGAATTGTATGTTCAGAGATAAGGTTGTGAGAACACCAAGATCAGGCCTAAAATCGAAACATGATGCTGAAAGACAATAGAGCTGTCCGTTGATTATTCTCTGTGCATTCATCAAGCTGATAAACTACCATTCAGAAAACAAGAGTTTAGGACAGTATACAAGTACACGTAATGACAGTATTTCATTTTTTTCAGGCTGTGGCGTCAAGTGCAAAGAAAGGCCGATGGAACTTGTGTTTGTGATCGACAGCTCAGAGAGTGTCGGCCCTGAAAACTTTGAAATCATCAAGGACTTTGTCACCAGGTTGGTGGACCGGACCACAGTTGGACGCAATGCCACCAGAATCGGACTGGTGCTCTACAGTCTGGATGTTCACTTGGAGTTCAACTTGGTTCGCTACATGAGCAAACAGGACGTCAAGCAGGCAATCAGGAAAATGCCTTATATGGGCGAGGGCACATACACTGGCACTGCCATAAGAAAAGCAACTCAGGAGGCGTTCTTCAGCGCTCGGCCTGGGGTCAGAAAAGTAGCCATCGTCATCACAGATGGTCAAACTGACAAACGAGAGCCTGTAAAACTCGATATAGCTGTGAGGGAGGCTCATGCTGCGAACATTGAGATGTATGCCCTGGGGATCGTCAATTCTTCTGATCCAACACAGGCAGAGTTCCTGCGAGAGCTCAACCTCATTGCTTCTGATCCTGACAGTGAACACATGTACCTCATTGATGACTTCAATACTTTACCAGGTGATAATCACAGTCAGATGTTGTCAGACTGTGTGCTAGTGAAATATAAATCAATAAGTGCCTTTAATTGAGAGTGGCTAAAGTTAACTGAATTCTTTATTTCTTTTTTAGCACTGGAGTCTAAACTGGTCAGCCAGTTCTGTGAAGATGAAAATGGCGCCCTTATCTACAATCGTCTTACAAATGGACACTGGAACAGCAACAATGGGCATGGCCATGGTTTTAATGGAAACAATGGAAACGGGGAGAATAACAATGTATATAACGTCCATGGAAATAATGGTTTTGGAAACAATGGATATGAAAACACAGGAAATGGTTACAATCATCAAGAGGAGATCGAAAATCCGAGACACACTAGCAGCCGAGGCCGTGGAGACACATTCGCGCTACCCATCAGTGCTGATCCTCTCACGGTTGAGGTCTCAACTTAAAGCTCATTTTATATTGTTTCATTTAAAATGTTTTATGCTGATTTTTCTTTGCAGAATTCTTCACAATACTGACACATTTCCATGTTTTTTTTTTGTAGGTGGTGGAGGATGATGAGGGTGAAGACTTAGACTTGAGAGCTCAATCAAGGGGCAGTAGTACTGTAGCTGTAGTTAACAAAACATCTTTTTCACCTGTGAGGGAAAGCTCCGCCTTCAATGAGGCTGTCATATCATCTTCATCATCTTCTACGTCGTCTTCTACTTCATCTGCAACATCTTCGTCAACTCTAGACTCAGTTTCATCTTTAAACTCTGATCAGTTGCAGTCCTCAGTGAGTCCAGTCTTGCCTGAAGGTGGGTCGTTGGCTGCTGCACAGTAGGCACTTTTCATAGAAGACATTTTGATAAGTCACAGCTGGAAAAGAGCAGGTGTAACTATAAAAGTATAAAAATATTATTAGTAACATCTGTGTTTGATCCTATATGAGAAGTGTGTGAAAATGGCCTATTAATAGATCAATATTATTTGGAAAGCATGTATCTCACACACTACTTCTTCTTCAGAGGCCCCTGTTCTTGATCCTCGCTGTCACCTCACCTTGAGCCAAGGCACCTGCAGAAACTACAGCATCCGCTGGTACTATGACAAGCAGGCCAACGCCTGTGCACAGTTTTGGTATGGAGGCTGCGGTGGAAATGACAACAATTACGAAACAGAAGACGAATGCAAGAAGACTTGTGTTCTATTCAGAATAGGTAAGCTTTGAGAATTTTTAACAGCATTCACTTTTTATTTTCATTTTCTAAAAAATATACTTTCTTTGTTTCCAGCAGGATAAACAGAGAAGTGAGATGAAGCCATCACAAGGTCGACTTAACTTAATTTGATTTTAATTTTGCCAATTTATTTTAAAGTGATCAATTCCTGAAATTTTTGCTCTCAAAATTTCATGCACTTTTTTAACACCTTCGTCCTCAGACAAAAAAAAAGAGCCAATTTGACTGAATCGGAAAACAGCACTACAAAGTTAAGACTAACTGAATCTAATTTTTAAAACTGCTGACCTGGTACTCTTTCACCCCAATGAAAGGCTGACTAAACTACGATTAACCTACAAATAAACAGACTTTATTACCTCAAAAAATGTAATGTAAAATGTAATGTGCCTGATACACAAGGAGAATTCCTTGTTTTCAGGGTTTGGCTTTCCAAAGTTTCATTGACTGTATAATAAAATGATTTAATTTCATATAGCTTACAGTCATAAAATGACAACTACAGAAATGTTATTAAAATGTTAAATTACTCTGAAGATTTTTTTTATACCTCTATGAGCCACTTGCCTTACATGTACTGAATATATATTTCTGACTAGACAGCAATAATAAGATGTTCGTTTAATTGTGATGTTTTGATTTGCTGAATTATGCTGGTAGTTTATGTGTGTTTTGTGTATTGTTATTACAATGTCTCCTTTCGGGTCACAACTGGCAGCTGTATAAGAAAGCCATTTATATCTGTTTGCTGCAATGTATCCATTAAATTCCTGTCTGTTCAGGCAGTGTGTGTATATTTGATGTAATTTGTATGTTTTAATAATAAAATATAAATCTGTGTTTGTATGTTCTCTTAATATTAATTAATAAGTACCAGCACGCTATCCATCAAAACTTTCATGATCTTTACCCCCTTCTTTTGTTTTTATCCATAATTATGAAGCTGATTTAAATCTAACTTGAAACAAAGCTTATTTTGCTTTCCCTCTAGTCCAAAGCCTTTTGGGTTTTTTTACCATTGTGCATAAGGAACCCTGCATGAATTGACTGCCTTATCTTTATATACAGTCAGTCAACTCATTTACATAACTTTATAGGCATACATTTGTTTCAAACTGCAAGTGTTCCGATTAAAGGAGATATTCTTGGATTATTATTTGAGTTTAAAAAAGACGTCTTGACTTTTGTCCCCCTGGCTTGCCGTCAGTTGCCACGGTGATTGTGACGCTTGCTCGGCTTTTCAGATTAGCCTGTATAGCATTTATGCTAGCTCGTCCACCCAGGGTTGTACAAGAAAGCTGAGGTAGTGATAACCTGCAATCATGGCATCGGTTTTAGATGCTCTTTGGGAAGACAGAGACGTCCGATTCGACATAACAGCACAGTAAGTAAACGCTGGTTTACTAAAATACCTCGGGAATATTGCATCAAAATGTACAAGCTTGTTAGCTCAGCAGTGCTACCTGGCTAGGTTGCAGATAAAGTAATTCGCCTGCTGCTAATACTTAACTGTGAGGTTTTCCCGATGGTTGAGTTGAGTGGAACAAGTAGTTTCACTCTTTCTTAATGTAAGACTTGTATCAGAAACGCAGGTTAGCATAATAGCGGCTTCAATGTTATTGTCATTTTATTGCTAACAAAAATCTAAACTTCGTGCTAAAGCCTTCTCTGATCACTCTACTACATCATACAGGCAGATGAAAACTCGTCCTGGAGAAGTATTAATAGACTGTCTGGACTCCATAGAGGACACAAAAGGAAACAACGGGGACCGAGGTAGTATTTGGTTGGCTGTCATGAATGTTAAAACTAAAGGTACCTGCAGCTCATAATCTGGCAACCTAATAATCGGTTATTTGAACTTCCTTGCAGGACGACTGTTGGTAACAAACCTGAGAATCATTTGGCATTCTTTGGCCCTGCCAAGGGTCAATTTGTGTGAGTAGATTTGCAAATACTATATATTATATGTATGTATAGGCCTAGTATTGTTTAAGTATTTCTCATGTGGGAGCCAATAATTCACATTTTTGTGCCCTCTCTTAAAATGTTATGACAATGGCTGACCTTGAAATAAAGCTGTAATATTTTGCAGCTGTGGGTTACAACTCCATCATAAACATTACAACAAGGACAGCTAACTCAGTAAGTTGACCTTTTTTCATCTATTTAACCTAAATATTGCAATTAAAATCATTTTTTGTTGTAGTAATTTTGTAGGTGTCCATAGCTATCATCCAGTTATCATCTAAACAAATGTTTGGTTTCTACAAAAAGCTTGTATGACTATGTGACTGTGACTGTTGAGGGTCTTTTTTAATTCACAATCTAACATAAGGGCAAAGCCAATAATGGCACCTTGCTTCAACATCCTTTTGAAGAGAATCATAATAAATTACATAAAAGACTGATTAAGGTGTTAATCTATCACCTTAATACTCTCTGCAGAAATTAAGAGGTCAAACTGAAGCACTCTACATCCTGACAAAGTCAAACAACACAAGATTTGAGTTCATCTTCACAAATGTGGTACCTGGAAGTCCAAGGCTCTTTACTTCAGTCATTGCTGTACACAGGTAAAACAACACTCTAAGAACATTACATTATCAGATTATAATCTAGTTAAAAATGTACGCCCTACTACATTTTTCTAAATATTTTGTTTCGTTTAAGGGCCTATGAGACATCTAAGATGTACAGGGATCTGAAATTGCGAGCTGCTCTCATTCAGAACAAGCAGCTAAGACTTTTGCCCCGGGAACAAGTGTACGATAAAATTAATGGAGTCTGGAACTTATCCAGTGATCAGGTATTGGAGCGTGTCTTTTAAAATGTATTTCTACAAAACACTGTGTGATTTGATAAATAATGAGGTAATATGACTTATTGAGTGTTCCTCCTTCACTGATGTTTTTTTTCCCTTTAAGGGTAATCTCGGTACCTTCTTTATCACCAATGTTCGCATTGTGTGGCATGCCAATATGAACGAGAGCTTCAATGTCAGCATTCCTTACCTTCAGATTGTAAGTGCAGTACTCCAAATACCGTTATCTACCTCGAAACTTGTTTTCACCAATTTTCCTAAATTAATTTACACCTAAAAGTTTGACAGCTATTGTAATGGAGTTAGTAGTAATGTGTCTTTGTTTAGGCCTGAAAATATTACATTTCACTTTTGTTCACTGCAGTTTTTTTTAAGTTTTAATAACTAAGGTAGTTCCATTTCAGTCACAGAAACCTCCATGTCCCCCCACGTATCTCATGACCTTGTTTCTGTTATAAAATCATGTGTTATTTCTGCTAAAGTGTGAGATTGTGTGTTAATTATTTTTTTAACCTTTTTTTCCCAAAGTGGTCTATCAGAATAAGAGACTCAAAGTTCGGCCTGGCTTTAGTGATTGAGAGTTCTCGGCAGGTAAGCTGATCAACATGGAAAATGTATTCTCTTATTTAAGCAACTTAAAGTTAACCATCTGAAATGCATTCTAACATGTATCAGTATTGATAGCCTTCATATGTCTTCCTCATATATCAGAGTAATCGCCTTCAGTAAAAGAAGTGAATTTTCTGCTGAAATGTATCATGTGAACTTATCAGCGCAGCTGTGCTCTGTATATTTGTTATCTAGGTAGACCAGCCAGGATGCATCTTCCTCCCACAGGCTTACGGCAATTGCTAAAAGACAAGGCTGTATTGTCCGACACAATGTGCTACAAGTGTTAGAATCTTTATCAGTCAGCCTGCTTACTTTTTTGTGTTTGTGTGACTGCTCTTTGTATAGTGCAAATTCACAACAAATTTTATCTGAAGATACTTTACATATAGCAAGTAAAATACCTTACTCTTTGTCATATTATATTACAAAAGAGCAGGAAAAAGACCATACTCTTTGTTATATTAACTACGAAGACCTAGCATTAATCCATCGTGAGCACGGAGAAACATTTACAGTGATTTCTTTATTGTTTATCTCAACATACAGTAAAAACGTCCACCACACATTTCATGAAAAAGACTAGAATGTGTTGCTTGTGATACACAAGTAAACTCTGTGCTTTTACCTTTTAGAGTGGTGGCTATGTGCTCGGGTTCAAGATTGACCCTGTGGATAAACTTCAAGATGCACTTAAGGAAATCAACTCCTTACATAAAGTTTACTCTGCAAACCCCATCTTTGGAGTGGACTATGAAATGGAAGAAAAGGTAAGCATTAATTAGCAAAAATATGATCAATGGGGCGCCTAGTGGTTATGTCACGTGCCACATGTACAGAGGCTATAGTTCTTGTCGCAGTGGCCATTGGTTCGAATCCGACCTCGGCCCTTTGCTGCATGTCATCCCCGACTGTCTCCTCTCAACATTTCCTGTCTTTCTTCAGCTGTCCTGTCCAATTAAGGCAAAAATGGCCCAAAAATACATCTTAAAAAATATATAGATATATAATCAATGACCATAAACACAGTGATATTATAACATTAACATGTTCTCTTTTCTCTGGAAATAAACCACCTGTGAAAAAAAATCTATGTATATCTATTACAGAATGATTGTCAACACACGCAGGTTTATTATTCCATTGCAACCGTCTTAGTACAGCCAGTCTGTCATAGCGCCTTTTTTTTCTACAATAATTCAGCCCCAGCCGTTGGATGAACTCACAGTGGAACAACCTCCTGATGATGTGGAAATTGAGCCGGACGAGCAGACTGATGCGTTTACTGTGAGTATTTCTGTTGGCCTTCCTGAAACTCATCACTCCGCTGGGAGTCAATGGTTTAGTTTTCACACTCTCAGAATAGCTGCTAGCTAATGGCCTTCAGCAGAATGAGCAAACATGGATTTATGTTGCTTAGTGCTCATGTTTACAGACATAGATGCTATCATCACATCAATAGCCTGTTACTATTTACAACATGTTTTATGATTTGTGTGTGTGTGTGTGTGTGTGTGTGTGTGTGTGTGTGTGTGTGTGTGTGTGTGTGTGTGTGTGTGTGTGTGTGTGTGTGTGTGTGTGTGTGTGTGTGTGTGTGTGTGTGTGTGTGTGTGTGTGTGTGTGTGTGTGTGTGTGTGTGTGTGTGTGTGTGTGTGTGTGTGTGTGTGTGTGTGTGTGTGTGTGTGTGTGTGTGTGTGTGTGTGTGTGTGTGTGTGTGTGTGTGTGTGTGTGTGTGTGTGTGTGTGTGTGTGTGTGTGTGTGTGTGTGTGTGTGTGTGTGTGTGTGTGTGTGTGTGTGTGTGTGTGTGTGTGTGTGTGTGTGTGTTTTTACCCACAGGCTTATTTTGCTGATGGAAATAAGGTACATTCTTAACATTTATTCTGACACCAGCCATAATACTAGCATATTTAGATTAGTGTTTTGAGCAATAACATGTTTGAGCATTTTGTTTTCTTGTCTTCAAAAGCAACAAGACCGTGAGCCCGTTTTCTCTGATGAGCTGGGCCTGGCAGTGGAAAAACTGAAGGATGGCTTCACTCTTCAAGGACTATGGGAAGTCATGGGCTGAAATAATGCGAGACATGTATTTAGATGTAATGATTATAAAACTACAGTTTATTTATTTATTTGTGGGTAAGATGGACAGTTGTACAGTTTACACGGATACCTTTTTAATGAGAGGAATATACTAGTTTATTAATTGTGGGAATATTTGAGTAAAACAAGTTTTCTTGTATATCGAGTGAATAGAATTTGTACGGTCTCAGTTTGTATGGTTCAAATACATTTAACTAAAGCTTCTGTGAGGAACTTTCTGTGTGTGTTGATTGTGGCGCTCTCAGAGGACAAACTGGTACCTTTTAACTCTTTGTTGATTTTGTCCTGTACATGAGTTAGTTGTGTCTTTTCTTTATGAAGAAAAAAACCCACCCTGCTTTTTTTTACAGTCAAATGTTTCATGAAAAATAGCTTAACAATGAGAGTCAGTCTTTATGCTGATGGTCTTGTTCATTTCTACAGGTCATAAAGAGGCATCAGTACTCGTTTCAGTGTGTTTCATAACCAGCTAAAAACTCAACTTAAATGGACAATGAGTACATTTTTAACACTTTCAGAATAAAAAAATGCAGCAGTTTTGCCATCTATCTCCACATAGTTCATTTGTATGTGGAAAGAACACAATGAACTCAGGCTAAGCACAAAACCACTAAGGGCACTGAAGTATTTCAAAAATGTAATGAGAGGACAAACGGTCACCTCCTGAGGTTGCAGCTGTTCACTGACCCTGTCTGCTGGTTGGATAACTCCTGCCTCCTGTGTGGATGCCTCACACACAAAGACTGTATCACTTTGTCATGATGTGGTCACTACTGTCGGTTAATCATGGTTCATATCCCTAAATACAAACATGACTGTAGTAGTGTTGGGTGTCATGGCATATCTTTGAAAACATAAGAGTGATGGGACTGGGTCTGCTATTGTGTTTTAAGAGTTGTGTTTTTCTAGTCAAACTATACCTCAACCTATAGAAAGTAAAGGTTAAATGACATGAGAAGATCACCGGTTATTTCTGTGTAGACACAACAATGTTATTACAAATCACTATGGTGACAAGGCCCCACAGTAGTGTGTGTCCTATGACAGCTGTGTGAGCTCTCTGATCTGGCCAACCTGAATTCTTCATGGAGAGTGTGTTTGTCTATATTTAGAGGGTCACAGTTATATTGAACCCACTTCAGACCTGGCTGCCTATAGTTCTCTGTCTTCCCAAGCTATTCTTTCATTCATTGCCCAGCCTACAGCCACCTCCTGATCTCTAATAATGGATCCCCAGGGCTTGAGGGAAGATCTGCGTCTGTTTCAGACCACTCTGCTGCAGGACGGACTCAAAGAGCTTCTAAATGAGAACAAGTTGATCGACTGTGTCCTGAAGGTTGAGGACAGAAGCATCCCCTGCCACCGCCTCATTCTGTCAGCTTGTAGTCCTTATTTCAGGGAGCTTTTTTTCTCAGCAGATGGCAAGGAAGCGGACAAAAAGGAGGTCATTCTGGAGAACCTGGATCCCAGCGTTCTGGATGCAATTATAAACTACATGTACTCAGCAGAGATTGACATCAACGACAACAATGTGCAGGACATTTTGGCTGTTTCAAATCGCTTTCAGATACCGTCAGTGTTCACAGCTTGTGTGAATTATCTTCAGAAAAGGCTGTCAAAGACAAACTGCCTTGCATTCTACAGACTGGGCCTGATGCTGAATTCTGTCAGGTTGGCGGTGGCAGCTCGAGATTGCATCGCAGATCACTTCGAGACCATAGCCAAGGAAGAGGATTTCTTAGAGCTCGCTCCACCTGAAATCTTTGCCATTATTGGAGCTGATGCACTGAATGTAGAAAAGGAGGAGGTGGTGTTTGAGTCCCTAATGAGGTGGATTAGGAAAGACAAAGAGAAGCGTGCAAAATCCTTAGAGGAGGCCTTTGAGTGCATCCGCTTCCGTTTGCTGCCGCAGAATTATTTCAAGGAGAAGGTGGAGAAGGATGAGCTGATAAAGGCAGATCCAGAGCTTCTCAAAAAAATCAAAGCAATAAAGGAGGCCTTCGCGGGGAAGCTGCCTGAGAAGAAGAAGGGAAAAGACGATGAGGAAGGAGAGGAGGGGAAGTTGCCTGGCCATCTGAACGATAACCGCAGATATGGTATGTATGCAAAAGACATGGTCCTGATGATCAGTGACACGGCTGCTGTGGCTTACGACGCCCAGGAGAACGAGTGTTTTCTGGCTGCCATGGCAGAGCAGATCCCCCGAAACCACGTCAGCCTGGTATCAAAGAAGAACAATCTGTATGTGTTGGGGGGGCTGTTTGTAGATGAAGAGGACAAAGAAAACCCTCTGCAGTGTTACCTCTACCAGGTATAGAAACCTCAGCAACATCATAGAACCAACTACATGCCAATCATTTATTCCGTTATTTTTTTCTTAATCTCTAAAAATGTGTCTTTCAGTTGGACAGTCTGGCTGCTGAGTGGATTGCTCTGCCCCCCATGCCCTCCCCCCCGCTGTTTGTTTGCAACAGGGGAAGTTGAAAATCTCATCTTTGCCATTGCAGGAAAAGACTTACAGGCCAACGAGTCTCATGATACAGTTTTGTGCTATGACACAGAGTAAGTCCAGTACACCTGCCTTATGGATATATATGTCCCTGTTATTGAAAGTGCCAATGTTTGTCCGAGATACATTTTTAGATTAATTTTTTTCCACACTTTTTAGAAAAATGAAGTGGTCCGAAACAAAAAAGTTGCCCTTGAAAATCCACGGACACAGTGTGGTCTCTGAGAACGGGCTGGTGTACTGTATTGGAGGAAAAACAGACGACAAGTAAGATTGCCTTCACAAAAGTTGTTTGTTTTTTTAAGTCTAAATATGTTTTTTTTACACTACACTTGTCTTTTTTTGTCTTGCTGATTAAAGTAAAGCTACCAATAAGATGTTTGCATACAACCATAAGAGGTCAGAGTGGAAGGAAGTGGCTTCTATGAAGACCCCTAGATCCATGTTTGGTGCGGTTCTCCACAATGGGAAGATTATTGTGGCTGGGGGAGTCAATGAAGAAGGCCTCGCAGCTGCATGTGAAGCCTACGACTTTGGAACCAACAAGTAGGTGCTTTTATGGTCGTTATGATTGATTTTGATCAACCAGTATTTTCATGGCAGGTACTAATTTGTTGTTACAGGTCAATTCAATTCAAAATATTTGGTAATTATTTGTTTTTTAACTTATCTTTGCAAAAGCATGTGTCGTTTTATATTGTAAGTTTCTGTTTTAAATATCACTGAATAATTTTATATAATATTAGTTGCTCTATTTGGATGCTTTAAAACAGTGATTCTTAACACTGTTTTGTTTGTTGGGTGAAAAGACGTATGTAGTGTCATAGATGAGAAAGCATCAACAGGACGTTGTGTATTCATATGCAGTACATGTTTTCATCTTGTTCCTCTAATGACCCTATGTCCCCTCTGGAATCACTGTTTGAAATACATTTTGATATATGAAATGAATGCAGCATCTTTGTTTCAGGTGGTCACCCTTCACAGAGTTTCCTCAGGAGAGGAGTTCAGTGAACCTGGTGAGCTGTGGGGGCTCGCTGTACGCTGTGGGAGGGTTTGCCATGGTGGAGAACGAGAACAAAGAGTGTGCACCCAGTGAAATCATCGACATATGGCAGTATGTGTTGATTTTATTTTCATTATTTTGTAGAATTAATGTGATGTCCAAACATTTCACCTGCCGATCCATTACCTATCTAAAATGGAAACATGTCTTGTACTGTTTCCGTTTTCACCAGGTATGAAGAAGACAAGAAGCAATGGACCGGCATGATTCGAGAGATACGTTATGCAGCTGGAGCCTCTTGTGTGTCCATGAGGCTGAATGCAGCCAAAATGCCCAAACTGTAATACCAGTCCACACACTTTCACTTTACTGCTATAGGATGCCTGTATTTATTGGCTCACACTTTGCTTTGTCTGAGTGTTTCAATAAATCATCGTTCTAGTTGAAATTATTTCTCAAGAGTCTTCACTGTCTTTAAAGAGCTGTTTTTGTTTGGACCAAATATTCTTAAAATCACTCGATAATCATCCTCTTTTAAATTTGCGTTTTGTAACTATAGCTGGTAAAGGTTTGCTTAGAAATGGAGTTTTTCCTTTAAGCATCTGGAAATGAATGCTCTTCCAGTCAATGACAACATGTACCTTGATGGTCACCATAGTGAATTGTTTGACAGCAACATATTATTTACGTGTGTAACTTGTTCACTCTTCAGTTGTAACAAACAAATAAACTACTTTTTTTTTAAGCAACAGGAGTAAAAAAAAGGGAATGCAGATTTACTTTTATTTAAAATACCTATTTTCATACAAAAGCAGATAATGCACAAACTCATGAATGAGGTAGATTCAAGCCAAACGAAGCACTTGACATATTAATGTGTTTTTAGACTTTTCAGTCTTTCAGCCTGAACATTCTCTAAACCAAAGCTCAAAGCTCACTGAATGTAACATCCTAGATTTTCTATGCTAAAGCTTTCATGAAGAAAGTTCTTTAAATATTTTCTTCTTCAGATATTCCTTCCAGGCATCCTGTGTTGAAAGCTCCATAGAGTTCCACTCAAAGTGAGGAATCTGTGAAACAACAAGATATTTCACAAAGTGTCTTTTGACTTGTTGTACACTTCAGTGGAAATGTACAAAATCACATGCAATCTTGAATAATGTTCTCTGACCTGAACAACGCGGTATCCCAGAATTTCAAGGTGTCTCTTTCTCATCAGGGTTATACCTTTCATATGGTGCGAGTTCTTGCAGAAGGACTTTGAATCAAGAAGGTCCACAGCAACTCTGAGTGATGAGGAAGAAAACAGAATGTCAAACATGTTTCACAAAATGAGAAGCCTGATAATCCATATTTCAAAGTCAACCCTACCGCTGAGCTCCAGGTGGCAGCTCATCCCCGCTGCTTTCCAGTGAGCTTGTTCCCCAGTGAACCTTTCCTCCGTCTGATATCTGCAGAGTGCTCGGCTCGCTGTATGGCACCGCCTTAAGTTGTTTGTCCAGAATGCATTCAAAGTCTGACAAGACATAAGGTATGGCAACAACATACATTTCTGTTTTACTTTTACTTCTTTAGAAGCTCTTATGATTAATGTGTTTCCTGTGTCAGTGTAATCTATCAGCTGTTACGTTTGCAATATTTACAGTCTATGGTTTGCAATCGCTGCGATCTAAAAAAATGTTTTTACCAAGACTAGAGACTTGACATAACCTCCTATTTTTTTTCCAATACCAGATCACATTGAATGACTGGACACTGTGATTTATACTTGAATTCCTTTAGTTAGGAATTAAAATGTACAAATATAAACTGACTCGATGCAGCATGTAAAGGGGCTACCCATCATTGGATCTTTTTTACACATGCAAAGACTTGCAGAATAGGATCCTAAACTTGTAATAAATCATAATCATAAATAATCAAATCCATGTTTAATACAGTAGTGTGAAATAACTCAATACTACTCACCTATTGTGTAATAATACGGAGTGACAACTGCTCCTCGAACACAGTTAATGCCCCCAAGAACCTCGCCAAGTATTTTGTGGATTTGCTGTTGGGCTGGACTGAGGGTGCTATTCCCTGAAAAACATTTAGATCAGCAATTCATTTGGACAGTTCATCAACATTTCTTTAATAGACAAAATAAAATACTCAACATCTGTTACCTTTCTTTTGTAACTGCTGGCAGTAGCGCTCATGAAACCACGGCACCTGAAACTCAGGACACTCAAGGCAGACAGCACGATTGAGCTCCATGAGGCGCAGTCTGGTCCGCATGTTAAGAGTATCAGGTAGGGCTGCAGGAAGTAAAAATGACTTTAAGACTGGTCTAATTGAACAAGTGATCACATCTTAATATCATTTGCCAATGCTGGATATTAAACATTTTTTTGACACAACTGTAGGACATACTTTCTAGTTGAGCATCCAGCTTTCCAAGAAAGTCTATATTGAAGATTTCTCTGACCAGCTCTTCAGGAAAAGTGTCGGCCACAGCGAAGGTGTACGCCAAGAGGACTAGCAGATGTGGGTCAAAGGAGCCTACAAACACAAATACATGTGTAAGGGACGGTTTAACAAAGAAAAAAAAAGTGTAAATCAATTCACTTACTGATGTGAGGAGTGATGCGCTGAATGCAAGCATCATACAATTCGTCTGCTACAGGATCATAATTGAGCACAGAGAAAGGTAGTATGGTCGCATATGTTGCGGAGTGGTGAATCTTAAAAAAAAAAGAAAAAAGGATAGTTAACATAAGCTTTATTGTTTCAGACTTTTAATATTGTAATGTCTTTTAAAGCACCTTGTCAATGTCTTTAATGGCCACAGCGGCAATTCTGTCCATCAAAGGAGGGCAGAGGTGGTTTATCCTGGTTAGAAAGTGAGCAAGCTCAGGCACGTTCCTCCAGTTGATTTGGTCCATCATCCTCTGCAGCGTGACCATGGTCTCCTCAACCAGCATCTCCTCGAACCACTCCCCTGAGATATACTTGAGCTCCTCCATCAACAAGTCGAGCCGGTCGGCTGTCTGCAGCCTCTCGTGTCCGCAGCGGTTCAGGGTCTGCAGCAGGAGGACGTACTTGCTGGGAGTGTTATGGCGGTAAGACGGGTCGTTACGAACCCACTTGGCGACGGCGAAAGAAATGGTGTTGAGCTCGTTGAGGTTGCACTGCGACACCATCGCATCCACCCGGGAGATAATTCCCTCGTCGAGTCGCGGGCAGGGCAGCGTGGAAAGAACACGGGTCAGCATGGTCACCTCATACGGGAAGACAGTTTTCTGCAAAAAGCTGGAAGATAAAGCGTTTACAGTCTTATGTTTTATTTGTAAAAAAAGTGGAACAATAATGACCTGTTAAGCTCAGAAAACTTACTTGACCAAAATAGTTCTTAGTTTAGTGAAGAGTTCAGGGTTCTGGTATTGTAACATGAAGAGGGCTTGCGTGATTCTAGCCACCTCCGCTGGCTTATAGACATGGAGGTTTCTTTGGATTACTGAAGCAATTCTGGAAAAAACAAAAACACATTTCCATTTTTAAGAAACAGAAGAGGGTTAATATGTTTTTGAATCATTCTGATTTGAATAACCTTGAATAAACTGATAGTGGCTCTTCTGTTTAAACTTTGCATGAGCTATTATGCAGATATGAACTCACTTGTTGAGTAAGCTAAGATTCCTGCTCTGAATCTCCTCCAAAGCTTCACCTATAGCCAGAGCCTGATATGCATTGAGTTCATCCGCCAGCAGGAGGGCAGTATTCTCCAACCTAAAAGGAATAAAACCACATTTGAGATGTCTAAGATTCAAGGACTTTGAAAGTGATTAAGATTTCCCCTCATGGATCACCCAGCTGTTAAAGATACTAACCCTTCTCTGATCTCCTGACTGACTATTGGTGCCAGAGCGACAAACAGTTTCGTGAAGGAGAAAGGATCGGTGCTGGAGTCGATCAGCTCTGTAAGTCTCTGTTTCCCAGCCAGCCTGAAGTCACAGTTGTTAAACTGCAGGGACTGATACATCCCCATGACAATGCTGATGTTCTCTGCGTCCATACTGGGAATGTTGCACAAGAAGATCTCGTTGCACTTCTCCAGCAGAGGCCGGTGGCTGTATTTGATGTTGCGCAGAAACTGCACTACTCTTCGTGGGTTGTTATAATTTGAGCGATCCATGGTGTCCAGCAGAAGGTCTGCCCGGGTTATGAGGTTGTCCCGAAGCCGGGAAGACACCAGGGACGAAACACTTATCATTAGTGTAGAGAGGATCCTGGGAAACCATAGACAGATAATAATTACACAACATAAGGTACTTATATTTAAAGGTTATTGATATCTGTTATCACACCAACCTGGCGTCATCAATAGACGACAACTTCTGATCCACAATATGTGTGATGTGTCCCATCAGAGGACTGTTTTGAAGCTGCTGATCACTTAGACAAATTGCAAACTTGGATAGGGATGCCATCGGAAATCTGCAAAAATCCACATTGTTGTAGGTTTTTTATTACTACTGAAACCATTAAATAAATACAATATAAATGGATCATCAGAAAACTAAACAATATTTTGGTTTCAGCTTATAAAATTGTCTGCCTAAGTTTTATGTAAGTTGGACCAGGACAGCTGCTGGTGTAATCTTCCGTCTCTGTGAAATCTTTTTAAATACTTTGGGGATATCTGATGCACTTTTACAATTACTTGGCCCATTAAAATTGAATAATAAAAAGACAATGGGTGTAAGTTAGTCAAAGCTCTACATGTATTAACTCAAACTAAATGGGTTAAAGAAAACAATGTAATACTTTCATACCTGTATATTCTGAGCCATGCTTCTGAAACCAACTGCTGAACAAGAGAGTCATGTGGATCCACATTAAACCTAAAAGATTGACAAAATTGATCTCATGTTATATTGAATACATTGTACTGCATTTAAACTGTGTGATCATATCTTTATGTACCTCAGGAAAGTATAAAGCATGTCGACCAAGTCAGAATCATCCATGAGAGCAATTTTGTTCTCTGCCAAAACCCGGAGAGTCAAGAACTGTGGATGGCTCTTGATTAGATCTACAGTCCTAAGCATCTGAGGTTTCTCTTTCTGGAACTCCCACAGCATCCCCACAGCCAGGCTTACATGGTTTACTGTAAGCTTGGCCTTGTTTTTGCCCACCACGTCAAACACCTGGTCTTCAGCAGAGCAAACCCGCAGCTGCTCCAGAACCTGATCCCGGTTCACGGCCCCCCTGTGAAGGAGCCTCCGAAGGTAAGCGTTCACACTTCGGAGCCGAAACATCTCAACAAACAAATCTCAACTTCATAAAGCGCTCAGGTCCTTCTTTGAAACAACACAGTCTCCATCAGCCACCTCAATGTCAAACCAACTGGCTTTCTCTGCAAGCAAGGATCACGTCCACATAATCGCAGTCTGGAGAAACTAGTTGAGGTAGGATGCTACTTCAGGAACCTTTATCAACAGAATGAAAGAAAAAATACACAAGTTTTACCAGTATATCAATGAACTTAAGAGTGTGTTTTTAAGATTAAACTGTTGGGTTGTGCAAAAAGAAAATACTGACATGAATGTCATTATAAAGTTAGATCGGTTTGACATACTGACCTCAGGTTTAGAAGATATCATCTCTCAAAAAGCTTCATTCAAAGATAACAAGTGACACCCATCTGGTGCAGCACCCCTACACTGAAAGTTAGCTAACACGATATTCACGTGGATGGAGAAACAATCAACTTAAATGATTGACAACCTCAGGTTAAACCTGCTAATTGGATTCTTGGCTAGATGTTTTCACCTTAAAGGGATTAAAACACAATTTATCTCACACAAAGAGAATAATGTCATTAAAAACACCGGCTCAAAGTCAAAATTGTCCATCATGTGTGCTACAACGGTTTCACTTCCGTAGCTAGTGACGTAAGAAACTGGCAGGCGTTAATGACCCTGTGTTTTGCCTTTCAGGCAGCAGATTACGCTCAGGCGCTGAAAGGCTCAACTTTATAGCATAGTTTATATCCAGCCACTGAATACAATCTAAACAGATATGTGCTTACTCATATAAAAAGTTTCAAAAGTATAATGCTGGACAAATCAAGTTGCGGTGTAAGTGTTACGCGACGGCATCATATCAGGCAAATATTTCCCCGAAAGAAAAAAATTAACGCAAGGCCCTTCACATGACAACTGATATCTTCTCACAAATTTGGTGTAATAATAGAAAGTTGAAGCTTTAATAGCTCATTAATGTGAAAGAAATATTAGATGTGGTGTGGGAGATTCAAGCAGACGAGTGGACGGAGAATTTTCCCTTACAGGAAAGTTTCAGGGCATTTTTTTCTCACGCTTTATCAAGCGGAGAGCCCCAGCGCACGCGTCTCGAAATACATTGACGTCCTCGCCGCGCCATCTTTGGAAAACACTGAGCCCAGCACTGAATGAAACTTAATGTTCGTCGTTTGTGAGGACTGCTCGCTGTATGGATTGATATCCTTACATTTCCAGGTGAAGCTATTCTCACGTACTATGTCTCAGTGAAATATTGATGACTCGAAATTGCATGGTTTAGTTGTGTAGTTGAAGAAGAACCTCCTCATCTGGTCTTCATAGGTAACCGCGCTAATGCTAAAACCAGGCCTAAATTTCTGTAGATGCTGTGGGTGACCGTGTGTCTATGTAAACCCCTAACGACCACATTTATTAAGACAGATAAGTATGTGCGCAAGCTCATTTGAAGATTAGAGCTACTAAACTTTTATTCGCAGTGGACTTCACTGTTCAAGTTAGACTTTAAAGCTTTGCTAGTTAGCTCACTTTAGCATGCGAGGCAAAAACAAACGAGCATCAGGTAACCCAGTTTTACACAGAATCCAGCGGCAATTGAATCAATATACCTCAGTGTGGTTAATTTGATATATACAATGTGTTCAGCAACGATTTACAGTTAACACATTGGTTATTTCTTTTGCAGCAGATGGGTCACAGTGGTTAGCAGGCAAATGAGTCGCTCAGTTTGTCTGACCCGGACCGGTAGCTTTGCAGGATTTTCTAGCAGATTCCTGCACATATTGGATAGAAAATGATTGCTTAGTTGTCAATCTATGTGTCATCTGTGTTTTATAACCGCAGGTGTTGTAAAGGTGATCATGGGCATCAAGGTTCAGCGCACGCGCTGCTTCTTTGACATTGGAATCAGTAACGTGCTCGGTAAGAGAGAAAGCTCATCATTCTCATTCACGTTCCCCAGGGTAAAATTAAATTAAGTGGTGATTTATGTTAATAACATAAGCAGGATAGTAGAAACACATTTAAATACAATGCAATACCATTAAACAGCACCACAAACTACAGCCTCTATGTACATAAAGCCATTGCAACATCCCTCTCAATGAGTTTACACACGCACATTTTTTCAAAGATGCTCTGTGCTAGCTTCATTAGTTTTAGCTAGATGTTGCTAATGATCTTAAGGATATTTCTCATGATACACAAATGCTCTTTCTTCAAAGTCGGCAGAGTTGTGGTGGAACTGTTTTCAGACGTCTGTCCCAAAACTTGTGAAAACTTCAGATGCCTATGCACAGGTGAATATCGTTTGTCTTCCCACAAGAATAAGACAGAAAACTATACATTTCCACGCACTGTTTGATATTAATATGTACTGTGGTTTCATTAAGGTGAGAAAGGCATCGGGAAAGGAACCCAAAAACCCCTCCACTACAAAGGATGTCTGTTCCACAGAGTTGTCAAAGACTTCATGATTCAAGGAGGAGACTTCAGTGAAGGTAAGTGACGTTTTGGTGTATATGGTGTACTTAGCTAACAAACATGTATGGTCTGAATATGGCCCTCCTAAACATTTTAGGAGCACCAATTAAGTTTATTATTTATCAGTAATGTAAATACTAAAATTCCAGTTCCACTAGCATCACCTTTGCTAATTCTTTCTGTGGCGTGGTAGGTAACGGAAGAGGAGGCGAATCTATCTATGGAGGCTTTTTTGAAGGTAAAGAGGCCACAGTCAAAGCTGTCAGTTGTTATCCACACCGACGTTGGCTTCAAGATGGCAGTACAATCTTCTCCTTTTCCCCCAGATGAGAGCTTTGCTGTTAAACACAACAAGGAGTACCTGCTATCTATGGCAAACAGAGGCAAAGATACTAATGGATCACAGTTTTTCATGTAAGCACTTAGTCTGTTTCAAATTGTAGGTTTGACACACCATACGTTCATTCTAGAGCTGTACAAATAATTATGTGGGTTTTTGTTTTGCTTTTGGATTGCCTGCTGTGACACTTCAGAACAACAAAACCGTCACCACATCTGGATGGGTAAGTGCTGCTTGAATCTTGAAACACACACAACTGATTGCAAAGTGTTTTGATTCACAAGAATCAGTTTAACAAAACAACCTTTAATTTCTCAGTGTCCATGTGGTTTTCGGTCATGTGATCTCTGGCCAAGAGGTTGTTCAAACCATGGAGAACCAGAAAACAGACCCTAATAGCCGACCATATTCTGAAGTGAAAGTGTTGAACTGTGGAGAGCTCATTCCCAAATCTAAAGGTTTGTTTGTGAACAACATTTTCAATCTTCAACTTGCAGATTGTTACTCAAATTTTAAGAAATGCTTCTAAACCGCTCTTTATTGTTTGCAGCAAAAAAAGAAGAGAAAAAGAAGGAGCGAGCCTCCTCCAGTTCCAGCAGTAGCTCCAGTGACTCTGATAGCTCATCAAAATCTTCCTCTGAGTCCGAAGAGTCAGAGAAGGAATCTAAGAAGAAGAAAAAGAAGGCCAAAAAGCTAAAAAAGAAACAGAAGAAGCAGGAGAAGAAAAAGTAAACAAACTTATTTTCATTGTGCAGTATAAATGGTACCTTAAGTTGTTTTTCTAAGCTGCAATGCTTTTCTAGGTCTGACGCTGAAAGTGCTGAAGAAAAGGAACAGGAAGATTTGGTCACATCTACTCTACGTCCTGAAGAAATTCCTCCTATCCCAGAGAACCGGTTTCTGATGAGGAGGAGTCCTCAGGCAGTCCAGAAGCCCAAAGAGGAGCCTGAAAAGACTGAACGTAATAGAGACGAAAGGCAGAGAGAGAGGTTAGTCTGCTTCATCCACAGCACTTGTGATGACCATAAAAATAGTTTCAACATTGAATTATTGTTACTATATTTATATGCATTGTTTTTCTCTCTCTTTAGTGCTGGCATATCATTCAATTCTCGGTCAGCATATAACAGAAGACTGGTGATGACACGGTCTGGGAGAAAGATTAAAGGCAGGGGTCCAAGGGTAGGTACACTGCACCAATGAGGAGAGCCTGAATTCTAATGTGATTCTTATTTTAATTAGTTAAGCTTCTCTGAAAGGCTTTAACAAAAAACGTCTAATCTAATCAATGATAACTAAACTAGTGGAATTTCTTTCTGTTTGGGTCTGTAGAACAGATGTAACTAGTTTTCCATTTCTCCCATCCAGCGGTACCGGACTCCATCACGCTCTCGTTCAAGGTCCAGAGATCGCTTCCGGCGCAGTGAAACCCCTCCACATTGGCGTCAGGAAATGAATCGTCAGAGGATGAGGGCGGTCACTGGAGAGCGCTGGATCAAGGGTGACAAGTAAGGACCTCACTTTTCTTTTTTTAACAATGCGTTTTCCAGTCCATCTGATTTGATTTTAAAACTCAAAGCCAGAAAAATGGTTACATGTTTGCACACTTACAGTAAGAGGGAAAAGGAAGATAAAGAAAACAAGACATCTTTTATTTTCATTTACCGGTATAAGGTTGCCAGTTTTGTTTCTATGTTTCATCACGTTACACAGAGCTGTATGTTTTCCTTTTGCATAGTTCTGTTGCTCAAGGCACATTTTCCTTTAGGGACAACAAAGTTTATCTGATTTTTTCTAATAAATGAAGGCTCTATCTATGTGAGCATTTGAAAACATAATTTTTGACTCAAAGGCTTAAACTTCTTTTAAATCTAAACTGGCAATTTTAATGTTTATCATTAGAAAGTTTGTTACTTTGAATGTTCTAAGCTAATAATACCTAATTGTGATAATGTATTAAGATCATGCATGATGAAAGCAAATCATTTCCTTTTTTTTTAGTTTTAAGAAAATTCTCCAACAATTCTGCACAAAATTATTAAACGCTGTCATCTCAGTTCCTAAATGCTGCCTGATGCCGTTTGACTTGTTTTTGTGACATTTTCTATTTTATTTACCTTTACAGAGGTGACATGAGCGAAGCCAAGGATGACGCCGCTAAAGCTCCAAGAAGAGAGAGAAAGACGTCTGACACAAGGCATGAAAACACAGCTGAGGGTAAAAAAGACAAGAAAGACAAGAAAACTCGGTCAGATAGATCCAAAAGCAAAGACGAGGACACTGCAGAGAAGGATGAGAAGCAGAGCAAACACAAGGCAAAGAAAAGGGACAAATCTCAAAGCCGCAGTAAAAGCAGGGAGAAGAGCAAGAGGTCAAAGAGCAGAGAGAGGGCGCAGAAGAACAAAAGTGATGACAGAAGAGGTCGCTCAAGGAGCAAAGAACGAAGTGCTAATAAGAAAGAAAAGGAATCAGAATCCAATCACAGTAAAGACAGAGAGAAGGGTCATGATAAAAAAGAGTCTGATAAAAAAAATAAAGAGGATGCCAAAGGAAGAAATGGGGAGAGGACGAAGTCAAAAAGCAAGGAACGATTAGCTACAAAAGATAGGCACAGGTCTAGTAGCAGGAACAGGGATAAGAGTAGAGCTGCAGCGTCAAAAGAGAAAGAAGAAAAACAAGACAAGGACAGGGCAAGAGAGCGCAGCAGGAGTCAGGACAGACGACACAACAGTGAAAGAGAGAATAAGAAGCGGGGCTCATCCAGGGATAAAGAACGACGGACAAGAAGTCCAGACAGAAACAAGCCCAGAGACTCGCACAGAGGCCGACGCTCCAGAAGCAAGAGTACTAAGAGAGACCACAGCAAAGAGCGCTCGTCTCATAGAAAGGAAAGAGACAGAGAGGCCGCCTCCAGGAGGAGAAGACATAGCAGCAGCTCTAGCAGCGAAAGAGATGAGAAAAGGAAGAGCCGAAAGAGCCCAGATACCAGAAGAGGCAGAGCAAACAGTACCTCAAAATCAAGAGAAAGAAAAAGCCCGGCCAAGCCCAGGCCAGATAGTACAAGAGGCAAAAAACGACAGAAACGACAGCAAGAGGAAGAAATCAAGCTCGAGCTCAAGCTCTGACAGCGACTGACCCTGAGATAGTATCCTAAAAAGAAAGAAGGGAGTTTAAAGTCTGCTCCCTAGCTTAAACCCATTACGCTTGTAGTTTCCAGCTCCAGCTTTTCCTTCCCATGTGGCACTTATTACATCGTTCACTCAAGGCTAAGTAATCCACTCTACAGTTCAGTCAACACTAACGTGATGGCTTCAGACCCCTTTAAAGTTAATTTCCCAAACTACTCCTGATTAGAAGCTACAACGTATGGATCCCTTGCTTGCAAAGAGAGAAACTATTGAGTAAAACAGAATTGCATAGGATGAATCGCACTCAAATTAGCATAGAAACACTGCAGCATCATGTTAGCTTTGTCTGAACTCTGGACCTCACTTTAGTCTGAATGGAAGATAATGTAAGCTGTGGATTGGTCCTCCATTAAGTGCATACCACCGCTGTGATGGGAAACTGAAGCTGCATGGACAGTTAAAGGAAAATGAATTGTGACTAAAAAGAAGATTGACCTACCGTTTGGACTGGAAAGAGTACCACGTATACTTTTAACTGTACATGTCAAGAGGAAGTCAGGTTGAAGGTATTTCTTTATTTTGCATTTTTGGTAAATTATATTTTGCTTTACAATAGATACAACTTCAGACTGTTGGTAAAAATCAGATTCTAATTCCTTTTTTTTTTTTTTTTGCCCTAAGGACAGTTTCTTCTGAAATTAATGTTAGTTATTTAAGTTTTGTATGGGATAAGGAGTGCCTAAGTTTAGTAACTGTCATGTATTTGTCTATTTTTTTTTTTTTTTTTTTTTTACAAAACTCAATCTGATAAAGAACACTTGTACTTTCTTGCATGCTTCTCCCAGTCGTTGTGTTGGATGAAATGTACCACCCTGTCTTTTTTATTTTTATTTGTTGACCTTTGACCTTTTACTGTAAACTCCAGTTTGTTAACCAGTTTTGAGACACCTGTCTATTTCCTTCTCTTTTTTTATGTAAAAAAATGCCAATGTCATGCTGTAATTACAACACAAAACAATTTGTATGATTTGTGTTTGGTGAAAATTGATTTTAAGAACTCAACTGCAATGTAGAATGAATCAAAAGGCTCAACTTTGATTTGAATTAAATGGTTTTAATATTCTGTAAATGCTGTCACAGACGAGCTTGATCATTATCGATATTGAAAATTGCAGTAGTTAACACTCATAATAATATTATTAAGGAAATATACTCTGCAATGGTAACATGTCATACAGCTAGGGTCAGGATTATTTAGTGTTTAAACATCACTTGGTTTATTCTAAGTCAAAGTCCAAACTCTTGCTGAGATGAGTTGACATTTTGTTGTTTGATTTATTTAAGATCGCTGTCCATGACATTCTTTGACTATGACCTTCTCAAGATTTGGAGGATTTTGCTTAAATTTGACCAAAAGATGTTAAACACTGTTAAGCAGTATTGTGTAGTGGAGGAGCCTCACAGTGGAGATCTGTAGAGGTGGAGCCTCACAGTGGAGGTCTGCAGAGGTGGAGCCTCACAGTGGAGATCTGCAGAGGGGGAGCCTCACAGTGGAGGTCTGCAGAGGTGGAGCCTCACAGTGGAGGTCTGCAGAGGTGGAGCCTCACAGTGGAGGTCTGCAGAGGTGGAGCCTCACAGTGGAGGTCTGCAGAGGTGGAGCCTCACAGTGGAGTTCTGCAGCCAGACTGTTTTAAATTAAACTTTGTGGAGCATCCCTACCAGAGTTTATGCAGTGTTACTCCCTATTTATAATCTAATGTAGCTACTAAAACACACAAGTGGGATAGCTAAGCACGCTTTATATATATATAACCTTCAAATAGGACAAAATAACTCATCTCCATGATTTTGCCAGAAACATCTGGGCCAAGGTACCCTGTGCATGTCATTTATTCCCAGATGCAGTGAGTTGTGTTTTAGGGAACATCTAGCAGCACTGCTTCTGTATAGAGTCATGCAAAAATAATGACAGTTGAAAAGTGTTCAATGTCTCAATCTAAAATTCAGTGTAGTGAAGAAGTAGTGGTTTCTTGCACATTTGTCCAAAGAATCAAATTATGCTACTAAAATGTTTAGAATTTTAGGGAATCAATCTTAATACCTAAACTGCCAGCCGTCAGAGACCTCTCACCATGTAAACCCAAGTCTCTTCTTAGCATCTTGAATATCTACAGTTTCATTGAGCTCTTTGACTTTGTGGGTAACACCAGACACATATTTGGGCATTTGAGCACCAGTGCAGTCCTGAACGAGGTAGCTAGGTCTGACTCCGTTAAAAACAGGCCCCAGTCCTCCTCCGATCCCTTCCTTTGCAGCTTTACAAAGTGGAAACACATTTCGCTGAGCCTCCGCCGCTTTGTTGATGACCTGCCGGGAATACTGCTGAAATCGGTTTTCCTCTTCAGCGACGAGTTCGGCCTTCTTCACTTCATACTCGTATTCCTCTTTTCTTAGCCGCAGATGTTTTTCTGTCTTCTCAGCCTGGTTTTCAATGACAAAAAATGACATGCAAGTTTTCTTTCAGAGAAGAAGCTCAAACTAAAACATGAGATTTCAAATGATATGGTGGAGGATGTTTGAACAATACCATTTGTGTTGCATAGAAGTCCTGTAATTTTCTCCTATCGTCTTTGATTTTCTGAGCTTTGAGTTGCTGTTTCTCCGAAAATATTCTGTCAGCTTCTTTCTTGGCCTGTAGTGTGTCTTTGTTGATCTGTTCTGCCTTCTTGTCCTCCTGCTCCTTTTCTTTCATCTAATGGAAAAAGTTTCTGTTACACGTTTGAAAATTCTGTTACCTGAGCCCTGGATTTACTTTGCAGGTGAAACAAGATTTTATAAAAGAAGAAAATAACGAAAACATGGGTTATAAAAATGACCCAGATGCATCTTTTGTTTTACCATGAGTTCTCTGTGTTCGGCGATTGACTTCAGCATTGTAGCCTTCTTCTCGTACTCCTCCCACTGCTGTCGGGCTTGTTTGGCCTCCTGCTCAGCGACAGCCTTTGCGATTCTCTGCTCCTCACTGACAGTTTGCTCCTGCTGTTTGATTTTCAGTTTGTCCAAGATCCTTTCTCTGTGAGACTGGGCCTCACTTTGGAATACAACAACACACAAATATGTTAGTACAGGGATTAATCGACACTGTATATAACAGATATCAAGACAGTTTTTTTAAACTGTGTTTCTGGCTCTTACTTAAACAATTCCTTTTCTTTGTCTTTTCGCAGCCTCATCATTTTTTGTTTTGCAGATAGGAAAAGTTTCCTCTGCTGCTCTTCAGCTTCTCGTTTTTGTTCATCAGCTGCTTTAATAAGATTCCTATTGGTGAGATGTTCCTGCAAAAACAAACAAGTTTAATATAGTATGTATGTGTGATGGATGAGGATACACATTCTAAATAAGCTGTGCTACCAGATGAGCTTGCATGAGGTCCCTCTTCTGCTTTTCCTGTCTTTTTTCCTCCATTCTTTGCTCCCACTGATAGAGCTCTTGAAGCTGCTGGGTTTCCTCTCCCTCCTTATTGTTCTCTATCTTCTTTTGCACTCTCAGTTGCTTATTTTCCTTGATCCTAAAGAGAAGAAATCATCTTCACATGAGAACAAACATTGTACAACTCTGCTGGCTCTTCCTTGAAATAAAAAGCAGCTTTTGGGGTCTTAATTAGGACTAACTGGGTTTTCAGGTCGTCTGCAACAGCCCGTCTTTCAAGCTTTTTCTCAAGTGCTTTCTCCTGGTCTTTTCTCAAGGCCTCATCCTCTCTGATCTTCACCACATCTATGAATTTTTTCTCCAAATCTTTTGAAGCACTCTGGATTCTTTGCTTCAGTTCAATCTGAGCCTCCCTCTCCTTCAGCACCTCTGTCATCAAAAGTGCACCCTGTGGAGGTAGAAACATGAAGTTATAGTCAAAAGGTTGAACATGTAAGAAAAGGGAGACAATAATTCACGAGAGATACTAACATGTAGTCTTTTAACACGGTCTGTTTGGTAGTACAGCTGAGTCTTTGCTTTTTCGATGGCCTCTTCCCTCTTCTGCTCCCTGTATTCAGCTTCTTCTTTATCAATCTGTTTTCTTTTCTCCTCCTCAATCTGCTCACGAATCTTTTTTGCCTCTAGCTTTTTTTGCCTTTGACCCTTTAATAAATGTCAACATGGGTTAACTTGCAGTAGAAGTATTGCATTTTGCAACTTAACATCAAATCTTAAAACTGTGCAAACAACTTACAGCGATGGTATTGGACCATGTCTTCACCACCTCCTTTGAATGCAAATGGAGTTTTTCTCTCTCCTTTGCTTCCTCTCTCAAAGTCTCCTTGTCTCTGTTAACTTGGTTCAGTTGGTCTTGAATTCTCTGCCATTCAGCCTTGTTTAAGACAGTGACTTGATGGAGGTCTGCAGGCTTGATCATTTTATTGGCTTCGTCAGCTGAAAGGACTAAACATAAGGAGAAAATAACCCCAAAAAATCGGTCTGATAAATATCCAACTTATACAAACACAATTTATATAAAGGGATTAAAAATGTGTACCATCAGTTTGTGTCTTTTGGGTAGTTATGGACTGTCCTGATTAATAAAAGAAGGAGGAATTCGAAACAATCAATACAAAACGATAATGAATAATATTTATAATCCATTGATAATAATAATTATAATATCAATACGTTATAATTATTGAAACGTACACGATCAGAAAATCATTCATTCACTGTTTTTTCAGAAGTTTTTACATAGGCTAAAGTTGTATTGGATATTTTTAATTCCTTAATCTTGACTTTGACAGGACATAAAGGTACGATACATTACTAGAAAAATCCCAAAATGTAACCATGGACTGTAATGTAACACTGCTCCAAGTCTACATTTGAACCGGAAGTTATTTTATTTGGAAGAGGAAAGATTTTTTTTAAAAACTACAGTTTCCTATGTTTCGTATATTGTTCTGAATTGTTAAATTTAACAAGACTTTCAGATTATTCTTACTAACAAAAACCGTAGGCTACCTACATATTGTGTGTTTGCTACAAAATCCAGCCCTCTCACAGAATGGCAAGCTCTCACCTCTCCTGCTGGAGCCTCTTCGTCGACCGTACTGAACCTCCGCTGCCATTTGACATACAACTTTAAGACAAAGTTAACAAATTCTACGACTTAATGAAGCTAATCCTAACAAGAAATATGTTGCTTGAATTCTTTCCAGGTGACGTAAAGCTGTGCCACTGTCCACATTTGTTGCGTTGTATCCAGGCAACAGTTAAACCAATCAGAAGCCTTTCCCACAGTGAACGACAGGTGACGATGTGTGCTGGGCCGTATCATATGCTGCGTTCCAGTTGAACTGGGAAGTGGGAAATTCCGAGTTCCCAGTCGGAAATGTCAACTGGAACGCCCCCTGAAGTCGTAATTACTAGTCAGAAACTCGGAGAAGTCGGAGGAGCCCGAGTTAAAATCCAACATGGCTGCTACGTGCATCAACCGTACGTTAAAGCTGTAACTATAGTGTTTTTTAGCCGAATGTTCCTCTTTTTGTGTGATTAAATCAATCACACTGATAGTATCATGTAAGTTCTATCTGTGGACATGTTGTCATGTTATTTTTGTGCACAAATTATCACGCAGTGTGTTGTTATCGTCTGGTATTAGCTAACAAAACAAAGGTACTCCTGGAGGTGTCCATGTTGCTTTTCCGACTTACAACAATAGACTGTACTTACAACTGGAACACGCTCAACTCGGGTGTGACGTCATTCCCAGTTCCGACTTCCCAGTTCCGAGGTAAATGGAACGCAGCAATAGCCTAAATTCTACAATAATCAATGAGTTTAATTAATACAAAAAATAATGAATATACTCCTACTTTTAATATTTTAGAAAATGAAAAGCCTGTAAAGATGAGGGACATCATATTTTTGGGTTGCTTTGCTTCTGCACTGGATGCATTGTTCCTGGAGATGGAGATTCCCACTAAAAAAATGACAAACCTTATCCACTTCAGGGTAACAACTGTGTTTAAAATGTGTGCTATACTTTCCTTGAGACATTTATTTTTTTATTCAGTGTGCACCACTTAGGACTGCAGCAATCAAACTACAATACGCCTACATGATTTCAACACCCTATGTATATCAACGACCCACATCATAAAAGTTTACATCATTATTAACATGTTTTTTATATTTTGCCACATGCCTAAATTAATATGGAAGAAGACAAACATACAGAGAAAGTGAACATGAACGTGGAATTTGTGGAGGCCTCATAGCACATTAATCCAGCCGTAGATTCATATGAGAACATTTTTAATTTACAAGTTAAGTGAACAAAAAAATATGACAAAACATTTTGGATTTCAGCAGGACTCCATGTTATTCCCCCGGTTCAAGTGAAATGGACTTGACACAAACATTACTACAAACATTTGATTGAAATTCTAGTGTTGAAGCAGATATAGGTCTAATGGTTTAACTAAGGCAGGCACGTAAACTACTGAACTTGTTTAAGATTAAGATTTAAGATGAGTGTGTGTGTGTGTGTGTGTGTGTGTGGGGGGGGGGGGGTCATGTGCAGCCTAATGAGTCAGGTGAGGAACAGCATCTGTTAAATTAGGAGTGAACAGATTGGCCTCTCCTGACCTAAAACAAGGGAACACATTAACAAGTGTGGGTACTAAAATCAGTTTTTTAAACACAAATAAACATGTTATGCTTCCTACTAGTTTTGCAGATTAAGCTTGGGCATGTTAAACACATAGGCCCTAATGTGTGTCGTAAAATAGGATCCATGCTATAGCTAAATAAGAAGTCAATTGATGAGAAATATCTGCATGCTTCGACTTTAACTGCCGCTTGCATGTAAGTCAATGACAAATGGCAACCCTCTTGTGAATACTAGCCTACAATATCACTGAGAGGGACAATTACCAGCATAATGGATACTTTTAAATGTAAAATCTTAGGTATATTTTGCTGATAGGCTGTTATTTTGATTGCAGGACTTGCAATGAATTTCGTCTACAGTAAAAAAAACAAAACAACAAATAAAAAATGCAAAAAAAAAAGAAGAAGAAAGAAAAAGACAAGAAACTGTTATTTCCATTGCTTGATAATCAAATTTATCTTTTAACTGGTCTCCAGTCGGGATGGCCTTCTTTATGTGACGTCAGAGCAGGAGATGTATGAGAGGCGGGGTTCAATCCTTACAGTCTATGGTTGAATCCGAGAGGGGGCTGGCGTAAATCTAAGATAACCATTCAAAACCAACAGAGGGAAAATAACTTCCCGTGTCCATCACATCGCTTCATCAGCAGCCGACCAGCAGCACCAGTTGCCCATACAGCTATCAAGATGGCCCCTATCTCCATCAAAACTGTTTTAATCAGTGAAAGTGTGGACCCCCGCTGCAGGGCCATTCTGGAGGAAAATGGCATCCGAGTGACGGAGAAACAGAACATGAAGAAAGATGACCTAATCGCGGAGATAAAGGTAAGATCTGCAGACAGTAGCTAATGCACAATGTAATAAACGTGAATCGGGCGTTTTTTAATTTCTTAAACGTCGCAGAAAGTTTAGGCGCTTATGCTAGCATCATTTTAAAAGCGAGTGCTTTTTTTGCCCCCGCACTTGTCTTTGGAGAAATGTTTAAAACCAATGAATCAATGCGAATTTGTGCGTTTCTTTCATACAAAGTTTAATGGAAGGTGTGTGCGTGATTTGACGCAGTGTCTCATTTCCCTTTAGGCCGGACACGTTTTACAAAAGCTGGTGTGACTGGATTGACTGTAAAGTTAGTACCGCCCCTTGTGAAGCTGATGCAACTCATCCCTGACTTTACCGATTCTCTTATCACTTTGTCTGAGTACCATATGCTGCAGGCTTTTAGCAGCACAATGCAGTGGATGTACATGGAACGGAGAGTACTATTTGCCTTTAACAGTAGCTGATGTGTCAGATGATAAACAATGGATTTGTTCTCGTTAAATCTGAGTGTGCTGTAGATCCAGGGCTAGCTTACTGTTGGGGCAAAATTGAGCCATTTGGTCCAAATTGAAAACGAAAGACCCTTATGTGGATACCCCTGAACCATTAAAGGATTAGCCTACTATGTAGTCTATGGGGGAAAACTGAATAAATAATCCAGAGATGTCGTTCTTAGTTTATATTAATCAGGAAACAAAGATGAATTTTCACTACCTTAGAATAAACACATTTTGTGGCCACAGAATTTTCTCCAAGCTTGCACACTCGAAAGGAGATGATAAGGGGAGCAGTTTCATTGGTTGCAATCTGCAAATTTACTGTGAGATTCCCGCTGAATCCTGCACAGTGATCCTTCAAAACCATACAGTGTCATACCTTTAGCTTGGTACACTAATTTCCCAACAAGAAAACCATTCATCAAAATAGCTGTTTAAGCTATGGTGCAATTCATCTTTGTTCTACTTTACTTTTCTTTAAAGAAAGGAAAACCCAAGTAGAGAGGTCACAACATGAATCTATATTGACTACGAACTTTCTCCATTACTGTATTCTATGAGCAGCATGATAGTTCGCTGCAACTGGACCTCTTTAAAGATATCAGAAGTAGTCACAAATAGGAAGAATATGCAAAAACCATAAAAGTACTCACGGAGACATTGAGTGTCTGTGCTACCTTTCACTCTCTTCCAAGTGGGTCTGCCAAAGTATACAACAGCTAAACAAACCTGGATGAACTTCCCTCCAGTTCCGTACACGAGAAGAAATTCTCTGACTAACGAGTTTGACACACATACTTGTTACAACAAGCAGGTCACTTTCACTGAACAGCAGGTAGCCTCGTTGACACAGGCCTTATCATTTTTCGAGAGGCTTTTACACCCCAAATCTAACATCTTTTTTAAGAGTGTTTTGGTTGAATTGTGAATTCTGCATTTGAGTTAGATTGAAAGCAAGAAAACAAAATATTGTAAGAGGAAACACAAAAGTGTTAGTTTAAAGGGAAAAAAAAACAGGTTAGGTCTGAAAGCACCCTCAGTTTGGGATAATATGAGTTGACACAAATCTAAATGTGGACCGTGCACACTTTAAGTGGAACTATTTCAAGTACCAAAACCATATTTTTGACATAATGCTCTCTAGGAGACATGGACACAAGATGAGGTTATACTGATAGTATTATCCTTAACATAACAGCTTTTCTTGTTGTTTATCAACTCAAATGATCAATAACTTTGCATCAATTACAGCCCCACGAAGCGATGGACACATTGTGACTCTTTGGACTAACTTGTTTGCTTTTCTCTTCATCCTAGAACTATGACGGCCTTGTGGTTAGATCTGCAACCAAGGTAACGGCTGATGTCATTGATGCTGCTGGTAATCTTAAAATCATTGGGAGAGCAGGGACTGGTGTGGACAACGTGGATGTTGATGCCGCCACTAAGAAGGGTATTATTGTCATGAAGTAAGTCTGTGATCAGAGCAAAAAAAACAACAACAAATAGGTTTCACTATATCTTGCACTGTTCAATAACTGTGATTTGTTTTTCCCAGCACACCGAGTGGCAACACGATCAGTGCGGCGGAGCTGACATGTGCCCTGCTGATGAGCCTCTCAAGGCAAGACGAGTCATGTTTTCACGGGCAACATGCTCGGCCCTCTTTGTATTCATTCATGTACCTCAGACGTGTCATTATTATGCCTTTCTGTATTTTTAGATATGTGCCTCAAGCTGCGATGTCGATGAAACAAGGCAACTGGGATCGCAAAAAGGTCAGCAGAGATTTTAGTTTGTTCCTGTGCTCCATTTGAATGCCTGTGCACATAAAGCGATTTACTGTTGCATGATTGGCTCCATTGTCTTGCCCATCATTGCTGATCAGAAGTGACACCTCTCAGTTGTTGTTCAGTTTTGTAATCTTTTTTTCCCCTTATTTTGCAGTTCATGGGTGCAGAGCTGTATGGAAAGGTTCTTGGAATAGTCGGGCTCGGAAGAATAGGAAAGGAAGTCGCCTCAAGAATGCAGTCATTTGGCATGAGGGTAAGTAACGAGATTATACATGACAAGTGTGCACCTACAATTAATTCATGGTAAATTGTTCCTTTAATAAATTGATGAAACAGATTCTCTCTCTCTCTCTCTCTCTCTCTTCCTTCTTAGACTATCGGCTACGATCCAATCACTCCTCCTGAGGTGACAGCCAGCTGGGGGGTGGAGCAGATGTCTTTGGAGCAGCTCTGGCCGCTGTGTGACTACATCACCGTCCACACTCCTCTGATGCCCTCTACTGTTGGTGAGTTATACACAGGTTTTTCTCACTATATAGCAAACTGAAATTGTAACTAGAAATGTGAGATTTGGTTTTCAATGGCTCTTTTTTCCCCTAGGTTTGCTCAATGATAAATCATTTGCTAAATGCAAGACAGGAGTGAAGGTTGTGAACTGTGCACGAGGAGGCATCATAGACGAAGATGCTCTCCTCAGGGCTCTGCAGACCGGACAGTGTGGAGGAGCGGGGCTCGATGTCTTTGTTGAGGCAAGATCACTAAAGCATGTCCTCTAACAATTAATCTAATTATCTCAACAGTTCACTCAATGCAACTACCGCAGCTTCTTCTAGAAAACAAATTGTTATCACTCATTGCAACTAATAAAAGAGATGCTGTAGCTCATACCTTACTTTGTGTGTATGTTTGGTGACAGGAGCCTCCTAAGAATCGCTCACTGATCGACCATCCTAATGTCATCAGCTGCCCTCACCTGGGAGCCAGCACCCAGGAGGCTCAGGCTCGTTGTGGGGAGGACATTGCTCTGCAGTTTGTGGATATGGTGAACGGCAAGAAGCTGGTTGGAGCAGTAAGTTCTACTCTGTGTTTGTATACCATACCCAGCTTCAAAAGAACTTCTCAGACTTTCTGTTTTATTGTTATGAAACATTTTAACGGTATTTGACTGCTTCACTTTCTCATAGTTGTGGTGGACTTTTACGTGGCAGATTAATAAATTGCTGATCATCGTCACTGCAACAATCACAGTAGCTGTCTTTGTGGAAATCTGTCTGTGACAGATGATTGGGAGAAGCATGTGAACATCGAGTCATTTAGACTAAAGTGGCTCTAAAATAAATTTCAATGAATTTAATGTCTGAAAGAGGACAAAAGAGTTTTTAAATATGAAAAGGATTGACAAAGAAATCTTCATGGTCTTACTGGGGTCTTATGAACATGCTTCATTCACAGCTTTCTCAAATATATTTGGATTTGAAAATGTCTTTTTGCATCACTTGCAACAAGACACACAACGACTCATCAAATAAAGTGTGACCAAAGTGCAGAAGAGCAGCTTTGCAAAATACATCAGCTGATTTTGATGCGGAATGTGTGTTGTATATGTCTTGTTATTTGATGGTTTGAAGGCTAGATGATAGATCTCCTTTTCTAAGGCTTGCATGTAGAAAAGCCACAAAACCAGATGTGTTAATATTGTTTCAGCCAGTTATTGTGACACAGTGAACATATGCAGATATTCAGATTCCATGATGACATACCGTTCCTAAAAGCTCTTTGTTTCCATGTCTTCTTCTTTTTTTAAAGGTAAATGCTCAGGTTTTGGCCAGCACGTTCTCCCAGGACTCAAACCAGCTGATCAAACTTGGTGAAGCTGTCGGAGCCGTGCTGCAGTCGTGCACTGCTGCTGAGAAACTGTTCAGTCATGTCAAAATCACCACTCAAGGTAAAACCCACTGGTCCAACCTGTTTGTGGTTAACAAAAGGTTATTTTTAGGGGGGAATAACATTTGTATGGCGCCCTCTGGTGGTATGATTGTGAAACAGCAGCTGCATTTATGTTGGACCAGCCAGTAAAAAAACAACCTAATTTTGCAAATTTATGCAGAGGCATTTTCCGATTTTTTTACTTGCTTACTGCAACACTGAACATTTAAACTGTTTTCTCTAAACCAGGGGATTGCATGAAGTCCTCCACTGGCTACATGACTTCTTCAGTCCTTGTTGGACTCCTGAATCCTAAATCTGGCTGCTGCCCAAATCTCATAAACGTACTGAGCCTTGCCAAGGAGTCTGGAATCACGGTACAGCCGCAACATTTTCTGGCAATTGCATGAAAATAACAAGTATCCAGAAATGATTATGATTACATGTGTGAACTAACTCCCCAGGTAAACCAGAGCCACTGTGCATCAGACGAGGCTTCCAGCGGTGTGTGTAAGGTGGAGATCATGTCAAATGGCTGCAGCTACAAAGCCAGTGGTTCAGTTCAAGGTGGTGTGCCAGTGCTGCTTGAGCTGAGTGAAAGTGTGTTCAGACAGCCTGTCTCTCTCACTGGAAATCTACTTTTCTTTAAGGCCTCTGCAAATCCTCAGCTCCTTTCCTCAGTGGCTGGTAAGAAATTAACCTCTAATGTTTAAGGGATGATGTAAGTAAAGCCAACAATCTCCATAGACCTTTAGTTTGTAATTTCACTTGATGGTAGTGGTGAAACGGATAACAGGTGATCGGTGATCTGTTCGCATCACCCCCCACGTTTCTGATGGCGAAGGGTATTGTTACTATTTATCAGACGCTGCTTAAACTTTACTTTGTTTCATCTCAGCGCGTCTGTAATAATCATGTAGGGATCGACTGGTGGCTGCATGTGGCATCAGTCAGCAGCTTCACATCCGTAATGTTACAGCCTGTTGTAATCTGTAGCTGTAAACTCAGACAAACAATCTCTGTCACAGAGCACTGTGTTCAGGCAAAAATTGTTAATGAAATATTCAGTCTGTTATACTGAGATTTTTAAAAGCACTTTCTTAAAGGGACTTCAGGTTTATCTAACTGCTTGTATTATTATTATTTGATTTGTACTGCTGTTAAATTGCAGTTTGAGTCATGGCTAGCTGAGGCGTAGAAACGTTTTTTGTGCTGATCCGAAAACCAATCGGATCCGAGACCAAAATCTGTTATCCAATCCAAATTGTGAGATTTGTGATCCGTTGCACCACTACTTATTGGTGTACCTCATCAATGAATTTTGCATTAAATTATTTTACTTATAGCTTGAAATATGGATTTATGTTTGTATGTTTGGAAATATTTTTTTCCATTCTCAAGCAAACTTTAAGGTCTCTTTATCTACAAGAGCTTCATATATCTCTTACAAAACCTGTTCTTTTAATTCATACTTGCAAGTACAAAACAAAGAATAAAAAAGAGAGAGAATACATCTTCCCTACTATTCTGGACCTTTGAGACAAAGTTGGCAAACCTACAGTAATCACATCCATTTCATAACACATTATGTTTTTAGATCATCCAAATATCAGAGTATTGGTCTATCTATCATTTTGATGGATAACTGATTGACTCTTAATGATCGCAATATACAGTGCAAAAGAAATTATAACTCACTGAAAGATTTTGTGTTTACTCCTTTTTATTTCTGAATCTGCCAAACTTGGAAGCTAGAGCAAGAATGCCTTTTCTTAACTGTGCATCTGTCTTTTGCATCTTGATAAGCTAGTTGTGTATTTTTCTTTAACTTCTTTAAAATACGCCTTTATGGCCCTATTTTTGGTGTTGACAAGATATCTCTTGTACTATTTTTCTTTTGACACGAATAAACTAATTAAGCAAAGTACACATCGCAACCTTACAAAGCCTCCTTAAAGCTTGATTATCTTCAGTGTTGCAGTGAAACACAAAAACAAATTGTATCTACTGTAACTTTAAATCAAGTGAAGGTGATAATTATGGTTCAGGTGGTTAGGCACTATCATTTTGAATTGCCATGTGGATGACAGGTGGAGTTATGACCTTTGAGGACAAAATATGAGTGCTTTTTTGGGGGGAGTTAAAATCACACCTATTCACTCTCTGTAATTGTTTTTGCTTAGGATGTCTGGCCTCAGAGGGAGTTGAGATTGAGTCCTTCAGTGCTCCTGCAGACCGCACCGGGGATCTGTGGTACTGTGTGGGGATCTCCTCCCTCCTCCGTGACCTCGGTGCCTTAAAGCCTCTGGTGAAGGATGCTGCACAGCTCACCATTTAAATAACAGTGGAAAATGCTATCTGGAAAAATCTCTATATTCTCAAGAGTGTCTAATCTCATTGACCCATCTTGGTTCCTATGTTTACAACTAACAACTTGTTTAGAAGTTGAACTTTTGATAACATTCCAGTGTTTAGATGGTTAACATGCACTTTGTTTGAGTAATCAAAATGAAATGATTCTGTCATGTGCTGTGTAAAATAATAAAGTACACTTACTCAAACTGCTGTAAGAACACTTTTAAAGTACTTTCAGTTGAGTTTTATTTTTCCTTTAACAAACTTTACACTTTCATTCCATCAATAACCACAGGAATGTGCAGTTTGACTACAATCCAACAGTAAACTGCCTTTTTTTTATTAAAAATGTCATTTAGTTTGGTATCTAAGGCGATTCATTTTTATACTTGGTTTGTTGTTTATAGTAGTAGCCTATACATTTTACATGGGTTTTTTATTAGACCTTTATTTTGACAGGTAATCTCATTAAGACAGGTTCTTTACGGTTGTACCTTACTTTAAATATTTGAAGTATTTAACAAAGTACATTTCATTCAGTGGTTATTTGGATGTGCATTGGCAACATCATACTTGTATTGCCAACAATGAACCCAACTGAAATTCCCCTTGGTTGAATATCATATCTTCCGAATAAAAATAGGCTACTCATATTATTTAAGTACAACTTTAATCGAACCAAAAAATAGGCCTTGTTGAGGCTATACCAATAAGACGTTATCCACCCTTCTTTTAAATAATTAAATTAAAACCTAATAGTTCAGGCGTCGATTAAGTTTACTGTTTGCTTAGATTTCATGTTCATTTTCTTTATAAAAAAAAAAAAAAAGACCATGAGACCAGCTCATGTGGTCGGAGATCTTGTGTAGGCCTATGTATGAATGAATATTGTGCACTGTGCTGGTAATCCTTGTTAGGATTAGGTAAAGCCTTGGCCGTCCTGGAATTGGGTTCAAAATGCCATGGCAACGACAAGAAAAGGAGGAACCATGAATGGTGAACACTGGCTTCATGTTGTGCTGCACCGAAGGCGATGCTTATTTGTATAAGATTTGTTTTCTGTTAGCGTTGCTGCTCCGCCGGTTGTGTAATGTAGGCTAATGCGCCGTCCGTGAATGCCTCACGTCACGAGACTTGAGTGTGTGGATGGAGGTTATATTTAAACCTAGACCCAGGGAGAAAAAAAAATCGCGGTGTTGACGGTGATTCCTCTGAATGGTTGCTTGGTTTTGTCAAGGACCTGCTGCAGGAGAGAGGGAGGAGGGGTATGGTCGATGCGCAGGAACACCAAAATAGGACCGAGCTGCATGAGACTGTCCTGCAGGAGCTAAATTAAGAGTCATCTGTTTAGGAGAGTAGCATTCAAAAAGAAGACAGAGCCGAATGTGTGTGTGAACAGCACGGGTCATTCATGGAAACAAGGTTAAAGGTAAACCTTTGTTTTTTTCCGAACTGTTTGAAGCCTTCTTTTAAATTAAAGGGGCACTCACTGCAATTGCTTAGACTTGGGAACGCGACACCTTGATATTGCTTAGTTTTTCCTAGAGCAGGGAATTTGAGCACTGACATGTTTTCATTCTTGCAGATACAATGTCACATATCCATAGTGAGATCTACACATACGACTTCTGTGATGGAGACCATCCAGCAGAGCTCCTGGATGCTTTCAGGCATTTCTACATGAATGGCCTCTTCACAGACGTTTCTCTACAATGTGGAGAGTCTGGCCAGGTGTTCAACTGTCACAAGGCTCTGCTGTCAGCTCGCAGCTCCTATTTCAAAGTCATGTTCACAGCTGATATGAGGGAGAGGTCTAACAGTGTCATAAAGCTGACTGGGGTGGACTGCATTGTCCTTGGTGCTCTGTTGAACTATGTGTACACAGCTCAGGTGCACATCACTGAAAGCAACGTGCAGAGCCTGCTGGAGGCTGCAGACCTCCTGCAGTTTCTCTCTGTCAAACAAGCATGTGAGGAGTTTCTAATTCGCCTCCTGGATGTGGGAAACTGCCTGGGGATGCACGCTTTTGCACAGCTGCATTTGTGTCCCAGCCTGGAGAGGGAGGCCCGCAGGGTGATGCTGAGTTGCTTCATAGAGCTCATTCAGCAGGAGGAGTTCCTAGAGCTGGATCATGAGAGGATTAGATCAGTCTTGGTGGCTCAGAACCTCACTGTGCAGAGGGATGAGGTGTTGATAGATGCTGTAGCCATATGGGTAACTCATGACTTGGATAACCGTGTGCACCATGCTGCAGACTTGCTGCGCTGCATCCATCTGGACTTGGACGAGATGTATTTTAAAGCTTCTTTTGAGGTGCAGAGACCATGCCTGCTGATAAGTGAAGGAAAATTAAAAGCATTGATAACTCAGGCATTAAGGTCCAATGGCAAGGATGTGTCTGCAGGTAGAAAAATGCCATCGAGCATGTACATCATCGGTGGTTACTACTGGCACCCTCTCTGTGAAGTCCACATTTGGGATCCAATCAGCAACACCTGGGTGCAAGGAAAAGACATGCCTGACCATGCAAGAGAAAGCTACAGCGTCAGTTTACTAGGAGCAAACATCTATGTGACAGGAGGTTACAGGACAAACACTGTGGAGGCTCTGGACACGGTTTCAGTTTATAACTGTGACTATGATGAATGGACGGAGGGTTGTCCCATGATCACAGCTAGATACTACCATTGCTCTGTGGCTTTGCACGGCTGTGTTTATGCCATCGGAGGCTACAGAGGAGGAGCTCCAGAGCAGGAGACAGAATTTTATGATCCTTTGAAAAAGAAGTGGTTCCCTGTGGCAAAACTGATCCAAGGTATGCAAAATATAAAGTAATATATGCATTATTAAACCAAAAAATTAGAAAAGCAAAACTCAGGGAGTATATAACTTTTCATGGCACAATCTTCATCCATGGTTGCCTAGATGTCACTGCTTAATAGACAGATAGTTTTCTCTACTGCTAGTTCCTTAGCCTGAATCTGATTGTGTACATGCAGATAATAGCAAACAGCAAACAACATACTGACTTCAAAAGTTTTTTTTCAAGATTATTTTTGGGCTTTTATGCCTTCAATAGGACAGCTTAAAAAAAGCAGAAACTGTAGGGAGAAAGTGAATGGGCATGCCTTGCCAGATGTTCAAAATAAGTCTCCAAACAAACGATAATGTTGCTACAAATCTGTTGGATAATAAGAAACTGTGTGCTTACAAGTTTTCCATATCAACTCTTTAGTAACTTACATTATAATATGTGAGTAATTGATTCATTTATATTACTTGTTTCCTTTGAAGGTGTTGGAAATGCCACTGCCTGTGTAATGGGAGACAAAATCTATGTAACTGGAGGTCACTATGGATACAGAGGAAACTGCACCTATGAAAAAATCCAGGTCTACAAACCAGATGTGAATGAGTGGAGTATCTTCACAATAAGTCCCCATCCAGGTAAGAAATAAAAAGAAGAAACAGAATGAAAAATATGCTACGTTTTTGACTGTGATTTGAATCCTCTTTTCTCTTTCTTTTTACAGAGTACGGGCTGTGTTCTGTGTCTCTTCACAACAAGCTGTATTTGGTTGGTGGGCAGACGACTATTGCAGACTGCTATGACACAGAGAGTAACGAGTGGAGACCAATATCAGTGATGAAGGAGAGGAGGATGGAGTGCGGGGCTGTGGTAATAAATGACTGTATTTATGTGTCAGGAGGTTATTCCTATTCAAAAGGGACTTATCTGCAGAGTATTGAGAAATATGACCCACAGCTGGACTCCTGGGAGGTTGTTGGAACTCTTCCAAGCCCGTCAAGATCACATGGGAGTGTCTGTGTTTTCAGTGTTTAGTGTCAAACCCTTTTCAGAGGTGTCATTTGTGCCAAAAAGGTCAAATATTAACTGTATTATGTCAAAGTGTTAAATGTCAGGTGCACTATCACCCAATATGAAGTATGTAGCCATGTTTTGCACTGGATTACTGTGTTTACAGTGCTACACGTCTAACAACACTGTGAATTTAATGAAGAACAAGCTTTTCACTTAATACTCAGGGGCTTCACGGTTAGCATTTAAGTTAACATATGATATATGTTTATTATGATTTATGTTTAGGTGGAAGGAACCACCCAAAAGAGAAAGTAGAAAATCATGTCTGAGTGCTACTTAAATCCAATTTACATTTACAATGAATCCAATTCAGACTACATGTCCAAATAAATGTTTTTTAAAATGTTTTTAATTTGTCTACCTTGCCAATAAATACTATGTTGAATATATTACTACCCTCATGATGTGATACCTGCTTAAATATATCAGTGTGCCACATATGGTACATTGGATATAAAGTTTAATCCTACTTTTTGTCAACCATGACTTTATGTTTGGTTTAACTTGTGACTGTGAAGTTTATTTAGAGCATCACATACCTGATTGGGAGTTTGTTATACAATCTTAATATGTGGGTTTAGGCCAATGGATGACGTATTTAAAGAAAAAAGTGACTACAGTTAAATCAAACTTTATCGATCGAAGAATAAAACATATATTACAAATCAAATTTATGGAAAGGGAACCTTTTAGGCTGTAAAGGGGAAACAGTTGTGTCTGTTCAATGAATTTAAGGAAGGCACATAGTGTTTCTCATTATATTATTTACCATCACTGAAGTCCTGCATTACAGCGGCACCTTGGGGCTGTGACCAAATCAACACAGATATACTGGTGCAGACCGTAGACACAGAAGCTGCCCAGATTTACACTGCAAGAGAGCAACAATCGCGTAGGCGCTAGACAATCCCTTTTTGGTCCTCGCTGTGCTCCGTAGCACACAGTTGACTCAACAACGTGCAAGAGAGTTGAGGACTTTTGGTTTGAACAAATTTAACAGCAAAGAGCGGTGAGTTAACCCAATGTAAGTCAAGTATCTTTTCAATGTAGGGTAAAGGGGCTTTTATGTTTTTTTTAATTGCCTTGAAAATGTTCTTTAAACAAGCCATATATCAGAGTAGACACTCTTACCGAGCACGTCTGCACAACATGCCTTTTTCCTGTAAGGGGGTTAAACGGCGTGTAATCGACTAAGTGAACATTATGAAGCTGTTGCTAAAGACATTTATCTACAATCTTACATAGAATAACATACGGATACAAATGTAATGGCGACTATTAAGATGGGTGACTTCGTTTTTGACGTTAGTGTTTGGGCAGCATGGTCGGTGTAACGTTTCAGCTGCGTTACACTGGAAGCTAAGCTAGCATTTAGCTATCAGGCTAGCATTTAGAGAAGCATGACATCAGGATAAATGAGAAGTGTGTGCTGTACATGTGATTTATACAATTTTTCAGTTTGAATTAAAATCGTTTACCTTTAAGTGGGTCATCTAATTCAATAAATATAATCGGCTGCTGAATGATATGTTTGCGACTTTTTTGTCTCGCTATACAACTGTAAAAGAAAAAAAAGACAGTAAAACACCCGCATTTCACCCTCTACGGTGCAGGGAGGATATCAGATAGGTCTCTTGAACGCTTTGTGCATTTACATTTCTAGAAATCAATACAAACATTTGTCCCTGCTTTTTTGTTGTCACACAGCTGTCTTCAATAATAGGAATTATGATTTACGTGTCTGTGCCCACATTCTTGAAATGTTTTAAGTGCACACAAACCTTACTAAAGTGGCTCCAAATGTTCTTAAGCATTTCAACTTTTGATTGCTGTGTTGAATAGAATTTATTACAAGTTGTTTGCCCTACTTCTAAAATGTGTGAAATAGGAAATATCTTCTTAATTGTATATGTTACTGTTTCCTACACAGAACAGCCATGGCAGAAAATCAAGAGATGTCTCCAATTGAGCTTAAAGTGGCTCAACAAATTGAGGTAATACTAATTTGAAATGCATACTTTGTGAAAGTCAGATAATTGAAAAACAGTGCCTCTAAATATTTCTTTTCATTTCTGCTGTTAGTACTACTTCGGGGATCACAATCTTCCGAGAGACAAGTTTCTCAAAGAACAACTGCAACTCGATGACGGCTGGGTCACTTTGGAGACGATGCTGAAGTTCAACAGGTCTGTTATAACTTGTCTTCCACCACTTTCACATGATCTCTTTAAGTGCTGTAACTGTTTCTATGCATATTTTAGAGCTTTATGTCATGCATTCAATTATTAATACCTATCCTATTGGTATAATTGGCCATAATGAAAATGGGGTTAAAATGAAATCCAAACTCTTCGAGTTCACAGTATTTACTAAAACATCTTTATTCTACCTCCAGACTGAAGTCTTTGACCACTGAAAGCAGCGTCATTGTTGCAGCTCTCCAGAAATCAAAGACTGGCCTCTTGGAAATCAGCGAAGACAAGACTAAAGTCAGGAGGTCTCTGGAGAAACCCGTACCTGAAGTGAATGATGAATACAAAGACGCACTAAAGCACAAATCTGTGTACATTGTGAGTTAAAATTTCGTATGAACTGATTCTTAATTATTTGTTTTGATTATGTCAATAACAGTGTGTTTAATTCACAAGTTAGACCTAGCTGAACAAATGGTTTGATACAATCACTGAATATGTAAAAAAAAAAAAATTATTTACATTTTTTACAACCATATTGTTTATGACAATAAACACTCAGTTATTTCCCTCCCGTTATAGAACTGTTTTCCAAGATAACATCTGCATTACACCACTTTACAGATTGTGTCACATTTTTGGAAAAGATGGTCCACTAGGCCTACTATACACGTTCTGTACATTACTTCAGTCCTTAGTTTTGGCATGAAAGTATTAATTTAGTCTTTTCCCCTTTCAGAAAGGTTTTCCTCTTGAAACCACTCTTGATGAGATTCAGGAGTGGCTGAATGGGAAAGGCATCATAGAGAACATTCTGATGAGGAGAAATTTGCAAAGGCAGTTCAAGGTAAATGTTTTAAGCATGTAATTTATACAAATGTCTTCATTTAATTGTTCAGAGATTTGTTGACCAGTTTAATTTCTTTGCAGGGATCGGTGTTTATCTGTTTTGACACAGAAGAGGCGTCTAAGCAGTTCCTTGAACGTGAAGACATTAAAACTTTCAAAGACAATGAGATGCTTGTGCTATCAAGGTAATTTGTGCTGCTTATGGGTTTTAGATTCATCAACAGTGGACAAATGATGTGAGCCATAAACATTTTCACACAACCCTGCTTGTTATAACAATAACCATTGCTCTTTTCTTTCAGGGAAGCCTACCATGCAAAGAAAGCAGAGGAGAGAAAAAACTCCAAAGCACAGACAAAGGCAAAAGCTAGACAGTGAGTACACAGGCAATACCTGCTTGACCTAAAAGCATATTATATATTGTGGAAAATGATTGACCCTCTTCCCCCAAAAAAATCTTATTCAGGGACAAGGTACAACAGCAGAAAAATGCAGAAGATAAAGAAATGGTAAGATCTATGTCAAGTGCTAACAATCTTCTCTCACTGCAATGAACTCCAAGCACATTAACATTGTTTTTTTTTGTAGGGTGCACTCTTGGATGAGCAGACTGGTTGCTTGTTGAGGTTCTCAGGAGAGCTTGAAGATGTCTCAAGAGAGGACTTTCATGAATTGTTTTCTGGACATGGAAAGATAAAGTGGGTTGATTTTACAAGAGGGGCCAAAGAGGTAAGTCAGTTCTTTACAACACTTGAGTTTCTGTACCGAGTGTAAAGAGATGTCTGATCAATTTTTTTTTCTCTTGATAAGGGAACGCTCCTTTTCGATGGAAATGCAAAAGAAGCGTTTGATAAGGCCAAAGAGGCCAAGGGAGGGGAATTGAAAATCAAGGACAACAGCGTTGAATGGCAGGTGCTCGAGGGAGAAGAGGAGAAAGAGGAGCTGAAAAAGATAATCGAAGCTCAACAGGAATCATACAGCAGGGTCAAAGGCAGAGGCAAAGAAAAATCCCTTTACAGCTAATTGAAAAACTATTCATTAGATCATCAATGGTTAATTTACTTTATCTACAGAAGTACTGATGCATATTGTCTGTCTTCAAAAGGTGGCCGAGGAAGATCAGGTGGCAGAGGAAGAGGAGGTCGAAGGGGAAGAGGTGGCAGAGATCAAGGCAGGAACCAGTACAGGGGCAAAAAGACGAAATTCGACAGTGATGATGATGATGGTTTGTTAAATTTTTTTTACAGCCTTCCTTTTTTTGATTGACCAAATATTCATTTCCTTTAACACTTATAATCATTTTAAATGTTCTTTTTTCCCCTTAAAGAACCCGCAGCCCCAAAGAGAGAACTAGAAGATGCGGATGGTCCTGCAGCAAAGGTTGCCAAAACTGAAAATGGATCTTAATCAAAACATCACACCCATAGTTCCTCTTTTTTTTTTTTTGAAAACCTTTATTATAAACATTGAAAAGACAGAGGGAACTTAATCCATTCCAGTCAAGGTGTCAGGCTGTGGAAAACCGCAAGAAGTCCACCTGAATGTCAACCTAGAGAAGATTTGGCAAAGCGTTTCGTCAGTTTTCAGCCTTTTAAGTCCCTGTATATTGTTGTGCCTCTGACATCGGTTGTGTAACTATTTTGCTTTCTTAAGATACTCTTTATTTTAACATGTTCAACAGAAATCTGCTCTTTGACCGTAATTTAATTTTGCGTCATCAAATAGTTTTGTAAGCCCATTGATATCTAGAATTTGTTTGCCATTGTGTTTTTTCTTGTAGATTTCACACATTGAGTGATGAAAACTGCTTTGCTATTTTTTTTAAGTTTGCATATGTGAATAGCAAATAAAACCATTTATAAAAACCAATCAAGGAGCTATCTCAGTGTGGTTTATATAGTACACATGCAGACATCACTGGAAATAAATCTTTTCCTCATAGTTACATATTAGCTTACCGATTTCTTCTTGTGGAACTTGTAAGATGCAGGCAAGTCATATCTCAGTTCTGTAAAGATAATACCAAGTCAGTGTTTGTTTTATCTGCAGAGTCAAGAGATTGAGTTATGCTTACCTGCTATTACTTCCATCTTAACCCCCCAGTCATGAGCCTTCTTTTGAATGTGCTGTAATCAGATGAGGAATTTTGTCAGATTTTTTAAAAACTTTACTTCACCAAACTCAAAGATTCTCACTTAAATTTACACAAATTACTGAAAATGTGGTAGAAAATGTAAAATCTCCTTATCAAGATTTGTAGCTACTAAGGGCCTTGAGACTAAACTTGCCTCCAAAGCTTTGTCTGATACTATAGTGCTTTAAATATATGTGGGCAATGAACTTACCTCTCGTGTTGATGTTTTGTGAAGTGAATATACTGCTGTCTTTGCCATCGTTAAAGCAGCTCGCAGGAACTTCATATCCATACCTTGGGGGAAAAAAAATCTGTGTAAAACTACACGCAACTTATAGGGCTAGAACTCTTTCAGATAGCTTTGATTTAACTCATTTTGGACTTGAAACTAACCCAAATGTGGATGTCTCAGTAAACTCCAGTTGTATGGATAATGTGCGAACTTTTGAGTGAAATTTAATTTGACCAAAAATGTTGTACACGGAGGATGACAACCAGATGTGGTTCATAGCTTCAGAAAAAGATAGTTAGTTGGATCATCTGCAGGATATGTTTTTCTAACATTGTCCGATCAAATCTATCTTTCCCCAAGAACCTGAATCTGGCGTACAGTTTGAAGAGAACGTTCCATTTTTATGTCATATATGATCAATTAAATTAATAATTAGGCTTGAAACGTGTTTTTTTAGACAGCAACAAAACACTCACTGGAGTGGAGTGTGTACTCACTCACCTTGGTTGTGTTTCGTCCCAAATGGTGGGTTCATTATTACTGTGTCAAACTTTTTGGTATAAGCCTCAGCCTCCAGACAACAAAGGTCACACTGGACAAGATCCAAATTTGTTATCTCAAATTCTTCTGAATTTCTTTTGAATATGTCCAGTGCGTCGCTGTCAATGTCAAAGCCGACGCACAAACTGAGGGTGAGAGAGAAAGAAGTCGTTATCTCTCATCTTCTAACATGATTGCAAACAGTGTAATCAGGGGGTTAAAAAATGCGCTCACCCTGCATCCAGCATCGCAGCCCCGATACTAAGGACCCCACAGCCACATCCCAGATCAGCTACTAGTTTCCCCTCAATGTCGTCAAACGTATTATGGATTGTATAAAGCATGCATGCTGCGGGAGAAAATAACGACAACATAGTAACTAGTCATAAATCGAAAAAAAACCCTTCAATTGTCACACTTGATCGCCTCACCTGCAATATGAGGACTGGTTGGATATTGCTCAAGAAGAATTTTTGGCTCTTCAAATGCGTCCACTTGCTGTAGGCAACTCTCTAACTCTTTTAGCTTCATAACTAGGCACTGTGATGTCCCAAATCTTTGTTCCCCACAATATGTTATTCCAAACAATTGTTTTTCAGCTTAAGTCGCTGTGAATATGTGTTTTGAGCATGGTTTTGAGCATGGTTGAAACTACTTCCGCTAGTCTGTGTGCATCAACCAAAACAATCCGTCATTGACCGCGGTTCGAGTGATAGTAGTTCCCTTCCCCCTTTCATTTTTATTTTATTTTATTTAGCATTTTTGTATGCAGAGTATAAAATATTTGATGGAATATCAGTTATTGCATGACAAACTGATTTCATATCGGTCTGAAGATAACAATAAACCAAGGAAAAAGTGGAATCAAAACCTGATAACTTCAGAATAAAATATGATCCAAGTAATAAATAAGGAAATAATTGTTGATTAAAGTTGAGTTTAGTGTCAAATAAAGGGTTACAAACGAGAATTATATTACTTGTCAGATTTTTTTACCTACTAAATCAATAGACACATCAGCTTAAACCCCGCAGCAATTAGTGCATTTAGATCATAGACTGTAAATAATAATAACTTTTTTACAGTCTACAGTTTACAGATTTAGACTGATTTTTTTAGGTGATCATGATTTCTGATGTAGGGATGCGATCAGCTACCGAGAAACGAGAAAAAAACAGAGTGTATGTCTGTAAATTCCCCGAGTTGTTTAAGCGAGCAAGAAGCATTGATTAATGCCAGAACTGATAATATAAAAATCATAAACGTTGTCTATTATTGTACACAGTTGGAAGTTCGTAAGCAAAAACGACGCAACGAGTTGTATCGCGAGAATTCACGAGAACATGGAAACAAGACAACAAAAATAAATTTGTGGACAACAAGCCAGAGTGCATGATGGCGGCGTCGCTGCTGCGCCGGGACAAGAAATCCACTGCCGCCCACTTGAAGGTAGACTTAAACCGGACTGATAATAGCAGTGGGGTTCGACAACTTCAGGAGCTGCTCGACGTCGTACTAAATCCTGAAAAACCAGCGGCTGACACAGAAGCTCTGGACTGGTGTAAATGTCTGATTGCAGGAGGCGAAGGTTTCGAGGAGTTCTGCAAAACGGTCCGGTCCTATGACAACGCGACTCTGTGTGGTTTGGTCTGGACGGCTAATTTCGTGGCTTATCGATGCCGCACCTGTGGTATCTCCCCGTGCATGTCACTGTGTGCGGAGTGTTTCAATAACGGGGACCATACGGGCCATGATTTCAACATGTTCAGAAGCCAGGCTGGTGGGGCCTGTGACTGTGGAGACAGTAATGTCATGCGAGAGAGTGGGTAAGTCCAAGCTAGCTGCAAGCTAAGCTGGCTATGCTATCCTTATGGTTAGCCAGGTAACGGGTTTGACAGGTCTTGGTGGGAAGTCTCCTAAGTTAGCTACTACATTTATCTGATCTGCGTAGTTGGGGCCAGCATCCAGATAATTCCGTTTGAGATGTACTTATAAATGACAAATGAAAGCCGTTTTGAATGTTACGATGCTCCTGTCATTTATTAATAGGAAACCCTTGACTAAGCACCTCTGCTCCGACGGCTGGCCAACCATGCTAACCATAACAATTCTAGTGCCAGCAGCCAACAAGTGTAGCTGGAGTTTTTTTTTATATCTATATGACTGACACTGATTACATATTGCCTGAATAAAGGCATCTTACACATTTTTGAAGTCTGAATTATATTTAAGTGCTAAAATAAAGTTGTATTTAATATTATGTCATTGCCCAGTGAAAAAAACAATAATTCCTCTGTCCTGTACCTGACTGCCCATTTAATCTCAGTTCCTGATGATAATTTGCCTCTCTGAAACCCTATTGTACTATCATAGTTTACAGAAACGTTGGTGATGTGTACACACTTTATTGTTACATGTTCAGGAATATCTTTAGTATCAACATGTTTTGTGAGAAAATGTGTAAAGCTGTGTCAAACAGTTTTGTTAGCTGGCCGGAGTTTTGAGAACCATAAGCAAGAGATGTGATAGTTTCTGTAAAGCTCTTGATCTCATAATGGGTATGGGCAGGAAAAAAAGACAGCTTCCAGATTCTTATTTTGGTTTGCAATATTTTTTGTGTGTGAAAGGTTTTGCAGACGGCATCGGTTGAGAACAGGGGAGAACATCCCCTCAATACCTCGAGACCTTCTCCTGATGTCTGAGATGGTTCTTCCTCGCTTTATCCTGTGTATCATTCAGTATCTGAGAGACGGATACATTGAGCCAGGTAAAAAAAAATACGAGAACAGTCTTTTTTTAACAAAGAGTACCAGAAGTACTCCATATTCTCACACTGGTCTCCATATTTACAGTTTATATGTCATATGGATCTATGGTTCTATGGTTGCATATCATATGCAAACCAGGTTCTGCTGCGCATGCTGGATACCATTGTTATACAACTGTTTGCATCCGAAATCACGTGTCTGATGGCTTATATCTCTTATCTTGCTTTACCAGACACCTCAACTGAGAGAGATCTACAGAAAGTCCTGCAGCAGCTTGAGCCTCAGATCTCCTTCCTGGAGGAGCTAACGAAGATGGGCGGAGCAATGAGGACTGTACTGACAAAGATCTTAACCAATCAGCAAACATTCAAGGACTTGAGCATGGGTAAATACTAAAACTGATGTTGTCTTGTTGTTGCCGATGTTTGTTATGCAAAACATGGGTGGAATGTTTTTAATGAAAAGTGACCTACCACTAATGTTCAGAGATTTCATTTTTTTTCTTAAGCAATATTTATAAAATTACTAAAGTAATGTTACTTTGTTGATGTTATTTATTTACACTTTTTTGGAAATGCATTGCAATTTCTCTATTTACTCTGAGGAGAAGGCAGAGTCTACTTCACCTGTAAACATTTTACAACACTCGAGACAACAAAGGAATGCCTATGCACAGAGCCCCTGAAGTCCCAAAAAGTAAAAAAATAAAATCTTGTGTCCACAACATAATCACTTGTGGGAACAAGATATTTATCTTGTTCCCACAAGTGATTATGTTGTGTGCAAAAGATATATTTATTTTTTTACTTTTTGGGACTTTAGTTTAGGCCATAAATGGCTCCTTTTGCCAGTTATTACATTTTGGTCATCTTGATATGTCTTCATAATTGTTTCCAATTTCTGTTATGCTTTACTGTTGCAGGCCAAGAGGAGAATTTGTATGCTAAAAAGAACTATGACAAGTATTTATCAGCCTTGAAAAATTCAGGTCTAGTATCTGTGGAAGAGAAGGCTCAAGGAGCTACTGCTGATGTCACTGTTGGTGCAGAAGGAGGTGCAGGAGCAATAGTCCTTTTGGGTAAGATGGAAATTACGCTCTATGTGAATCGATTGATAATTGGTCAGACCAGACGTTTAAAACGGCTTTTAAAATAGATTTGAATTCCTGATTGTTCGTCGGGTCAAAGAAATGTTAGGGACTACCTAGCCAGCAGTCAAATAAACCGAATCCCTTTAGGGTAGTCTATACAATAACAAATCCAAAGGAAATAAACAATTAAAGCATACATATTTAACTTAATATGAATAAATTAATTTGAACTTGCTGTAACTACTTTGTCCTACACTTTTTATACACAGCATACTTGAACTTTTCCCAGTCATTTTCTTGTATTGATTGGTAGGGTAAGTTGAAAGAAGTTGATTTCCTAACAGCGAAAACCTTCAGCAATACAGTGGTCAAATTTAGCATCCATCACTTTGAGGGGATTAGAAAGTGTTTCACGGCTTATTTAAAGTTGTATATTGCCTTCTTAACCCATTCAGTTGTGCGCTTCTAAATGTGTTATTACAGTGTCTAAGGATACGACTCATGTCTTTTTGTGGCTTCACGTTTACTTTTTTTTTTTCTAGGAGCAACACCGGGGAGCCCTGACGAGTCTAATAAAGAGGTATGTACACAATTCTAACATCAAATAAGAAACTGATTTTAGCTCATTTTGATGCAAGACTTTTGTGTAGGGACAAAATCACGAGTCTCTTTTTTCCTAAGTAGTAAACAATTGTATTTATTAAATTAATTGATTCTTGACCTCATTTTAACTATCTACACAAAGTCTTTAGCATGAAAAATGCCCGCAGTGCTACTTAGCTAAAAGATTAAGGCATTCACAAATTCGAGAGCAGAGGATGTGACAGGAAACTGTTAACAGCGTCTTGCCTAACACGAAAAGCCCTGAAGATTCAAGCCAAGGTAAAATGCAAAAAATAAATGCGACCGAAGAAATGGCAGTACCTTCTCGCAATGAATCCTGTTGACACTGTCTGCAGGGCTCTGGGAGAAGGAAATCCCAGCTTTTTCTGTCAATATGTCATAGACTGGGACATTTTTACTTCCCTTTGCTAGATTTACCATTTAACAATGATTGAACTCCACAAGTAAAAAGTGAATAAGTGTGAAAAGTGAATGGTAGGGATCTTCTTTCTACATTGTTACTTGATACTTGCATAAATTAAAGGATTACCTAATAACTAGGTTAGTTTATTTATATTATTATCATATTTATAATATGGACTTTATGGACGTGTAGTCCTGTTCGCTGAAATGTGTGTCATTTATTGTTTGCTCTCAGGACGACCAAGATGCAGGGCTGTCTGTTGGACAGAGGAAGAGGGTTAAGCTGAGCAGCAGTACCAAAGGTAAATGTAAAGAAAACGTCATGATGTAGTATGTAACATGCACTGTTGTTCTTACAATGTCCCCTTTCTGCCCCCAGACCCGTGCATTATCGAATCACTGAAGCATAAATGCTTTCTGGAGGAGCTGCTGTTTTGGACAATAAAATATGAGTTTCCTCAGAAGATGGTCACCTTCTTACTTAACATGTTGCCAGATCAAGATTACAAGGTATCTCTTCCATGTAATTATTGATTTGCCGAAATACAATTCTGCTATAACTATTAGATGGATTTTTGGTGTTTTGTTATAAAGTTCTTTTCACTCGAGGTAAAAACTCCTGGCTAACTGCAACAATGCTAGTGACATGTATTATTTTGTGAGGCCATAGCCAATCTAAGCCACAGCATCCTAAAATTTAGCCTTAATTGTGTGTTGGGCTCTTCTCTTCCTGTCTTGCAGATCACTTTTACAAAAACATTTGTTCAGCATTATGCATTCATCATGAAAACACTGATGAAAAGCCATGAGTCAGACACCATGTCCAACCGCATTGTACATATTAGTGTGCAGCTGTTCAGCAACGAGGAACTGGCTCGACACGTGACGGAGGAGTGTCAGCTTCTGGACATCATGGTCACTGTCCTGCTTTACATGATGGAGAGTTGCCTTATTAAAAGTGAACTTCAGGGTAAGTCTCTGATGATTTGGTTTAAAACACCTCATCCCAGCTCAGTACTTAAGAGCATAAAGTATGAATGGCAGGATACTATTTTCTGACATTGTATTTTAGAAATGTTTGCTTACATTGCAGTCTGATTTATGAAGTATTTTAGCTGAATGCATGGGGATGCTGCTGCTTCAACTACCTGAAATACAGGTACAAAGATGCTCAAAAGAGTGTTTGCAAAATGCTCAAAGAAAAACATGGACTGCATGCAAAGTAACCACATAGCTGTTTATTCAGCTTTTTAAATCATTCTCCATGAAGAAAAGAAACACGATGTTTCATCCTCCTGGCCTCTCTCACTGTGTGGGCTCTGAGCAGAATAAGCTTGAATTTTTAATTTTTGAGTGCAATCCTTTTGTATCTGCAGTAAGCTGTCAGGCTGTCTGATTTGATAATGCATCCTTATTTTCCCAATTGTCTTTGATGTGTTGGCTTAAATAACTGAATTAGAAAAGTTGCCAATACTTAATCTTCATGTGTTTTCTTGTCTCATTTTTTCCTTTAGATGAAGAGAACAGTCGCCACGTTGTGGTGAACTGCAGTGAGGCTCTGTTGAAGAACAACACCTACTGGCCGTTAGTTAGTGATTTTATTAACATCCTCTCACACCAAAGTGTAGCAAAAAAGTTCCTGGAAGACCATTCATTGTTGATGCTATGGATGAGCTTTGTGTCATTCTTTCAAGGTAAGACATCATTTAAGTGCACATATAGAATCTTTTCATGCATACATTTTCATTGTGCTGCTTGTTACGGCCTCATTAACCAAAATAATTCACCAATAACCAACCCTGGCCAAAAAAAGAACAAAAGACAGGAAGGTGCTGAGCCAACCACGCAATAGGCTGTCACTCACAGCAGAACTGAAAGCTCCTCATCACAAGCTGCCCAGAACGTGTGTGTGTGTGCCCACCTCTCTCCCCTACCTGCTCCTCTATATCCAGCAGGCAGAGGAAGGGAGGGAGAACAAGGGAGACAGACAACACCTCGAAACTTACTATAACATCCAAAAAATGTCAAAAGCAACACTTTATTGAGATGATTGCTTCTGTGCAGATATTCAGTCTGATTTAACATCAACATTGTGCTTAATCAGACCTCTTCTTTCCTCTCCTGATAATATCATCTCATAGAAAAAGTGAGTAAGGTAGTGTATGACTGAATTAGAATTGTGGTTAAGTGTTGCTCATCTGCCATGTGTACTCTGCCACAACTCTAAAAATAAATCTCCCCCTCACAGTGGGCTGGAGTATCCTCTTGCTGATGTCATGTGCACAGTGTCACTATTACATTGTATACTGCACTGCTCTTGCTTTGAATGTTTATATTTGATTTGGATTGAAGTTTCTTTCGTCAGTCACGTTAACAATCTGTTGTTAAATGTGCATGGAAAGAGCCTACATTGATTTTTTTTTTTTTTTCACGGGCTCCTCTCTTTGTAATTTTTTATTCTTTTTAAAAATGTATGATAACAGGAGCATAAAGAAGCCCTGTAACATGTGTCGAGTTCTAACCTTACACGCTTTCCTGCTGGGATAGGTATGAACCTGAATAAGCGGGAGTTGAATGAGCATGTGGAATTCGAGTCTCAGACATACTATGCAGCATTTGCAGCAGAGCTGGAGGCCTGTGCTCAACCAATGTGGGGTCTCCTAACACACTGCAAAGTCAAAGTAAGTTCTCTTTAAACTTGGACTTCTCACACACCCCTTTGCTTTCCTGATACTCATAAAGAATGAATCATACTGTACATGCATCTCAAGCGTCTTGTGCTGCATGCACATACCGTATAACCCTGTGTGAATTCCTATCGTGTGGTATTGTCTGTTAATAGGAGACACAGGAGTATACAAAAACTGTTGTACGCTACTGCTTGGAGACCCTGCAGATCTGGTTCGATACCATTGGCTTTATTGATGAGGTAAACTTAATTATAAAGCTACTCTCTTTGCCAGCGAGCTCTCTCCTCCCCTCGTTTCTCATGGCTCTTGTGTTGTTGTTTTTTTAGCCTGCTCCAAATCAAGTGACTTTTCACCTGCCTCTGCACCGCTACTATGCCATGTTCCTCAGTAAGGTATGTCAGACGCTCTTATCTCTTAAAGACGTGACTCTGTTTTATATTCTTGGGTTTTTATACAGTATCTTGTAATTCTTTATAATGTAAAACTCTCAGGCTGTAAAGTGCCAAGGCATGGACCTGGACAGCCTCCTTCCAGACCAAGAGATGCTTATGAAGATCATGGTGCATCCACTCCAGATCCAGGTAAAACTCATCTGACACAAAAGCACATTTGTTCTTTTGATTAATGCATTCATCTACTACATGTCTATAGCCTCTTTTGACTACAACTTTGCTATGTATGGCTGTAGGCATCCTTATCTGAGATCCACAGCAACATGTGGGTCAGGAACGGCTTGCAGATCAAAGGACAGGCTATGACCTATGTGCAGTCACACTTCTGTAACTCCATGATTGACCCAGACGTCTTTCTGCTCCAGGTTTGTAGACTCTTCTAGAAGTATTGCTCATTTGATGTAACTGTTTGATCAACTATAGTAATATACATTCATTATATAGGTTTGTGCATCAAAACTAGATCCGGACTACTTTATCTCAAGTGTCTTTGAGAGGTGAGCTCTAAATCCTTCACATGCGTTTATAAAAGTTCTCCTTATTTAAATACAACACACATTAGATGTCTTGTTACCATCTTCTTCCCTCTCGCAGGTTCAAAGTGGTTGACTTGTTGACCATGGCGTCTCAGCATCAGAATGCTGTTTTAGACTCTGAGCAGGAGAGGCCGATGCTTGAAGGAGCGCTCACCTTCCTGGTCATATTGACGAGCCTTCGCATTCATTTGGGTAAGTGGTTCAACAGAGGAGGCGCACATTGTACAAGGAGTCAACGGCTTACACTATAAAGGAATCCAGTCAGGTTACATTTCAATGGCTTTTCTTCTATTCATTCATGTTTTCATACATTTAGAAACATACTCCTAACTTTAACAGTAGGAGGCTACAGGAGTGGCAAGAATTCTTTGTTGCTTTTTTCCTTGTCAAATTGAGTCAGATGTAGCTTATTAATAGTTCTTAGGGGTAAACAAAATGAAAGTACGCTTATTGATCTGGATTGTTAGTATAAATTACTGACAGTTGGTGAATTGTGATGACAGTCAGACTCGTCCAGTTTCATCATGAAGCACATATTATTAAAGCCTAGTTCACAGATGCCATGTTGTCATTTCCATAGATGGCTACATTCCAGATTGGTGCTTTTTTTTTTATGATGCCTGTGATATTTGTCATGCTGGCTCACTGTCATACACTTGAATACATTAGAACCAGAGTTAATCATTACATGTGCTTTTCCTATCATGAGCTACGAGCAAAATGGTCAGGCAGATTGTTTCATTTTGATGTTTTATCACTGTGGAAAGGTTGACTGGCAAAAATGCAGTTTGGTGACATTTTTAAGATTCACTACCAAACCTATGAAACCCCACTGAAGGTTGAAAATGAGATTTAAACTAAAGTATCTTGCAATTACTGGAGATGAACTGAGTGTCTAAATCCTGTTCAAAAATCCCTGCTACAAGAAACTGTATTAACACCGATACTGTTCTCTGTGTACACAGTGTGATGTGTTGACCATTAAAATAAAAGCGGTTCATTAGAAAAACGTCATTATCTTGTGGCAGACGAGGCTTAATTTGCTTAAAGAAACAACAATACAATTACTTAAAGCCCACTGTCTCCACTCTGAGTTCTGCTTATTGGTATTTAATGTCGGCCAGTAGTCTGTATCAGTTGGTGTTTACGTTCTACTTCTTCTTCTCACTAACAGGGATGACGGATGACGAGATCCTTCGGTCTGAGATGGTATCGCAACTGTGTATGAATGACCGTACACACAGCGCGCTGTTAGACCTCGTATCCTTCAACAATAAAACAAGTGCATTAAAGAGCAGTTACACTCAGTGAGCCGTGAAAATGTTTTCTTAAACAATGTCTTCTTAGATTCCTGAGAACCCCAACCCAAAGAGTGGCATTGTGCCAGGGAGTTGTAGTTTTGAGAAGATGCTGTCTGATGTGGCGGACTTCAAGGCACCAGTGTTTGAGCCCGGAGGCTCCATGCAGCAGGGCATGTATACACCTAAAGGTAAGGCGACCATTAAAAACAAATGATATAATAGATCATGTAGCCTTTTCAAAAAGTGCGGTGGGAGATGTCACAGAATTGGCAGGTTATATTGATGCAGAGTTTGTACAAAGCTGCTGGTTTTGTTTGGACATATAATCCAAAAACCAAGTCATGTCTGTCAAGTGTCAATTTTAGTTATTCGGTATCAAGAACACTGGACAAGTTTGTAAAGGCATCTGCACAATGGGGCAGTGTATGGGAGGTAGTGTGCGCTCTCTGCTGCCATCTATTGGCCAAGAGTAGTACGAGAAGAAACAAGGACTGCATGTGTAGAGACTTTATTCCAAGTAGAATGTGGAAAATAAAACCAAAGAATTAAGATATTTCAATTGTTACACTGATACATTTAAAAATGGTGTATTTTGTATTTTATTAAAAAACATAACACAATTTAGTATCTTCTCAAAATCTACAGTATTTGTTTGTATTATGGCTGTGCAACAATAAAATATGAATCCTGATTCTATAGTAGTTATTGGTGAGGTTCTCTGTTAATTTATTATTGCACATAATATCAACTAAATGCTTAATCGTCTACTTGTTCATTGTATCTCTCACATAACCTTTAAGGAGGGACTAATCAGAATGTACATATTTTCAGACCACTTTTTAAACTCAAAATTTAGAAAAGAAATGAGTAAAACCAGTGAAGCGTGAATGTGCTGCAAGTGTTGACTTTTAGATGTATATCTTAAACTGACCACTTGGGGGCAACCTTACACCACTTAAATAGAAAAGGTGAAAATGTGGAGAAAATGAATCAATGTGTCTGTGTACCAAAGATTACTAAACTTTTCTCTGTCTTTATTCCAAAAGCGGAGGTGTGGGAGAAGGAGTTTGACCCCATCATGGTCGTCCTCAGAACAGTTTACCGTCGCGACGTGCAGTCAGCTATGGACAGATACTCTGCATTGTAAGTTAATACTGTTGCAATAATGTACTGAAATAACTGTATTTCCCTAAATCATTTCTTTTTGATAAACTAAATATTTTCCTTGCTTTTTTAGTGCGGCACATTTTAAGTATCCATGTGAAGTCTTAGAGGAGGACAAATCCAACCTCACTCACACTCTGTTCAGTGCCTTAGGCTCCCCTCTCTTACATGCACATGAAAAGAAAGGTCATGTCAACAGAGCGCCCAAGTCGGTTCCAATTAGATAGCTGTTGAGAAAAATCAATATCTCAGTCTAAATTGTTATAGAATAGAGGAAATCTTCCTTGTTTGATTGCTACAGACATCTCCCAAGACAATGTGTCAGGTGGAAGTCAGGGAGATGCCCCTGGGGGTCGCTTCAACCTGTGAAGACTTTTAATACAAGGAAAGGGTGCATCACTGAGTGCTTTAAACAGTAGTTGTGAAGATAACCTGTTTATAATGGGACTTTATTGAGTACAGCTATTATTGAAAGTATGAATGGATCAGTGATGAAGGTGATTGAGCTTCTTTCACATGACCCACGTGATTATCGAGGGAGGTTAAGGTGCTCTAAAGCAGATGAAACTGAGCCATATTTCTCCTTGAAACATATCGAAGCTGCCATTGCCACCTTCAGAGTGTGACAGAGCCTCATGTTGTTCATTCACACTGTTTGAAGATGATGGATTGCCTGTCAGCCTGGATTTATATAACAATGGTCCCGTCATCACTAATAGAGTGAGCGACTGTGCTGCCCATCGGCTGTTCTGTTGCATAGACTCAAAAGAATTTGTGCAGTGAATTCATTCTGAACAACGTAAGGTGTCACTTGTAATCTTAGTTTTCTTTTATTTTGCTTTGTGTAAAGCACTTTTTAACCTTTTTTAACACAGTTTTATTTTCTTACTTTCTTATTATAGTCTTAAACAGTCTGGTATGCACACTGGAAACCCGTGGCCACCTTACAAGGAGAGGACTCCTCTGCACCCTTGTTACAAAGGTCTAATCAAGCTGTTGCACTGCAAGACGCTGCACATTGTGATATTCACTCTCCTCTACAAGGTGAGCCTTAGTTTCAATGACATTTCATCTGGTGTAATACAGCACTGCTGTGCATCTCAGTTTGGTCCTTGGGCTAAATTGAAAGTGCTTCTAGTTACCATATATAATTAGTACATAAATATGAATTGGTCAATCAATTGGTGCTGACATATAAGCAGAAAATTGCAGCGTAATTAAGAAACAAAAGACCATTTAAACAGTTTGATGATAAACAAAAGTTGAAAATGTCTTCAATGTAATTGTTTAATATTTTCTAGATATGGATGGATCATCAGAATATGTCCGAACATGTGCTGTGCATGGTGCTGTACCTGATCGAGCTGGGCTTGGACAACCAGGTTCAAGAAAACAAAGAGGATGAGGTCAGATATATTTGTTTGAGTTACTACTGTACCACTCTCTTTACTGTGTAGACTTCTGATGTCCACCAGAATCTTACAGGATCATATTCTTCTAGGAGCCTTGCATTGAGGAGCACTGCCATGACAGCTGGTTCCCTGGCACTAACCTCCTCTCCAACCTGCACCACGTCATCAACTTTGTGAGGGTTCGTGTTCCTGAGACAGCTCCTGAAGTGAAGAGAGAGCCCCCTCCAAGCACCAGCACTGAAGCCTCTTCATATGGACAGGTAGAGGAAACTCATCCAGCAGTTGTCTTTTTCCTTGGGATCGCAGTCATCTTTTAGCAGAGTTTTTAACACTATAATGATTTTGCAACCTGCCAGTATAAAATTGTGAATTTAAACTACTGAGGATGGAAAGTGAACATCCGAATGCCCAACACCCAGATATTTTTCTCAGGAGAAAACAAGTTAAAGTCCAATGTTTATTGGACTTGATTTGACAGATGTCCAAAAACACACTCCAATGCCAATCCTGTGGGTATTCTGGAAGGATGATAACACTCTATATGCATAAAGCATGCCAGGCTTGTTTTGCTGTCAGTTTTGTTTATTTTTGTCATCCAGTCTAGCAGCACTAGGCAGTCAGGCTTGGTTTCCTCTTTTTCATTTTGGTACAGAAAATGCTACATGTTGCATTTGCTGCCATATAAAGACAGTTCCATTTGGAAAGTAACATTTCAGATACCTTGTTTAAAAACAGGATCATTAACATAGAATCCAAAACACATTTTGTATTTAGTGGTCGTATCTAAATTGATACGGTTCTGTTGTTCTTTGTTTGTCTTTGTCATTGTTGGCCCAGCTGCTGGTGTATAAATTGTGAGTGCAATGTTATTTGTTTTTTGATTTCATGGGACTCATTTCTGGCCAACATTCAAGATTTCATAACTATTGGATACATTTCATGATATTTGGTAGAGGGCTTTGTGGTCTCCAGGGGATAGATTCTCATAACTTTGTTGCTTTCATGATTTATCATCATGTACCAAGCATGCTTTCATGAACGCACAAAGACACTGACATTGTTTTTCACGTTTTCTTCGAGCCTTACTCTGCCAGTTTATTTCTCATGCTTTTTGTTGTTGTTTTCAGTTCCCTCATGCCCCTCTTTCATATCGTCATTATTTGTGTTCATTTTGCTGTACCTGCTCCACAGAACTCAAGGCGTTTAACAGGAAATTGGAGAGAGGTAGTTATCTACATCATTTCTATAAAAAAAAGCTGATGACTTTGATGCCACTAGCAGCTTCATCTGTCGAACTGACTGCACCTGACTGTTTATCTTTACCTTGAAAGTATTTCTTTGCACTTGTTTATTTTGTGCATCTCAGAGGGCGTCTGCCTCTGTGTGTTCTGGTGTGTGTCTAATGCTGTGCTTCAGCAGTTCCCCTCCCTCTTGACTGCTGAAACTAATTACATGTGTAATGCAGGTTTGGGGAAAATGCTTTTTAACCGCATGTCAACATGATTGATGTTGCCCAGAGTGGACTATTTGATGAATGTTTATTCAACAGTGCCGCTCAGGTCCACTCTGTCAGGTCAGGTCATGGCAATCTTTCAGATGTCTTTTGTGCTTTAACATTAGGATGATTTGAATTTTGTGCAGGAAAATGGTTGTTCAGAGTGCTTTCAGTGAAGGTGTTTGTGAGACGTGAGCTGAAAGGTGGAACTGCTATTTCATTAGACTTTAATGTGTATTGTGCCTGCCTCACCATGATGATGGAGCACCTCTCCAGTCCATCAAAACCACTTAGACTATAGGTGATGCATTTTTAGGAGATGATGGTGGTACTTAAAGATCTGACAAAACACCCATTTGCTACTGGAATTTGCAGAAATGTTGGTCACATGGGGTTTTGTCTTTCCTATCAGTACGGATATTTTGCTAACATGATGTGGAGTTGATACTTCAAGTGTTGTTTGCTGTGACAATGTTTGTTTGTGTTTAACATTTTCTGTATGATGTGTGCATACTGTGCAACACTAAGGGGAGGGCACTTACACAAATCATAGCTAGATGTTTTACACGTAAATTATTAAAAATGTATTCTTCCTGTTTTGTGCTTTCCTAGAACCTGCGTGAAGCTCAGGTGTTCAGTCTCGTGGCTGAGCGCAGGAGGAAGTTCCAGGAGATAATCAACCGCAGCAGCACTGAGGCCTCCCAGGTTGTCAGGCCCAAGAGCTCCTCAACACGCTGGGTCCCACCAGGAACACCACCTCAGCTGGTGACAGAGATCCTGGAGATCCGGGAGAGCATGCTGTCCCTCCTCATCAAGCTCCACCAGAAGTTGTCGTCCAAGCACAACTCCCTGTCTGCATCGTGGCTTGAGGACATGGACACGAGTCGTCACGCTCATGGCGATGGCATTACGGCCATTGAGCGCATCCTCACCAAGGCAGCCACACGCAGCTGCCAAATCAAGCGTAGCATCCAGGACATTTGTGGGAAGGTTTGTCCTCCTGTTCCACCAAAGAAGAACAGTCCCACAGACAAGAAAGCCATGGATAAAGAAGAGAGGTAACGGTTCACATATTCACCCCATGAATGAGCATTTGCAGAGCTCATTACTGTGCATTAATACTGCTCATTATATATTTACAAAGGTTGTGCAGTAATATTATGTGCATACAACTGACCTTAAAGGAAGTTGTGTTAACATTTGTTGGTGATTGGTTAATTGCAGTATTTCTATGCAATTGCATCAACAGCTAAGATGCTTAGTCAAATGGAGAAAGGTTGTATACAATATCAAGTCACACTTTTTTCTTTGTAAGTAAACACAAATGCAAAAAGGTTTCGGTCAAGTATAGTGTAGATAAAAGGAAGCACTAATTCTGTGTTGTCCTCTAAGCCTGTCACATGATATCTTTTAAACAGCTGAAGTAAATCACTGCGCATCACTGCAGGGCACAAAAAAGCCCCTACAAGGGAAGTGTACTGGTTTAGATGTTTTTGAGAGGTGTCGAGTAGTGACGAACAATCTCTAAATGATCACTAAGATGCTGACAGAACAGGAGTAGATAAACCTACTTCCTTATTAAATTGTCTTTTTACCGCCATTTCTTTTTTTTTCTTTTTTTTGACCGCCATGGAAATGGGGTCTCTTGGCTGTTTAAGAGAAAGCAGTGAAACTTGGTGGGTTTTTTGGCTTTTCACCTCACATTCATTCACTAGTCCGTCTCTCCCATTCCCCTCCTCTAATGATGATGGAACGGGCTATAACCATTTAATAATTACCTGCTTTTGGGGTTGGCTTCACCCCACAGACTAAGGTAAAGGTAGAATATCTCCAATTCACACGAACCACTGCTGTTTCCAAGGCAACCGTCAGGCAGCAGTGCAGTTGGTAGCAGTGAGAGGTGGGAAGCTGCTGTCCATTCCTCAGCAACCCTGAAGCCATCAGTGGAAAATTATTGAGCTGTGACGCTCCTGTCAGTATTTGTTTATGTCCTCTTATTAGGAACTTAATTTACAGTCAGCTCTCGCATTTCTGCAGAGCGGCTCAAGCCACCGTGTTAGTTAAATGATTAACCCCTCAAACTTTACAACACAGCCATGTTGAAATTAGATGTGTGTGTATAGCTTTATAGATTCTGCTGCACACGCTGTGGGTGATCAGGGGAAACATGCCCTTTATCCAGGATACTGTAATTCCTTGGTGAAGGCATCTGTCAATTTGTGATAGACAATAAAGTTTTTTGAATCTTGAAGTAGACGTGCAATGGTTAAAGCACTTCAATGGAGAAAGTTATTGACAACAAGCAGTGCGTCTGATAAGCTTCTGGCAGTGTATGAAGTCCCTTTTTCACTTACTGTGCTTCTTTTTCGTTGTGGAATTACAATATTTGAACTACTTATGCAGTTACTATTGATTTGGTTTTGATATCCATTAAAAACTAGCTGGTTGTTTAAGTGAAACAACTTTTCTTGTTCTTTCTTTCAGACGTCAGAGGGCTAGAGAGAGACAGCAGAAGCTGCTGGCTGAATTTGCCTCCAGGCAGAAGAGTTTCATGGAAACAGCCATGGATGTTGGTAAGAAAAGTCCAGCCCATGTGTTTTTTTGCCAACTTGTTGTCTTGGTTGTAAAAATTTGTTATACTAACGCATCATTCATGCTCCGTAAAAGCTGAAGCAGTAGTGGGACTTATATGCTCATGCAATCTTTGTTCGGCATACTAATACTACCATAGTGGTAAAAAAGATCAGTATTCAATCTGCAGAATGAATGCTCACAGCCAAACATGTAAGCCATGCTGAATAATTAGTTCTAAAAATGAACTCTACATGTTTGTATGTAGTGTATTTACCAATACAAAACGTTTTAAAATATATAAATAGTAAAATGTACTGTTCTGGATATTTATGTCATCAGCACGGGCTAAGTTGACAACACTGTGTGGTGTACAGCTGCAGCTGCTCATCAAACTAGATGCACATGGCCTTATAAAAGCACAAAATAAACACACTTTTTGTTTGAAGGACATTTCGCTACAGTGGCCCTTATAGAACGGCGCTGTTGGCTGAAATAAACCCATCATTGCTTTGCCTTTACGCTGGGGCAAGGTGACATCTGGCTGAGTCCTAGCTTGTGGTCTCTGTAGGCCTGTTAGGAGAAATTGAGAGGAGAGGGCTCCTTTGGGAGTGTGGGTGGCTGCTGGCTGAGGGCACAGAGGATCAAAGCACTAATAGTGGGCCGGACTCTCAGGGCCCACCCTGACACAGCATGGTTAGTGAATGAATAATGGCTGCTGTGAACTGACGGGCCATTCTAGCAGGACTGTATGCTGACCCTTTTCTACACACTTCCTGCAGAATATTAAGTTACTTTACTTCAAGCACACTCCTGGCTTTACATCAACTGTATTAGAGTAGGATTAGAATCGGATGGGAGAGTTTCTATTTAAATCCAGTGAATTCAATGTAGGCCATTTGTAGATATCTGGCCTGCCATAAGGGTTGCATTAGGCCCTGTGTCCACCTAGCGTTTATTCCAGGCAGAAAAGCACTCGCTGTGCGCTCGGAAGGGCTCGCATGAGCGTTTTGTGCGCTGAGAAGAAAAGCGCTGCACGTCAGCCCTGTCTCTATGACAACAGTTTGTTGACAACGGCCGCTGTTTGACCGACACTTCTCCGTTACTTTTAACTGCATGTTTTATTATATTTGAGATCGTTTTTTTCCCTTTACCATGAGCATCAATCAGAATATTATTGCCCTCGTACTTTGTCTGGATGATGAGCTTATTAATGACGGCCCCGCTATCACGGCTCCGATCAGACACGGAGCAAGGAGGATGTGGGTACCACACGATCCGTAGGATACAACAATACGGGGAATATCACCACCTTGTCCAGGAGTTGCTACTGGATGAAGCCCGGTTCAAGTCATATTTCAGGCTTACTAAGGAACAATTTAGCTATCGTTATGTTAGCAGGAACGGCTACATACACTATTTATACATACTGACAACAGCTCACAGGATGACAAAAATAAAACTCTCACCAGCAACATCAAGTGTCTGTCCAATCTGCTCCCACAAACGGAACTTTCTATCCTTGTTATGATCATTTTCATCTGACATGTCGTACAGTTCAGGATGAACTGAAACGGCCTCCAACTTCTCCTCCATTGTTTTTGGTTGCCAACATGAAGACTACCGGCCATTCAGCCTTGTGATTGGTTCGTTGAAAAAAAGCGCTGCTGACGTCACCAGCGCTTTTTTGAAAAGTTGAAAGATTTTTAACTTGAGCGCTGGGAGCGGCCGCACAAAAATGGCAGAGCGCTTGTTAAAAAGACGCTGGGCGCTGCGCTTTTCATCCAGACGGCCGCTTTCTGCTGAAAATGCTCTCTACCCATTGAAAACAACTGAAAAAAGACGCTGGCGCCGAGAAAAAAACGCTAGGTGGACACGGGGCCTTAGGGTGGCAGTATTTGAAAGAAAAGAAAAACCCCTATATGTGCAATTTGTGCATACTATACTTCAAGGGATGCTTTACAAATGAATGTGTAGGACGCATAATTCAGAAACAATAACCTCCTGTTTGTCATGGTATATTTTCCTTTTACATGAGTGTTCATGCGCACACAGTGTCGGTTATGTTCTGGATGGGCCCTGGGGCTAAAGCCATGGTGTTGACATCTACAGTAATACATCCTTCATTTCCCCAGGAACACAGTGACCTCTCTTGAGAACAAATCTCTCCAAAAAGCAATGAATCAATTTCCAACACAGCTTGACATTTCTGCACAAGATCTACTGCTCAAATTAAACACCGTTTTTAACATTTAAAACTAATTTTACAACAGTAATTGAGCTCGAGTGCTTTGCCAGTCATGCAGATATAATGCAGAGAATTATTTTCGTCCTTTTCCAATCTCATTACTGACTGCAATCAATTTAGCTTTGAACATCAGAATTTCACTTATGGAGCCATCCATCTTTGTCAAAACTTGAAAACATCTTTCAGTTGTCTTGATGGAGTGTACATACTTTCAGATTTTTTTTTTGGATAATTAGATACTTTGCTCTAGTTTGAATTCTTCCTTTACATGCATGGACAGCTGGCATCAGGACCCGTTCGTGTGAAAACAGCTTTTCTATCACATCCTCTAGACAGGTCATCGTGATCCCAGTTGCCACCAGTGGCCAAGGTTGTGAGTTCAAGGGCATTATGATGCATTCAAGAGACTTTCAGGATCTTTTTCAGGGTTTTTTTGGACAAATGCCCTGACCTGACTCATTGCTTTGAATCAATTATAATCAAAAATAATTATTGGTCTATTCCTGTGTATCCCGTTGTTATTATTTTGGAGTTGGACAGTTTTCACACTTATATATTTGCAACTTCTAAAGAGATTTTCTTCTTTTTTAATACTAGAATCCCCTGAAACAGAGGCGGCCATGGACCTGGGAGCGTCTGAAGTGATGGAGTCTGAGGTTCTTTATGACTGTGTCATCTGTGGCCAGAGTGGACCTTCCACTGAGGACAGACCCACCGGCCTCGTAGTTCTCCTTCAAGCATCCTCCGGTACTACATATCCCATCATGCTCGCTTTGTTTGAACTGACAAAAATCACAATCTCAGACCTTTTTATGGAAATACTGTATAAGTTAGGCAGACTTATGACATCCTAACTCATCACTGACTTTTATGATTGACTTTCAGTGCTCGGTCACCGCTGCAAAAGCAAAGAGGCAAAGAATCTACCAACTACTGATGACGAGCACATCTACGCTGCGGACACTTGTGGAGTGGATCACGATGTCCGGCTCACGCTAATGCAACGATTTTTCAAAGATGTAGGTGTCGCAGAAAATATGACCTACTTTTTCACAGGAGAGATAAAAGCACTCAGAACACGATCAAGGTTATGGGTGTGTTTAGTAACAGCACTAGCAGCTCTTATATTAGGCTCTCAGCATGTCTGTAAATTTGTGACATGTAGTCCATATTCATGGCAGCAATGTGAACATTTGCATCTGGTAGAGGCCTACCTCTGCCTGAATGTACATCGCTTAACTCGTATATTTATAAAGTTATGAATAAAAAATACATTTTTTTCCGTTAACTAACATCACATTTAACAAAAGACCACAGAGTTAAAATTCCTGAACACAGACTCTCATTGATGTGATTTCTGTCTTGTGAATTCTGCAGAGCTCGTGTCTGCAGTCTGTGTCAATAGGTTGGGATGGGGGTGTCTACGTCCAGACCTGCGGACACACTTTACATATAGATTGCCATAAGTCATACATGGAGTCTCTGAGGGTAAGTGAAAGCTTGACCTTGTTAAATGATTAGTCATTATGCTAATTATAGTAGTTATTTGATAGAAAATGAATCGATTACAATTCTGACCATTGATTAATTATTGAAGTCATTACTCTTTTAAACTCTTTTAACACATTCTTGTTGTAATTTATTGCTTGGACTGAAGTGAACTTAAGATTTTTGTTCAGATTTCCTTTTATGAAGTCCCGATCCTTTGTACTTGATACTTTAACCTTTAAGAGTCAGTTGTTCAGAGTTTGGATTGTTAAGGTCAAATCTAACCTCCATGGACCTCTTTTTTTGTTTTCCAGAATGACCAGGTCCTCCAGGGTTTCTCCGTTGACAAGGGTGAATTTACTTGCCCACTGTGTCGACAGTTTGCCAATAGTGTCCTTCCCTGTCGCCCTGGGCGGGGCACTGAGTCTGCTGCATGGCACACACCCACAAACAAGAAGACGTGTGTGATTGTGAAGGAAGTGGAAGATCTTCAGGAGAAACTCGGCCATTTCCCTGTAAGTTTGGAGCAACCAGTCAGTGCTGGTTGTTAATAAATGAAATCACCATTTCTTTTATTTATCAGTGATTGTAATTCTGAGACATAACGAGCTAATGAGCTTACTCCAAATCAGAGGGACGTTTTACCTTTGATGCAAAAGACATTTGGACAAATCTGACAGTTCAGAGACATAAATGGAACAATTCTTCAATTTTCATATTTACCCATTTTTCTAATGTTTGGCAGAATGATTTATGTTTCATTTACTAAACACCTTTACACTTTTTTGAACACAGTTTAGAAAGTTTAATGCTATGTTTACATGTTTGGCCCGAGTTATTACAAATTCATGAGTGGTATTATAACCATGTTTATGGCATTCTGTAACGGTGTATTTAAATCACAGTGAATTTCAAGGCTTGTTTTAATATTCATTTCTGCTTTGCATTCTTTAAGATCTTTAATGCTGACTGATTTTGAATTGGGTAATATTAGTCATTAACACAATGAGATATACTGTATTTCCATCACAATCTGCAGTCTAAATGTTATATAGCTATATCATAGCTCAGTCCCACTGTCTTACCCCCTTATACTTAACACTAGGACCGCCAACATTCTAGACCCCCCTCCAAGCGCTGCAGCCGTCTATCAGACGGCATATGTAATTTCATATTTTGTACTCAGAAGCACACAAATAATGCATTTTTTTTATGAAGTTATGTGAAATAATTATAAATACAACTTACTTAAACCCGGCATGATTCGTAACCTTTTAAATGTCTCATGTCAATTTACAATATTTTTCGGCTTTTTTAGAGCGCCGTTAACTGCTGCTCCACGTCTCCCGTTGCTAAAACACATTCTTCAAAAATGGAAAATGCATAACTTTTAGTCTATTATATTGTTTGCTATATTAGGCTATGCATTTTAATAAAAAACACTGCAAAACAGGCAGGCCAGAGTTATAAATGCGCAGAAATCTTGTGTGTTTTATTTTAGTAACACGTAAGCTTCAGAAAACATACAAGACACATATTTAGGAAAAGTCATAGCATGAGAGGCTTGTAGGTTTTATTTTAACAGAGTTATTTGTATTATAAAAACCCAAACCGTTTGTCAGACGGTCTTGGCGGTTCTAGTGTTAATAATCAAAATGTAATTTCTTTATTATATTTGATAAAAATCATTTTTGAATTGTTAAATGTGTTACAAGCATTCTGCTGATTTGTTGGTCACAATTAGTCCACATAAGGAGGTTATGGATATTACTAACAACATCTGGTAATTTTGTGACACATTTTGAGTGACTTTCTGTTTAGCTGTTTGGCTTCTCAAAGTTTAAAGCTAGAAATAACTTTGACTTCTGTTTTCCCTTTTTTTTTAAGACGGAATCAAACTTGAGTAAAGAGATGGAATTGGTTATTAAGGACATTAAGAATACCACCCAGAAGAAATACATGGACTACGGCAAGAACCCTGGCTCTCCTGACAATGATTTCCTCTTCATGTACTCAGTGGCAAGGTGAGCAGTTCATGGAACCTTCCTTAACAGGGATTATCTATATATGTTGACAAAGGCAATAGCAACAACCCTGTCTAGATTTGTTGATTTCCTGAAGGATGTCCTACAGGTCCTATCTTATTGCGAAACATCCCAGGGAAATCTAACAGTAAGGGAAGCTGTAGTCATGTGGCATACCTTAGAGCACATGTGTCAAACTCAAGGCCCGCGGGCCAAATCCGGCCCGCCAGCAGGTTTCATCTGGCCCGCGAGACGTTTTGGCCAGCAGGTTTCATCTGGCCCGCGAGACGTTTTGGGAAGAAGAGAGACATTTTTGAAAAATGTTTTTAATATGTTTTAATATGTTGTAAAACACTGTATATTTAGCAACATAAAGGGTAATATGATGATACGAAAATTAATTAAACATGGCACTTTGAAATATCTTCTCAGCAGTGAGTAACATAAAAAAGACGAGTTGGCCGAGTACACGAGCTGCATTACGTCAGCAGGTGACACTGAATGCAGGTGTTCAAGAGAGATTGAAGGAGAGGTATTTCTTTAGTTTTATTTGCTCAGAAGTTGCCAGAATATCAGAGCTACGGGACTGCGTCATGCGTAACGGCCCAGACCGGCTCCACACATCCGTAAGTGTATAGTTGCGGACACCGGCGTTGAGCCTGATGCTTCTCCAGACTTATTTTACCTCTGATTATGGTAAAAATCATTAATTTAAAATGAATATTAACTGATTTTATTTACAGAAGGTTCATTTTTAGGTCAGCCAGAGGTGAAAGTGTGCTGATGATCACTTTTCAGTTTCAGTGCGACATCACTTCTAAATAGAGTAGCCTGCTGTTGCGCCTTTACCACCAGCTCTCATCCGGCTGTAAATATGTCATTATTACTGAACATTTCCTTCTTATCCGAAAACGATATCGCGTACAGGGTGTCTGATCATACACAGGTCCGCTGGTTTAGCCGCGGAGCAGCGCTAAAATGCTTCCTTGAATTACGCACGGAGATGGCACAGATTCATGGCGCATAAAAAGTCAGTGACAGCGTTAGATTACGACGGTACGGACACTTAGCAGAACGGACTGCCGGGCTCATATTTAAGTAAATTAAGTCGCTTTACTGAGTTTACTCAGTTGAGAAAGTGGAACTCAACGCGGAGCTGATCAGACCGCAGTGCCCAACGCTGAAGGATACTTTCCCGTCTGTTCGTTGGGAAACATTTGATCATGTTATAATGCCTGGCACTATAAAGTCTCTCTCTCTCTCTCTCTCTCTCTCTCTCTCTCTCTCTCTCTCTCTCTCTCTCTCTCTCTCTCTCGCTCTCTCTCTCTCTCCACTGTACTCTGCGTTATTAAAGCATTGATCCCAGGGCAGGTAATATAACCCTTGTGTCAAGGGTTAATCTTTTGAACAGCAATTAAAAATATAGTAAAGTTTGCAATGACAGAGATTTTGTGTTTTAAATCTGATTCCTGCAGTCTTATAAATTCATCTTTAGTGAAAGTCAAAAAAAAAATCAAATTTCAAACTTTTTATCACATGATGCAAGGATAGCATAATGATTTATGCCTGACCTGATTTGTTACTATTAACATAAAGTCATCAGTACAAGTAGCTTAGTTTGATTCGTTTTTAATCATACAGCCGCCTATATATACATGTTCTGAGTTATAGTGAAGTTGGCAAAATTAGTCCGGCCCACTGGAGGTCTCATTGGAACAAATCCGGCCCCGACCCAATATGAGTTTGACACCCCTGCCTTAGAGTCAGGAATGCAATTTCTGGAGAGGTCATAGGAGAGACTGCATGTGTCTTTTTTGGATGATGATGAGAGTCTGATGTCGAGGTACTCTGCTGGAAAACAATGAATCGGCACCTTTTAGTTTGGAGTGAGTTGATTCCCTTTAAGCGGGAGTCCATATGAAATTAAAATACATGCATTCAATACAAACATGCATTGTAAATCAGCTGTCCTGTAATCTCTGTTTCGTAAAAACCATGGTGAGGAAAGCAACAGTCAGTGTTTTATTATGAACATAACATTGAATTTCCCCTAGAGAACATTTTCAAAAAGTTTTTTTTGCTGTCAATTATAGTTCTTTGAAGACAGAAATTCAGAATCAGCAAAAATGGGCTTTGACAGGACAGGCCTTCAAAATGTCGGATTTGGCCAGAGAAAGTGCAATCGTTGCATCTTTACTTTTAAAATATATTTCATATGGTTTCAGGATACCAGAGAAGAAGCTGGGGGACTTAGCTGCAGCAAAGGGCATTTTGCTTTGTTTAACTCGCTGCTAGCGTGATCAAGACCTGAATAACTTGGTTATGATATGGGTTGATACATTTAATTTGATGTCCCTCTATGTGAAGCCACTAGGCAGTGTGAATGGGCTGAATATTGTCCATTAAATTTCCTATAAAGAAGAATTGGCATTAATGAAGTATGTTTATGCTCTTCGCTTCATTATATAAAGATAGACACACGTAGGTTTGTGAATCTAGGAGGTGACTCTCTGTCATTTTGGACTTGATGGTCCTCTTTCTGCATCACATCACACAGCTTTACCAACATGCACACACCACTGACTCTTGAGATCAGTGAGATGAATACCACTCTGTTCTTTTGTTCTCTGATAATGTCAGCTCCTCAGCTTGAATAACAATGATGGTCCATGCAAAAAGGAACACTTTGTCACAGTAGGTTTGTAAAAGTTTTACTCCTAAAAATCCTTGGAATTCAACTGAAGTTCAATATTGCAGCTGTAGCAAAGTACTTGCATCAAACATATAGATTGCTTTACTTTTTTTTCTTCAAATTTGTTCAGGGAGCTGTGAAGGATTTGTTGATTTGTTTTCTTCATACTTGTCCGGAGGTATTGCAAGCAGAGTGACTTTCTGAAGCAGCATTAGCAGGTTTGTCACTTCAGGCCTCAGTAAAATGGTATTGACCCTTCCTCTTTCTTTACTTGTTAGGTCTGACGCAGTGTGGATATCATTCTTGTCTTTCCACTGGTCTTTAAATGGTGCATCACATAGTTCCTTTAACCTACCAACATGTCTTTATATTTGTAGTCCCAGGGCATGCTGGTGGTTGAAGTTGCATGATAACCAGTTTGATTTTGTGCGGCCACTCCATGAATGGAGGCAGTGGTCCTCCAGGTGAGCGGCCCGGGTTTCGAATCCGACCTGTGGCACCTCTCCCTCATGTCATTCCCCACTCTCTCTCCCTGATCTCTGACTCTATCCACTGACCTATCTCTAAAAAATAAAGACATAATAAAGCCCAAAAATAAACCTTTAAAAAAAAAAAAAAAAAATCTTAACTGCGCCACTCTCCACCTATCACCTGGTGAAAAGGCCAGAACATAACCAAACAATGAAATCCCTCATTGGTCATTCTCAGTTATTTGTATCTTCTCAACAACCTGGACACAGGTTAGAATAATGACCGCCTTTCAGTTCACCACTAAGTCTCTAACGTTCTCCCACTCTCATTCCAAAAACACTGCTCTTTCTGCAGCGTAACCACCAAGACCTTTTGCCCACCCAGTGCCTCGGTTCCCTCAGCCTCCACCCTGAACAGAAGGATCCCCTGAGTGTGTCTCGGAGCCTGTTGGCTCTCTGAAGTTCAATGAACAGCGCAAATTGCCTGAGGAGTGGAAAATTCCTTTGTCACAGGGGCACTCTTATCAGCAAAAGCCAGATGGAGCTTCACCGTGGCTGCATTATCTATGTGAAATTGCTTTTTCTCCCAGTAAACCCGAGGATTTGCCCCCACCCTGGCCCATGGAAGGAAATGGCCAGTGGCAGAATAAAAATAGGCCTTGATCAGTCTTATTTTAGTGATGCCTATCTGTTTTCACCATCTATGCACTTACAGTAGTGAGAGGCTTTGCTTTATTTTTAATATTATTGGGAAATTAAAATTCAAATATAAAAAATGTGTTTGTTTATGATGAGTAACACACATTGTGGATTATGCATGAGCTGTAGTTGGCAACAGCTTTTATGCTAATGGTTGAGCTAGTGCAAAATCTGTCTTCGATAGCTGTCATTTACTTGATACGGAAGTGCTTCTCCAAAATAGGCGCGTTACATGGCGTGAGTAGGCGGCATCTTTCTTCTTTCTGATCTAGTGGTAGAAGAGGCAGTTATAACCCAAATATGATGATACCAAGACATTTATACCACTACCACCCAAAAAGAATCTTAAATATGATCACTTTTGTATCAATGACTCACCTCATGGCGCCTGCACACATGACAAATCACTTTTTTCTTGCTTGCCTTCAGTGATAGCAGCAGGTATGTCATGTTGAAGGGGATCAATCATTGAGGTGCTTTCATACTGCTGATATAAACGTTACAAACATCATGCTGATTTTGCATGATCTGTTATGTAATAAGTGATTATAATTAGCGCATGTTATGATATATGAATATTGTTATGAAGGTTATATGATGTGTTTTGATTTATTCATGCCAGGTACCTTTGATTCAGTGTGTAATATATGATTCTATCTCGATGGAAGCTGTGGTAAAGAAATTAAGTGGAAATAAGTGACTAAAAATAAAGGTGATGTAAAAACTCTGAAGTCTCAGAGCGAAGCAGTAATATAAAACTAGTACCTGTCACCTGTTACTGTCTGGTTTAAGCAAATAGAAAAAAGATAGTTTTCACATGAATACACTTGACTTAAAACAGGATGTAGGATAATTTGATTGGGAATGATTAGACCACCACAACATGTGAGCTATGACACTAAACCGAGATCTGTTGACTAGTCCCGAGCCGACTACCTGCAGTCTGTTGAATTCAACATTTGAATCTCCTTCTGTTCTCTTACATGTCTTTAGTTTCTGTCTGTGGTTTTACTTTAGGGTCTTATCTCTCCTTGAGTGGGTGTTTGTCCTTTAAGTGTAATTTTTAGTTTTATTTATAGTCATTAATGTAAGCATGAACGTCTTCTCAGCCCCTTTTCGATGAGCATCATTGAAAGCTTTATCAGCACTTTTAGGAAGAGTTAACATTCAGAGGGTTACGTTATTTACACTCATGGTAGGGTTTATTTATTTGGATGTGTTGTTTGCATATGCACTTCTTGAAATGTATCAACCTGCTTTTAAAAAAAACCCTGATAATCATGGTTCTGTCTCCTCAGGACAAACCTGGAGTTGGAACTTGTGCACCGGGGAGGAAACTTGTGCTCTGGAGGAGCCAGTGCTGCTGCCAAACGCTCATGTCTCAGTGAGTACTTCAGCCTTCACCTTTTTTTATTTTTGATATCTAACAATACAGATTCTCTCAAAGTTTGACATTTTCATTTCAAGGGTAACATCATATGACATGATATCACTGTATCTTTGGAACATTTCAACTAGCATTTTTTGGCATCAAGTCAAAACTGTGCAGAATTAAATACATGCTTCTATTTTGATGGAAACTAGAAGGGATACGCTTGGATTTAAAGGCATTAAATACAAAAATAAAAAGCAAATGGAACCCCAGTCAAACATTAACATGCACTGCCTAGTACTGCTCGAGAGGGACCACCCAGATGAGTAAAACAATGGCAATCAGGGAGATGACTTCCTGTGCTCACTCTGCCCGTGCTCTCATTATTCAAGAGGAGAAGTTTCAACACGCTAAAACTAATTATCAAGTCGCACTGAAACAACAGAGAGAGAGGTAGTTTGATGCATTTATTGACACTGCCATAAAACTCTCCTGTTGACTGAATGGAATTTTTACAGGTCAGCGTTTTTTTGTCAATCATTTGATTTATTTATAACTATATATATGTATTTGTGGCGCTATGTCAGATCTCTTTTGGTGTTTAACTCGACAACTACAGTGACATGTCTTGATGTAGCAAGCTGTACATCAGTAACTGAGGACCTCTGTGTAATCAAGTGTCTGACTTGAGACCAGACCCATCTTCTGTGTTACAGTGGAACCGTTAAAAGAAAGAAAAAACAAAGAAACAGTCGATTAGAAATGGCAGGCAGGGATACATGCTGTCCCATGTGAGCTGTTGGGAGCAGGCAGGCTTAATGTAGCAGACAAATGGGTTAAGTGCTGTTTTAGTTGATTGTGTCACAGCTTAAAAGGGCATGAGGAAACGTTGAATTATCCACCACCAATGTTCTTTGTATTAATTACTGACAGTATCGTCAATTTGAATCAATTAAAAAGGATTTGTGGATAAAGAATTAGGTATTAAAATAAAAATTGTATATAAAGCTTGAGTCTGTTGTTCAAACTACACCCCCTGTTTTCTGTTGGTTTAATTATTCTGTCAAAGCTGTGTGTGCTGCAGTAAAATGGCCTGTCATCCTTGAGTGGCTGAAAAGAGATTTCACACTGGAGGTTTGCCATTTTTGAGCTACATTAACCATGTAGCTGTGCTGACAGCCAAATTTACTCAGTTGCAGTACATTAGTGTTCCTTCTTCTTAGGGTAATGGCTTTGAAGGAAAATGGCAGACGTTTGCCAACTGTGAGAACTCTTGGGGTTCCTAAGCCTGTTTCCTAGGAGGCACTTCCTCTGTTCAAGTGATGAGGATACGATGGACCACAGTGGCAAACTGCCTGCAATTCCCTTGAAACGGGCTAAATGAAGTATAGACTGTGCCCTTGGTTTATTTAACTGAATATATTTGAAATTAATCTAAGGGACTATGTGGCTGTTACTGTTATGGGAGTTTAAAGGCACATGATGATGACCTTAGTTTTGCAGACTTGCAGTTCTTCCTGGAGAGTTTTGACAGCTGAATCGACCTTACTGTACTACACTATTCAGAGAATACACACATCATTTTCACAGACTGTATATACTGTTACAAGTATAATACATAAAAGTCTTTGTATGCATGGTGGTTCATTGTCCCACACACTCTTCTAAACAATTATCAACACGACACAGCAGCACAGCAGAGAATAACATTAAAAACCTGTTCCTACCTGTTTATTTGGACTAAACAAACAAAACAACCATTGATCCTTCGACATTGGCAAAATCGCTGAGCTCTCGTAAAGTGCACAAAACTCCCGCTTCATGCGTCACTATTTGACCTGACTGCGATCTGACCTCTCGCTCTGTCACTCTTTTCTTTATATATAGATTTAAAATTGCATAAAAGCACAAAAACAAGAGATTCCCAGTTATTTAAATACAAAAAAAGAATGTCAGAACAAATAGGCCTAACATGAGCGTAAGTGAGGAAGAACAGGGATACAAGATTTGGATAAGACAAATGGGATACATAGGACTGACCAAAACACTTGGTTTCTTTGTGCTATGCTTTTTTTTGCCTGTGGAGGGCAGTGTTGCTCTAAGTATGGATTATTCTCACAAGTGAAAATGCAGAGCTCATTATTTAAAGCACTTTGCTGCATTACAGCATCGTAATCTTTGTCAAACGAAACCAAATAGGATTAGTGTTGCTCATTGGAAAAGGTTTAGGTTATACACAAGGTTGTTGTGTTCACGCTGTTCATATGTGATTTAAATCTGTCCCTCTTATGCAATTTTTATATTTCTGGCATTAAGGGGACATGGATTGAGTTCATGATCTGAAGAAGTGGGTTAATTTATTTCTGCACTAATAGGACAGACAAGGACTTTGATTCACTTTGGAATATGTTACCTAACATCTCAAACGAGCGGGTCAACCTCCCGCCTTTTGTCCAGGTTTGCTGCAATGACATAAATTGAGCACTTGTAACAAGTTTGTTTAGAACAAAGACAATGGAGGCCATGGACTGCTATTACAAGCTAGTGTGTATGTAAAAGATGGTGTATTTGCAGGGGGGTCTGTCTTCATGTTCCATTAGTTTCACAGTGAACAGGTGTGACCTGACCAAAGAATTGCTCAAGGCTATCAAGCACCGCCATGTATCCATCAGGCCTGGCCTGGTTTTGTCTGAGCCAAACCATTAGCCGGCAGTCAGTTCAAGTCAACTGCTTTCATTATTTGATCTGGACCGGTTGCTGCTGGAGTGTGACAACAGACACTGAGATAAACACACTGTTGATGTTTTTGTTCCTGTCAGACCTTGTCTAAAATGTAACAATAGTATGCTTTTTTTTTCTCCCTCTTTCAGATCAGCTGTTCCATGTGCTGGCCATGCACATGCGTCTGTACAGCATTGATTCAGCCTACAACCCCTGGACTAAGCTGACTCAGGTCACACAAAGCAGAGAGGCAGAGTGAGTGACTTCCTTTAAGTACCCCCTCTAAGAATAAATCTATAAATCTGCTCATACATTCCTTGTACCCCCCCCCCCCCCACACACACACACACACACACACACACACACACACACACACACACACACACACACACGTCTGTACTTTCCTCCCTCACATAAACATGCAATCAAAGTGCCACTTTGTCCTCTCTCTAAATGCCACCATTTCCTCCTGCCCCCAACAGCTCTTTTTTTCTCCACACAAAGAGGAGCTAAAAACTGAAAAGGGACCATGCGTGGTTTCCATAGATACCAATAATTGCTGCATCTGGCAAATTACTGGGCACTCTACAAAGAGCAAATGGCCCTGTCAAATTCACTGTACTTGGAAAAACTGCACCGCACCAACACTATACGAGCATCTTAGTCCCCAGCTGTGTCCACCTTACGTCAACAGAAATCTGTATTTAACATGATACACTGGACATGGCCACTATTGATATGAACACGTGTAAGCATTTTAGACCAAAAACCCAGGCAAACAGAGCAAAAAGAGAAGCTAATGGCAGAACTTAACATGATGAGCTTGAACAACATTTCCTCCCTGTTAGTGTTGTAAGACAGCTTTTACACTTGTTACTGGTAAAGTGCTCACAGGCATAAAATATTCTCAGAGGAGCCATTTGGTGTTTAAAAATACTCTGTTAAGGTTTGGGGAGGGAGGACTGTCATTGACGCCCTAAGGCAGTCAACCTAAACAAGTTAAATAGGACAGAAAGAGATCTTTCTGTACTGATGCACAACATTGCTCGTGCAGTTCTATTAGATGAAGAGGAATGTATGAAGATTTTACAGTTCTTCGTAAATATAGTTTGTATGCACAGGTCCATGCAGGGTTGAAAAGCTCGATCCTCTAAGGCTTTCCTTCAATGCACAGTGGAATTAACTGGTGAGTGCTTTGGTAATGGAAGGTATTATTCTTTAAGTGCAGTTCCCCTCAATGAAAAGCCCCGAGGCCTTTCAAGAGCAGAGAGGAGATTGGAACCTCTCTGAATTGTCAACAGAAAAGAAGACATTTAAATGGAGATGGCACACAATATGAATGTGTAACTAGGGCTGCATTAAGGATGTTCAAGGAATGGGCCTTTTAAGCCATGTATTTGTTAAACTAATTTAAACAACAGGGCCTTTGCACTCATACTTTTTTTTATTATCCTTTTCAGACATTCATTTTGAAATATTGCTGCCTTTTTCAAAATGCTCAAAAAAATAAAATAAAATGTTTTACTCAATTTGGCAATCGTTTCTTATGGCTTGATTCACACACGATGAAACATTGATGGAAAGAGGAAATGCTGGCCAACATTTTGAAAACATAGACAGCAGAAATATAAAAATGTAAGGATAGTAAAGAAGAAGAGGGATTCATTCTTTTTCGCAGGTCCACCACTGTTGGCTTTTAAAGAGTCACTGCTATTAAAGATTTAATAACCAGTATGAGAACAAGTGATGCCACAGTGGATAGACTTTATCTGTTTTGCATTGGCTGCATCATGTAATTGATTTAGTTGTTGTTGACATGTGGTGTGACGTGTTCTCTGTGATTTCTTTTCATGTAGTGGGCAGGAAAGATATAGGAGGGATAGTAGACTTTGGACCAACATGTTCAATTTCACCTGATTAAGTGTTTGTGCAAATTGTATTAAAGTCTGTATTTCCTGTAGTGCCTGTATTTCACTATCTGCTTGAGTGCTTTGGTATTGGTTGGTAACTAAATAAATGTGTTTTTTATGTTTTTCCATCATGTTCCAGTGTCTTTGACGATGAGAGGCCCGAGGTACCTATGCTGTTTCGAGATGTCCCATCACTCCTTATCATCTTTGTGCTAACAATGCCTCAGCCTCTGCGAAAAGGTACGGCTTCTACGTCTGCAGCACAGCACTATAAGAGAGTAGGGAGGCTCTCGCTGGCTGCTCCTCAAGGACAGCCCCATTATCAGCAGTAATCAGGCCTGAGTGCTGCGAAGGAGCATTTCACATCTCTTATCTGTGCTCAACTTGCTGTTATTTGGCTGTGAGGTTCAGAGAGGCCATGACCCTGGTGATGGGAGGGCTGCACCTCCTTACCGTGCCCTTCATATGTGGCTTGTTGCTGCATCTCCTCCATCTTAAGTCTTCAGTAGAAACAAAACACAGAGAGACATGGCCCGACACATTGCGGTCATGTTTGAAAGAGGGCATGTCATTGGTCTCAAATGACTGAATGAGGGCGACAACTGGCAGGAGCAATTGGTAAAAGTAGATGTTTTGATAATAGCTTCTTATTAAAATGATCATACTTAGATATCCCTGATGTTTGAAAATCAGTTTTTCTATCTGTGCAGGATTATCTCAAGGTTGTGGTGTTTTTTGTTGTTGTTTTTTTAAAGAAGCGCAACAGGTGAGGCATGATTGCTTCTTGAGAGCTCCTTTTAAACTTGATTGATATAAAGTGATTGCTTCCTTTTTTAGTTCTACCTCTTGAATTGTGTCCACTGACACTCGTCACAGTGACCGGGACAGTGGAGCTGTCAGCAGTCTTTTGCTGCAGAGGAAAACAAATTGCACTATTTGTTTTTTTCCTTACACCAAACTTAAATTTCCTTCCAGCTATATTTTCCACCTGACGTGCTCTGCTAATTACCCTGCACACTGCTCAATGAAGCGCTCTATGTCGAACTGAGACACCAAATATAAAGCTAAAGCAAACCACTTCAAAAAATGATTTTTCTAAGGCGAGAAGAATATAGAAGATTGATGTAATGAATTGAATCAATTCATCTGAGAGTTACTGTTGTGTTCCCTTTTGGTGTTTCTTTCTCCCTATGCAGAGCACTTCACATGTGTGGTGAAGATGCTGTACAACCTGCAGTACACACAGGCTCTGGCTGCAATTTCATCCAAGTTCAGCCCAGAAGAAAGACATGCCTGGTGCACATCTGGAGCACTCAAGAAGGTAAAAATCACTTTAGAAAAGCTTGTCATATCATTGATTATAAAACGCCAGTGCCAAACTTCCTTTATTTCGTAAGACCGGACCAGGTGACGTCAATTCAAGTCCATTATTTCATTAGTATGAATATTTCTCCTCTTTCATATCGTGGCTTTTACTAATCTCCTGTTGTCCCTGATTGGTTGTCTTGCAAAGCATGTTTGTTCCGAATCATATTGTCAAAATTACAAAGAGGTGGTCATAAACTGTAGTATCCCAGTGTGACAAAACAAAAGCCAGAATGTAACTGTTTTTTGTTTGCTCTGAGTTCCCTGCTGAAGGACGTAATAATAAGAGGCATTAAACATCTCCTTGTATCCGGTGATAGTATCTTCTGATTGTTCCTCAGAACTGATCTACAGCCACAGTAAATCATTAAGTGTATGACTTATTATTGAGATGAATTGAACCCTTTCTAGTTTCATTCCCATGATTTCCACAGCCGACAGTATCGATCTTCATTATCTGGAGGAGTGTGATTGCTGGAGAGTCTGTTGCATTAATTGGCTATCTATCTTCAGTCTATTAAATCTGTATTAGTGAGTGGCTGGCATGAATGTCCAAAGACAAATAGCTGAAACCACCCCTTTAGGGTGATTCCATCCATAATGCTTTGGTGGATGAGTATCTTCCTACTATACTGTCATGAACTGTAGTCCCGGCTCTCTCAGCTGCCTCTCGCAGTTAAGATGGATTTCAAATCCACATTGAGGGTGGCATCCATATAAGGTGAAATAAAATCAAGGTAATTAAATTGAAGTTGTTAAGATAGATGCCGTCTGAACAAAGATCAGAGCCCAGAGGAAGGAAATCCATGGAGGAGAAAATCCTCGCCAATAAATCTATGACAAAGGACAGCAGACGAGATAAGACTGCTGTTTTATATTCCACCACCTTCAGCTTGATAAATGCTCGCAGCTTTTTTCCTCTATATAAAATACGAGGCAAACCAGTTGAATTTTTATCAGAACACACATTCAGTAATGTCTATACTCTTTATCAGATTGTATAATGTGCAGAAAGAACAGTTGTCTTCCTCTGTATCTGCATAAGTCATTCTATTCTATGGGGCAGCATCATTTATACGTATGAGGACGGGGAGGGAGAGGCTCAAGTGAAGCATTCTGATCTGCCTTATAAATTCTGATATGTGACATTCAAAACACGAGACAACTGAAAATAGATCTAATAACACCATGACCTTGGTTTGAATAAGAGAGTAATGTGAGTCATACGCTAATGCTAAGGATTTCATAGCTACATAATTCAGTTGAACACTGTAATTAAACACATGCAGGAGCTATACTTTGTTATAGACAGCGCTTCCACCAAAGAAGAGAATATCAAGTGAGAGACTCGTAGAATCACAGCCAACAGCTAGCCTGATAATGTTATTGGTTTATCTTCTTCATTAGAAGCCTGCTATTGTGTTCATGTTAGCAAACGTCTCGTTGGTAAGCGGGATTGTTTTGGTATCGTTTTGCCCCTCAACACTGAGTAGTGATTAATGCGTTAGACCTGCTGCTGACGGTTGGCTGCTGTTGCTAAGTTACCTTATTGTATGTCACAAAAATTCATGATATACGCAGATGAGTTGTTTTTTCTTACAACATTCGGGATGTTTGTAGCTTTTTTTTTTTTCCTACTTGAGATTTATTTTTCCTTATTTGAAAAGTCAATCAAACAAAACCATACAAACAGACTATCTAACAAACAAAAACATTTACAGTTCATGTCAGTGGGGTATTTATTTTTTATACTTTTTATAATCTGTGCGAGGCCGGAATGGGGATCAAACCTGTGATCTTGGCATTTAGCACAACGTTCTAACCAACTGAGCTAACTGGACATGCGGTTTGTGGCAATTTTAACTAGGGCTGCACCGATGCTTTGGTTCAGCATCGGTATCCATCGTTATTGGCCCTGTTGACAGACATCGGCACGTCAGCAAATAATGTGGCATGAACCCATGTCAGTAGCCGATGTTTAGTTGTTCTTTGTTCAGAAGTCTGAGGCTGAAGCTGTTAAGGCTTGTGAAGGCCAAACAGCGCATTGAACGACCTCATGTGTGTTTGTTTTCTGTACATAAAGGCAACAAACGAGAATGTTACATTGCTATCTTTAGACTTAAAACAAGGGGAGTTGTGTGATAGTTGTTTATTAGCAGTGACACTGTGTGTCGTCAGTCTACACATGACTAAAAATATGAGGGCTAAATGAGACTGCAGATTATCCCTATTTCTTTACTAAGCTTTATTGGTTAGAGTTCATAACCATAATCTCCCATTAATAAATTCAGGCTTTTTGAGATCAGTATTTAAAGTCATTGGTAGAGACTGCAACAATACAGAAGTCGTTTTTTTTGGGGGGGGTTTTCTTAAAGTGAGGTAAAAAAAAAAAACTCAAGGTAAAATGTTCTCCCCTTGAGCACACAGGAAATAAAAGATGTAAGCTTGTGTCTGCTGAGTGTCAGAGGATATTAAATTCTGGATCAAAGGGAAAATCTTGCATTTTTATTATCATTATATATTCTTAACATTTCCACTTTTCCTCCACAGAATGCTGTAAATGCCGAGAAATCATTTGAAGTGCTTCTCAGTCACGTTATCAGCGAGCTCTCTAAGGACAAGAGTGTCTACAAGGTGAACACAGAGGAAACATCGATGGTGAGGCACTAAAACGACTGTTTAGCACTTCAGAACATAACTGCCTTCAGGATGGTGCTCTCTGCCCTTTTTCATTTTCCTTTCAACATGAATTGGCCATTACCCTGAGAGACAGTGCTCTAATATCTTACTAATCTCCCAGGGAGATATACATCACAGTATTATCAGTGAGCTGTTATTGATCAAGTGTTCCCTTTGTTTCCCCTCTCCAGCTGATCTCCAGTGTGTGGTCCCCACAGTCGATCGAATTCAGCCTCCAGCAGTTCTGCTTGCCCTTCCTTCGCCTCTCCTGCCTTCTGCAGCATCATCTCTATGGAGACAACCTGACTGGCTGCCTTGTATGTTTTATTTTATATGACAACCTACCTGCAGAAACACTACATTTCCCTCGTGTCTTTGCAGCAAAAATGTCATATTTTCTTGTGGCCACACATTTTTAGACCAAAGATTACAACCTATAACTTCTAATTAAACACTTGTGTTCATGAAAGCAATCCTCACAAGGTGTTTTTTTCTTGTGTAATAGGAGGAAGAGGAGTTCTCGTCCCTGGCTGTGTGTTTGGGGCTCTTGCCCTCGGCCCCTCAGCCTTCAAACATCGTGCACAGTGCCTCATGTCTAACGTGGGCAGTCAGCGCCTTTGACTTGGTGATACAGTGGTGTGCTGAGGTCACAGGGCTCTCTCAGATGCAAGCGGAACAATCATTGGTATGATAATGAATGTCAAACAAGAGGATAACGTTTATTTACTTTATTACAAAAATGTGCAGTATTTTTTATATATTCTTATCTTAATACTCTATTTCCCAAACATCTGCTCAGGTATATTATAGGTACCCGCTGAATTTAAGCTAACCTAACATTTCACAATGATTACAGCAGTTCTTCCAAATGAAAGCTAATTCCCAGTGGATCTCAGAATGCAGCATGATTTCTGAAAAACATCTTCCTGAGAAGTTTTTCCTGTGCTCCCAGTAAAAAAAAAAAAGTTAAAAAACTTTCTCAGCAATTAGACATTCAAACCATGTCTTCTGAACTTGATGTCCTGTAAACGATTTATGTAACTGGAGGAGATATTGACACTTGGAAATTGGTTTCAACCTTGCTTGACGAGGTCCATAGCTGATAGTGTCTCTAAGGAGAGGGACTGCATAACTAACCATGTGTCTTGTGCCCTCGTCATTCAGTGCTGCAGCAACCTTGGATGTTATACATCATTTGGTGAAAAACACGGAGTGTCTTGAATGTTAATTTACGTTGCTGATACTTAACCTGGGACATAATGTTGTTATTACATCTGTGAGATAGGGACGACATAAAAACTACCAGATTGTTCATTTATAATAAAACAAGGGAATTATTTAAGAGTGTTTAATGTTTTCACTTCTGACGATTTGTGTAGAAACTAATGCTGATTTTTACATCAAGAGACTTTGGGAAGAGTTTGAGGATAAAATGTATCATAACTGTAGTGAACAATACATTTCTGACATGAATACTAATATATTCTAAATAATTCTATCTCTCTTCTCCACTATAGAGCTTGCTTGTGCAGGACCCTCAGTGGGCTGCCCCCCGACTTCTCCAGCTCCCCGACAACTACAACATCATCTTCCAGTACTATCACAGGAAGGCCTGCACTGCCTGCAAAAAGGTGCCAAAGGACCCCGCACTCTGCCTGGTGTGTGGCGCCTTCGTCTGTCTCAAAGGCGTGTGCTGCAAACAGCAGGGTATCTGTGAATGTGTTTTGGTAAGTCTCTTGGATGCGTCAAGGCAGGGCTGCAGCTGTTTGCTGGTGTCAGAATCTGTTTTTTCAATATATTGTTGTGTCATTTTTTAGCACTCCCAACATTGTGGTGCAGCTACAGGCATCTTTCTACTGATAAATGCCTCAGTCATCATCATCATCCGTGGACATCGTTTCTGCCTGTGGGGTTCTGTTTACCTTGATGCCCATGGAGAGGAGGACCGCGATTTACGGTATGACACATGACACACACAAGACTGTGAGCTAGACTTTTTGTGTCATGCATCATTTGAAAAAAAGTAAACATCAGCAAATTAAGAACATAACAAGAGTTATTACCATAAATTACAATATTCAGCATGCAAACAGACTTCTGAACACAGATGAATCTGAATCTTATGTATTAGGATCATGTATGTAAGTCCACACTTCTTTTTTTTTTTTAAATAATTGTAACTGCAGAGAAAATAAACACAGCTCTCACTCTTGTTTTCCCCTCTGGCTTCTCTCCAGCCGTGGCAAGCCTCTTTTCTTATGTGAAGAGAGATATCGAGTGTTGGAGCAACAGTGGGTCTCGCACACCTTTGATCACATCAATAAGCGTTGGGGGCCTCACTATAACGGACTCTAAGATCTTCCAAAGTCCTCTGAAAACAGAAACCAATGACTGAGAAGAATTTTTTTTTCTGCCTCGATCAAAAATATTTCGGAACTCTTAAGGTGAAAAAACAAACATCCGGTGAGGGCATCGCTGCCATAGGCCTTGGTTTATGTGAAGTTTGGTGTACAATCATGCCTAAAGATTAACACGTGTGTGTGTTTAAGTGATTTATTGTGTGGTTTTCAGCAGGGAAAAACAGAATTCGTTAAAACATCAAAGTAAAAGCACAACTTTGCCCAGAAACAAATTTGGTTTGAGCAGGCTTCTGAAGCCTGTCATATTTATTGGGGTTATTAAAATATTGAAGTATAACAAGTGCTGAATTCCCCTGCAGAGTTTGATTACTTTTTGCACCATTTATGATGATGTTAATGCATATCCCTCTTATTTATCAAAATGTGCTCTGCTGTGCTGGCATGAGTTTCAAGCTCCTGATGAGTGTAGCGATGTTATTGCAATATGCACTCATAGTCGGCTGACGTGACGGTAGACGGGACAAGTCAACCTATCAACACACTAGAGTTTTCTTTGCAAACAAGCGAAGACTCTTTTTATGGGTCTAGTTGCAATCCATCCTCAGGAATTATTTTTTGTTTCCTCTTTTTTTTTGCTGTTTAAAAATATGTTTTAGATATTTAAATAAATGCTGCTGCTCATTGTTCAAGTAAGTAATTTTAACTTTTGTGAAGATTTCTTTTTCTAAGGTTGTGCTTTGAGTTTACGATAGATGGCTGGGAATGTTGACTCAAACTACTTTGATGTTTAAGGAGGTATGCGGTCACCTCATTACGCTCACATAGTCCTGCTCTATCCGCGCCTTTTCTTTCTGGTTGGCTCTGAAGGAAAAAAACGTGAATGCCAACTGCAAAATACAACTGGTCAATGAAATATCTAAGATTCATCACTCCTCAGTACCTGAAGTCAAGCGTACAGAATTGAAGAGCATACATTTTAAAAGGAAATGTCATTGCACAGATATGGTGTCCTGCAAAGCTGAATGCTGTGAGAGCAGAATATTTTATTGATTCCATTAGAAATGTTCCCCTCAGCACATGAAACTTAATGAATTACAAGTTGTTGTTTGTTTTTTTTGTTTTTGAGAAAATGCAGACTATTTTCATCTTTCTGGACTGTCAAAAAAATTATCCCCTTTTATGCTTTCAATGGTCGAGTCCTAACTGCAGTATAGATCATTTATTGTGATGACTATCCCTTACTCACGCATCATATAGTTGTGATTTATAGTTGCATTCCAATATCACAAGAATATCAGACTTGAGTATCCGTGATACACTGTGCATGACATCCTTTAAGCTACCATTATTTAAGTGTCTTAGCTACTTAATTTTCTGATTATCATCTGTTTTTTTTCTTGAAGAGAGGAACTTATCCAGTCGTGCCTGCAAGATTACATTTTCGAGTGTTTAACAGCACACTGCTGATTTCCCTGATGTCTGGTTTTGAAATGCTGGGCCACGTTGTGCTGCATCCAGGAATCTTTAAGTTAACATTAACACTTGAAAACACTTCCTCTTTGAATTCATGCATGCTGCTTTTTTCTGTTTACTGAGGTTCCTCTCTCTCTTTTATTTTGCAGTACCCACTTTGTAAATGACCGCAACCAATTAGCCAACGATAAATGGGTGTAAATTGTAACTGAAAAGCTCTTGTGTGTTCTCCTGTATGACTGAAGAGAGAATACAGTACATTACTGTAGGTGCTGACTCAAACTTTCTGAGTTTGACCAGAAAGGTTGACTTGGACATTTAATGCAAAATGTAACATATGTGAATAAAATATAAGCCCACTGACTTTAGTCTTGTTTTTTTTTTTCTGTCTTGTTCTACTAACTATGAAAGCCCTTAGCGGACATGCATCCAGGATTTTTTACTAAATTTTCCTGAGATAATTAATTTCCGGTTATTTTATTTAGATCATGACTCATTTATCCTATCCCCAAATAACAAAACAAGTTTCCCCCGTTATAACAAGTTAAACTCTGTCATTTTATTGAAAGACAAAGCTGGTTTTCTCATTGGATTAATTTACCTGTTTATCTGTAGATAAAGCTCTCGTGATAATCTCATGATCATTTTCTGGCAATGCAGAAAACAAACATTAGACCGCTGTGACAGGCCAGACCATGACCTACCATGCTGCCGTTGCCCACACCGGGGAGGTAAGTTGAGCCTTGTTCTATTTTGTGCTTTAGCAACTCTTGGAATACGAGAAATACGCAGTATTTAAAATGTATGCATTTATGTCCGCTAACACCACATGCGAGCAGTGAAACTAAAGGTTCTGTTAAAATATTAGAAACGTTTATTTTTTAGAAAATGTATTCTCTTTTAACAACCAGGAAGGGTAGATGATACTTACAATATCACATGGAGCTAGTGATATTGCATTGAATATCTGAAAAAGATATTTAGCTTTTGCGTGCGTTTAGATAGCATGCTGGTATACATTACTGTAGACCTCGAGTGTGGTATGATGGCTTTTATATGCTTCTACACAAGAAGCATGTAGTAGAATTAACACATTATGCAGATTATTGTTTGTTAATTTCATCGTTGATTTTTATTTGTTTCTGCAACGTTTTGAGAGTGGTCAAGTAGTAACACGTTTTTCCCTGCACTGTTGCTGCTTTACGTCTACATGTTTCAGCATACCAGTTTTTTATAATCATGCATATTTATCTGCAGGCTTTCATTGAGCATGCAAAGATTTATGAACATAACTGAAACCCATCTGATGTTTTAATCTATATCAGATCAAAACTCATGGAGTGCATCTTGTCCAATCAGATATGCAGCACATGGATAATTTACATAATGTTATTTTTCCGTGAAAATATTGGCGAAAGATTCGAAGTCTGGCTAGCAAGCCAGCCTTTCTGTTAAACATACTGTCTGATCATATTTACTGTTTGGTAGCCATAGGTAAACTTGTTGACAGAAATGTGTCCTAGCTTGAAGGTAACTTTATACGGCTTTCTGGTTCATTATTATCTCAGGCAACATTAAAGTGACAGCTGGTCAACAAATTAAATAAGGTAGCCCAGAGGGAATATAACCTTCATGAAAATCAGCAGTAGCAAAACATATGGTTATGTAACAGTGTAAATAATTAACTTAAGTTTATTGTTAAATTCCTGTCAAACTTGGGACGAACAACTGCAGTGTTTCGTTTTTGTTTTATTTTGAAAATCCACAACGGACGTTTGTTTTGTACTAAATGCGGTGCATTTTGGGTATCTCACAGTTAGTAAGGGAATATTGCAAAAATCTGGGAATAAATTCCTTACCACTAGATTTCTTCACAAATGTGTTCATAAAGGTTTCTTATAACACGTATAAAAAGATTTAAATCCAACTCCTGTAGGAAAATCCGTGAGAGCGGCTCAAAGTCGGGGTACCTGGAATAGTACCTTATTGGTACTATATACTTATTGGTGAAAAATTGAAAATGTTAACCTCTGCTTTAGGTAGCTTGTGAGGGGTCAAACTAGGGGTTCTTTAAGATTCTGAATCCGTTGCAAACATTTGTTTTGCAAAAAATCCACTCCTTGGTGGACAAATGGCCACGCCCACTTTTACATGTACATTTACAGTAGCTTTATATGTTGATTTTAATATCTCGAATACTAGTTAAAAAACATACTGCACCGCATTGTCAAATGTCTTTGGGGTCCAGGTCTGAGTCTTCTCCACACTCTACTGTTCTTAAAGTGGGGATTGGGACCCCCTGGGGGCTTGTGAGACACTGAGAGGGGCGAGATGCCTTCCATTATACCAAATAAAAAAGTTGAATGATCTAAAATTGCATATTTTACCCATTACTGTGAAAAAACATTCAAATATTAGTTGAATTTTAAATCCAACTACAGTGGCAAAGTAAGATTGATGCTTCCCATAAGTGAAACAATGTAGGTGTCTGCTGCTCCCTACGAATTAAAATTGAAACATACATAAACTGTGTCTGTTTAGGAAATTTTAAATGTCCACTCAGTCCTGCAGTTTATTCATGGAGTTTACTTGTGTTTTGCTTCTAGCCTTTCTTACAGTACATTGCTGAAATAGGGACAGTGGGGGTCCCCGGTCTCTAGCACAGTTATTTTGGGGGTCCAAAGCTGACATTTTTGGGAACCTCTGCTCCACATCATCATTGATAAAGTTCTTGCAAGTTATACCTTTACAATTTAGCTTAAACTGTGATGTGATCTGAGCCAGTGCAGGTTCTCTCTGAGCCCAGCCTGTCCTTTCAACTGTATTTATGGGCCCGAGCCTGACGAAAACCTTACAAGGTGACTTTTATAATTTGAGTTTGTATTTTTCAAATCAGATATCTGTTTAGATAAGATCTTAATAAGCACAACACAGAAGCATCTATTATATACAAAACAGCATATTTATAAGGATCCCTCAAAACACCTATCAAAACACAACAACAAACTATTTTTACAAACTGTCTGCTCGTCTCCCGGCATGTTATGTGTTAAATTTATTAGCATTTGCTGTTTATATCTTATATCAAAGGAAATGCCTGTAGTATTTGTAGTTTGACCACTTTGTGACGACTTGTCAATTTAATTTCTGTTAACCAGTAGCATTTAGCTAGCTGCTAATAGCCGTTATGAATGAACGTGACTTGTACATTTCCTAATATGGAATTCTCCTTCGTAGTTCGAGCGGGAACAGTTGAGCTGAACGTTCCACTCATTCTGAACAACTGGTTGTGTGTGTGTGTGTGTGTGTGTGTGTGTGTGTGTGTGTGTGTGTGTGTCCCATGTTGCAGAATAAACACACTCTAAATGCTCCACCATTCTGACTCCTGTGGATTGTGTGAAACCAACAGCAGAGCGAGTAAGAGGTCACAGTTAATATATTGATAATGTTACATATTTTATGATAGAAGATGCAAAAATATTGTCATACTTGATGACTGTATTATTTTGCTCTCTCAGGCTCTCCCTGAGAGCTACTTGCATAGTGGCTGCCCATCACATCACCCCTGAGTGGAACATGGTAAGCCCTGTTCTGCAAATTCAACCCATTTATAAAAGGGACTAAAGGTTGGGAGCATGGGTTTTTCATGTTTCACTGAAGCTTTATCAAAAAGTTAAAACAGAACAGAAATATCGACAAGCAATTTGTCTGTAAATTCACATTTTAAAGCTGATATTTAAAAAAACATTTCCCGGGGGGGCATGCCCCCGGACCCCCCCTAGGGGTTTGGATCCATGTCACCTTTTTCATTCCTGATGAGTTTGCACCCCTGGACCTGATGAACTACATAGTTTATCTAGCTTAAAGTAAAAGAAAAATCTGTTCCAAATACAACAAAGTGGAAATATCAGTATGCACATCTTCGATCAGAAATATCTTTGAATGCCATTTGTAGATGGCTGTAGCTGAAAATGCTGAAGAAAGGTAACAGAATGAGACTTTTCTTTGTAAACCTTTGAGGAAGTATTCTAAAAATACACACTATTACAGTGTATTTTTGCGTGCATGGTTCAGGTTTATCCAGCTCCCTTACTGCCCCTTTATGAGTCCAAGAGAGGAATTGCATTCCCCATGTGACTGAGCATTTTGAGGATAATTGGGTTGAAGTTTCACAAACAAGGGAGGCCCACTTTTTAATGACCAATGGCTGAACAAAGCCTCTCTTTTCTACCAATTAGTCAAAGAGAAAAAACTAGTCTAGTATGGACCAGTGGAGAAACTTTGTCCTGGTAAAAGCACAGCGTTTGTGTTACAAATTTCACGCTGAGAGATGTTGGTGTTTCAGGCGGTACTGCGGAGAGCATCACTGGACATTGACTCATTTACCTCCTGTCCAGGTAGGTTCTCTGCTGCTTCATAGAGCATAAATAGACCATTACAGGCAACATGAGGTGTTAGTGGTCAGCTGAGCGCTTCTGGCCTGCTCAGGTGTCCATACTGTTAATAATTAAAATGCTTCAGTGAGTCAACAGGCAAATCAGTTCGGATATGTTGCTATGGCGGGTAAGCCACATGTAAAGAATGTTAGTTAGAGCCAATGCAGTATTATTTCTGTAAAACTGACTGCAGTGTTAGCTGTTTTGTTTCTGATATACAGAGATGGATACAAGACAGAACAGAAATCAGCTGCTGTCTGATTACTTTTCCCTGTTTTGCAGATTTTGGAGATGGAAATACGGTGGCAACAAAGACGAGGTAGGATACATGTTTTCTATTCAGGAACTGATCTATTCAGAACTGCTCTGACTGTCTCGATTACTTAAATTCTTCCACTTTACTTAAAATGAATATAGTACAATACTAAACACACAGCTGGATTGATTTAAAGCTGTTTATTTGTAGCAATTCAACATTTTAAAAACATCACTAAACAGTCAGGAAGAAGTTAAATAAAAGAGAAAGTGTTGAAGGAATAATAAATGTAGCTGTTCAGTATCACAGATACTGGCATTTCAGATCAAATAGTTGTATATTTTGTGAATGTAAATATATATTGGCATAATTAATGTGTCATAAGTAAATGTCTGGATATAGTCAATCATACTGTACTGTGTCTTAGCCTGTCTCCTCACGTTTGAGTCTTATCTTAGTACAGTCTAACAAGTTATTCATTGCAATACATAATGTAGATACATTTAATTTACAAACTGACTGAAGATGTTAAAAGTAGATTTCACAAGAAGTTTAAATTAGCACAAAATAGAAGTAGTGTAAAGTAAAAGCACCTGAAGTTTCTACCTATTGTAATGTCCCTGCATTAGTTAGATTTGTCTTTCTTTCCTCACTCACTAAGTCCACTTTGTTTCTTCACATCAAACATTCAACATTTCAGTCATTTGTGGTAAATCTGCTGAAGTTTACCGAGCTACAGATGAAATTGTAATGTTGTTGTAACTAAAACTAAAACTGTTTGAATAATGTAAAAAATCTGGAATAATTTTAAAGTGCGATAAAAACAAGTATGTGCATTGCATGAAATCAATGGTCGCTAAGTTATAACATTAAAAATGACGCTTGTATGATTTGTCTGTTTTTCTAGTGAGCAAGTGAGTTTGTGGTTTGCAAAGTGCAGTGGCAGAATTTTGTATTCAGAGGTTAGATTTTGCTGATGTATGTTCGCTCTTTGCATGGAAAGTTTTGCACTATGAAAGTTGGAGTTAGCATTTTCCATTTGAGCTGCAAAACAGCTGTGATGTTTCTGATTGAATGGCTGAGAGTACGACAGACTGTGCTTTTTGATGGATTATTTTGATGATGGATGTTGGCTTCTTGTCAATGAGGTTGATGTTTTGTTTACCCAAATCATTTGGAGGTTATTAATCTGGCAGCTGCACTGCTAAACTTCGGCGGGTTATTCTTGAGAAGAAATATTTTAGTGTCTGCTTATGCGAGGCTTTGGTCATTCAGGGTGAGAACAAGGGCACTGTGCTTTCGGTCTGGCTTGTGGCAAGTGGAGGTTTACTGCAAAGCCTCTTCATATCCCCTTAAAAGGGATTATAGTTCAGAGTTTTTTTTCTCTCCACAGACTTACCAAAGGGTTTACTGAGTGGAGTTCCCGTGAGGCATTTACCAGAGAGGGTGGGATTGTGCGAGTTTGATGGAAGCAGAAAATTAGATTACTCACTCTCACTTTGCTCTGTTTCTGGTGTCAAAGACGATCCGTGTGCTGCAGCTGTTCACATCATCTAAAGCTGATACCACCTCCAACCATCACTGAAAACCTGAATTATGCAGATTCATTACATGTTGCAGGGCATGTTTTTAAGCTTAGAAGTGATTTGCATTTACTATCATCACCAGGCAACATTTTACCATAGAATAATATCAGGTTTAAACAAATTGGAGAGATTTGTATGAGTAACAACTGACCTGCATTTAGTTAATCAGACTCAATGCCTCTTTAATATGCTGACACAGGATGGTAAACAAAGGGTAATCTGATACTTGCCATCTAGGACCAGTGGTATCCTGTTCTAAAACAACACTGCTGTGCCTCCTGTCCTTTCGAAAGAACACAATGTGTCTCTACTTGCTTTGCTACAATAAGGCAAAAAATAATTTTTGCAGCGGATCTATGATTGGCGAAAAGATAATAATAATACATTTTATTTATAAGCGCATTTCGGGACACACAAGGACACTGTACAACAATCAACATTTAAGATTATCAAACTGTTTTTCCCCTAGCCAGTCTTTATATAGCTGGTTATATTTAAACAGTGGTTCCCAAATTTGGTGCCACAGAGACTACAGCAAAAAGTAGAAGGAAAGGGACAAGAATTGAATCCAACCAACTTTGTAGCACTGAAGAAAGAACAAAAAGTGCTCCGATGCTAACTATGCTACCACAACTTGAGCTAGCAAATGAAACAACAAAAAAGAAAGCAAGAAAATGCTTAGAAATGGATTGCTTTTGACCCCTTAAAACAATTTTAAGAATCCCTACTAATCTCCAGTCAACAGATTATAACCAGGCAACCAAGGATTAATAATCTTATTCAAATTATTATCAAAATCCTGGAGAAGGAAAATTATCCATTAATCTACAACAAATGAAAACAAGGATTTGACAAATTAGAAAATACAACAAACCTTGAATTGTTTACACTTCTGTTAACAAACTTGCAACCCTTTAGGTTTATTTTGTGACCCATTTAGGGGACCCTGAGCCACATGTTAAATAACACTGCTTTCATGCACATTATAAATAACAGGAGATCATCATTATGTGTGTAAAAACCTAAACATGCTCTATTTGCTCAACAATAACAATTCCAGGAAGCAATTCAGTTTAAACACTTTTATTGAAATAAACATTTAAAATGTAAGTATTTTGTCTGCATTTTTATGTAACATTTTATCCACCCATGTGAGGGTCACGGTGTGGAGGCGTGACATTTTTACAGGCTATCAAAGAGATGCATGATAGAAAAGTTGTGGTGACCACTGCTCCAAAAATGTCTGAAACTTTGAGCTCTTTTAGACCAAATTCTGTTGATATTTTCTCCTTCTTTAGCTGGATTGACCATGTTTCACTTCATTCGTTCCCCTGGGCTTAAAAGTCATGGCAACAGCAGCATTCAGTGTTGTGTTTCTTTCAGGTCGAATATGATCTTCTTTTTTGTCACTTGCTCTTGACACGCAGGCTCGGTTTTGTTGATATTCATATACTATAAAGGAAGCCAGCTCAAGGCTCAATTATAAACCCCTTCAGTGAGTCTACTTGTGGATTTTATTTGACTTTATGGACACCTTTAGTGGTGTGGGATCCTTTTACCTTATCACACTAACTAAAGCTTTCACTAGCATACAGTCACCACATACATGCTATTTACATTATTGTGCCTGGCATATAAAAAACCTGTATGATGCTGTCAGAAGACGTACAAACAACTGGTTGTGTAACAAGCATGATGTAAAGAGGGGAGACAGCCTGCAGTCATGTGACTTAGCAACTATCGGGAACTTCCTGGTAACCTGTGTGCAACCTGAGATGCTTCATATCAGCCTCCATTATGAGTGGGTACATCTGCTGCCTGAATATTTACCACGGCTGCAGATCACGTTGCAGATTACTGGTGAATTATTAATCCCCATAGATTAGCATGAATTACTTTGGAGAGTTTTGCTGTGAAGGAAAGAGGAACACTTTCACAGAAACAGGTACGGGTGACTTTTGGCTTTTTGATCGAAGCTTTTTGGATACTTAGAACTATTTTTAAATTATTCATATAGATGCACAAAAAGTTAATGATCCAATTAGTTCATTGTGTGTGATGGTGACTGACTTTTTATGTTTTTTATGATGAATGTTCAGACAGTAGGTCTGCCTATTTGTACTGTGTAACCTAAAACTGTAAAAAAACTGACGCCCTATTTTACTACAGCCTTTGAAAGCTCTTGCAGACAAAAGAGCCTTGGTTCAGTGTTGGACATTGGTCATTGATAAAAACATTTCTATGCAGGTTACAGTAATTCACTGTAAAATAAAATTTGCACACAACCTGCTGCTGCATATGTGGTGTTAAAACTTACAGTTATAAATTGCAGAAAACCTTTTTTTTTTTTTTTAAACCTCAGATTTGATTATGTAATCTGTCATTTTAGGCAAGGATTGAATGTAAGGTAATATAATGTGTCTGTTAGAAAAAGATTGGTAAAGTTATCTACAGTTAAATGATAATGTTCTTAAAGCAGTATAGAGCAGGTTAGACATGTTACAAAACGACAGTGTATTAAAAACAGCAAGGTGACAGGTTTGTTGATTGACAGGGAAGGTGTGATGCATTATCCGCAGGCAGTTTAAGATTGTGTATTACCTTTACAACAATTATTGGTGGATTGTTCCATAAAAAAGGAACCATGCTTGTAGGTAGGTAGTTCAATTGTTACTTTTGCGTGAGTATTTAAGTGTTTGTTACAATAAAAAAAACGACTCACATGTACTAAAGGGGCTGTAGCTGATGCTCCTATCACACGTGTCTCCCTGAAGGACACAGTGAATGATATCAGTCTGATCTCAGTGCTGCATATTTGAACGACTCCACACTAGAGCTTTACACCTATCTAACAGCTTTCCCATTTCTCAACCAGCATGCACAACAATTCATAAATCTGTCCTCACGAGCATCAGAGAGTTAAACATCATTCATGTTTGTTTGCATCAGTTTTCTGATCTTTACCTCAATAACGTCCCTCCCTCAGGGTCACAACACGTTTATGACGGGTGGAGCAGCCGAGAGATCCCACTTAAACATTCCTTCTCCACCATTGTTTATCTGGAATATCTGTCATATTTGGAAAAATAGGATGCATGCATGGCAACATCAGTGCCTTATCTGACATGCTATTTTGTCTCAGCTGCTTTGACATGTAATGTTTTGCATCATTGGTCTTATATGTTGTCTTGGGTCACAAACATCATTTGTCGGCTAAAAGGATGATTTATGACAGTTTTTTGCACCGCTGTTGATCATAAGCCCCTGTAATTGCCCTATACCCTGAATACAAATCACCTTATAGCACTCTCCACATAATAATCAGTTTGTTTGAAGGTGTCATGCGGGTTCACGGCTCATGCAGGACCGCTCTTGTCAAGTTAATCTCTGTCCAATCCAATTGATCTTGAGGAGATTGTACTTCTTAGTGGCCAGCGACAAGGTCCCTGTGGAGAGGGCTAATTCAGTGTCTGTGTGAAACACCACTTGTTGTCCATCCTCTTGAGGAAGCCATTTCCATTGCTATTGGAGCTAGTATATTATGGTCACAAGAGACTCTTTAACTATATTTTTTTCTCAGCCCTGATGAGTCAGAAGAAAATAACACTTGCCATGTAAGTAGAGTGCTTTCATCTCCACCTCCAGCTGTCTGCTCTGTTGTTTTTCTTTTGCTTTGATTTCTCCAGCGTTAAACCTGTTAAGTGGCTCCCTTGGCAGATATAGTCTTTCACTGAGCTCAATGAGAAGGCCTATGGGAATAAATGTACAGTTGTGTGCCATCCATGCACAGCTCTACACAGTTAATATTTTTTCATTTTTAATTAATTGCTTCCCTGTTATTTTAACTTGTTATTTCCTGGTTAAAAGTCTGTGTAATCTGTTGCTAGGCCCAACAAAATATTGGACATATAAGATTCACATTACACCCTTAGTTTTTGTTTGGATTCCAATATCATAGAATCACATTTTTTCTGCTTTGTCCTCAATATAAAAGTATCCAATGTCTTGTGAAGTTTTCTGTTCCATGGATTTTGCATTGGGGATTGTTGTTTTTCGTCCAGGAGGTCACTGTATGGACTGTATCCCTACAAGGCGAGCATGATTGGCATGGAGAACTTAGACGACCCATCAGGGAACTGGGATATAGTGGAGACCATCGGTAAAGGAACGTATGGCAAAGTCTACAGAGTGACCAACAAGAAGGATGGGAGTCAGGCTGCAGTCAAAGTGCTCGACCCTATCAATGTAAGTCGGATATACAAGTCAAAAATGATGCCCAAAAGCATGCTACCTTTAGTTCTCTGTGATTTATACTTACCTTAAGTGTCTATATACCGCATCTGTTGAGGGTGAGATTGATGTGCAGAAATATGCTGTTGCTGTGATCAATCTGAATGTCTAATGTGCAAAGAATATGTACTTATTTTAACTATTATTGCTAAACAGCTGCTTTATGGATAATGAAGGATCATTAAGGGCTTCATTGTAAAAGGTATGGAGTGTGAGTAGTACTCTTTAATCCATCAGGGCTTTAAGAAAATCATTCATTGCTCATTTAAAGGAGCAATATGTGAGATATCTACTGAATTCAATCATAAAATGACCTTACTATGTCATCAGACTTTAAGGAAACATGTTGAAGTTTTGATTCCCGTCCTGAAAAGTTTTTGTTTCGACCAGAGAAGGCAGGCTGTTTTAAGGCACCCCCACACGGCCGTTTTGGACGCCCCTCAGTTTGTTAGGCAAATGGCTGACCAGCAGGTGATGCTGCGATGGAAGCAGGCAAGCAAACTGGTTCAGATATAACTGATTCTGCCCAACCTAAAAAGCCTCTGCATTTTTTTCATAAGCTCCACGACCAGAAAAGTGGTAAAATCAAGATAAATATTAGAAACGCTTTTGAAAAATGGAGAGAGGTAATAACGCAGAAAGGTTTTAAAACACGATGCAGAGCTGGCTAAACACTGAAGCTTAAAAGTGTCCGGGCCATGCCAACCCACGTGTGCATTGACTCTTTGCTGAAGTGGGTGGGGGGAGACGGCTCTCTCCAATGTTGTGAATTTAGACGGCAGTATCCATTTCAAACGTTACGTGTCAGAATTACATATTGCTCCTTTAATGTTGTGATTTGTCTCCTTTTATGCTGTTTGCACTTTCAGTTTAAACCACGACTACTTGCGGCCCATCAACAAGCACTGCTGAGATGCAAATATTTCAAATTTGATGTTGTTTTGATGAACTTAGGCTAAAATTGGAAAGATTGGGGGGCATCAGTAGCCTAGCAGTTAGTGTGCCCACCCCATGTACAGAGGCTTAAAACCTCGAGAGTGGGCAGCTCGGGTTCGAGTTCGACCTGTCATTCCTCTCTTTCTCCCCGGTTTCTGACTCTATCCACTGTCCTGTCTCTAAAATAAAGGCATAAAAAGTTGATAGCTGCAGAACTCTAAGTACTGTGAACAAAAAAATCAAAGACTTAACCCCTTTTAACCCCCTCTTTTTCTTCATAACAATGTGACTTGCCTCAGCATACGAGCCATACAAACAGAGTAAGTTGCGTGTACTTTTTTCTCCTCTCCATCTTAATGCAGTTGTAGTTGCTCCAGTGACATATATACCAATGCTTCCCCTTTTCATTTATTTCCTGTCATGTTAAGGCTGACAAACCCTTACCAAAAAATGTAGTTCCTGCATCGGCTGTTTCTTCTCAGTATATCCGTTCATTTGTCTGTTTGATAAGACTCTGCATTGGCATCGTATTGTGCTAGTGGGACTTGGTCTGAATCTGCCTGTGATTGTGTCAGTGGAACAATCCTCATCCTGGAACTGCTATCCACCATGAGGCTCCCCTGATGGCTGTGAAGATGAAGCTGCCTCCTCTCTCATCCCTCTCCCTGATTAGAGTGCTGACACTATCACTCAGACATCCAGGAAGAGAAATTTTGCCTCTCTGACTGCAGATCTTCCCTTCTTCTGAGATTTACTTGGATAGAAAAGCACTTCTAGAAATAGTTTAGTACCCTGGCCGTCCCTTCCTTTGTTACAAGGTTTATACCTTGTCTAAAGGAGTCTGATTATAGTCATTGTATTACTTGGTTTAAATCTGTGGGTTTAAGTAAAACAACCTGATAGTACAATAAAATATAATGTCATATTAATGCCTAAATCTGTCTTTTGTTTTTCATTTGCATTGCTACTTGTCTGTTCTTTTTACTCACTTTGATTGACTCTGTTGTGTTTTGGAAGGATGTGGATGAGGAGATTGAGGCAGAATACAACATCCTGAGGTCCCTGTCAAACCACCCAAATGTGGTCAAGTTTTACGGCATGTTTTACAAGTCAGACAACTTATCAGGGGGACAACTATGGCTGGTGCTTGAGGTAAGTCAGTGTTTTATTCTGCATAAGTATACTGAAATACAGTTAACTGTTTTACCTAGATGTATCAGCATCATTGCTAAAGCAGTGGTTCTCATCTGGTGGGTTGTGACCCAAAAGTGGGTCTCAGAGCTGTTTTCATTGGGTCGTGAATGTAAACAAATTCTGAAGTCTACAAAACGATTTCGAAACATGTTTGTTTTGTTCTGTCTTTTTGCTCTCTTACATGTTTTGTCCTGTCTGAGGTCAAAGCTGCACTATTTTTCATGAAATAAATCTTATTGGTTGAAAAATATCAGAAATTTGGGTTGCGATACTCGTTAATGAGTTAGTGGTGGGTCCTTAGGCTAGACCAGTTGAGAACCATTACTCTAAAGTACTGGAAAGCACTTTATGTTAACAATGTGGCAATGTGAATATTTCTGGAATACCACTCTCATATCTCTAGATCAGGGGTGGGCAACTGGCGGCCCGGGGCCACATGCGGCCCCCATCAATCCTCAATGTGGCCCTCAGGGCAATTTTTACATATAAATTAATTGGAAACATGAAGAAAACATGACAAAATCTGCCATGAAATCATGAAAACCAGAAATAGATCCATAATAATATTTGATCACTGGTATATGTTGAGTTAAATTTGAGACATAATTGACTGTAATCGTTTTTGTGTCCTACAATTTGGCCCTCTGGCAGTGAGAATTAAATGAATGTGGCCCTTGCTGTGCCCAAAGTTGCCCATCCCTGCTCTAGGTTATAAAACTAAAGCTATAGCAGCCACTCAATTTAGCTTAGCATGAAGAATAGAAACAGTGCAAACAGCTATCATGGCTCTGCTGACCTCTATAACCCAACAATAACAATTCATAGATCAGACCATACACAAGATTCAGATTTACATCAATCTCCTTCTCTAGCTAACTTTTAGCAGGAAAAAGAAAAAGCATATTTTCTAAAATGTTTCTCAAAATCAGACAATTGTTTTGCTTACCTAGTTCAAGACCTGCCAGAACACTGCCAGAATCCCGTTATCAACAAATCAAACAGGGTGTTTTTGTGCCCATTCATGTTTGTTTTCCCTGTTTACAAAAATGATCAAATCTTCCTATAAAGAGTCAGCTAGTTAGCTAGTTTTATCCATGTACAGCCATGTAAATGTTAAATGGTAAACAGAAGTGAGTAGTCTTCTGACTGCTCAAAGCGCTTTTACGCTGCAGGACACACCTACCCATTCACACACTGATGGCAGAGGTGAAGTGTCCAACTTTTTTTTATTAACTAATCCCATTCACACATGTTCATTTGCGCCGCCGAAGCAGCGGGAGCAATTTGGGGTTAAATCTCTTTCCCAAGGACACATCGGACATGTGGAGCTGGGGATCGAACCCCTGAACTTCCGGTTGAGAGATGACCAACTGCTCCACAGCCGCCATGTTTGATTCCTCAAAGCTGAAAAGCTAAAGGTTTACATAGCATACTAGTTAGCTACATAGCCATCTATAGCCATGTTGCCATGATCAAGTTTCTTTGGAAAAATGGCCACAGGCTTTGGTTGATCAATGCAGTTGTGTGCAGAGTTTTGTAAGGCATCTTAAGGCAATAGCCTATAGAGCTTTTAAATCGCTTCATTTCTTGGAAGGATGTGAAAAACACACAGCTGTCTCTGGCAAACAGTGATATTATTGTGACTTTTAATCTCATCAGAGGGACAGCCGTGCCACTTACTTCAGACTTTTTGAGAAAAAACTAAACAAAATATAAAAATGTGGCTTTGCAAACTTATTCTAAGGATTATAAGCATCCTAACTTAATAAGGCCTGGAGTATACATTTACTGTATTTTGATTAGAAACATTCTATGTCAGCATAATTGTGTTTTTACAAATTCCATGCGGTCCCTTAAACTATCCATTGTCAGTGTCATCCAAATATTGCATTTTTCATGTCAATGAGGCCAAAAATATTAGCCTAAGCTCTTTAAACTTGGTTGCTTTAGTGAGACTCTCTTATACTTATGTGGTCTCAAGGTTGTTAAGGAACCCACCTATGTAAATGTTGATGCTACAGTATTGTGCTGCCAGTGCGATGTGATGCTGCATGCTTCCTCATGCTGGTATGTGTGTGGGCTAGCTCTCCAAATGAATCATAATCTAGAGTGGTGAGTGATGGACGAGTCACTCTGGTTTCTCTCTCTCCCACCCAGCTGTGCAACGGCGGCTCTGTCACAGAACTCATCAAAGGCCTGCTCATCCGAGCCCAGCGTCTGCAGGAGCCCGTTATCTCATACATCTTATACAGTGCCCTGTTGGTAAGACGGCCTGCTGCAAAGCCGCTAATGTTCGGGGGAGGTGGGATGCAAACACGCAAAGAGCATGCTGAGAATTTATTTTCAGCAGGGGGAGTTTGGCAGCAAGTAATGAATGTCTCTCCATCTTAACAGCTGTGGGAGTTCTTTTATGTAGATTCTACTGCTCAACTTTTGTTGCCACCTATTCTAATTTATCCTAATGACAAATGAGACATAATAGGGCTGTGATTCACTCTGAGCACCTTGTGTTGTTTTTGTCCTCTAACTTAAAAGGGTCTTCAGCATTTGCACAACAATCGGATTATCCACCGTGACGTCAAAGGCAACAACATCCTCCTGACAACTGAGGGAGGAGTCAAACTGGTCGACTTTGGTAATGATTTTTGAAAGAGGCAATTAAATGAAATTCATGGATTTAATAGAAAAGGATGAATGCATTAAGGTCCTAGAATCGTCCCTTAGCTTTATCCCTTCTATGAAATGTATTGTTAGATAAACAAGTGATTTTTGGTTGATTTTTGGTGAGTGTCAGCAGCACATTCCTGCAAAACTGTTTGTGAATGCGAAAAACACAAGCGCAAGATAAACCATTTTTCGTGCTCCACACTTTAGTCCCACGCTCACCACAACATCTTTTTATTTCATGGACCGTAGCCTTAACCTCAGGCTATTATTGCTCATTTAAATTGCGTTATTTGATCCTTTGCATATTAAAAGAAAGCTGTTATGGCAAATGACTTGGAGTCACCCCTAGGCATGTTTATGTCCTCTGTGTCATGGAGATGAAGTGGACCCATGCTGATAAAAATCTGTCCTACGTAATTTGAAATGATTATAGCTCATTATTATTGCCACTTGGCAGGTTGCCACACTAAATGATATGCTAGTTTTTTATTGATAGTCTCTATCATACGTATGTTGTATGCCTGTTCTTTTCAAATTCAAGCAGATAAACAGAATAATCTTTATTATTACTAAAAACGATTACTGAATTTTATTTTCATTTTTTTAAAGGTGTTTCAGCTCAACTTACCAGTGCCCGATTACGAAGGAACACATCAGTCGGGACACCATTTTGGATGGCTCCTGAGGTCAGAGGAAATGCTCACACACACATATTCATCTATTATTGTGCTGCAGTAAAATAGCACACATCTTTTAGTGCCTAATGTGACAGTTTATTCAAGCGAAGTGTGTTATATATGACACAAAGAGAGCAGGAGAGAGGCTCAGTTGTTTCTGTGTGACTCCCCCTTTTGTCATTGTATATTCCCCTCCATGGGTGCAGCTCTGGAGGTCGCCTCAAGGTTAATAGCTGGGAGTCTCAAACCCCACTGCTTACTCTTTGGCAGAAATGAGGTGCGGTGATTGTGCTGTTAGGGAGGGACCTCAGGGGCAATTAGAATAAACTCAGCTGTAAAATGTAGTGTCACTCATGGTTATTGAAAGGCTCATACCTCTGGAAACTGCACCAATATACATTTCAGTGTTTAAATGAACCACAAAAATAGATCTGTGTAACTATTTTAAGGTAGTGAGAGAGAGAGAGGGCTAGAACAAAAGGGTTAAATGAAGTTATATGATGCTTTTGGGCATAATTTTCTTAATCCCACTTAGTTGATATACATAAAATGTTTTTATTTAATTGAATTTGACACAATGTGAAACTTTGATTTTCTCTCGCAGCAGATATCCTTCTGTATTGTGTAAAAAAATCGGATGTTGGCATCAGTAACAGTCTAAATCTGTTGCTCAGATGGTCACTGCTGTGTTGTGTCACCAGGTCATAGCCTGTGAACAGCAGTATGACTACTCCTATGACGCTCGCTGTGATGTGTGGTCGCTTGGTATCACAGCCATTGAGCTGGCAGACGGAGATCCCCCGCTGGCTGAGATGCATCCAGTTAAAGCTCTTTTCAAGATCCCACGGTGAGTCCACTAGAGGGCACTCCTACCCCACAGCTGGAGGCTGCACACACAAAGACACACAAATACAGATTCTCATTGTGTTAGGAAGACAATGGCAAACTGGATATGATAGTAGAGGTGATACAAAAACAAACATTTTCGAGAACATCGTTGTTTTTTTATTTCACTTGAAATGATGACATGTGAAGTTAAACCGGATATTTGTGTTTTGATTCATTTTACTTGTTATTACATTTTCATGTTTCCAATCTGAAATGCAGCATCTGTGAATAATCAGTGTTTCAAATCTTCATCAAAAAAAAAAAAAATCTGGTAGTGTTTGTCCCAACATTAATGCAGTGATTCAATCTGTAAAAATATTCACTGCTGGAGACGATTGTGTGTGTGTGTGTGTGATGATCATTTGAGAGCATAGTGGCTATACGGGGTTGACCTTTTGTTATCAGCACAATCACGCAATTATCTCTCAGTTAGGTGGAGATATGCCCTTCTGATTGCAATTTGCTTTGGTGATTAGCTCCATTCACATTGAGATGAGGCTGTCATCTCCTCCCCGTCACAATGTTATCTCCTCCCCGCCAAGCCAGAGGAGGAACGCAGATGGGTTGTGTGGTGGGAATCAAGTAGCTAACGTAGCATTTCATCATCTCCAAATTCAGCCAAAATGTAAGATAATTACAAGAGCGGGGATGCCGTGGTAAAATGAATACTACTAATTCAGAATTCGTTTTTTTTATATATATATGCAGCATGTCACCTTTTTGGTGGAGTAGATGTAGCTGAGGGATCGTCTGATTGGTTCATTTTTAAAAGTGCAACCTCAGGCTGGATGTGAGGTTTCTGTCAAGTAGTAAGCACTTCCTCTTAACAAATAGCAGCCATAATAAGACGGGGCATATGCATTTCTCTTGTCCATGTCCAATGCTATTTCAATACAGCAGATTTCTAAGACTCTTTGACTTTGGTGGTAACTAGGACGTTGATTGAGTTTGACATACAGTATATCTTTAATTCTGTCTCTTTTCCAATCTAAATAGATATCTTGCCCTTTTGGTGTGAATTGGGACCTGAAAGGCTTCATGGTTTAAGTATAAATCAGAGAAAATTTGCTGAACCATGAAATTATTCTGTTAACATGTCATTTTTCTCAAATGTATTTTCCCACTGTAGCAGCATGGCAGACAAAAATCACATGCACACGTGGTGTAAATTATGACTCCTGAATGAATTACTATATGGAAATAAATTTCACCTTTGGGTGTTTAGTGGCGGTGAGAGTGATTCATGGTCAAATCAAAGTGATTCATCTTTGCACGTTTCCATGATTGCAAACTTTGAGATTTTTTTTCTCAATTTAACAGGTCACAAAGCATTCACACGGGATCTTTTCTGAAGGATTGTCCTTGGGTTCTGCATGTTTTATGAAACCATACAAGTACTAAAACATCCAATAAGCATTTTTATCATTCTTATATTTTACAGGTGCACACGGTAATGTGTTTCCAAGCTAAAGGGTTCACTGTCCTGTAGTTAATCTTGTATGCTTCATTCAACGTATCATTCCACCTCCTCTATGAAACACATCTAGATAGTAAACAAGAAATTCACAAGATATATGTCATTACATGATATATTCTCAGTATGCAAAAGAAATATAACCTAGTTTTGGCTCATGTTACAGAACACGTTCAAGCACCATAAAGTCAGCCCTCTTTCATGTTACAATTCCTCCTGCACCTCTTTTGTTTCCTTTCTTTCTTTTCTGTTCCCCTGAACTGGTCTCTTCTTAAAGCTCAAGATGTAATGGTTCCTTATGAGGACCAAATAAACACTCAGTGCTATCAGCACTCTGACAACAGGGGCAAGCAGCAGATAGCCATTATGTCACCGCTTTGATTTTGCTGAGGAAAAAAGCTGCACAGGTGGAAATGATTCTCGTCCCAGAAGGCTATAAACGATAAGAGGAGCTCTGATATTTGTCAGAGGGGACGCTGATGAGCTCCATGAATTAGGGTCACCTTGGTGCCTGGTCTGTTTGTGCTTCAGAAATATCAGATACTTGATGAGTTGTGACTTAATGTAGATCCATGCATGAAATGTCAAGTAGATCATTCTGCATTTTCTGTAGCGTTAAGTTGTTTTTAGCGAACTTGTTGTTTTTTATAATGAAAAAGGAAACATGTATGTTACAATATGAGTGACAGATGTTTGACATATAGTGTGACAGCATGACAGATCCATAGTGACCATGGATGAAGGTAATGGAGCATGTCAGAGGGTAAAGTGGTAAAATCATCAACTGCAAAATTAATTACAGACACTCAGAACAAAGAAGGTTTGTGATATTTAATATGCAGGAAGGATAATTGCTTGCACCAGTGATCTCAACACATAACAGGGACAGTGTCCATGTAAAATCAAAGTGAGTGTTGAACGTGTTGTAAAGGTTAGAGGCTAGTGGCAAAGATATCCAAGGTTGTGTTTATTCGGCCAGATCCTCGTAGATAAGAGAAACAAATTAAACAGGATGAATGAATTAATCCTTTATTGCCCCTAGGGGAATACACCTTGAACCGAGAACATAAAAACACAACACAAGGATGCCTATCTGTCACAAGCTGGATTATAGAAGTATATGATGCTTTGTCAGACGCAACAAAGGCTGATCAAATCATGATTCCCAGAGAAAGAAATCCAGACCAGTGTGCTAGCCTGGATTAAAGTGCCTATGATGAGGGATCTAAACACAGTGTCTGGTGTTTCTGACACAGAATAAACGTTTTCCAATTCTAATTTGAAATAACTAAACTTGTGTAAAAAAAAATCTATGTTTAATATGCTTATAGTGGTGTTAGAAATAATTGCAGATGGGGTGCTGGTTTAGCTCAGGTGATAGAGCATGCGCCCCATGTAGAGGCTACTATCTTTGTCGAACTGGTAGCAGGTTCAACTCCCAATACCTGACACTGTTTGGCGCCTGTCACCCGGAGTAAGGCATTTGCCTTACTTGTATTTTTTAGACCATCTCCTTGCAAAAGCAGTTACTGACAATTGATATCCATACTAGCAGCTTTTAAGCTAAATGCTAATGGCATTATGCTAATAGCTAGAGCTAACCTGCTGAAGTTAAGCACATACAATGTTTATCATCTTTGATGTGCATCATGTCAGCACAGAGTGTAAGCATGCTAACATTTGCTAATGAGCAATAGACACAAAGTACAGAGGCTGCATCATTAGATTTGCAGGTATTGGGAATCAACCAAACCAAAGATTATATTCTGATTTTGTTCCAAAACTAGTTACACTTCAGGGATTTTTGAACAAAACTGAATGACAATCTATCCAAAACACAGAACAGCAACCCATGGTAGGGCTAGAAAGGAAAAGTGGGAGTCAATGGATCACTTAAATCAACGGATTTATCCTCATGGAACCAAAAATATTTGTATTAAGTTTTGCTAATGGTTTTTGAGACAAGTGGTGGATTCACCAACAGTTAGACGATTCTGTTAGTAGAGCAATGCTAGCTTTTGATTATTTTTTTAGAGCCTCTGGCAACCCCATTGTTCTAAATTCCTCAATTTATCATCTACATTAAGACAATGTAATTTAGATTGATAACAGAAACAGGAATGTCACAACTAATGCTAGTTTGGAAGCTGTGCAGTCTGCCTGCATTCCCCCGCATGAAATTGCTCAGTGTTGCTTAAGAATCCAATCATTATTTTAACTCATATGTCTTAGTTGTTGTTTTTTACCATTCAATTCTCTCCACTAAAAAGGCTCTAAGAATAGAGTGAAGTGATCACACACCTCAACGTCTCACACCCTGACAAGAGTTCATTGGCAGGTTATTCATGAATAAAAGGCCTCATCTTTGATGCTGTTATTTCACTGCTGTGTGTGGTGTCTAAAACTGCAGTATTTGGCGATGTGGCCACCAAAGACATGATGAATGTAGTAGCACTTCTCCCTGGCATGCATGTATGCGTAAAGAAGTGCTGGTACTCTGGTTGCAGTGATGGATGAGGTGAATTTTTAAGCAGGAGGTCCATTCGCTGAATAAGTCTTTATTTCGAGCCCTGGTAGTCATTCTGTGAAGCCTGTTTAATGGGCACCATGTTTCTGCTTCAAGAAACTCTTTTTGCAGACCATTGGTATGTCTTCAATGAAAGGAAATACATCAATCTTTTAACAGTTATTATGAATTTTTAATTCTGTTTTGACGTATCAACTCACCTCACATTCACCTCCAATTTCATCAGCATAACTTCCAAGTAGGTTCTTCAAAGTTGTTTTATGATTCACAGTTTACTTCGATATTATTTAGAACTAAGCATGTCTACGAGAGCTCTGACCATGTGGATCAAAGAGTGGCAGTAAAGATTTCCTTATATGAGAAATAACAATGTTAAACATTATCACATTGGAAATAGAGGAATTATAAATTCTGCATAAGAAGTATCTTATTCAAATATTGCACTTGGCCTGATTTTAGTCTTCCTTCACGGCTTAGTTACAGCCGTCAAGTGCTGTTGACACCTCTGTGATTCTGCCTCAATCCACAGTGAGGAGCGTCTGACAGTAAACGCTCAGCCTGGACCTAGATTTGAATAAGCCATTTGTGTTTACAATATGAGCCAGCACTCACAAATACTGGAAGGAAAAAAAAAACTGCCTGAATTTGCCTAGCACAATGAACGCACTTGACACTGTTATCAGTCGTGTGCTGCTATATTGACTTTGTAATGTATAAGCAGTATGGTTCGACATCAAGGCGAGAACGTGTCTTCAGGCTCATATTAGAGGTTGCACTGAAGCAGTCAGTTACTGGCTTTGATCTGCACTTTGGAAAGGATTGCCTGCCTGAATCCTTATCAAAGACTCGACTAAGTTAGTGCTGCGGAAAATGACAGATTTTTTACCCCAACATCCGCCACTTCCTACCACAAAAGAAGAAATGTGTTCAAGGAAATGTCAAAATTGTTGTTGTGTAGTACGTAGCTGAATCTACCTCTTGTTTGTATGCGATAACAAAACGAGACAAATCCAAATAATGCATTCTACCTTATTTCTTTCTTGAGATCCCATGTTCTGCTTGTCGGGCATTGTTGAGAAAAGGATTGGACAAAATAGTGATGCAGCAACATATGGTCGTCCTGACTGGTGTGATACAATTATCGTATCACTGGTGCCAAATATCGATATTTTAATCTAAAAAATGTGGCACTCTAAACAGATTTCCCTGGCAATTTGACTGTCACGTCACAACTTAATGAGTCCTCATGGTGGTGCTTATGACATGGGTGAGGGTAACATGAATAGAAGTTAGTCGGTCAAAGACGCAGAACACAGCGGGATAATGAGATGTTGAGATGAAGCATGCTACGAATTGAAGCTGACACCAAATTGCAGTAAAGAGAGACATTAATAGGATACTGCATGTTACCACTTTAGGAGCATTTTATATTATTCAGTTAATCAGATATTGTGATCTATTCATTTATGATTGTCTTTCAATATATCAATTATCGCAGAGTCACTGCATCATGATATGTTATCTTTGGCCACATATCGCTTATAGAGTTGTATGGTATCTTAGCTTAGCATAGCATTTCATCTAATTAACCCGTGCTTCCCACTGCTAGTCGTGAGACACATCTTTTCAATCTAATTACCGTGGTTAATGAATGTCTGGACCACTGTGTCTGCATGACAGTGACAAAAGGTAAAGGCAGCTGTCAGACCTGAATCCCTGTGAAGACGACTGTACTCAGGCCCTTCCAGCCTCTGCTTCTCAGACAGACCTGCCTCCTGTCATCCTGCTCACTTGAAAAGTATAAGCCTCATTATGGATGGCCTCCGTAAATGCTGCTGACAGAGGTATAACTAGCTCCCATAACTTTTTGCTCCCAATGGCAGATGCTTGCTGCCAGACAGTGGAAGGGCTGTTATCATTTGTCACTTTTTCTGCGGCTGCCAAAGACCAGCTTGTCCTCGGTCTCAAAAGCTCTCACAGGAGTCTGACGGGCAAACTCTGCCTGCCAGGGGTCATTTGTCAGCTAACTCAGGAGCCCAAAGCTTTTTGATTTTCAGCGATGATTATGATGTGATTTGAATGTTTTGATTAGTAAAGACTATTTTGCTGAAATTTGTATGTGTGATTTTGTTTCAGAAATCCTTCCCCTACATTACGAAGTCCAGACCAATGGTGCAGAAGTTTCAGCCATTTCATCAGCCAGTAAGTGTCCTCTAACTTCAACCTGCCAACATTTGTCCTTCTCCTGTTGTTATCGATTCTGGAAATGCAGTTTACTGCCAAAGGGGCTTTGAAAGGACTCTGTAGACGGCCATACCAAATACAGTCCAAAGAGAGTTTGACCGATTCCAAACAACTGATTCTGATTTTTTATGATTCATTTATATTTGACAATTTGTTTATTTACTTCTTAGACAAGTAGACTTTTCAAAAATGTTTGAATTTCATCAGGAGTTTGGTTTGTTTTATAAATAATCACAAGGTAAGGTATGTCAGGTGCAGATACGAGGTAGAGTTAAAATGTTTAGAGATGTGATAAAAGGAAAGATCTTCATGTCTACAGGTACATAGTGTAATCAAGTCTTTTAACTTGTGGTCATGAGGAAAATTCACATCATTCATTTGCATCTACTTGTGAATGCACTCATGACTAACTGAGAAGAATATGAATTACTTTTGATATTAGAACTGTTAATATCACTGGAAAATAAACAAATATCATGCCCTATAATGACCACACATTAAAGTTTATTGAATGCATTAAAAGATACGTGAGCATAAGTTAAGTTATAGGCTTCAGGCTGCAGTTGAATTTGTTTTGAAAAGGTTATGTGTGTGTAATCAAAAGATGGTGATGGTATTTGGTATCATTTTGATAAGCCGCTAATTTTGAAGATGAGATCATTGGAAAAAAAAAGACACAAGTTAAGTATGGAACAATACATTTTTACATTTTAGAGCAGGAACAGCTGAACAGTAGCTTTACTACATCGTCAGCAGGTGGAAGGTGCATGTAAACACGGAGGAAATTGAAATTGATATTTTATAGCCAGATTCTATCAACCCCCTCGTCTTTCTGTTCATTGACTTCCATTTGTGTAAATCTGCCAGGGAGGAACAAACTAATTCACCTGAGTTATCAGTTCTATCTGAGGCCCAGATAACTTATCATTTCCTCCACTCTGCAGAGCTAATAATGTCAGGGGGGGCTTGTAATGGTTGTTCAGAATATACAACCCTAATATCACTGCACAGAGGTGTGTGAGTCTGAACCGTAATGAGAAAATAAAATTCAATTTGTTCAGAGAACTGTTGGTGAAGGCATGCTTTCTGGTTAACATTTATGTTGGAGGTTCACTTTGAAATGCAATAACTGAAAGGGAGTAATTGAAAAACAAACAGACTATCTGCCTTTAAGGCCTTTTTTTGTGTCAATGGAGTTATTCATTGGCCAGGACAGTAAAAGCACGTTACCTCTTTAACCATCAGCACACATTGTTGTTATGTTCGTTTTTTAAAATCATTTTTACAAGTCTAATGGCAATGGTTGTCATTGGTTACTTTTTGGATTGTAGCTCTTTAATCCGTGTTAATGGATTGTTTGATATCATATCACATATAATCAGTATGAACAAAGCTCAGAAGAGTTCAATGTGGGGAGTCTGAACAATGTTATCAAGCTTTGCAGGCTGTTTGTGGAGCCTTTTCAGCCCTGTCAGGCCTGTGTGTGTGTGCGTACTGTACATGGGAGGCAGTAAGGAGGGGGGGGGCTGTCTTTTTCGGGATAATAAATCCATCACCACTGTCTGCACTTCTGCAGCCAAAGAGCTGACTCCTGTGACAAAGTGGCCTGCTGTTCGGCATCCTGGCAGCACAGCCCTGCTAATAGCAGCAACCTCTGCTTAATGTCCTGACGCTAATGAATTCATGGAATTAACTTTCAGAGCAAACAACAAACTGATAAAAGAAACAGAAATTCAGTTAGATTAGGTGGAAGGAATTAGATTGGTGTTTTTCTGCTATCTCGCCTCTGCTCGAAATTGTTACTTAAACAGACAAATACACTCACATCCAGACGTGATAGTCTGTAGTTGGACAAGTAATTGAACAGTATAAATGTGGGTTGTTGATGAATGAATTCTTGAGCTTAGGTGAGTCGTTTAGGCCTTCTAGTTTATAGTTTTTGTCTCACAATGAATCAAAACTTTTATTAAAAAAAGCTTTTTCTTTCCTTTGGGTATTTACTGCTTTACATTCAATATTTCACAGCCATTTGTATCAGCAGCTAACTGATACTGATTTTCAGCTACAGGCCAGTATCACAAAGAAGCAGCACCTATTGGCAAACACTGCACATCACAGATAGGGCTGCCATAGCAGGGCTGCTTTTGGACCGGGGGCCATGGTGACAGTGTCAGACAGAGAAAGACAGATTAGTGACCCTGACTTAAAAACACATGCTGGTGTGAGTGTCTGTCAGTACTGATCCAGAAGAAACTAGCCTCATACGATGTTCAGGTGATCTCCCACTTTGTCAGGAGTTGTTGAATACAATCTGAAGATTGAAAATTATAGATAATGTGCTGATGTCTTCTGTGTGGCTTCTGTTTTTTTATTTCATTAAAGGTGTCTGATAAAAGATTTTGAGGCTCGTCCGTCTGTAACCCACCTCCTGGAGCATCCCTTCATCAAGCAGGCCCACGGCAAAGATGTAGCACTCCCGCAGCAGTTGGCTGTTCTCATCCAGGAGCAGCAAGAACTGGGCTGCAAAACCAGAACCAAGTAAGTAACCTTCATCAGCTTGACATGTATAAATGTTTTAAAATGACCATTACATGATAACATGGCTGGATGCTGCGTTTGTGTGCTGTCTGTCGGAGATTTCTGTTGCAGTAGAGTGAGTGGTGGTATCACATCTGTCCAGTAGGGGGCAGGATCTCATCTCCTTTCACTTAGGGATGATGATAAGCCTCAGTAATGGACATTACAGTATGTGATTAAAGAGAAGTCAGGGAAGTGTGACTAATTCAGAAGGAGTGATTGTGCTGACTAACCTTAGATTGATAAATACCATTTAGGCCAGAGGATGAGGAAACCATTCTTTAAGGGAGTCTTTAGCACTGAGTACTTCTCCACCCGTGTGATTAAACCAATGAAATATTCTCTTCAAGTCTGATTTATCGCTGAAAAAAAGAGACATTTCAACCACAATGCCTTTTTTTGCTTGTTTTTTGAGTGAGCTTAATAGGGTTATTTCTATATGGATTTTAATTACAGCTTTTAGGAAGTTTGTTGTGTTTTATATTGATTAAGGCTGTCAACATTTGTGATACTTTTCGATAGATAGATAGATAGATAGATAGATAGATAGATAGATAGATAGATAGATAGATAGATAGATAGATGTACTTTATTGATCCCAAACTGGGAAATTGTGGAAATATTTCGATATTACATGTTTTAAAATGATACAATCCAAACCATTATTGAAATGATCAGTAGATCAAAAAGTACTTAAGCTTTATCAAAATAAAAAAAAACACAGATCTTCTTCAATAATAATTGTAACCCTAAGCTGCCACAAGAGAAACAGAGAGAGCAGCAGTGGTCCATTCAAATTCACAGGCTGGAAAGTACTGACGTCTCTCAAGTCCTTTTTGGTGTCTCATAAAGATGCAGAGATTACATTTATGTCTCTTACAAACAGACAGAGTACAGAGGAGGTGACACTGTCTAAATTGCTCATTGGCATAGTTAAGTATGAAATATTGTCAATATATTTCTGAAATTTAGAAATTGTTCAGGAGTTTTCTTGCATTTTATTTGTAATTAAAAACATGACACGACCGACTATTTCTTTGCTCTGTAATGGACACAGGTATTGATATTGTTTGATTATTACTGGTAGCGTATTGAAGTTTATTGCTCTGGTATCGTTACAACCCTGACATAATAGTGTATATATGAGCTGATACCAAGGTCAGAGAAAGGGATGTTCTTGTAGATTTTTTTCTTAAATATTTCATTATAAATAGTTCAGAGACACTCTCTTTGCATCACGTGACAGCAGAAATAGCCACAAAGCTGATATTTACTGGAGAAATACTGACTATGCTGATGCCTCATCTTCATTATAAAGGAGTTTGCTGAACCTGCCCTTGACAGAGAGTGTTGATGTTGTGCCAGCTCTGTTTACTCCAGAGAGTGTGCAGAGTCTGAGCCTGATCCCGAATTCCTGTCCACAGTGAAAGTGGATAATGGGATTAGGAGCTTGTAGTGCGAGAACTGGGCTCGCCTGGTTTAGTCTCTCATGCCACAGATCAGCACACAATGACTCCAGATAAGAATAAAGACAGAGAGAACTTAGAAGTCGCTGCCGTAGGTGGAATAGTGTGATTCAGTTCAAAGCAGGAGAGAGGTAGAGCCTCGAGGTCTCGAGTCCTGCTCTAAAGGGACACGATGACGAGTGTTCTCTTTAGTAGGACCAGATATTTAAGCAAGTCACTTCATTACAGCGCTGTTGCATTTACACTATATTCAGAATATAAAATGAAAACAAAGGCAGAGGAGGAAACAATTCCTGACCTGAAGCTTGAATATTTTCATTCTTGCTATGATTGAATATTTATTAAAATAGAATATAGATACATCCTGTGACTGTGAGGATTGAAGAGTCATGACAAGTGTTGCGGCTTTTTCAGCAGCTTTAATGTAAAGGATAAGGTTGTTTTTTTCTTTATTATTCTCAACTTCATCTGCAGCAACACCTATGAAAAGACCTAAACTAACAATTTCTACATCCAGGTGTCTAAACTGCTCTCTGACTTCTCTACTTTGTGGCACTTCACCCACAAAGTCAATGAATTTGTACAGTAAAAATACATATTTAAAGATGGTGTACTGCTTTCCAGTTTCATTTTCATAAAAGCAAGAAAGGTTAGATGGCACCTAAGAACATAAAAAAAAAAAACAATCCAGTCAATATTAAAACGGAGTAAATAGGGTAAGTTTATGTGTACTATTTTCAGTTAAGGATAAATACACAAACTAGAACTCAGTAAACAGGTGAAAGGCATATTATACTACACTATTCAGAAGTGGATGATTACACATCATTAAATTAAAGTAGTCTGTTGCTCATGAACTTTTCTCTAATATACAGACCGGGTAACAAGCAGTTATACCTGTTCAACAGCAAGATGAGCTAACTGTAAGCTAACATTAGCTTGTTAATATTTGATCTGTTAGACTGAAAAGTGAAAGAGTTTCTGTGATTTTATTTTAAGGTTCACATTTAAGCTAATATTTGACTAAAATACTAACAATTTAAACCAAAAAACTTTGATGCTAATTATCAAAAATGTTGTAAATAAATGTATCCTGAATTACTGTATGAAAGCTTACCTAGCTTAGCATGATAAGATCATTCCCTCTTATTCTTTCCTGCATTAATACAAGTAACTGCACATCATTCTCTATCTATACATGTTTAAAAAAAGAAGAAGAATTGACCATTCACTTTTCTATATTGAATAAAAACAAAAGGCTGTTATTGTTTTCAGTTACATTTCAGTTTGTGGTTTTGACTTCCTGTTTGCATAAGCTCACATTAAGTTTGCCTTTCATTGCAAGTCAAAACAAATGTACACATAAAAGCATTCATTTGTAAAAGTGGAAAGTATCAGTTTAAAACTATAGTTAATAACTTAGTAAGGCCTTAAAAACAAAACGTACCACATATTTATAAACAGGCTAACTGATGCAGTCTGAACCATGATGGGTGTTAACAGCCACGGGAAGGTCAAATCAGTGTTGGTTTGACTTTGTTGTTTTTTTATGGATATGATAAAATGACATACTGTATATAGGATCACTAGCCTTTTTCTTTGGATTTAATAGAAATGGCTGCTTGTCAAGTGTACACTGGAGCCAACAGTGTACATTTACACACTTGTATTGACACATATAAGCTGTGGGCAATCACAGACGCAGCTCTCTCATGCTCTCTTTCACACACTCTCTGGTGTCCCCTGAGGATTCTCACAGTCCCTTCGAGCCAGCTGGCTCGGTGTTGACCTCTGCCCACTGGGGCTCATTGTAGAGTGATAGGTCAAAACACAGATGAAGTGCAATCTCAGCCTGCGATAATGGGAGATGTGTCTCCTGGGAGAGCTTAAAGGGCTTCACATAAACCTTGGAAGTGACTGGGTCTAAGATCCACACAGTCAAAGTACTGTTTCTCATTAAATAGTCACTTTACAGCTTTCTTAGGCATTATCATGTCCTTGGCTTTTCTACAGGCACGACCGGATCAATACCCGTAAAACTCTCATAATAGAGAGCTGTCCTGATGATGATCTGGTAAACCTGGAGTTCTTAGATGAGGTAAGATTGAATGTGTTTATCGTATCAAACACTGATCGCTGCTAGGTCCAATGATCTCGATGCTATGTGTTTATTCCTCTTTGTAGGAGAAAATAATCAGCCATCTCCAGAAGAGGTACGGTGAGCTGCAGGTGTACACTTATGTTGGTGACATCCTCATTGCTCTCAATCCTTTCCAGAACCTCAGCATCTACTCTCCTCAGGTTGGTTATTGTCCAGTAACACTAATAGTCTCAGTTATATCCCAACCACAATAGAAATAACGAGTGATTGCTCATCTGTCAGGCTGTTGGCCCTACAATAGTGGACATGTTTAACTGTATGTGTACGATTTTTAAAAATAAATCATAAAATCTGACAATTAAGATATCATTTTTTGACACATCCTTATATCAGCGTTTATTGTATTTAGCCGTTTAAGTTTGGTAATTGGTTCACCGCATGGGGAAAGACTACATCCATTAGAAATGTTAATCGATTTTTTTTGTGAGATACTGTACAGATGTTTATGGTCCCTAAACAGTGATTTCTGTTTATCATGAACCTGAACTTTTCCTCTAGAACCCCTGTCAGGTTGAAGTTCTTTGTTTAAAGGAAAATGTCCCAATAATTTTAAGATAGAATCGAAATTCTGGATTATGATGTGCGTTTCGATTTCATTTGCCCTTTCTCAGTTCTCTAAGCTGTACCACGGCGTGAAGCGGGCTGATAACCCTCCACACATCTTTGCTACTGCAGATGCAGCCTACCAAAGCATGGTGACGTTCAGCAAAGATCAGGTATTATACAGAAAAATCATCTGATGAGTGGAAAAATACAACCCTGTGATAATAAAATTGGAAAAATAAAGAGGAAATAAAAAAGGAAAATGCATTTTATACAATGTGAACATGCAATGCTTGATATGTTTTTGAGTAAAAACTGTTTGCCTTTGTTTTAGTGTATTATAATCAGTGGGGAAAGCGGTGCAGGGAAAACAGAGAGCGCTCATTTGATCGTTCAACATCTTACCTTCTTGGGAAAGGTATAGTAGCCAATATTTAATTCAGTCTGCATCTTTAAAATGTGTGCTTATGTAAATGCTGAATCCTGCATAATCTCTAAATTATTATAAGATTATACCGTCATTGGTTAAGCAAACATGTTGATGCTCTTAGGCAAACAATCGGACGCTGCGTGAGAAGATCTTGCAGGTGAACCCCCTCGTGGAGGCCTTTGGAAACGCCTGCACAGCCATCAATGACAACTCCAGCCGCTTCGGTAAATACCTGGAAATGAAGTTCACTCCCACTGGAGCCGTCATCGGGGCAAAGATATCTGAGTACCTGCTGGAGAAGTCCAGAGTCATCAAACAGGCTACGTATGTGCTGCTGAGGCTGGTTCTGATTGGTTAATCATGTGAAACACCTCTGACTATTATGTTTGTGTTCATTCAGGGGGGAGAAAAACTTCCACATATTTTATTACATTTACGCTGGACTATTCCACCAAGACAAGCTGAAGACGTACAGGTTACCAGACAAGACACCTCCCAGGTCAGCATAGCAGTGTGACTTTGAGATGTTCATAATACTCCTGATACCTCCTGCCTCCTCATTGTAGAAACTGATCATGTTAATCATAATGTGTATCGGTATCTATAGATATATTGACAGTCAGCACTGCAAAGTGGTGCAAGACATCGTCTCCAGCAAGCTGTACAAGGAGCAGTTTGATGCAATTCAGGAGTGCTTCCGAAATATTGGCTTCACTGAAGAGGTACTTTAATGCTTAATCAAATACGTACTATACATATTAGATCATTTTTTTATTTGAGAGTTTTGACATAAGGGTCTTTTTCTTCCATTTTCAGGAGGTCATTTCTGTTTACAGAATTCTCTCAGCCATTTTGAACACGGGCAACATTGAATTTGCGTCCATCACATCCCAACATCAGACAGATAAGAGTGAAGTGCCTAACCCAGAGGCCTTAGAGAACGGTGAGATATAAACAAGGGCAATGTGTGTTGTAATAGTCAGAAATACTGATCTTTAAGCCAAAGAAACAGGTAGCTTTAATGGCCTCCTCTGGGATTTTTATTTGTGGTTTAGGTGAGATTTCCCCCCCCCCCCCCCCCCCCCCAAAAAAAAAGAGGGTATTTATGTTTTATTCCCTCTATGGGTGATGATTTAAGGACTACACACTTGAGTGAAATGCCCTTCTTCTCTGCAGGGGGAAGAATTGTGTTTAATAATGAAACTATTACAAGAAATGTGTTCACAGGCCTCTGTTTTATGTTTTTTCATGCTTATCATTTGTACATTTGTAATAAAGGCAACTGCATTTCAGGCGTGATAAAGCCTTTTTATGGACTTTATTGTGCATCACACAAAATCAACAATGAATCAGCCATATTTGGTGACCCAGAAAACGGTGGAAAAAAAGACAATTCTCTGTAAGCAGTTGAAAGCGTAATATATACAAGCGCAGAACCCTTTTCTATTTACATAACAAATGTAAAGACACCCAGAGTAAAAGATTGTCGGGGCTTATTTTTATGCTAATGATAAAGGCAGATGAGCTCTTGATTATCACACTGATTAAGTCTCTTTTCTCTCCTCTCAGCTGCGTCTCTACTCAGCATCGGCCCAGAGGAGCTGCAGGAGGCGCTGACCTCCCAGTGTGTGGTCACCAGGGGCGAGACCATCATCCGCACCAACACAGTGGACAAAGCCACCGACGTCAGAGACGCCATGTCCAAGGCCTTGTACGGCCGCCTCTTTAGCTGGATAGTGAACCGCATCAACTCCCTGCTGCAGCCCGACATGAATATCTGGTGAGTGTGCGCCTGGTGATGAACAACTGCTTGGACGTCCACTGTTATTCTCTCTTCTTCAGTGATCTTGAGCAATCAGGCAGAATTTCAGCCAGGCTCTGATGACCTTTGTGGAAGTCTGTGGAGGTAGATGCAAACATGCAGAGGAGAATATCAATGCGCAAGCTCAAGACAAGTAAAGGAGAGCGAGAAAAAGAAGTTTTAATAAATTTTTGATACAGAGTTGCGTGCAGAGAAAATAATATTCAGATGATTAAAAAGACTTCAGAGAGACTGCAAAGAGGCTGTTCATTGATCCAAAAGAATCCCTTCATAAATATGAGCGTCGACTGTCAAGGAGTTGTCTGTCAGTGTACAAAAGCCAGAGTTCCTGTCTGCAGTCCAGTCATCTTTGCTGTTTCCTTATTGCCATTAATAACCTGGTAGCACAGACTAAAGGTGACCTCTACATACAGCGGGTTATGACTGATGATGAGAAGTAGCAGCTCCAAGCACTGAATATGAAATGCAGGGTGTTCACGCTGTGTTGTAAAAACGAGTATTGTTTGTGCAGATATTGAAAATGACTTGAGGTTGAATCAATAGAGGATGAAATAAAACCATCTAAGCAGCTCTTACTTGATGAAAACTGATGTTTTTGTGGCAGTCCAGAATAGATTCTGTATTTGGGTTGAACTAGGATTATCATTAAAGTTTTATCAATTAATATGGCTGCTGGGGATTTGCTCATCGCTCGTTTCATAGAAGAATAAGTTTGTTTGTCCCCTTTTTTTCTCCTTTGAAGTGCCGCAGAGAGCGGCATGAATGTGGGAATCCTGGACATCTTTGGATTTGAAAACTTCACAAAGAATTCCTTTGAACAACTGTGCATCAACATCGCAAACGAGCAGATCCAGTTTTACTTCAACCAGCACATATTTGCCCTCGAACAGGTGAGCTTGACACTCAGTGCAGGGTTAGTGATAGTACATCTGTACATCACATCGTGCTGAAGATGTCACTGTAACATGCTAAAAATAAATGCATCAACAAAACAACACTCCTAAGTGATGAAACATACCGAGACAAACAAACTGCTCTTCAAACATTTGTGGAGATATCAAATTCAAATTCAAAAAACTTTATTTATCCCCGGGGGGCAATTCAAGGATATGAGTCGTTTTAAAATCATTTCTATGTTTTATCTTCTATAAGGAAAGAGATGCTCTGTCTTCATGAACTCTTAGCTTCTTCCCGGGCTGTGATGCGTGAAGGATTGTTTATGCTTTTGTGAAACACTAAATGAGCCTCTTAATTGATTTAATGAAGTTGTTTACCCTGAAGTGCCAGACCTCTTTTTTTCCTTAATGAAAATTAATAGACATTAATCAAGAAGCATTTTACCTTTAAGTCTTTTAACTGTGCTTCTTAAAGGGAAAAAAAGTCAACCGTCTCTACATTTATAAGCGGACATGAAGAGAAGCCAGTGAATGAAATACAAACAGGTCAATTATTGAGGCAGGATTTCATACAATCTAATCATATTCCCTGTTTGTTCATGTCCGTTTTCTAGAACTCTTCGGGATAAGAACTGTAATTGAAAGCTTCATTTATCCCATTCACATTAATTACTGCAGTGATCATTGAAAATAAGGCCTTTAAGCCTGTTGAAAAGATTCCTCTCCACAAACAAGATGGAGCTGCCCCTGATGAAGGGGCTGCAGCTCAGTGGAAAGGGATTTTTATGTAGTGTAGATGTCTTCAGTCCCGCTGCACAAAGAAACTGATTATTCTGAGTTAATGACTTAAACATGAGGACGGTTTAGATCCATTGGTTCCTCTTTATTAGTAAAATATATATTTAAAGCAACTTTTTGATCTGAAATTTAATAGATGCAATAATGTGATTTGACTCTGGGTTAGTTGCAAAGTGAAATAAATTATGAATAAGTAAGTGGCTCTATTTGTAAGTTCAGAGCTGCTCTGCTTTATGCATTCAGTGAAAAGACTCTATTATGCTGTAAACTTCACTCACAGACTGCAGCTGTTCTGTTGATCAGAAACTATTTTCCCCACACACACACATACATACACAAGTCATATTTAGCCAAGATTTTTTAATTGGGTCATTTAGAGAAATCATTAACTAGATTATGCTACATTCATTGGTTTTAATTAGATGGAGTACCAGAGCGAGGGGGTGGATGCTAGTCTGGTGGAGTACGAGGACAACAGGCCCATCCTAGACATGTTCCTGCAGAAGCCCATGGGCCTGCTGTCCCTGCTGGACGAGGAGAGCCGCTTCCCTCAGGCCACTGACCAGACCTTAGTGGGTAAGAGTTATTGATGCAGCCACACAGTTCATACAATTAAAAAGGTTCCTACCTGTTCACCTTAACTGGTTTTTTGCCCCTTTTTCATTTCTTTCCCACAGATAAATTTGAAGACAATCTGCGCTGTAAGTACTTCTGGATACCAAAACGCGTGGAGCTTTGTTTTGGGATTCAGCATTATGCAGGAAAAGTGAGTCATCCCTTTTTTGGAACTGAACCACAAGTAGATTGTGCCATTTTACCTTACGGTCATGAGAGTGTTGATTATGTTGTTTAAATGCCTCTTGTGGTAAGTAAACTAAAGTTAAATTATATCTGATCTTTCTTATCACGTAACACACTTTGCACAAGGTTCAGATAACAGAATGGAAACAATTGAGCATATGATTGTTAATACAACTTAAATGTTCAAATAACTTACAGCTAGAGAAAATGAGATGGAATGAAAATGCTGTTCAAAGTTCAGTTACTGTGATATGATGAATATGTAAAGATTTTCTTGACTATATGATAATATTGTGTTACTGTTTACAATCTCCTGTGACATAACTATATTTAGTTTTTTAACAACATTTCTGCATGGCATGTTTGAAGCAACTCTTTGACTGTTTTGAATGTGATGCCAAACAGCTTAATACAGTTTAAAGGTATGATTTATTCTCAGCCGACATTCGGCTTGTTGCAGGAGTAAGATCAGAGGTTTTGCTGGCTTTAACAGTACTGGCACATTTACAATAGCTCTTCTTTATTAAAAGGGAAGTCAGCTAGCTAACAAAGGGCAAAAACCCTGAAAGTACGACATATTTACCCGCTGGCTTTCCCAGGTGAAAAAAGTCAAAGAGTCAAAATGTCTCCAGTGAAAGATACTCTGATACTTTGATTTGAGATTTTGATAGAATATACACATTTTAGCCACGTTTTAGCTTCTACAAAAGGGAAGAAACATATCAACCAGTGTCTCTGCCTTGTGTCCTGCTCTAAAGGTGATGTACAACGTGAATGGCTTTTTAGAGAAGAACAGAGACACTCTTCCTGCAGACATTGTTGTGGTCCTGAGAACATCGGAGAACAAACTTCTGCAGCAGCTGTTCTCCAGCCCTTTAACTAAAACAGGTACGCCATCATAAAGGCCTCAATGAAAAATATTCAGTGATGTAGAACATCTCTGCCTCTAACAGATTATTCAGCAGCTAAGCACAATGGAAATGGAGATGGAACTTTTCCTTTAGACAAACTAATGTGAACAATGCTGGGTTCTAACTGTATTACTCAGTGAATTGTGCCAGTGTCTCCTGCTTCCATAAATGTTCAGGTAAGTGGGTTTCTTAAAGATGCGGCTCGCAGGCATCTCATGGTCCCCCCTTCATTTCAAGCCTCTGTGTGCCGTGCTCGGGTAAATCTGCAGTCTCCATTATCTCTTGAGAGGCTCAGCTCTCTGCACGGCGCTCTGTTTTTATTTTCACTAAGCTGTCCCTCTTGGTTTCCCACTGCTCAATGCTATCTACAGATTGTGGGTGCAGTGGGATATTTTTATGATAAGGTTCCTAAGTACCCAGGGGATGAAGAAACAGTATTTAGAGAACACAAAAGCAACTCTTCCCACCTCTTTTCTGTTGGTTAAATGAAGGTAGAGTAATGTGCTCGTCATTAGCCTCGGCTGAGGCCTCCTGGTCACTTGACTTAGCTGAAATGCTAATATATGTGTTAAATTATCTGATTTTCACTTCCTACTTTATTTCTGCTAAGCCACATTATGTGATTCACTTTCTTTTTAGGGACCTGTAAATGCCTGCTTTCAGTCCCAGTGGCATTAAAAGAAGCTTCATTTCACAAAAGGCACCTTAGCTGAGACTCGAGCAGGAATCTGTGTGGTGTGTGGGTAAACTGCAATTGAAGGTTGTGCACGAGGGAGCCCTCAGCCATTTCTCTTCTACAATTCACAGCTTCAGAGAAGTATCCTCTATAACAACAAATTCAGGCAACACTTAAATTCAGTGCACAAGGGCCCTGGATAGGTGCTAAACTGTGCTGTGTTGTTTACTGCTTTGACTTCGTGTTTGTAAGGTCCAAAAGCTTTTTTATTTTCTCTTATTTCCACTGCTTATTTGTCTGTGCTGCCATTCTGACTTTAAACGATTATTTCTCACTACATTTTCCTGACCTTTATATCCTAAAAAGTGCAACCAGAGCTCACAGGCAATGCAATCTTCCTTGCATGATAATTTAAAGGCACTATGCCCCTCTTCTGCTGGCAGTCGACTCTGTTATGTCTTTGGAGTTGGAGGTCCAATTTTCTTTTTGCAGTTTGTGAAACTGCAGATGATCTTGTTAGATAAAAGCTATGAAACCCTCTGCTCGGGCTTATCATTCTGAAAAAGATGGAGTGCCGTTTAAAGTGAGATACAGTATAGCATAAGAAAATTATAAATCTATTCTGCAGGGTAAAATTTGCAGGGGGATTTAATTTGCATTTTACTGCACATTATAGATTCAGTGTTATCTATGAAATTACCATTATCTGGGGGGATCTGATGAAAATCTGTTATACACTGGGGTGGCTTCACAGTCTGTGTCGTCTCCTCTCAGTATCACCACTAGGGGACACCCTCGTTAGACCTGCAGCCTGACACTGTTATAGAGGTGAAATAATGGATCTGAGACGTTACACTACACACATGCAGTGAGTGTTACAGTTTGAGATTTAACTCTGGACAGGAAGAATTCCTTTTTCAATTCAACAACTTTATCAGAGAATTTAAATTTTAAGTTTAAAAACACGCAAACAGACCCAGTTAATGAAATATTTCCTTTCATCTAAAAAATCACCACAGATAAAGAACGCGATGGTCTGTGTATTCCTGCAGTTCATGTCTAAAGAGCAGTAGGAAACTGAGGGCCCCCAGAAAGTAAAAAGCTCCCAGGGCAGTGAATAGCGGGGCCACTTGAGCCCTGCAGAATGTGGGTCCTTCAGGGTTGGACATGTGGTGGTGTTTTGTCAGAGGAAATGGGATGTATTTGCATGGACAAATTCATCAGAGCCGGGGCCTTTCCCGGATCATGGGGATCACCGTGTTTGAATTGGCTGGGCTCAGTACGGCCTGCCAGGGCCTGGGCAGCCTGCGGTCACAGTATGGGTCTCTGCATGTGTGTGTGTGTGTGTAGCTGCAGGGCTGTCTGGCCTTGCTGCTCGTAGCACAGAACATCTGCACACAGCATCTCCAGACTGCCAGTCCTTTGTTTGAGTGCAATGAAAATTGAGCACTTGCAGAGTGATGTGTGCCCAATGTAAAGTTCACATTCAGTGTAAAGACATAATGTCAAATTCCTACTGTTTTTCCTTTTTCTTTTATCCAACATTTATCTCCATCAGGGCTTTAACACTTTATAAACTAGGATAAATGAAGTGGGGGGGAACACTGGTTTGAGAAAAACGCAATCTTTATTGGTGCAATTTCTTTGAAATGTAAAAATATTATAATTAATAAAACTTGGAAAAGACAGAATTTCTGTGAAGCTGTAAGATTCTTTCACTAAATCTTATTTTCTGCTGCATGAACTAATAGAAATGCAGCTTATTTTCTGCAATTATTCCGATTTTTAGCCTGTTTTATAATAGTAACGCTATGCACTGACTAAAGTTAGTTAGTACTTCTTTAAGATCTGTTTGCAGATACTTTTTTTTCTAATCCAAAGAAGGATTAATTTTGCTGTGAAGATTTAGCCTATTATCTCTGCAATCTCAGGTCTAACATTTCTCGTGAGTGACCAGATTTCTTGAATTTATCTCCTAGTTAAATGCTAATAAATACTGACCTGTGAGAAACAAGGGGTTATAAGGTCATGTCCTACATGTATGTCAAGCAATTTACATTGGTTTTTCATCTTCACATGAAGCCACAGCATCAGTCCTCTGCGTCTCCCTTCATGTTCGGAGATTCCTCCTTAGCTCAACTGTCAGGCTTCTTGCAGCGATATGACACATTTGGCTCTTTGTTCTCCGACAGTGTGAGGTTTTTTTTTCATCCCCCAGTGGGCAAACACCAGTCTCTCCACCAGACTTCCACACTGCACTCCCCACAATTCTCTCCCAAAAGAGACACTCACCAAGTAATACTTTTGTTCAATTTCTCCCCTAATCGTGGAATTGGAGAATGTTTTGAGTCAGCAGTGGGATTTTTGACGGGCCCTGCACATCAATAGCGAGGAGCCAGCTCTCCTAAGTCACATGGTACAACATCCTTTGATAAATGCAACACAGTGTTGTGTCACTAAAAGCCAATTACACCATGCTTTTTATGATTGATCTGCTCTGACAGTAGTGGATGGCATTTAAATCAACAGCCCCCGGAGCCATCTCTAGGCATAAACGGTGGTGGTTATGGAGGGGTGGGGTGGGTGGCAGGGGGGGGGTTATGGGTGCTTTAATCTCATTTGCTTGGTTGCTGAGTTGAGTTTCTAGATCACATGTTTTTGAAAAAGAGAGCGGGAGAGCAGTGGAGATACCGAGCGAGCGTGTGCTCACTCAGCTTTGGGAAGGCTGCTCTCTCTTACAACTTTGATTGTCCCCTGTGTCGACAGCTCGATCCGCAGCTTCTGAAGTACAAGGCGCACACTAGCACTCATAAAAGCATGTAGGGAGGTGTCATATTGAACGCAGGATTGCTTTTTAATCCCAAGCACATTGACTATTCTTGTCAATAGAACCCCAATACAACTGCCAGCTTGAGCTTTTTTTTTCCTACAGGATTCTTGCTGGGCTTAATTTTCAAAGTGAACGCACAGATGCCAAGGAAGGCTTTTTCTCCCCCCCTTCTCCCATCCCCTCCACTTCCCTTCCTCATACGCCGCACTGCCTCTCTCCCTGTTTGTCCTGGAAGTCCATGCCAAGATCAACATGCGTAAAGCAGAAACGATCAGTGGGATGCTCCACAACCGTCTGTTTCACGAGACTGAATGACCTGATGGACAAAAAATTCTCTCACCTTCCCTACTCTGTAAATTATTAATCTTTTTATGCGGAAACTCTTCTTCTGTCTAATTTATTTTCATCATAAGTCCTTTTGAGAGCACTGACAAAAGTAAAAATGGCCTCCAGCTGTAACTTAAAACTCACATGGCCTCTTTCTTTTACTGGATCCACTGTCAAAGAACAAATTTTCCCTTTTCTTGCTCGTCTCTGTGGTTTGAATAATTAGAACCCACATCATTAGACAAGTTCCCTACTGTATCTAAATTAGAAGGTCTTCTTTCGGGCCGGACATCACAGGTGATCCCTTGGTTTCATGTCTCGGGAGGCAGAAATCTTTGAGGATACTGACTATTAACCCATGCTCTAATCATGTAGTCAGGAGGGGATATGAAACCCGCCAGAAGAATGAATTAATACTACCCGCCAAGGAATACATGAAGAAAGCAGCGAGTGTCCATTTGCAAGGCTTAGGTACAACTGTCATAGTTTCTCTCATCGCGGCGCAACCCCTTCATCTCCCCTTGATGGTGTCATGGAAGTGAGAGGCGTGAAAGCACAGTGACACTCCACGAGCCCGTTCCACTCACAGCGGCTAATTCATCATGACAAATGTGCTCAGATGATCTGGCCCAGCAGCGCTAATGGGGAGAGGAGAGAGCGCACTTCATTTGCACAAGACCCACTCCAATTAATCCATCCAGCTTTACTCTGGGCTAATTGGAGCGGGGCCCTCCCTGCCTGTGTGCTGCTAATATACCCGACACAGTTAAACAGCTCCTGTTCTCAAAGATCATAGTTTTTTTGTGTGCGCATGTTTTTTTTTTGCTGTTGTTGGTTTAGATTGTGCCGAAGGGGCGGTGTAGGTTGCAAAATCTGTCCCTGTGATTCTTAACACAAGGCCCGCTCACAAACATGTGTTCATAAAGAGCAATTAAAAGCTCAAATTTCCATAATATCATATTTCACACGTTCCTTTCTTCTATTTTTAGTTGCCAATTCAAAACATCTTCCGAGCACATTTTTAAATGCATAATTAAATGTGACAAAATTATCTGAATTTGAGTGTTCAAATGCAAAAAGTATAAATGGCTGAATAAATAAGAAGTTAAAGAAATAAAAGTTAGCAGATAAATGTCAAATACAGAAAGCATCATCATCACGAGCTTAGTAGACCGTTTGAGTTCCTTTGAAGTGCTCTCACATCATATGTTTTGGCTTGTTTTGACTACAGTGTGTGTGTGTGTGTGTGTGTGTGTGTGTGTGTGTGTGTGTGTGTGTGTGTGTGTGTGTGTGTGTGTGTGTGTGTGTGTGTGTGTGTGTGTGTGTGTGTGTGTGTGTGTGTGTGTGTGTGTGTGTGTGTGTGTGTGTGTGTGTGTGTGTGTGTGTGTGTGTGTGTGTGTGTGTGTGTGTGTGTGTGTGTGTGTGTGTGTGTGTGTGTGTGTGTGTGTGTGTGTGTGTGTGTGTGTATAAAGTGTGCGTGTCTTTGCCCATGAGACACCACATTGCTTTGGCTCAATTTAAAACCTTTGGCACAAGCGAGGCATTCTTTGTCTCAAGTTAGAAGAGGCCTGGCTCCTAATTAATCCATCATAAATTGATTTTGATCTCTCTCACTGTTTGATTGATGGTTCTAATGCACACTTGATGGTGCAGAGTCCTCTGAGTAAGTCAGTTACTGATCCAGTGTCTAAGTTTTTTGGCTCCTTGTCAGACTATGTCCTTAAAAACTGACGCGAGTTTTGAAATTTTACAGCAGAAGCTGACTTCATATTTGCATTTTTTGAAGTTCGTCCGCGTGTGGGAGAAAATCTAGAACAATTGTTGCCCTGTCACTTCAGCTTTATCTTAAAAACTTACAAAGGTTTTCCTCCTTGCCATACACGGCTGCTTGGGTAAGGCTGCCTCCTGTGTCTGCAGACGTATTTTTCTAAAGGTGTGTGGCACATCTGTGCAGCTATTGTTTATTCATGGAGTAAACCCTTTGAAATGTGTTAAGATACTTCCCACTCATTATAAAAATCCTGCCACCCATGGATTAGGACTTTGATGTCACCAATCCTGCTTCAAAGGCTTCTTTCACTGCTATTAATCACAGTTTAGCCTCTGAAGATATAGCCAGAGAAAACATTTGGACATCTTGTGCAGAAACTTTGAAATGTTCAGACTGTCTTGCATATGCTCTGTTCATATCCTTTCCGCTGTGTGTGGGGCTGTTGGACTGCTGTGCAGGCAGCTGTGCTCCCGAGTCCATGTATTAGGCTCACATTCAGTCTTATTCTTAACTGTCTAATGCTCAGCTGCAGAATGAAAACCTTTGTAAACATAGCAGAGCATTTCTATCATTATTTTGCATCCATTGTATGCAGGAAAAGTGTTAAAATGTAAACTCTGTCTCAAGGTTAGATAGCTGACATAATTTCTTCCTTATATTTCAGTCACCTGTTAAACAACTTTGAATTCTAGAATAACTATCTTCGTCATGTTAATTCACCGATTTGGAACATATATTATTTTAATCATATTTCAGCATCCTTTTTACTCACCACCATTGCACTTTTCTCTCAACTGTGCAATGCACATGTGTACATGTCAGGGTTAATATTAAAGCTCCTGTGAGGAACTTTGGGTTTGTGTTGATTTTGGCGCCCTCTGTGGACAAATAGTTACCTCTTATCTCTTTGCAGATGTTGTCCTTTATATGTGTAAGTAGTGTTTCCTGATGGAAAATCTCTTCCTGCTTTCTTTTAACTGTCAAACACATCACTTACTGTGAATCTTTTTTTGTGGAACATGGCAGCATGCACGTCTTCTCAGCTGACAGCTATCTGTAGCAATAATCTGCTGTTTTACAGATGTCTCCCTTCGCATATGTAAGTCATATAGAGGCATTTGTGTAGTCTATTTCAGAACAAGCTAAAGACTCCTCATAGGAGCTTTAATGTTAGTACATGGAAAGCAAAGTTAAACCAAAGACCCATTCCTTAAATGTGTACACATACCTGGTCAATAAAGCTGATTCTAAGTCTCGTTCGGATTCTGCAAGTTTTAGATTAAGCTCTTACATGACTATCTGCTAGTATACCAGTCATTGCCCCGATCACATACCATCATTTTTAGAGGCCTCTCAAACTAATTAACTGATTTTTGGTGTATTAGCAACAACAGTGTGGCGCTAGCTGAGATTGTTGTGTTGGCTAAAGCTTGCAAAATGACACTTATCAGTGCTTTTCCACAGAGAAACATAATATTTTTTTTATCTTTGTGGTATTGGAAGGCTACTATTCATCATCAGCCATTACTCCAGTCTTGGTGTCTGCATCAGTATCACAAAAGAATGTAAGAATGCAAATCTCTACCTATGACATGTTTATGTCTGTTTTTCTTAACAGGGAATCTGGCGACGTCCAGAGCCCGGGTCACGGCTGCCTCCAGATCTCTTCCTCCTCAGCTTGGCTCAGGACGCAACAAGGTGAGGCTCTGCTCCTTTAACACAAATCACCTGAGAACAAACATAATGTGTTTTTATTAGAAGCTCACAGGCATAGCTCCATGAGCCCAGTAAAAACTTGTGCTGTGAGGCGTAGCCACATTAATTGACTGGCACTGTTATGTTTGCCATGTAGCTTGTGGTGATGCAGCATCGCCATCTGGCATTTGGTGTCTACGGTATAAAAGTTTTTAGGACTTACAAACTGTTATTGTTGTGTTGTTAATGGGAACTCCAGAATTATTAAATGTTTTGTCTGTCCTTACAAAAGACTACGGCATTCAGAAACTTTAATAAGAGGCCATGATTGTTCTTTTGTGTTTGGCCTCCTGTGCTTTGTTTTAATGTATGTTTTTGTACTTTGTTTTTGTACTTTTGTAAAATATAAGTAAATTCATTATTTAAAAAAAGGTATTATGATAGTTTTCAGGAGTAGAATTATTCTTCATCTAGCAACACAAAAGCATGTCTAAGGGCGCACTCACACCAGGCAAAGTTGTCCCGTACCGTGCTTAAGCACAATTGCCCCCCCCTCCCCATTCCCCTACACTCACACTGCTCCAGGACTAACAGGGCCTGAGCACGGTTACCTCTTCTACATAACATCGCAATACAACACATGAAATTAGATAATAATGAAGCGTGCTTTGTTTACAAGACAGACGGCCTCGAAAAAATTAAAAAATCGAAATAAAAGGGACGTACGGTCCAGTCCGCGTCCACACATCGGAGAACAGCACGGAGAATATGACAGCTACTTTACTGACTTTGTGGCTTATTTTGAGTCATTTTAGTCAAATACAGCCATAACACTTTTCTCCATAATGAAGGTTGTCCACATTGTGTATCCTTGCTTGTGCTCGTGCATGAACTGTACCATGTCGAAGCACACCTTTTTCCAAGCGTGCCAGGGCCCAGGAAGTGTACCGTGCTTGAGCACGGATCGGAGCACTCACCCTAGTTAAATAAACTGGACTTAAAGGGGTGAAGCACGCAAGGCGTGGTACGGATTGCCTGGTGTGATTGAGCCCTAAGAAGTACATTGAAACTGTTAGCATCCAGTGTTAATCATTTTCTGACTGAGATTCCTCACAAGTTTCTTGGAGTGCCTTTAAAGTTGCACAGAATAAACTTTGTTTAAAGAAAACTCTATCCTTTCTTGTCTCACCTCAGGACTCATTTCTCTGTATCTATTTTATTTTATTTTATTTAAGGAGAGGCACTCAGTCAAACCATGATGTCTGCAAGATATTTTAACTAAAAATATCTTTGCTGAATGTGTTTGTTTTAACTGAGTGTTTGTTAAAACAATTGTAAGAAATACCAAAAAACACCCTTAAAAGTGACTCTCTTGTGTATCCACTTCCCTCTTCTCTTATTTCCACGTCACTCGCCGACATTTGCTGTACTCAGTCTCCCAAATACCTGTTGAAGGTAAGGCTTCTGTTGAAAATAGTTTCTAATTATAAATGTATTTCAGGATGGCAGACGAGTTCCGAATTATTTTCAGTCTTTGAAATACCTAATTTGCTGAAATCAAATGATCAACATTTGAATCCAGATTGAAAATCAAACTGTTTTCATTCACTACCTCTGAATCATGTCAGCTTCTCTCTTCCAAACATCAATCACAGTCTGGCTTTGGAAAATGTAAATGATTTCTTTTGAACTCTTTTCTCATGCGGACACCAAATTCTTAATGTAAACAAATGCTCTGTGATGTATTCTTTTTAGATTATGGAAAAACACAATGTGGGATACAAACACAGGCCAAGATATTCTGTTCTACTTTCTAGAACTTCCCTTAGGCACCTTCTCAGCTATTCTCGAACAAGAAAGGCCGTCGTAATAACAACTTGGTATGATTGATGTAATATGTATGCCGTCATGTTCTCAATCAGAGTTGGAGAAAGAGTTGACAGAAACAAAAAGTTAACAGCATGACCAGATAAAAGCGTAGTGACGCTTGTTAGGATAGAGGAAGTGAGTACTCGATAACCTTTTCTTCTTCAAACTAACAAAGTGTCAAAGCGTACGAATTCTCCCTTCACTTTACTCGGAGAACATTTGACGTACTTTTCTTTTTCTGCTCTAGGATGAAATAAAATTTTAAGGTATGCACTTTGGTTTGTAGACGTACTATAAAATATCCATTGCATCATTAACTTTGATGAAGCCATGAACTGCGAGGGCCATTAGAAAGCTTATATTGTGTCCTCGTTAATCCGTCGTTGGGATGACTGTCTGCTCCATGACGGCTAGTCTCATTACTCAGGATGCTCTGCAATTTTCCCATGCCCCTCAGCAGTGCAGAATTATTCTCTAGATTGTTAGCTTTAAGTGTTTATGGGGCTCTGTTTTACAGACGGCACAGTTAGTACAGCTGTGTATCCCCAACTGGCCCATTTAGAGGAGAAAAACCTGCTGTAATAACACCTTTATCTCCACAGAGCCCACAGAGGACGACAGGTTGAACATAAACGACATCTCATTTCAATCTGCTGTCTTTACAGTGACTCACCTGGCCTGAGTCTGTCCTTTTTTATCAATGCCATGTGTTCATTCAGCATTTTTGTGTTCAGGTGGACACCATGGAGATGATGCGCCACCCTGGAGAAACCACCAGCATGAGGAGACAGACTGTAGCCTCCTATTTCCGCGTAGGTATTTTCTCTTTCAGGCTGCCCCACTCTCTGACAGCAACTGACTGTTTCAACCTGTTGTGAACTCTTCTGTTCAAATATAAAATCATTATTTCACCAAATGTTTCAGAAATAAAAAATGGATCTAAAGAAAGACGGAGCATAGACCTCTATTAATGTCAACTAATCTGTCAGATACCTCTATCTTAAACATATCAATGATTGAATCAAATGTCTCTATTTAAGAGGTTTTAGTTCAATTGACTTCATATGAAATATTTTACATGTATATTTTAAAGCGTGCCCCAATCTTGAAGACATGTGAAATAAAGTGCTCAAACATTCTTGCTTGGAAGTGCATCAAACCAAACATGAATGTAGGGAAATAAAAATACAAAACTTGTTTTGACCAAGGAGAGCAACTTTAAAAGTTTGGCAGAACATGTTAAACTTTTAATCCACAGTTACACAAGTCTGTGAAAACAGCATAAATCATTTTTTCCATTTCATTCACTCTCTCCAATAGTTCAAGATTATCATATAAATTGGAAATAATTTACTACTTCAACTCAAAGAGCTTATTCAATGTAATCTAAGTGTCTTCATCATTAATTCGATAAGTGAAACAACGTGATAATCAAAAATGTTCCTTTGCAGTTTCTATTAATAACAGAAATTCTGGCTCTACTCTCAATCCCTGATGATTTATCTTGATCAATTCTTTGATTTTTAAATGCTACTTTCCTCTTCAGTGTACACAACACTTCCTGTAGATATATGAAATGTATAAAGGGGAAATTACTGTTCTTTGTCGGCCACTAAAGCAGGTAAAACAGTATTTTCTTCTGTAGTGTTAACTTGTGGATTAAAGCAATAACAACAACAAACACGAGACAAAGTTACCGGCTTGTTGTTGAGTATTTAGTAACTAAAAAGCCAAACATTTCTATGAGGAGTTGCTGGAGAACAAACCAGAGCTAAAAGGAGAGTGCATTTTAATCTTAAAATCTCCGGGTGGTGTGGAACAGTTCTTGAAAAGAAAGCTGTTGTTGATTCATGTCTGCCGGCTCTGTAAGTAAATAAGATAAGATAATACTTTATTGATCTTTAGAGGGGAAATTTGGGCGTTGCATCAACTCATAGACAAGTAGCAAGTCAGTATTACAAAATAAAAATCCAAACAGAATAGATAACATCAATACAAATAAAAGAAGAGTTATACAACTGGTATATAAAGGAGTGAAGTGAACTATATAGATATAAAACAAATAGAACTGAACTGTTTTGTTACACCCAAGGTCTTTTTTTTCCGCAATTTCTAAACAAAACAAAAATTTCAGTAAAACAGAAGAACACGTAAATAATCTTTGTACATTTTTTAAACTGTTTTGATAATCCAGGTTTTGTTGTATGTCCTTGACAATAAAAAGTCTTTCAAAACCTTTGGGGACTAGTCGGTACTTACAAATATATTGAGCTTGTACACCGTTATGGTAGGCTGGAAAATCATAACAAACCTGTCTGTCATGACAGTTTATGTGGCTTCATGCGGTACCCCCCCTTGTCTCTGCAGACTGTTTACTGTTGTGTTATTGTGTGCCTGTAGTTCTCTTTGATGGACCTGCTTTCTAAGATGGTCGTGGGTAAGCCACACTTTGTGCGCTGCATCAAACCCAATGATGACAGACAGGCGCTGCGCTTCTGTAAGGAGAGGGTGATGGTGCAGCTGCGCTACACAGGAATCCTGGAGACAGTGAGCATCCGCCGGCAAGGCTACTCCCACCGCATCCTGTTTGAAGAGTTTGTCAACAGGTAAGAGCGGCATCCAGACACACAGCAACTACACACACACACACACACACACACACACACACACACACACACACACACACACACACACACACACACTAAGAGGCAACACAACTCTAGAGATAATGCAGAGCAAGCGAGCCGTGCTCTGCATCACACAAAACATGGATTCTTTAATTAGACAGGGGTACAAGTTGAGCAGAACAAGAGACTGACTAATTGCCAGTCATTAGTGATAGTGCAAGACTAAATCCTACATCTCTTTTAGCTGGGTGGATACTCCAGTCTGGATACAATTGAAACAGGGAGGAACTGTGATTACAAGGGGTGATTCATTTTAATGGATTTCCTTTGACTATTCATAAAGAGTTTGTTCTTAAACTCAGTGACCTGGAAAAGCTCAAACGTGGTCTCTGCATGTCCCATCGGTATTACATTAAAGCAAAATTAAAACAAGATTTCATCATTAGGAGGGCTTTATGTAAGGATGTTGTTTTTGTTGTTTAAAAATGTGGGACAGGATAAGACAAATGTTAATAAGTGTTGCACACTTCTATTCAAATGTCGAACCACACATTTAAAAAGTGTAGGCTGACACAGCCCCATTCCTGTTCGGGAAAAAACACACAAACTTAGACGAGTTTGTGGGAAAAGGCAGGGGAACTTATGTTTGATCAATTTTCCTTTGAAAAATATCCCAGCCACCTCTAATGTGCAGACTTTAATATGATATCACATTTAATTAAATTAGGCTTGTGGCCTGTAGGAAGGAAAGCTTTAGAGATGGTTCGTTGGTCTCGCCGCTTAAGGGAATCTTTGAAAATTGTGCTTAATTTTGGTGACCTAAAACTTTGAATGACCACATGTTTTTTCTTTCTTTCTTGAATGTCCTACTTTTAAAAGAGTTTGATTACTGGGAAACCTTTCCAAACCTGACCGATGATGTTACTGTGTACTCCACAACACCTGTGCATGAAGTGTGTGAATGAGAGGGTGTATTAGCACTTCAGACTACATTTAAACCTCCCTGTTTGAATCCATATCATCCTACCTAAGCCAGGCAGAAGTCATACAGACAGACCCGAACGGCTAAACTGCACCTTTAGTGAAAACTGATTTAAATTTGTGCTCTCATATCAAAGGCTTGTCTGATGTTGCCAAGCAGTGCTTTGTATTTACCATCAAAGAAATAACAGGTATCAACAGGAATTAGAATGAAAGGCTGGAGACTGAGGCGGAGAGGCAAGTTCAAAGAAGTTTTTCTTCTTGTTGTTGTTCTTCTTTTTTGACCAACTCCAGAACACAAGAGATGAACCAGTCTTTTTGGAGCCTTGATGTCCCTGAGCAAACAGTTAGAGCTACTTTGGTCCTATGCTGGTATTTTGTAAACTACAACAAGAGGATCAGTGGACAGATCCAGACAATGTGCACGATAAACATGCAGAGCAGAGCTGATGGACACTGATAGGCCGGAGCTGATGGGCATTTTCTGCAGCCACTGAAATAAGAGACGATGATTCATTCAAAGGGGCTACAACAAAGGGCCTCTGTTATAGGCTCATGTCTCAGTCAGGCTCATTTTTCTGCTCTGACTGAACAGGCGACCTTCCAGCTGTGGTAATGCTCCCAGTCGTCGTGTAGATAAAGTTGTTGCGATGTTTAGACACTCCTCTTTACCACTGAATACAGACTTTACATAGCGCAAGTCTAGACTGTACTTGTCATATAATTTGGAGAGACCCAACATAAATTCACAACGAGCAAGTACTTGCAAACAGTTGAAAGGAAACGGGCAGAAACCTTGAACAGAACCAGACTCATTGGTGGACAAACATCTGCTGCAGCTGGCGGTGCTGAATTTGATGAAATAATGAAGTTGCATTAATGTTGGCTGAAAGAGGAGCGTGTTTATTATTTATTAAATTGAGGATTTCAATCAGAAAATTTAAAGAAGGTTGACTCAAGTCTCCAACATAAGTGGAGACTTGAGTCAACCTGGCAGTGAGGGGGCGGGTCCATAAAGATTGGTTACCATGGTTTTGATTGTGAAAACGTACTGGTTGGGTGGCGTTGTGTTGTGTAGGGGGCTTGAGGAAAAGGAGTTATAAGTGACATCATATTTTCAAAGCTTTTATTTACTCCCGAGTTTATAAAAACACAACACACAAGTAAAGCAATTTTCTTCAATGAAAAACCTTCAAAAGAAATTGTATTATTGGGAAAACAAATTAGAACTACTCTTACCAACTCAGAGTCAGATGAGGAGATAGATGCCACGATCATGTGTTAAATACATATAAAAATAAAGCTACAGACAGCAGAGGTCTTTTTTTACGCCGCAGTTTAAACCCAACAACATGTAAAATATGTTCATCACTGATCTTAAGAGGTAATGGTAGGTAAATATTGTTACTTTGGACAGAGACAGGCTAGCTGTTTGCTGTCTTTATGCTAAGCTCAGCTAAGCTAGCAGGCGGTTTTGCTTTAGCCTTGCCTTGTATGATGAATGTTATCATTTATAATGCATACAGACAGTCATGAGAGAGGTATCTATCTTTTCCTCTGACTTATTGTTTACAATGGGTTGTATTTAAATGGCACTGTGTCTTCATGGTTCACCAATTAACTTTCCTGTTGAACAGTTTCAGAAATATGAACGCAAAAAAAACTCTCAAAAAGTCATCCTTTAAAGGTACAGTATGTAGAATTGCATGCTAATGTTTACATTAAAATATCTAACTTAAATTAAAAATGGACTAAACCCATGTTATATATATTTTTTAGTTGAGTACTTACATCACCTCAAATATTTCCAACAGCTATCAAAGCCAGAGAAATCTGTAATTTTATAGTTGTAACGAACCGTGTCTTGTAGGTGATACAGTATGATAGACACGAAATGTTGATCGTTGTCAAGGAAACACCAGATGTTAAGTCAAAGACCGCTGCATAAGCTAGCGCTAGCTGCTACTGAAAGCTGCCGTTCTGTCACTGTATGTGCTGCTGTGATATAAAACGTCATGTAAATTATACTTGAATACATCATCAGTACACATATTGTCTTTCTTAGGTCGGTTTCGCCCGTTCGTATTGATTTGTTCGTTTTTACTCCCATGATACACTGCAAGCCTCGACGTCATCTTTTGTTATTGTTTTGATTGAGAGCCCCCTAGCGGCGGATTTTACATACCGTACGTTTAACAGTATGTGATGCTTTAAAAAAAAAAAGTTATCTTTTAAGAAGAGGGGTTATTTTAGCTTACATTATATGATTATCTTATATTACTGATTACATTTAGCACACACAGCTTAACTTTGCACTTGAAATGCTGTGACGTCTTTAGATCAAATTTCTCGCTTTTTCCTCCACTCATAGATATTACTACCTTGCATTTCGGGCTCACAAGATGCCTGAGACAAGCAAAGAAAACGCTGTTGCCATATTGAAGCGAGCCAAACTGGAAGGCTGGGTTCTGGGGACGACTAAGGTAAAGTGAATATTACACCAAAGTTGCAACAATTAAGAATCCTGTTTTTTGTTCATTAAACTTATGGTACCAACAATTCATGTAGATAAAGTCTAAGATATCTATTTCTATAAACAGCAGTACAGATAAAATGGTTATTCTAACCGGGTCTAAACTTGCTGTCAGGTTTTTCTCAGGTACTATCATGTGGAGCAGCTGAACCTGCTGCTGAGGGAGGTGATCGCTCGGGTGGTGGTTATGCAGGCTTACACTAAAGGCTGGCTGGGCGCCCGACGGTACCGAAAAGAGAAGGAGAAGAGAAAACACGGCGCCATCGTCATCCAGTCAGGTACAGTGGTATCAACTAAACAGTTGAAAGTTGAAAAGAATTGTTAAAATGTTGTCCAAATAATGCAAAAACATGTAAAATCTTGTACTTATTGATCAGGTAAAGCAGGTGGGAATCTGACCTCTGTCTTCTTAAGAACCTCTAGTCTATTATGTCTTCATAAAAGAGATGAGTTTGATAACCACAGCTTGACCTACGAGGGTTAAGAGCAATGCTTCAGAGCAGACAATAAAACCACAGAGAGTTCAAAGGGATCCATCCCTCTGCCACCTGGTTTAGCAGTGTTTTGAAGTGGGATCTTGTGTAGTATGAGCAGTCTATTTTGTTTCACAGAGGCAGGTCAGCAAACTCTTGCACACACACTGTCTCTTTCTCTTTCTCTAGCCTGGAGGGGCCATGTTGCCCGGCAGAACCTCAAACAAATAAAAAAGGAGCGGGAAGAGGCCGCCATTCGCATTCAGTCAGGTAAAGAAATGTTAACATCTTTCCCTCTGAAGTTATATATTCAAGTGCCAACCGCTGGACTTTCTCATGTTGCCCTGTGTCCAGTGGAACTATGCGCCACTTTTTCACTTATTTTCAAAAGGGGGAAGGGATAAAGGCCTGAAAACTTTACATCTTTGTGCAACACCTTTTTGATCTCAATGAGTGGCCTACGAAACAGTAATAATTAATTAATAATGCATAAAGAAAAGCTTTTGAAAGTTTGGGCAGCATTTGGTCCCCATGTTTCAGAAGAACAGCGCATACTGAGATCCTTTTTTTCCTTTCATCTCTTTCCCAGTAAATGCAAGAGAGGGGCTTATCCCTTCTGTTTCCTCACGACTTCCTCTCTCAAATTCCTGGCCTATTACACAGCTCTCACATACCAGAAACAAGATGCCTTTTTATACTGTCAACCTTTTCATCTGAAATGTAAATTAATTCTTACTCAGTGTGCCTTGACAAAGATCAAAGTGGGCACATTAACCTTCCTGGGTACCCCCCTTCCTCCTCCTCCTCCTCCTCCTCCTCCTTGGAGCCTCTCACTGGAGGACAGGGGAGGGTGCCAAAAGAGGCAGGAGAGAGGAGGGCAGGGGAGGAGATTTGGCATTGTTTCCCCCGGCTCTCCTAAGGGCTGCCCTCATCTGGCACATGGAGCATCTCAGTCGCCTGCACACCTTGTGTAAATGTCCTCCATTAAACCCTTGTAAATAACGCTGCAGAATGGGTAAACATGGTGTTGGTGTGAGGAAAGCCTCTCTGTCCCTGCTGTCTTTCTCTTTGGAGAAGTGTGTTTGTGTGTGGCCGCTGGGGTTCAGGAAGAGGTGGGGGGTGGGGGGGCCTGAACCTGACATAAGTGGGGCCTCAGCCCCCCCGGCGGAGCACTCCAGCACATTCACATTGTGTGTTCTCTGCAGCTTATAGCCTTTGAGGTGGGCTGCATTTGCATTCTGAAAATAAACAGATGCCTTTCAAATGTATGAGCCTGGTGGCTTCTCAGATCTCAGCAGGGCCTGGGGGACATGCTCACCATCGATCAGATTAGACCATGCAAAATAGAACCATGGCTCAACAATGTACTTGAGCTTCCTTTTTTCTGCGTATATAATTTTACAAGAAAAACACAAAGCCGGTAGACGGAGTAAGTCAGCAGGCTGCGTTAACCGTCCATCTGAGCCCAGTATGTCTCAAGAATCACGCAATGATTTTCCTCTTCTGCTAAACACATTTCACTTCCCTTCAAGAAAAGAAGTGCTATTAATCCACAGCTTTTTAGAAGTGTTGTTTATTGTGTTAATTGCAGCAACTGCATTCCATAACTGCCTCTCTGGACTATACGTGTGTTGTTTAAATGTTGTTTGTAAATATTTAAATGGTTTTCCGTCCATGTAAAAGCATGTCTGACAGTCTCATCCTCTGCAGCTTACAGGGGCCATCGGGTGCGCCGGGACCAGGGACCCCAGAAGAACAGATGTCACCCTGAGGCAGGAAAGACCACCAAGGAGGAACATACAGGGTGAGCTTTGACATCTCTTGTCCTTCAGGATTTTTACTTTTTAAAGTATTGTTTTCTTACAGTTAAATTTTTAGTCATTTCATCATTGATTTGATCTAACAGCAAAAATAAAAGACTTCAAAGATGACCTAAGATGGAGACCATGATCAGAGACATACCCATCCCTCATACTGAGCCCTGCTGGACCCCTTTTTTGTCTCACCCTGTTATGTTCTGTTGTTTCAAGCAGGAGAGAAAGCTCCTCCCAAAGCACCACCTCTTTCAGTTTTATAAACGTAATAAATATCCTTCCACTAAGATACCACACTTGTCTGACCACAAACGGGGTTGGGTGCTGCACTGGTCTCCAGATGTACAAGCTGAACACTTTGTTTATTCAGCATATGGGCAGGCCGGTCATTAAGAAAGTATGTGCAATGCAGGAGAGCAGCCACCGACTGAACAGCAGCACACGTGGTGTCCATGGCCCCTTTTAGCTCCGTTTTTTCCTTCTCTCTTCACCACAACTCACACTTTTGTATTTTGAACAAGTTTCCTAATGCAGGTTTTAGATTACATTCTAAAAATGAAACTCAAACAAAGTATTCCTGAATGGTTTGTTGATGTGCAGCAGGAGGTTCTATGAAGGACACAACAAAATGATGATAATGGCAAATATAGAGAGATGCATTACCTATCAGTGCACATATTTCTCACAGGATTTCACATACAGTATAGAAGACAACTAACATCTTGGGTGACTTTTGGTCAAAGCAGTGCATCTCTCTCCAGACTCCAACTTCAAAATACTAGATTTACACATCAGAAAATGTTATGCTCGTTGTATACTCAAACTGAGTGTTGCCTCATCTGGGATTTTTCTCTCCGTGTTTACAATCATATTCCTTGGTGAGAAAAACTTCAAACCTCCACTTAACAATTCTGTTTAATCAGTGCTGGAATCTCTCCATATAGATTTATTTTGACATGATCTGGCCCATTTTTCCTCCTGTAAGATCTATGTTCTCACCTACATGCTGTTCTTTTCCCTTTTGATATCACTCGTCTCTGCCACGCATGAATACTTTGTTTGCATCCAAACAGAAAGAGCCTCCAGTTGCATCACAAAATCTAAGCTGGATGAGAGTTTGTTTTTCTACACTCAGAAGCATGACTGCAACTGGAATGCAGCATTGTGTTTGCAGATGTTGTCTCTTTTGGTGTGTTTTTTTTTATTAATGTAAAAAGTATGTGATCAAAAAGAACAATTCTTCCTCTCTGCAAAAGGCATCATCATAAAACGAGAGCAGTTCTAATCAAATATGCCTGTTTTTTTTTTTCATTAGAAAGATATTAAAGGTATGTAGGGTTTTTGTTGTTGTTGCTCTTTCAGTTAAAAATGTTTTTTTTACTTTCCCAGGTCTTATATCCCGAACAGCAAAGACACACACACAGATCACATACATAGAGGAAATGTAAGTACCAGAATATCAATGAGCGTTTTCTAATGCCTGGCTTTAGTTGTCTATGTAAAATGCAGCTCCTCTACAAAGCAGCTTTAACCCAGATTATTCTTTGGGAATTTTTTTGAGTCCTTGAGACAAAAGAGTTCTCTTGCTACAACCTCCATCTCAGCGGAGAAGACAGGGTGGTACGGGAACGAGAGAATGAAAAGGCTGGAAATTCACGGCTGAGAATAAATGCTCGCTCTTCCCTGAGGTGATTTGTCTTTGCGCTCCTCTTTCTACAGATGTTAGACCCCTTTTTTAGTAAAGACCTGAGGTTCTTTGGTAGCACTTTGATATCCTGCTCGGATTCAATATGTGAAATAGAAGAGCCACTCCGTGACTTGGAGCACATCACAGTCTTTGAAGTCTGATCCAATTTTTGCTGCTCACCATTTGATGTTGAAAGGATGAAATGAGGAAAATGTACAGTTTTTGCCAGTAACTCTGCTGAGCATATGTAAGATTAAAAAAGCAAAATCCTTTGGAGGATGTACTTAGAAATGTTAAGCAGATTAATACTTTCCTATAGCTCTTTTATTCAAAGATAAAATTAAATATGAGAGGAAGTCTGTATGAGCTGTTTTTCACCCTCACAATTAAGTCAGTGTGGTGCTGTTTGCTAGGAGGTAGGGCTAGCAAGGGGGATATGCAATTGCATTAGCATTTGATTAACATTGCAAAGCACATTAATGGGTTTGAGTTATATGAGTGCCAAATTGTAAATGGTAAATAAATGAATACAGCGTCTACATGACTAAATTAGAAAAAAAAACACATTACAGGCTTGTTTTAACTTGTGTCTATTTATTTGCTGCTTCATTGACATTGCTCTTCTGGGTGTGTTTTTTTTTACGCCTCCTCTTTCAAGGTTTGCCCCGACAGCCGAGACAGACAACTGAAAGACATCAAGAGAGACAAAGGCAGAGCAGAAGACAGTGTAACGAAGCCTCGCAGGGAGACAGCTAGACTGCGAGACATGCAGTGTAAACAAGGTAAGCCCGAGCACAGAGCTGGCGGGTGCAGGTAATTACACAGAGAGACAGCAGAAATCCTGCTTTAATGGATAAAGTGCCATTTTTAATACCAGGCCCCTTTCAACCTTTCATCCCAGCCAATCCTCTGCTGCCATTCTTCGTTGACAGCAAAAAGAGAGGAGCATTATGAATGATCATTTCTGGGGTATTTTAATAACCCGGGTCATCTCATCATAAGCGTCTCATGGCTAGTGGGGGGGCTTTTCGAAGTGTCAGGAGCACTTCAAAGCTTCCGTTCTCCTGCACGGCGAGCCCTTCACTAAGGATCTCATCAATGACTCTAATAGACCTGCACAGTAACGGTGACAAGAAAATACACAAACCCTGATTTGTTGAACATATGTTTGGTTTGCTTTTTGCCCCAGGCGATGAATTACATTAATTCCTGCTGCCTGGAAGGCTGAGTGGGTGGCTGTGCAGGGGGCCTCTGATTACGGCCGTCACCACTGAGGTAGCCCGGGTAATGGGGGCCCGGCCCTTCATTAATGTTATTAGAGGGGTATGAGGTAGGAGACGGAGGTGAAATAGCGTTTAGCAGCACGGCTGAGAGATTACGGGGATTAGACATGATAATGTAACACAGACAGGGCTCTCCAGCGAGCCTGGGATTAGTGTCAGCACGCCACAGCAGGTCTGGGTTAGATAGCGGCTAATACGGTAATGCTGCATACAGGTGACCCCCGCTCCCAGGCATCACTGCTACTGAAGGGAAGCAGTGTTTGATGAATTTATAATGTCAGAGTGATTTTGGAGGAAAATGTTGCACTGAATGCCAGTTTCAGGGCTTTTTTCCCCCAAAATGATTGTGTTGTTTCCTGAAAGCTTCCAGTCATTTTCTAACATGCAGAATTACTTCCCTGTTTTTGTTTTTTTGTACTGATGTGGTGTGTAAAACTCGCATTACTTTGCCTCTAGGATCCCTTCCATCGTACAATTAGTTTAAATGACTAAATTGCACATTAAGTGGAGCTTTTAAAGTATGAATTGAAGCAGAATGTTCTATTTTTCAGTGTATCGCACCAATTCCCTTTTTTGTTTGTGACCTCTGCAGACTAAGCAGTTTCTACTTAAGACCCTTATTTAGTTATGGTCTTACTTATGGTGTGGAAATGAGATATGAAATGCTCATATTGGTCAACTTGAAGGAAAAAGTCACCTTATGTAAAATTAACCACATTTTGTTTTTGTCCTTTGTATTATTTATTGATGCTACTGTGGAGGCAGCTAAATGCGTGCAGCTCATGAGCCCAAGACAGTTTTCCCAAGGGGACAATAAAGTGCATTACCTCACAAAATGTAGGACTCTAAAGATACTGAAGTAGCCTCAGGCACATGTGACCTTTCTGTTATTTTCTTGTTAAATGTCCTGACAAAAATATCCTCATCTGCCATGGGCTTCACTATCTCTTTTCTTACCACACAGATTTACAGGTATTCATTTCTACCCCCTTTCCTGCCTGGTGTATGTTCTGAGGTCTGCTTGTGGCTCCAACTGCTTTCACGAAACTCCATTTGAATATGTTGAGGGAGGCCACGGTGGCTCAGGCACCCAGGGCACACTTTGATCCCTGCAGATCTGAGGGCCTTTTTTTTTTTTCATCTCGAGGTTGAGCGACTCGTGGAAGCCTTGCCCTGCCAGATGTTTGGAGACCAGGCTCCTTCCTGTATCTCATCCTGCTGTCGCCTCTGGTGACCGCATTGGTTTCTCTTGGGCTGGGGCTCGACCTGGAGTGTTTCAGGACACCAGTGGAGAAAAAAAAAAGAAAATTAGCCGTGGAAATCAAATTACCCCACCCCTCCAGACACTCACACACACTCTTACACCCTGCTCCCATCAATGCCGAAACACCGGGGCATGACCTGGAACCCCTCAATGGCTTTGATGGACGTTGGGTCTTTGCTAAGTGATTTAACAAAGCCTAGTGGTGCAAGTTGACATGCTCAGCCCAGTTTTTTCTTTCATGTGAAACAAAGCAGGTCTGGGGGTTAGATGATGTGGATAAATGTCTGTTTCACTGCATATCTGACACCAGACAACTGTTCCCCCCTATAGCCAAGTACTAACAGCATAAATTTAATGGAGGGAAGAGAGCATTAAGCAGTTTTTTTTTCACTGCAGGCACTCTCAGATATCTGCAGCTTCAACATTTGATTTCCTGTGTTTTTCTCAGTGAAAAGTTACAAATATGCAGTGTAGTCATATAAGCTGCACATTCAAAACGATGCCACCTCTCGACACCTGTCTCCCAAGTCTGAATATTAACACAACATGTTTGGAAAATGAGTCACAGAGGCGTGCGTAGAAAGAAAGCCTTTTTGCTAGCAAGCGGGCAGATACGATCAGAGTTGCTGCTTATGCTCCTCAGCGTGGTAAACAGGATGGTGCTGAGGATCAGTCAGAGCTGACTTTATGGTTTATGAAAGCTGAGCTACTTATGTTAACAGGCTTTTTGAAGATTATAGTTGTGGTAAACATACATGTCAAGAGTGAGACAGTGATAAAGTGGAGCCCAAACACAGAGAGCAATTACCGCTGCGCCTTCAGAAGATAGTTAACCTGTTCGTTTGAAGGATGAGAGGGGAGAAAAATGGAAATGGGTGCGAAGAAAAGTTCATGTCGACTTATCGGTTCTACTTGTGTCCCCTCAGTACATAGCAGGGTGTAGTCAATAAGAATTGATTTTGTTTGTCGCCCTGGGCTCTCTCTGCACTTTATAGCTGCAGCTGGGAATGTGGACGCTGTTTTATCCACACTGAGGTCAGAACCCACCCTCACCAGCACATCTCACTTTCCCCCCTTCTCGTGCCCCTCCCTCCCTCCCTCTGCTCTTAAACGTCTTCCCACATGTCCTTCCACAAGGTTTGCTGCCACCAGGTGCTGCTCCACAACCCAACACCACCACTAGCAACATAACCACAACCACCAAAGCAGCAGCCACATCACCATATCAGCATGCATCTGCTCGACAAATGATCCACCCTCCTCATGTTCTCTAGACAAATACGCTCCCACCCTCTCGCTGTCTCTCTGCCATTTGATTGATCCGTCTGTCTCCATGTATCGCAGCGTCTCGAGCGGATGCCTTCAGTTTTAGGCAAATTACAGGCTCGACATAGCGGCAGCAGAGATTTGGAAGGGATAGGAAAGACTCAACTTAACGGAAGGAGTTGCCTCTGTCTGACGCTACCTACGTAATCCTCTTAATGTCAGTGGGAGTAGTTAACAGGATGTACTTCCAAACTACTCATCATCACAATTCCAGCAGAATAATCTCCTCAGACATAAAATCAAGGTGGAAAATGATGCTCCAAGTTCTCTGTAATTTTGCACATGTGGATTGACTCATTTGATGTAGTTAAGAAAAGTTTTTACAAACACAAAGCCTTATTCTTCTTTATATTTTAGCATATTTGATCTCATAAAACTACTAAGGATTCCAGCCAAGGAACTAAGGATGCCATCCATTTACATATTTCATCTTTTTTTGGTCTAGTTGTCCTCCTCACTACTTAGGTAGTGGTTACTTCCAGCTAGGTCACAATTATGAATTACCTTTATTATGTCTCTGACAAATGATGGACTTCCACAAAGTTCAGGGATTTTTTTTTCTTCACACTAACATTTCTTTAGGAGTCAAAGTTCCAAAATCTGCTGTCAGGGGAAATGATTGATTTCAGTGTGAAAAATTGGTTGTAAGTAACAACATCCGCTGCCTGCATTAGTGAAAACAGATGCAGGAACTACTCTTTCTTCAGCATTATCTGAAGGACATGACCAGTTTTCCCTGATAATTCAAAGCACATAAGTCGCTATTTGAGTATGATGTCCAAAATGATGAGAGCGGTAATAAATCTCAGGAAAGTTCTGGAAATCCTCTTCAGCTTCAGATATCTGTTTGGAGTCTTTGTTTGCAACTGAAGACTAATGTCTGTGTTAATGTGAACAAATGCATGTGTGTGTCTGTGTTTATATACCCATCCATGTGTGTGTGTGTGTGTGTGTGTGTGCGTGTGTGTTCGTGTGTGTGAGGAGGCGGTTGTGAGGTAAAGAGAGGGGTCTGGGTTGCACATGCCTCATTTAGACATCAAAGGCCTCTGCTGATGATTTTTCCTTATAATCCATGCCTTTTGGTGCCTCTGCTCCCTCCATCTGAATAAACAAAGCCCAAGTGGTTCTCTGTGGTCTGGGAAAAGTCAGGTGATTGCAGCACGTGATTCGGGAAGTAAATCGATACATCTTTAATTTATTCCACTAAAATCCCTTTTAGCAGCTCTTTAATGTTGTTTTCTGAGGAGCACTCTGGTTTTCAAGGGATTTCAAAGCGGTATTTAGAGATGTAATACGAGTCATCTGCTGCTCTTTGAAAATGAAAGAAATACCTATCTCAAAAAGAACTTCAGTCCGTTTTATCTCAAGAAGCAAACATGTACAATATGTAAGTCTCACACCATGAAGAGCAAACTCTGCTTGGCTCCCTTTTGATACAGAGGAATCAATATTGTATGAATCGCGCCGCCTCTGTATTCCCAGTCGACCATTATGCCTTCCCACCCCAAACAGCAGACATTACCCTTCATCATTTAGCGAACCCCCAGTGTGAGCCACTGTCTGACCCTTTTCCAGCTCTCCCTGCCCATGTCCGAGCCGCACTTTCCTGCTAGAAGCCAGTTTGGCAGCCTCCCGGCCTGTAATATATCTGCAAGAGCAGCATTCCTCTGGGGCTGGCCTGGATCAAATGGCAGTGATTTCCCAAACAGAGGCACAGAGATGGGAGGCCTGACCCATCCTCTGATCTGCTGCTCGCTCTAATAGCTGCAGGTCAAAGTGGATAAATGGTGATGCTCAAACCCCGTGTGTCATGTTTTAGGCTCCTGATCTGCTGCTGGGTATCCAGCAGCTGAGCCATTTGAGGAAAACATGAGCTTTTTTTTAACCAGTACTGCATTGCGATTTAAAATACAATATTTTTAATTGGCATATCTATAGGCTTTCTTTGTGGTCTACAAGGTGTCAAAATATGATGCATAAATATAAACTGTTAGAATAACGCATATTAATGTCCTACAGTGATCAGTCCCCCCCATTATTTTCAAAGTAAACTTCTTCATTTTGTAAGAGCGTCAGCAGTCATCCTAGTGGCTCTATGAGATTCTTGTCAGGCACATTTTTGTTTAGAGCTAAATGCAAATGTTAGCATGCTAACATTTTGATGTTTAGCTGTTATACAGTAATGTCTGCCATGTTCTAAATCTTAGCTTAGCATGCATCATGCTAATATCTGCTTATTAAAGCTCAACACAAGATGCAACTGATGAGAAAATCTTGCTTTGCAAAAACGAGTTGTGAACAATCCTTACCACGCTAAATACTCACTGAGAAGTTACTCAACCGTGTTCAGGTATCCACTTTGTTTTGTACTACTTTTTACACTGAATTATGGGATACTTCGAGTCTTTATATAGTCAGTATTTAGTATTCAAAAGGAACTATTAAAGTGTGGTAGTGGCCTATATAGTGAGAAGTCAGTGATTTCAGACTCAGCCCTCTTTCTTCTTTTTTGGAGAACTCACAGGATAGCCAGAGGAATCAACTGACCCCAGGTTTTAGTTTCATTGGCTGAAATGTGTCAACACAGTTAGTTGGAATCTAAACAACAGCATTTGAATTTTGTAAAAATTGCCATTTTGCTACGTAAACCTGAACAGATCTTGTCCCTAACATACTCTGTAATGTCTACACTGAATGCAGTAAAGAGTCAGCAATAACTTATTTATACTTGCGAAGTTGCTTCCTTTTTTTTCCGATAAATAAAACTAACAATATGATTAAATGTTGTAACTCCATTCAAGGGCGTTCAGCTTTATTATGTGTGATTGAGTGCTTTGATGCATTTTCAGGGGAATAAAAGACATTGTTTGCACTGCTTATCAAACCCATTTTGAGCATCATTAGCAGAACCCCGTCCAAATACAGACATTTTTAAGTACAATGAAAGGTGCAAATATTTTTTATTAGTGCTGGATTATCTCATTACCACAGTTTTCATGAAGTTGCACTGTATTCCTTAACAGCCAAGCAACAATGTACAATTTCAATGATGCTAAATTAAGAGGTAGTAGTACTTTTGATGCCAATAAACCTTGTTTACAAAAAATACACACAGCAGTTTTTATTCACAGTTAGATTCTTCAGTACATGAGATCCATCCAAATATCCTCAACATAATCAGGGGTGACAAGGATTCATAGTGGACGGTTTGCACCTCTGAGGCACAGAGAGATAAGATTCACGGTAAAAGTTCCCTAATATCTCAGACCTGACAGGAACTTTCTGGGCATTTACAAAGTGTGACTTTAGTAAACCTGTGCTGGTTTGAATAACATCAAGAAAGCCGAGGAAAGATGATGGAGGGGAGGAAATAGGGCTGGGTGTGTGTGTGTGTGTGGGGGGGGGATGGGGGTGGGGTGGTGCTCTTTGATGTATAGGATTGAGATGTGATGAGGTCTGTTCAAAGTGAGTACAAAGTAGTGTTAAGATGGAAAAAGCAAATGCAGCTTTAGTCAGGGTAGAGAAGCCGAGGTAGCAAGAGATGATGAAGAAATGTCCTGTCTCACCCCGAACGTAGGCAAAGAAGATGAAACGTTATCTGACATTAAATATAGATGCTTCCTTGTAAAGGTGTCTCGGCTTTAAAAACCCACTTTTGAGTCCTATAAATTTTGAAACCCTGCGTGTGCTCTAGTACAAGAACATAATAAGCTTTCATATTGTCTTATGTTTGAATATTCGGGTAACAGTCACAGATCTCATTATCGTTATTAAGTCATCAATAACTTTTCTTTTTTTTTCAAGTGCAGTAAATAATTAATTCTGTTTGGGAAAAATCTGGAAAAACATCTTTGCTGTCTGCCACAGATTCTGTCATCTGCTGGAGAAGCGGCAGCAGAGAAATAACTTGCAGAATTTAATGTGGAAACGAAATATGGAAACGTAAATGTGTTCTTACTATGTTTAACAGATTAGCCAACGTTCACATGACACGATAGAAAGATGGAGGGTATCTAAACCTAGAGTCCTGTAGATATGTTGACTCAGTGTTTGATTTTTATTTGACCCCTGTTCATATGCGTCTTGTGGAAATGTAGTTTTTTCATGACGGCTAATGGCTACCTTTTACTTTAAAGGGTCAAGAAATCGCTAATACCATTAAATGTTTTTGAAAATGCCCTTCTTTTGCATTTTTTTGTGGAAAACCAGCAGCGTTTTAGCTTAGCTTTATGTGCCTAGAGAGTGGGAAATGACTAACTTTTTTGTGTTTAAAGACAAAATTAACAGAAACCATCATCTCAAAATATCACTATCACTTAAATGACTACTATAATATATTTTAAGGTTTTTAACCAAGATATAATGTGCTTATTTGTTATCCCTAAGCTGTAACTTTAATGTTTTATCTTTGGCCAGAGGCAGGCTAGCTTTTCTCTCTTGTTTCTGTCTTTATGCTTTAAGCTTAGTTAACCTGGTGCTAGCTGTATGTTCATATTTAAATACTATATAATATAGTGGAGTTGATCTTTTCTAAAATTCTTATGAGTATTTATGTTGATGATAAAAAAGTTACATTTTGCTTGTTTGACTAGCAGCTTACTCCATTTGACTTCCTCTTTGCTCATTTCAGTTGCAATACATTAGAAACAAACCATCTGAACCTGATCTTGTTTATTGGCAGTTAATAAGTAACTAATAAACAATACTCTGTTTGGATTATTATTAAATCATTTATTTTTATGTTCCTTTTTTTTAGGGACTGTCAGTAAATCGTTGTAGCAACTTACTTTTATCTCAGGAGGTGGTGCTTTTGAAATGCAGAGATGTTTTTGTTCTGAAACTAACAGACAAACGTATATAATTGGTGGATATTGTCATAGCTATCCTGGTTTATTTTTACTGGTACTTGATTTTTTATGTGTAAAAGAAGGGCTCGTTCTGAAGTTTTAAAAAGAGTTCAGATCTATGTTTCTTTTTTTAAGGGTTTTTGTGAAACAGGGAAGTAAATGCTTAAGCAGACTGAAATGTATTGAACCTCACATCTTTGTAACAATTTAGAAAACTGAGCTGTGGTCTGTTGTGCACCTGTGAGGAAAGAAATAATTAAGATTTGCTTCATGTGTGCATCATTTATGTAATGTCAAACTGTTATTGAGTCAGCTCATTGATGGAGTTACATAACCTTAATCCAAAGCCAAAGTAAATTTAAAGTGTTTCTGCCACTTTGTCACACGAGGGTGTGGATTTTAGAAAAAGTCGAGTGCAGAAAGTGTTTACTGCCGCTGTCATCGCCGACAGTATCATGTTGGTGACTGTTGTTTTGCTCAGTTGGATCACTGCCCTCGTTTTCCTCTGTTTCAGGTCCAGTGATGAAGCTGCAGCAGAGAACTCATCGCCGGCGGGGCCAGCAGCCCAAGCTGCTCAACAGCCCTGAAGACAGCCTCTACTACAACCAGCTAAATGTGAGTTCAAAGTGCCGATAAAGGCCTTTGTCTGACTTTGGTTCCACATGATAATACAATTAAACCTACCTGTGCCAGACCCTGGAGCCCCACCCCCACGCTTCTCTGCCTCTTGTCTTGAACATGTGCTTATGCTCTTTATCTGTTGCTTTCATGTCAGGATGTCTGCCTTCACGGTGAATAATTGATGTGGTTTATCAAAGCTGAGCAAGATGCATGCTTCATCAGACTCACTTGAGCCCTTTGATCAGAAAAAATTATGCTGTGACTTCTGATATTATCAGCATCTGCTCGCATTCAACACAAAATCACTTTGAATTAAAAATTAATGACTCTCTGCTCATCTTTTGACTGTGTGCTCTTGGCCCTTTCCTCAGAGAACTCTGGATTACCAGGGGAGCAAGAGGAAGCCGAGAAAACTTGGGTAAATAACTGCTTTCCTACTTACAGCTGCTCTAAACAGAGCAGGCCCTTTGTGGAATAGGAGAATCCAGAAATGGAGTTGTTTTCTTACAATGTAAATGGAGGGCTGAAAATACCAGGCTTTTTATGGGCACTTGCTCTGCGTCATTAGAGAGGGGGTTACATATAAAGGCTTTGTCAGCATGCTAATTCTAATTGTTGAAGGTCTGACGTGTATTTGTACTATACATACATACATATATATACATACTATACTATACATGACATCAGGCTTTAGATAGAAATGTTTAAGAAAACGTCTCATTGCTGTATCTGCAAACATTGTTTTTATCCTTAAAGTCTTCCCATCAAGCCTACTCTGCATCCCAGTTTACCTCTCACTCGTCTTCTCTCCCATCCCAGTCAAATCAAAGTGCTGGATGGAGAAGATGACTACTATAAATTACTGTCAACTGTGGACTCCCTCCCCGAGGAAGAGTACGCCACCACCACCCCTCCCACCCGTTCTAGTGGGCCTCTCGTCAGTCAGAGCTGAGCCTCACAACCATGTCAACCGGTAAGACAGACGCAGCAGACATGCAGACAGACACTCCAAAGAACATGCTCTAGTGTTGGATGTGCTGTGGTATGTGGAGTGAGCTGCAGCAGTGCAGAATAAGCGACCTGTAAGGAGATAGCCTTAGTCCCTAGAAAGTATGAAGAGGAAAGACTTTCTCATCAGACATTATTACAACAGTTTTATATAAGCATATATAATATAAAATGATATAATGTTCAAAATGTCTCATCCTACACTTATCCACACTTTTTTGTGTGATTTTGCAGGGACATCATTCCTGCAATAATAAATTGTTATTCAGCTTGCAAACTGATGAGAATTTTTTTACAGATGTTGCATTAATAAATTAATGACAATACCACAAAGAACACATCAACATGTGGTGTGCTGAGGAGGTTTCATTGATAAAAAATAGTTTGAGAAATCACAATAACTCACTATAGGCTGAGCATCCATTGGGGGTTTGGATGTTGTTGCTAACTCTAGATGTTCAACTGTTAAGGCTGTAACAGTTATTCTTATGATCCATGTAAGAACTCATTATTTGATTGATTGATTGTTCTCTCCATGAATTTAGTTTAATAATAACAAAAACCAAGACAACACAATTGTCACAAATTCCACCTAAGTCAATTCACAATGCTATGAACTCAAGAAATCAAAGAAACCATTTCATCTTAAGAAGCTTAAACCAGCAGATATTTGGTGTTTGAGTCTTATTAATGACAATGATAACATTTAGCTGCTTCAATTAAAATGATGATTGAATATTTTCTCTCTGCTGACTACTCTTTTACAGTTTCCACATTGCTCCACCTTTATTCTTAGAGGCCCCTCGTCTCGTAGGCTTCTCATGTGTTAACCTCACTTAGAAACATCTCCTTATACTTTTTCACATTATGTCTATTGTCTAAGAAGGATCCAGAGACAAATCCTTCTGAAACCTCAAACTCTCGGTGCGAGTTCTCCCTGAGCGAGCCGCCTGTAGTTAGAGGGGCTTTGTGCTGTCTGAGAGCTGGAATCACCACACATAGCCTCACAGACGCGGAGCGAGACCTCACTCTGAATTTCACCCTAAATACAGGAATTTTCTTTTAAGATGTGAAGTGTCGGAAATGCAGGGCTGGCGAGTTGATTTGTAGACCTTTTTTTTTTCTTTTCAATTTGCATATCATTTACTGCATCTCCCTTTGTTGACACCCGAGGGCCTGAGAGGAGATTTTGATCTTAATAGGAAGAGTAGGGTGGTATGACTGAGGATCTCATCCTCCTTATACTCAGCGGGGAAAACATTAGAGCTCTGCCTAGATAGCGAGACTGGCTTCACTTAGGTTCAGGGTTCACAGAAATCCTGGTGGATTTAAAGAGGCCCAAAGAGCTCATCAAATCCCACAGTGTAGGACTGTAGGGGTCAGACTGAGGGCCAGACTCAAAGGACTGACTCGTCATCTCAGCATCACTGGCTTTATGAGTTAATTTGACTATTTTAATCATCTGCAATATACGTCATTTGTTTAGATGCCTCTCTTTAAGTTTGATGTAATTAAAACAAAGTGTAAGAGACATACGAGATGGTCTCAAGTGCACTGCCTTTGTCTCCTGACAGCTCTGTGGTTTTAACTCTGTCATTTTCAAACCGTAAATATCCTGTTTCCAGTGCTGAAAAGCCACAAGGCTTGTTGTGGTAGCATGGCTAATGTAAATTGTATTCAATATTGCACATCCCATGAAGGGATACAGTAGGATCCTAGCCTCTTAAAGTCACATTCCCACAATTTTAAAATCCCATTACAAGGAAAGGTCCTGTATCGTTGTTGAAATTTAGGTGAACCTACAAGTGCATGAAAAAATTACTCCAAGTACAGAAATGAATACACAAAGCAGTCCTTGTCATTGTAACATTATTATCATCACATTATTTGATTATTATCACAGATGCATGGATGTGTAAACAGTATTTTGTGTTGCATCTAGTGAACATGTAGCTAACCCTAACTTAAATCTGTTACTAGAGTTGTTAGTAGTAAAAAGAACAATATTTGATTCTGAATTGCAGTGAAGTGAAGTTATAAAGTGAAGCAGAAAATAGAAAATAAAAGTAGTGGAAAGTTATAATACCCCCCGAAAAAATCCACACGAACAGCACATCAACAAGGAAAGCAATTTTTCAGTTTAATTTGAAAACAATACGAATAGAAAATTGTACATATTAATTCATCCAAGTTTATTTCTGAGATTTGTTCCCAATTATCTGTGGCTGCTATTTCTTAAAATCAAAGTAGGAATCAGTTGTTATCATGATCAAATCAGCCTGCATAATTAGACTGCAACTCTAATAAAGTCAAAAAAATGTCAATGTATTGTCGTATTGAAGTCTGCAGAAAAAATATAAAGAGTAATAGACCAGACCGGTGGCAGTATTATAATGTGGTGTCACAGTTAGTTCAGAAACATTTCACCTCCGGTCGTAGCCACAGAGCCTGCAATAATTAAAATCCTGGTTGTGCATTACTCCCTTGCTGGGATAGTTGGCTCCTCTGAAGAGCCGTCTGAAATAGGTCACCCCAGCACCCTGTAGTGCATCTTAAAAGTACACTGAATCAATTAAGTGTGATCATGCTCCCTTGATTATTTTGGCCCTGTTTTTAACCACGGAGAGGAATTTCAAATAGGCTCGCTAGTTTGAATAACAACGTTGGACTGTGGTGACAAATGGTTCTAGAGTGGGTGTTTCTTCCCCTGTTTTTCTCTGCCAAATTAACTCCCTGGCTGATTGCCTGCTTTAGCATATGAGAGGAGGTGAGCGGAGGTGTGTACATAATTGCCTTGGTTAGCTGATTATGTGTTGCAAAAGGCAAATGTTATGAAATCCTGTCGTCATGAATGAACTCAAGCTTCTGTGTTTGTTAAACTCCTGGTCGTCTCACAGGTCGGCGGGCTGGATGCTCAGAGACAGACCAGAGTGTCAAGTCTGTGTTGGAGGCCTGACACCTGTGTTTTCTTTGATATGTCTTCGTAAACCCAGCTCCCTCTTGTTTTTCCTCATTAAATCTGACAACATCTGGTGCAGCATGAGGACTGCTTTAATGTGGCTAACGTTATTGCTGGTGTTATTCTTGCCATTTTAGCTATTTGCCTCATGCACAGCACTTTCATTGAAGGCAGCACCCAAACACTATTATCAAAAGTTTTAAAACCAGCCTCATGAAAATCACCCGAGCTGCAGCCTTAACAAATGATGAAAAGCTTTTATTTTCCAAAGCAACATACTTACCTTTTCACCTAATAGTGATGTCTCACTTCAAAGAGCGAGCACGATTAGGCCAACATTGTCCTGTTTCTATATCCTCTGAGTTCAAAGGGAAGGTTTGAATACCTGTATTTTATGTGAAGCCTTTTCAAATACTGTTTTAATGCAGTTTACGTGCTTCAAGAATCCAGTTGTCAGTTTTCCAACACGGTGGGAATGTATCACTATATTTGATTGCACACTACAGCTTAAGAGGTAGAGAATTAATTCCAAGGCTTGTTTTGTAACTGTTTTTGTTCCCACCAGCCTCAAGGACGGGACAAACCCAAATCTAGAGTAGCTACAAAATTAGCATTGTGATTCACTCTGCTGGCTAACGATTGGTGCCAAAGAAAAAGCGACATACATGAGCATCACCCAGATGTCAGAAGTGTGTTGAGGGCTCTGAGTTTGAGGACATTCCCTAAAGACGGCGTTAATAAAGAAACTGGTCGAGCGGGCGAGGGACAGAGAGAGTAAGAGGCACAGAGGAAGAAGGAGATAAAAGAGTCTGTTGAGTACACACATCAAAGGTCTCTTAATGACAAGGGATGCCATTAGGGTTACAGTGGCTTTTGTTTCAGCTTCCTCACACCTGCAGTTTGTTGAGGGCGCTCTATATGCACTGTTTTGTTGTTAACATTTGCATGAATGTAAAATGCATGCATGAGGAGATAAGAGTTTGTTCCCAGCTACTGACCAAAAGATTTAGGTCAGAACTACTGCTTCCTCTTCATTTGCAAAACAGAGACGTGGAGGAAAAGGTAGAAAAGCCTTACATGGAACAATAGTGACATTATGGAAAAGCTGTTGTCCTATACAACATGACATTTATTAACTTTAAAGTTTTCTTGATGCCTCTGGTGCTGGAATGGGATTCGACAAATCAGAGCGTGAAATTGTGATTAGCCTCTCTCAGTTTGTAGACGGAGCGGGGCACCAGCAGACTTGGCATGGCCAAAGGTGTAACCTGTTTTGTTTTGCCCGGGTGCTGCTTGCCCAGATGGAGGGACCAGCTGCCAGTGAATAAACGTTGGATTGGTAACAGTGTGAGCATTACCACGGCCTTGTTTCAGTTTGGGATGTGTTACGGAAAGCTTGTCTTTTTGCCACTGCCAGGAGGAACAGTGACGTTTCACCTGGTGTTAGACCGGAACACCTTTTGTTTAAGTCAGAGTTGTTGTCCCTTAGTGTCTGCACACTCCTTGATTTTCCTTCTTTTTGAGGGAACTTATTTCTTTTATACATTTTTCAGTTGTTTTTTTTTAACAAATGACTCTAGGAACAGTATCTTCTCAGACAAGTGTAAAGGGATATATCTTATAGGTGTGTGATAGCCTATAGGATTTCTGTTGAGATTAAATTGATATGGCACTTATTGCATTAGGAAGGTTAAGGTCAATTTCTCCATACAATGAATCCTACTTTTATCAGTTATTGGTTTTCTCTACTGAGCATATTTTTTTAAATATTTACTGAACTTGGAATATCTATTAACCTGAGATCCTGGTACACTATGGGATCTTTTTGTTATATTAAAGATATTACAAACCTGGAAATTAAAACGAGCATTTTGCAAATATTGAATTACTTTCCATTTCCTCCGGTTGCTGTGTTTTCCCTGAGCTATGAGCCAACACCTTGTTTTGAACAGTTGGACTGTTTGTGTGTGCCAGTAGTTCAAATTTCCCCAAATTACATCATTTTGTACCAAAAGTTGTAAGAAGCATGAAGCAGCTCTTGCTTAAGTGCTCTGGAGAAATAACACCTGGAAAGTAGTCAATACAGTTCACTTTAGTTTTTGTTTTAAATGTTTTTAAAATTAAAATGTTAAGCACATGTTCTTAGAAGCTTAGAATCTGAACGTTTAGAGATATTTTTTACTCATTGGATTTCTGTATGTTTGAGAATTGGAGATGGGCTCTTTCTGTTGTAATTTGTCCTGGGAGAGCACTGCTTGTACATCTTCATAGAAGGGCAGATTTTCCCTCTTTGGGGCTGGATTATTGCAGTCAGGGTGGGCTGAGGGAAGGTAAAGTGACCTGTCCCGCCCTACCTGACCCCAGGCCAACCCTGCACATTGCCAAGGCTTTGCTCTTTGCTCTTGAATATGCAGAGACCCCCAGCTTCATAGGCTCAGAACAGAGAGGGGGGAAAAGAGTTGTATCACATTGCAGGGAAAATTAGTGAGACCAAAGTTTGAGTTTCTGTGTGTTGGGGGCTGCGAACAATGGCAGCTTTCTGTCAGACAGCAACTTCAAAGGTCTGCTGAGTGACTGCTCTGAGTTATACTTTGTTGTAGATCACTGAGGAAATTCACAGATGTTTTCTCATACGAGACACCATTATAGCGGCTCAAGTACCCAGTAGCCTCGAGCGTCTTTCCCTCTCCCCCCCCCCCCCTCTCTCTCTCTCTCCCACACACTCACACTCTCACTCTCACACTTGCACCCTCATCCCCTCCTCCCCTCTCACCCTCATCCCCAACGCTCTGATATCACTCGTATGAGACAGATGTGGAACCTGTTTTCTCGCCTACTGTCCAGAGAGCATTGAAAGTTAAAAAGGGGTTCATGTTGTGGCGTTCCTCCCCTGACTCTGTCAAATCCGCAGGCCTGACTGTCAGAGAGATCAAAATGTGAACATCACAATCAGCTCAGGTGCCTCAGTTCCATTTGTGGTCAATACAAAATGTTGAAAATCATCCAACTTAACTGATCTGATAAGTGACCAATGATTGTGGAGAGTATTTTAATGCTGTATTTGTGATTAGAGCTCTTCTCTCTCCGATGCAGATTGCCTTCTCCAACTTTGAACTGGACCAGAACCAAAAGGAACTCACATCTACATCTATTGTACATTTTTATTTATTGCTAGTAAACTGCCGTTTTATATGACTCAAATAAATCTGTTTAAACAAATGACTTTCGACTCTTGGTGTATAATTTTCCTGTCTTTCACTTCTTATTCCTTTTCATGTCTTTAAAAAACTATGAAATAATTAGAAGAATGTAATTTACTCACAACAACAGCATTATGGCTTCATAAAGGAGTATCTGTTTAGATTTGTTCCAAAGTTTTTCTATTTTTTCAATTTTCTTAAAACAATTTTAAAGACCTGTCTTTTGTTCAGTCAATTTGCTCTACAGACATAATAAATATTCTTTATTGTTTCAGACCTGCTCTACTTTAACATTATAAGAAAAAGTATTGCACAATATGAAATGAATATGCTTTGAATTAAGCATTTGGCCTCAGGTAACCTCAGAAATCAGAGTCACCTGTTGAGCTTCTACAAAAGTTTTCTCCTGTTTAAAGTCAGGATCCAAATTTTTTCGGATCCAAATAGAAATATGAGCCCAAAACAAAGAGTCGCAATAACCTGACGTGTGGTTTTCCCCTGACTTTATAAGGAAACTAAAAACACCTTCAGATTTAATTTTCTGCCCTCTACAGTCAGAAATTGTGTGATTTTTCTTTCCTATAACGCAGGACTGAATCTACTTTCTGAGATTTTCTGCTAAATGCAGCTTCATACATGCCTCCACCTTGTTACAGTACTTCTGATCGACCCTCTGCTGCTTAAAGCTTTAAAGTACTGTATGTAATACACGGATGGTACAGTCTGATTCCATGTTCAAACCTTTGAGTGTACAGGTAGAAAACGGTTGCAGTGGGGGTTCCTCCGAATTAATTTTCCCATCAAATGCTGCAGGAAAAAAAAAAATCTTTTAGCCAAAACCACTGCTGAAGTGACCCTGTGAGGTATGGCCAAAAGATGGTAAAGGTTTGGAGCAAGTAAATTACCTCAGGGATTGAACATTGTGTCAAGCCCACAGTCATGAATTTCTTACAAACTATATCAAAGTCCTGCTCAGCCAAATCCATCCCTCAGCTTGAGTCCCATTGAGATGCATTAAAATGTAAGAAGTTGCTTTTGGGGCTGAACCGAGTATCTCAAAGGAAGAAATCAATAATTTTGTAACGCTGATGGTTCACAAAATTCATGCAGGTGTCATATATGGCTGAAATTTTTCCTTTGCATAGCATGACAGCCTACATGTAAAGCTGGTTTATGAGAAAATCCACCCTAAATCAGAATTAATGTCTACTGTTTTCAATATCCACGCATGACTGCTGCTCTTCACGATTGGAAAAAAAAGAATTCTGAATTTGAGGTGGATTCTCACTTTAACAGTCGTCTGCTTTGACAGTGAGCAGATTACAACATTTGGCATTTATCTGACATTTAAACCTGGAAGAAAAAAAACTAGCTGACAGCTTTTTCTCTGCACAAATACAAACTTTTGGAGGATATAGTAATCAAATGTTTACTGAGATGGCAGGTGATGGAGTTTGTAACACATAGTTAACTGATGTTACAGCAATCAATCATTTTACAAGTACGTTTTCATCTATTCTGAGACCAGTTTTGTCAAAAAAATATCTCGTTTTTTAAGAAGGCATCATTTATAGACAATCTATGAGTGGTAACAAGCTTTAAGCAAGTTCAGTAAATCATTCACTGGTGCCTTGTGACTTAGTTATTAAGAAAACTATCATGTTGCCTTTATATTTTGCTGTTTATTCTCTTTGAATAGTAAAATCACTTTATTAAAGACTGATCAACATGCTGCAGACTTGAATGTTCAGTAGTGAGAGAGAGAGAGAAACCACGGAGTATGTATGAATATTTCACTTCCATTTGTAACTAAATAATTCCTCAAATAGAAAGGATAAACACCAGTTAAAGGAATATTTCACATCCTGGCAATCCAAAACTTGTTCCCACTGATCTATAAACCATTTGTTCGCTTTATTATTCTCTTTTCACCTGTTTTCAGCTCCTTTTTGTAAAAATCCTTCGAAACCAAAGTTCAGAAATTGAATAATGTACACTGATGCTGTGCCATCTTAAAGCAGTAATCATCAGTTTCAGATGGTTAAATGAATCCATTTGTGAATGCCTTTAATTGATAAGAACGTGTTTTCTGTTGCCAAGCTGCGACAAAGTGTTGATCCTTACTGATGATACAAAATATTTAAATCATGACTCTTGACTTGTCCTGAACCTTACTGATGTTTAAATAGACATTACATGTTGCCTTGTTATTTTGAAGGAGGGTATAGCCTACCTTTGCATTTTTTAACAACTTTGCAACTTGAAACTTTTTAAGTTTTTTAAAGAATTAGTTGATGCACATGCAAATTAATTGTAACTTGTTTATAAAGAGGGCCCTAACATACCTTGCTTAAAAACAAGCTTCCACCCACTTATTCAGAGGTTGCAGACATGTGACTTCTCTAAGATGATTTTCCAACAGAAGCGTGTAGGTGTAACTTATTAAAAAGCTGCTCAGACGTATACACTCTCTCGTCTAAACAACAGATTAAACACAACAATGCTCATGATTCCAAGCAGCAACCATGCTGTTTACTGCACATTTTTTTATATGGACTACATTTCATCTCCCACTGCTACCATAACTTGATGTAAACAAGGTTAATCTCCACTGCTTTTTTCCTCAGTCTACAGTGTGACTACACTACTCCTGTAGCCAGTTTTGTAGTTTAACATGGCTCCAGTTCAGCCCAGCAGGACTCCCCCTTTCCCTCATGACTGTGTGTAAAGCCGTGGGAGAGGACTGGGAACATTAATCCCTTCAAAGGAACAGATCTAATTCAAAATCTGCCGCTCCAAACTAGTTGAGAGGACAGTGATTGTTTCTGCAGGGAAGCCAGATAAAGATCAGAGGGTTGATATTGAAAACTGCAACTTCCATTTCAGCAGCCCTGCTGCAAAACTTTGGATGTTATCGTGTAAAAAAAAAAACTCCACACTTTTGTTTTCATGTTCTGAAACCAAAAAGGACAATTGATGATATTTTATGCCAGTTTAGCCTTTGTTTTAGAGTCCATGTGCATAGTTAATACCTCTCTTTCATTAGGTTGCTTGAGTGCCTGTGATTTATTCTAATGGTAACTTTATCCCCCTAGATGTATTGACAAGTTCGTAAAAAATCTTAATTGAGACATCACCATTTGCATGTGCTGCTTCTGTCACCTAAACAGAGGTTTCCCTTTTGTGTCATGTTAAGTAACATGTCTTTAATTTGAATTAGCTATTGGGAATTTACCCTCAGGCTCTCAAAGCTTACAGTTTCCGATGCTCAACAAAGAGGGGAGAAAATGGGGAGTAAGGTTCGGATAAAACAAACGAGTGAAGAAGAAATACTTATTTAAATAATTCAGAGAGGGCATAATTAAGTGTTTAATGCTGTGTTGTAGTTCAAAGGAACAACAAAGAAAATTTAATTCAAATTAGAAATGTAAAACAGACGCAGATTGTGCAGAGATGAGAACTTTGTGTTGAGTCACTTGATTTGGTCTCTTTCCTCCATCAAACAGTCTCTTGGAGATCTCCAGAGATAACAATGTCACATTGTCACATAGGGTTCTGCTACAAATCCTTAATTACAAAAAGAGGATCAGATGACTACAGCATCCAATACCGGGGTCTCCAGGCGGCATGGGGGTCTTTGATCAAGAAAATCCAATTATTTGTGTATATACATTTCCCACATAGTGATTACTTCATTAATTGTCCCGCCTTTATCTCCTCCCTTCCCATCCCCCCTAATAATCAGCTCCTTTATCCAGACCAACAAACACACCATAGGAGCTTTGTGGATTCAAAGGATTTGCTTTCCCCTCTCAAAGAGCCGCTATTCTTTGATGATTGGGCAGCGGCAAACTTCAAAGTAATAAATCTTATTTCTGACTGGCTGGCGGCCCACCAAAGTCCTTATCAAATTCTAAGAAGTGATCCCTCACTCTTCAGATAGAGCAAGGAGATCTCAGAGCGAGGAAGCAGCGAGGAGTGAAGGAAGACCTGCTCGACACGATATTTTACTGCGAATGATCACATTCATCTAATTTAGTGTTGTTATTTTTTATTTGCTTTCATCGAGAGGGAGGAGGACGTTTACCATGGCAGCAGTGGCTGTACTGCGGAATGAAACACTCCAGGCTTTTCTCCAGGTTTGTGCGCAAGTTTCTGTTGACTTTATACGACTTTAATAACTTGTAAACTCACTCATCCGAGGCTATTTACGGCTGGTATACGAGTCTGAAAGATAAAAAATGAAAGAGGCGCTACTTTGATGGTCCAGTGTCATATAATTTAATTACTAACGCTAATTATTCGCGTGTTAATGACTTCTTCTGCAACATAATGCCAACTTTATGTCACAACATCGCCACTCACGCTACAGGGTCGATTTAGAGCAGATTAAATTCAAACCATTGTTTTATTTCCTCGCATGTTTACGTGTGTTTTCTCACTTCCTGAAGTTGGTTAAATAATGATTCTAACTCGGAAAATGTATGTTTCGGTTATCCAGGATCGCACTCCGAACTCTTCTCCAGAGAACTGTAAGCACTCTCCGCTGGCTCTCCTGGCTGCCACTTGTAACCGGATCGGGCATCATCACGGATCCAACCCCACAGATTTCCTCCAGGTTCCTTACGACCCGACCCTGGGCTCCCCATCGCGCTTATTTCACCCGTGGACTAACGAGGGAAACCATCAGAGCAGCTTGGCCAGCAACTCTACTTTCGGACTATCCTCAAAGCCTCAGCTGTCTGCGCACATCCAGAGCTCCTTCAGCTCGCACCACGAACTACCCCTCACCCCTCCGGCGGACCCCTCGTACCCCTATGACTTCTCCCCCGTGAAGATGTTACCTTGCTCCATGCAGTCTCTGCAATCCACCTGCCCTCCCACCTACGTCCCCGCTGTCAGTTACGCAGCACCAACTCCCATCCCTCCCGCGATGCCAAGTTTTGTCACAGGACACTCCGGCCTCGTGCACCACCAGCAGCAGAGACAGTTGTCTCCAAACCCGGGAGAGGATATCCCGTGGTGGAGCCTCCAGCAAGGGAACCATGTCAGCCACACTTCTGCCCTTGGTCATCATCGCTTCCAGCTGCAGAGGGGCTTGGTTTTGGGACATACGGACTTTGCGCAATACCAAACGCAAATCGCGGCTCTGCTACACACAAAGTCCCCCCTCGCGACTGCGCGACGGTGCAGGAGGTGCAGGTGTCCGAACTGCCAGTCCTCTACGTCCAGCGACGAGCCTGGCAAGAAGAAGCAACACATTTGTCACATACCGGGTTGCGGGAAAGTTTATGGGAAAACTTCTCACCTCAAAGCGCACCTGAGGTGGCACTCTGGGGAGCGGCCGTTTGTGTGCAACTGGCTCTTCTGTGGGAAGAGTTTCACCAGGTCGGACGAGCTGCAGAGACACCTGAGGACTCACACTGGGGAGAAGCGCTTTGTATGCCCAGACTGCTGCAAAAGGTTCATGAGGAGTGACCACTTGGCAAAACATGTGAAAACTCACCAGAACAAAAAAAGCAAGTGCCACGACAAGACACTCGACCACGTGAAAAGGGAGGACACGAGGAATATGTTGTAACACACCTTGTTGTCGTTTTAACAGTAGATATCACATTAGTGCAATACAGTCAGTCCTACATTAGTACACAGTGAGCTGCATTTTCTTCCTTTACTGTTCATTTTGTTGGTTGATTTCATACACCCCAATAGTTTCTAACATTGCTGGTCTGTGTAGCACATTTGTGTATATATAGGTACAAAACGTTTCATAAGTTCATTTGGGACCATGGAGAAGTTATAGCTCATAAGTTTGAATTCACTGTCTATATCATATCAAGAAGACAAGTTTTCAACTTGTGTTTTGATCATTGTCTTCGGTGGAAGATTTCGCTCCCCTGTAAATTCTATTTAATAGCTTTTGTTGAATGAAAGTGTCCGTTTTTTGCTCCATATGGGGTGTTTTTAAGCATGCTCTTGAAAAGATCTGCTATTGTTGATATGACCCAAATACTGTGTGAGAATAAAGATTATAACATTTTCCTCAACTCAGAAAAAAATCATTTGGTATCATTCAGTTGTTTGATTGTTGAGACAATCAGGTCTGAGGTCACAAATATCACTTTCAAGTATGAAGATGACACGCATGTTGTGTGAATTGTTGTCAAAGCTTTAGAGTTAAACACAGTTAATGTATTTATTCCACACTGTTTTGTCAAGTGACAGTTTTTATTTATGTGATTGAGGAGGAGGGGGAAACTAAATGTTAGTTTCCAGCTGTTGGTGAAAGTCAAAAATAAGAGTAATTCACCCCAATAGAACCTTTTTTGATTTTGACCAAAAATGATCAAATGTCAACATTTTTTATTTTGATTCTTTTGTTGCCGGTCTTCTCTACTGCAGTTGTTTTTAAACCATTATAAGAAAAATCAAATTTAAGAAGTGAAGAAAAGACTGAAGTTTGTCATGACAATTCTCTACAGAAATATTACAACATATCCATGCGATGTTTTTAAAAGATACTATACTGTAGCGGAGTAAAGCTATGCAAGCACTGAATTTTGTCCGCCACCTTAGTGAAAAACTGACATAAAGCGAGTGAGAGAATTCTCTTTAAGGTATGGGTGCCAACATTTCAAAAATATTTTTTTTTATTTAACTACAATCTTCTTTTTTTATATTTACATTACTAGGCCCATTAAAAAATTGGGTTTGTTGAAAATGTGCACCTTTTAATTAATAAATAAAATAAAGAGACAAATATTAAGTGGGTTTGAAAATACAACAGTTAATGTTAGTTTTTACTCCAGGTTCAGTTGTAAGAATGCTTACAGAATGTGTTAATGCACTCTAATAGGTTTTTTCTGTTTGTTTCTGCCAAAGCCTCTGATTTTAAATTCACCTCTGAGGACTCTGCAGTGATGTCGTGGGTTGAGATGACACCCAGAGAAACACTTTGCCTTTTGGCTTGAACATTACTTTGTGTGAGACAGGATGTGCAGCAGGTGTACGGTAATGTCTCACCTGTTAGACTGAGGTTTCATGGAGAACCTGAACAGACAGATGAAGACAGTGAAGTCTTTGGAGCACACTAATTAAGAAGTCAGTCTTTATTTTGGACAGCTGAGTTAAGAAATAACTTTAGATAACATTGCACTCTAAATAGCAAACTAACATCTACATTGATCCTCATGTACTATTACTCACTTCTCTGCCACAGCAGAGCCGTACTCAAAGTGCAGTCAAATGACTTCCTGCTCAGTATCTTGTGTTGTTTTCCTCAAACATTTTACATCATGACTACAAATGACCTTCTGGGTATAAAACCCTTTTTAATCTTAAAGTTACTCATCAATAAAGACAAGTAACCAGCTTTTCAGCATCCAATCACTCTGACCTACAATGTTTCAGAGAGAAACATTCCTTCTTCTGTTAGTGACACAGTTGTCTGGATGTCTTAAGAAGAACCACTGAAGATGTCAGCATGGAGAGAATGGCTGATGCTATTCATTGCTACTTTTGAATCTGCAGTTTTCTGCCTCAACATCGCCCCCTTTTGTAAGTTGATTCATTAGTTCAACAGAGCGGACAATGTTTCCTCTAAAGAGAGACAAGCTTTAAAGACGAGCACATTTAAAACAGAACATTTAACGTTCTCTGACACTTTATATGTTTTCATATACGATCAAGTGTTAGAGTTTATATTTTTGTATTCCTGTTTTAGCTCAACCTTTATCTAGAAGTGGAAATGTAGTTACTGTTTTTTTTAAGTTTCCTTGTAGTAGGGTAGAGGAGTTCCCTGAAATTTAAGATCAAAGTAGGCCAATTTAAATGACCTTTTTTTATCCACTGACGTAAAGGTTAAATGAAGCCATTTGACTCTGTTGTGCAAGTTTTTGTCAGACAAATGTTTTTGAAATTATTCACACACACACACACACACACACACACACACACACACACACACACACACACACACACACACACAAACATTATTTGAACCTGCTCATCAACAAGTCTAAGCAACAAAAAAAGCTCCATGTGGAACTCCCATTTACCTAATGATTTTTTTAGAACATCTCTTTTAATATGATTATAATGTTCATCTACAATTTTTCTTTAAAACACAACTATTAATGTTTTCTAGTGCAGGTACAGTATGTGTATTTAATATCGTTGATGACTGATTGTATCTTTTTTTAAAGATTGTTTTGGGCTTGTATGTCTTTATTTGATAGGACAGTTTATAGAGTAAGACATCAGGCAGAGAGAGTGGGGAATGACATGCGGGAAAAGTGCCGCGGTTGGGACTTGAACCCAGGCCCTCACTTGGAGGAATATATCTCCATGGTGTGACCTAACGGCTGGCCACCAACACCCCCTGATTGTACCTTTCAAACAAATAATATCCCAGAATATTCTGCTGCAGTTTAATCTTATATTTGGACATTGGAAAGATAATGTGAATTGTAATTTATTTTTATATGGACTTGTGTACACGAGTTGTATCCAGTTTCACTAAAATGAAACAACATTGATTATGAACTTACATGTACGACAAAAGCGAGCAAAAAAGAAGGAAAGAAAGTAGTATTAAAGGATTTGATCATTTGAATTGAAGTCTTAATCCAAATTGTATCATCCTATTAGAATATTATGCCCATGGATGGATAAGTTAAATGTAGACTGCACAAAGACATCGTTCAGCTATGACTGCATGGCTTCATTGTATGACAGAGTCCATTTTCTCTAACTCTTGAAGAGGCCTTAATGCCTTCTTGCTCATAGAAAGGACATAATATATGTTTTAGCTTAAGTATGTTTTAGCCTAAAGGAATGAGTGGTTTATCATTTTTAAATGTTCATTTTATAAATGTCTGTCCATTTAGAACATTTAATTATTAAATATCTACCGTTGGATAGAAAGAATGTACCAGTGATATAAAAAGTATAAGCATATTTGCAGATAAAATGATGGGTTTTAGTAATTTCACTCTGGATTGCAACTTCTCTTCAGGGTTATACAACTCCTTTATGTTGTATGCTGCAATTAACTAACATTTGTCATATTCATTGTTCACGTTCTGCTTTCATGTAAATACTTAGAATATTAACTGTTTGTTTCAAACACACACTGATGCCATTATAAGATGAACATTGAACATGTTTATAAGAGTTGCATGGTGTCAACATCTCTATACCAGCGCCTCTATACACCTTTAAAACCAATGGGTCAAATAGAGAGATGTGGGTGTCCAGAACACTGACCCAATAACTGGCTATGGTTCCTCAGTACAAAGGGTGAGAGCAGCCAATATATTTGTGTTCAATACCCCAAATTAAAATACAAAGTGACTGCGATCTATATTATCTCTTTTTGGACTTATTAGTCTCTGTTGTGAACTGAAAGAAATAATGATGTCCTTCTTTTTCAGTCATGAGAATCATACAAAATCATTTTCACAACTGACACTTTAAGGGTACAGTCAGACTTAATTTTTTAAATCAAAAGTAACAAATATGTGTAACTAAGCAACAGTATCATGAAAAATTAAAAATGGTCTGGGTAAGGTGAACCCAGATTTTTTATTGATAAATAGACCAAAACTGAGTCATTTATGTCATTAATCATAAAGTTAAAAGATCCAAAGGAAATCTAATAAGACGACAAGTTTTAATGTTAGCGATTTCCAAGGTAATGATGATCTTTATAATCTTTATATCTTTATGTTATGTTATAATGTCATATATAAGAGTGATACCCAAAGATCAAGGTTTAGACCCTCACATTAAAAGAAAAATAATAATGTACTGTAGTCGCCTGAGCTGTGTGTTGCATTGAGCATTTTAGAAATAAAATGACTGACACGCTGTGGCGTGAATCTAATCCCTGAAGTCAAACGCTTTTCTGCACTCAGTGAAGGAAAGTTATGTGCTTCCTGAAAATGATGTGGCATCTTATTTTAGTAGAGAAGTTCAGGTATGTGAATATTAATCATCAAATGTGGACCAGTCCAATTTAAATTAAAATCATTAACATATTAATGAAAATCATATTGACTGGCTGTGGCTTGATCTGATTTGATTGATAGTTCTTCCTGCAAAAGTGAACAACCGAATGATTATTATCAGGTTTTTAACACTCTATTGCCAAAATCTATGAGATTTATAAGTGACATTATTATTTTGACTCACTTCAATTTTCCCCAAATCACAGTTGGTTTCACCCAAGATTAAACAAACCCACAAACTCAAAACAAATAAAAATGGCATAATAGAAAGTGATAAAGTTAAAGGAATGAAGGAATCATTAAGATTAGTTATTATGACAATTCAGGTACCTCCATATTTTGTAATGTCAACTTTAGTTGTTCTACAATTGGATCTAAAGGTGAATTCATTTAATGTTGATTGGTTTTATTGTTTCTTATTTATTAGTATTTCAATAAAGAGACATCCAAATGTGGGCAGCATCTGTTCCCTAAGAGTATAATGAAGTGTATCATATCGTATCATATTGTTTCGTATCGTTTCGTATCATATCATACCGTATTGTCGTATCACATTGCGTCTGATTGCATCGCATCAAATCATATCATTACTTCTCTTGTGGTTTCATATTTCTTATCATATTGGGTCTTAATGTATTCTATTGTAATGTATTGTATCCTATCACATCATATCCTGTTGTTTCATAGTGTACCACAATGCATCACATCGCATCGCCTCCTATTCTGGCACCTGTCACTGCTATATAGACACTCCCTAAAGTAGAGGTAATTGGGAGTTTATTGTCTCACATAACCACTTTAGACCACACCCATTAAATAGGACAACACGATCAACTCAAGATGTCCTCATGATGCATCTCATCCTACCTTCAAAGCATCAAGCATGTTAGAGTTATCATCCCCGTTGTATAATGGTTTATTTAATGTACATGTGTTACTTCTCCTTCCACAGAGATGTCATTGCTTTATAATTTCATGAGGACATGAAGTTTTATTTTCCATTCTTAAATAATTCCTCTGATTCTAATTGTGATTCATTTACATTTTTATGAGAAAATTAAAGGATTGTACTTTTGCATATTTTAATTGGCTTTTGAGGAAAAGAGGGGGTTTCTGGTAGTTAAACCATAAAAATGTGATTAATTGGATTTGAACATATGTAGCCATATAAAAGTGTTGTGATAAAGAGTAATTTCATGCCAGTGCTGATTAAAATGGTGACTCTGAATGGAGAAGAGGTCAGCAGTCAGTCTCACGCTGTGCTCCATGTTTTTTACAGCAGTGATTAAAATGTAATTAAAACATTTCATAATTTAAATACTGATTTCAGTCACTTCATTGAATACATAAGTATACATGTTTAGACACAGATACATATTTACATAAATTACTTACAATAAAATATCCAATAATACAATGCAGTAAAAGTTAACCAGCAGCACCCTGTGTACATGAGACACCCCCTGACAATTCATGATCTGACCTTGTCTAAACGTTGTCTTTGACCCTCTTTGAGATTTAACAGTGTACATTTGGAAAGGAGTACACCAGCCATCATGTGCAGTACTGTCGGCTGTTCCCTCAATCTCAAACTATTCCAGCCACACAAGCATATGATGGGGGTATTTTAATAATTGTGTTTACATTTATTGGGAGGCAGGACATGGTTGTCACAGCAATATTTCTTTTTATCTTGCAAATTTGAAATTGTTGTTCTCCCTAGATGAAAAGGTATTTTCTCAGGACATTTAAGAAAAAAAATGCAGCGAAGGGCATTTGCAAGTACAGCAAAAGTATCCCTTTTCACAAGAACCATCATTTAGTCCTTGCAGTTGGGAAAAAATTAGAAACACCTGATAACTGGTGGATATGTGAAGAACCTCCTGAAAAACTAATTTATGTAGATATTGGCAAGTTAAATGTCAAATGGTGCTTTATATTTGTGAATTGAAATACTGACCACTTCCTTAAGTTAAATTCCTGTTCCTAAATAACCACACTGACTTTCCCTTGGCTGGGGACTTGCCTGGACAAATCTAGTCATCATGGCTCCCAATGTCAACGTCATCCAAGAGCCTCAGCTGTCCAGCACTACAGAATCTCAGCAGCACCACGTCCCAGAGCCTCCACTGCCTGTCACCAGAGAAACTCCACTTCCCAGCTCTTTAGAGGCTACTCAGTGCACAGCCCATCTGACCCTGGTATCAAGTTAGCTGCACTGCCAACATCTTCTTGTCCTCATTTTGCTGTCCTCACTGTCAGCCTGGACAGCACAGCTTGGACTAATGTCTGCCAGTCTGCTTATTTGGATTCTCTGACCCCCTGTCGGACAACAGCCATTTTCTAGACCAAAGTTTTCAAAGACCACAGGTGGTAACAGGTGCCACCCTGCCTGACACACCTTACCCCAGATGGTAGCCAAGGGGATACCCTGTACCACAAAACAGCAATAGCCAACTCATGTTCCTACAGAAATGCAGCAGCAATTGTCTCCTGTTCCAGCTGAATTTCTACAATCATGTTCAGTTTCTGCTATGAAGACGCAGCAAAAGGGTTCTGTTCCTGCTGCTTAGCTGCTGCACCCACCTGGGGCAGAGCCTCAGCAGCTGCCTGTTTCTAAGGCTCCCCAGGCTCAGCTTCCAATGTCTCAACTTCTGGGCAAGACTTAGGCCTCCTCCTTAGCCTTACTTGGGTCCACCCTTCCTCCACCTTACCCTAACTTGTCAGATCATCACTTGCTTCCTCAGACCCAGAGGAGTCTTGTCAAGGTCACTGGCCTCCAGGTCGATCTCCAGATCAACTCCCACAGCCCGTTGGACTGTCAAGTGAACCTCCTGCCTTTCCTCCAGAACTACTTCACCGAGATGGTGGACCTCCTGCCTATTTTCACAAGTGATTTCACCTGTCTGGTCGACCTTGTGCCCATTCACTTAAGGTATGTGGTTTATGTGTTTGTCTGTTGAATAAAAATATCAACAATCTTTGGCCAGTATCACATCCCCGATCCTAAGTACAGGTACAAATATGCTGTTCATCTAGTGATTCAGATGCATTTTATTCACTTAAGTGGTCAGTATATGAATCTTGTAGATTTTTTTTTGGTAGATTTGCAACTATGTTGACAAAATTAATCTAAACTTTTAGAATACAATAATGGGAACTGCTATGCTTTACATTTCCTTTTAAAGCTATTATCTTTGGGAGAAACGTGAATTATTTTGTAATCCTGAGAGGAAAAAACCTTTGTCACCTTGCAATAGTGACAAATTAAACCCATTGTCAATGATCTTTGTCCAGAACCACACTAGTGCCTCTCTCCCATACGATGGACCCATGGGTGGTTGTGGCTTAGTTGATAGAGCTGGTTGTCTCTCAACTGGAAGGTTGGGGGTTTGATCCCCAGCCACATGTCTGATGTGTCCTTGGGTAAGACACTTAACCCCAAGTTGCTCCCGCTGCTTCGTTGGCGGCGTGTGAATGTATACTAATGGGATTAGTTACTTCTGATGGCCACTTTAAAATAGCAACCACAGTGTGAATGGGTAGATGTGACCTGCGGTGTAAAAGCGCAGAAGACTAGAAAAGTGTTATAAAAGCTCAAGTCCATTTACCCAGATTGCACACTAGACACCAGTCTCACTTAATGGCAGCTGACAGGGGCAGACTGCCTTTGAACTAGAACCAAACACCCTACTGAGCCTCCTGGATCTTGGACTCAGGTTGGGTTAACATTCCCTAAGCAAGCAATTCCTTTTTAGGTTTAGTGGTGGACGTTACGTCAATAAGAAGGCCGACCTGTCACTGTATTGTCAGAATACCAGCCTACTCATGGATGTCGCAAAACTAAGGAGCCTTTTTTGGACTTTAGCAGTGCACAACAATTGAGGACCTACATGTCACTGAGGATTAATGTGAATACTGTGAAGAGGGTAAGCAGCTTTGAATACCTGAGAGTTGAAATCATGAAGGATCTGACATGAACAACACAAACAGACGCTAATGTTTACAGCTCTGCATTCACCACCACCACGCTAGTTAAGCTGAGAAGCCATCTTGACAGGAAACATCACTGCTTTGATCAGCAACAGCTCCTTTCTAGACAGGGGAAATTTGAATTAATGTATATACTTTTTGATGGTGTTGAATTAGGGGGGGAAGAGGGGGACTTGAATTGCTCCATCTCTTCTTAAATTCTGGATACGGCTCTGAAAATGATACAGATAAGGATTACTGATGTTATCACAGATGCACCTGCTTTAACAAGATCAAACAGGGGTTTTCAGACATTGCTGCATTTGCTCCTCTTATTCTTGATCCTCAATTCTCATCACCGGGTTAACGTCATCAGCATTCGTCATTTCTCAGCAGGTGACTTTTTGCCTGAGGCTGAGATTTAGAAAAGATGTCTGTAGACTAATTTTAGGGAAATAACTTCTCAAAATAATGGTGACAGCCTGACAGAAAACAGAAAAAATAAGTAATTTTCAAATTGAAAATTAATCTGGGCGATTTTTTATTTTTTTGTTTTGTAAATTGCCTCATAAATAACAATTTTTAAACATAATTACTTGTATTATTATTTTAGAGGCCAACTCATGAAGCTTGATTTGTGCATGTTTGATTTCCGAGTAGAGGAAATGGTCAGAAAGATAGGTACATTTGTATGTTGGAGTTGCCAAATGAGAGACACTTTATGAAAGTCCAGGAAGATTCACAAACATGAATATAACTATGGAGATTTCTCATGTATTCCTCCGGCTTATTCCATCACTGTCAATTCAGTAAACCTGATTTGTTTGAGTTAGACTTCACTCACACGCTTGCAGTGAAAATAATCACTGTCACAAACTCCAGGAATAGACATCACTCTGCTTTCACTCTCTTTCTCACTCCATACATTTGGATAATGCCCCATCTAGTGGACAGTTTTATATTGCTATACATCTTTGGTTTTTGCATCTGAAGTTGTATTTTTTTAACCACTCCTTTGCAGCTGAGAAAGAAAAAAACAGAAAAAAAAGATTATCTGCGGCACTGCCACTGTTTTTTTTTCCACCTACAAAGTCAAAAGGTACACAATAGATGTATCACAAGGAAACATTTATTTATTTTAAAGAGCATTGAATGTACACAAAATTAAACTGCTTTCCACATCTAGTTTTATGTAGATGTTTAATTATATTGCTGAGTTTTGTCATCCTTGATTTAACCTTTATGGAGCTATTGACCAATACATTGTTCAATGTTAATTGAAAGCAACTTTGAAACTGGAATCAAGTATCTTTTTTTGTACACTACACCCATAAGGATGATTCTGGAGCCAATTATTCAATATTTTCTGAAGCACCATGTTTAATTAAATAGCCTATAATAAAGACCTTAAAGATTAGGTATACCCTTTTTTTCAAATCTATTTAAATGAAATGACCACATGCCCATATGTTCTTTGTCAGAGTTAGTGGTCACTGAAGTCGTTTCCCCATGTCATACTGAAAAGGCATGATTTTAATTCAGGCCATTATGAGTCTTCAGCACGTTGAGTGAGTGGGTTTTTCCAACCTTACAGTAGTTTTTAGCATAAAATGTCTCTTTGTGTTTCCACAGACCATCAGTCTGTTCTATACTGCAGTGTCGTCATAGTAACAAAAAGGGAATGCGTGCTTAAAAGGCTTTTATTTCAAGTTCGAATGGCCAATTTTGATTGGAAGAACAATTGCAGCTGATAACTCAAAGTACATTGAAGCATCCCAGTTCTTTTTTTGAAAAGACAAAAAACATGTTACTATCTTTTAACTAGTCTTCATGCTTTTATTATTTTAAATTTTTATTGTATTTTGCTTACATGACATGTAGCCTATCCCTGAAGGATGTTTTGTCAAATAACTGAATCAAAGTTGGCACAAAATATTATGGGGGTCCTATAATGCAAAGAAACAAAGAAGTCAAAGGGAGGCAGAAAGGTTACATTCTGTCCTTAATCCAGTCCTAAGAATCTGAGGAGAGTAAGAACTAGAGAAAACTGTGGAGCTGTCCAGTGCTGAAAACACGTCAGACTCAATCACTGTTATGTGTGTATTGCAATGCATTGTTTGTGTTTTACAGCTACTAAAGGTGTCACAAAATTCCCTCTAATCAGACTCGTGATATAGGAGATAACAGATCTCCCGGGGGATTGTGGGTGATTGCTTGTGATTGGCTGTCCTGTGTGTGTCCACTCACGTCCGAGTGTTCATGTGTGATGGTGTGGTGTTCCAGATTAATTGCTGGGTTTATAATTAGCTTCATGGATTATTTCTGGACTGGCCCATTTGTGCTCGCCCCTTGTAGGATTCATTCTTGGTTTCTCACTGCCACCTTGTGGAATTTCGTTTTTCTTCCTGTGAGATGTGTAATGGTGCCGTATGTTACGTCTTCACCATTCAAAAACCATCCTGTCTGCACAAAAAGTGGGGAAAATCAGATGGAATAGATAGACGACAAGATTAGTATATGATCAAGATCATCTGCAAACTTCTTTATTGGTCTCGGTTTATTAAGGACTGGTAGCAAAATCACCAAACGGATTGGAGGGGATGGAAATAAATAATTTAAAGAAATTAAAGGAGCATCCAGGCTCGTGATTTAGCCTTTTTTTCTACTGTTGTCCTCTTGTTTTTTTCCACAAGAACAAAACCCATATCTAGATATCTCCCCCTCCCCTCTTTGATCCTCATCCCTCCTCACGTAATGTGTTGCTCATAGCATCAAACTTCAAGTTCATGTTCGTGACCGGGATTCAAATCAGAGCTATAAAGATCTGAAGACAATCAACACTTCCAAAAGTCACAGTTAAGGGGCCGACAGCAACGACATTCCGTGTCAAAGACTCCCGGACTGTCTGCAGACGGGCTCAGCTCCACAGATGTGCAGCACCGGTGGAGGTTTCAGCACTCACAGTGACTCATTCGTGCGCAATGACAATAAACAGACAAGGCTTGCTTTAATTGTCCGCAAATCAAGCCTTCTTCAACAAAAGCAAGGTCACCTTGTGGGATCTAGCGGAGCACTGAAGTACAGAAATAGTCCTCCTCCTTCTTCTTTCTTCTTCTTCTTCTTCTTGGAGTAGCACGGCAGTCTTTTCTTCTGGAATTAATTGGTGGTAAATTCATTTTTTCCAACCCTTTTTTCTTTCTTGATCTGCACCTGTTCACTTGGAGCCACACGCATAAGGTAAGTGAATGTTCATTTTTAGGGGTTTAACGAGTCTTAACTAAACAGACTCTCATCTTGAAGATGCTCTAACAGGTGTTTTATGAGGTTTCTCCCTGCAAAAAAATAACAGGTTTAAGTGACACAATTGGTCTGCGGGTTGTATGTAAATTGCAAGTGTATGGAAACTATTCAAGTTGAAGAGGTTTTAATGTTTCGTTATATAATATTGGTAAATAGGCTACCTGATTGGTGCGTTAGTAAAAGTATGCATGTGTTTCTTTTCCATGGCTGACTTTAACCTGCACTATAGTCACTAATGCAGTAATCACCTTGAACTGTTTTCAAAACTAAAGCCAAGGAACTGGTCAGCATACACGCCAAATGTGAAAATATTGAAAATTACAATAATCGGCTTTTGAATCGTTATTTGCATTTTTGGCCTCCTTTTGTGCATGGCCTTTTAATGAATTATGTGACACAGGTTTCATGTGATATTTTCTGCGATGAGGATTTTGTGATATGCAAACGTGAATCTGTGTATTTGCTGTTTACCATCATCCAGCCTGAGCAGAATCAAGACATGATGCTGAAATAATGTGCTCCCGTCAGTGCATATCAAATGATTCAATTGGGAGCACTGGTGGACCTAGTTCTTCTGCCAGTAAAATGTTATGGCGGAACTTGTAATAAGTGTAATTTTTTTCTCTCTTTGCATCTCATGCCGAATAATGAGATGTTAACTTGTAAGACAGACTGTGTCCTTGTTGTCTACAGGTCGCACATTTGAGCATCTCTTTTATTGTCCAGGAGCAGAGCCGCATTCAAAATGCACTATCGGTTTTGTCTATTTCTCTCTTTTCTTCTTGAAAAATTATTCAGAGAGATTTTGGGGGCATTCAAGGGGAAAAAAAGAGTCAGGCTTTCTGAGGTGAGGACTTTGGCACAGGGTCTCGGGAGTGATGGCGGCGTCTGCACCCTCCTCCTCCTCCTCTGGCGGCGAACCGGATCCAAACTCGACAAATTTACGACCACCGGGCTCAAGTAGGTCCATCACAGATAAAATGCTATTTCACGTGTGCTATTTACTTTGTGGGCAATGCCATTAATCATTTTCATCGAGGGAGAGAGAGGCAGGGAGGGGGGGGGAGGGGGGCGAGAGAGGGAGGGGGGGAAAGAAAATCTGCTGCCATTGAAAAGACTTCCTTCGTCACAAATCACCACCGTGTTTCATTGAGCATCTCACAGACCTCCCGGCTTCTGCTGACAGACGAATCTGCTGTCAAAAGCTGCTGTCCTCTGCTAACATTACACAGACGGCCATCAGCCAGAGGCAAACCACCGGAACAGCTGATCAGAAAGCATTCAAAGAAATAATTCTTATTAGTTCATGTTCTAGTATATAGTATAAGGGAAATAATAATCATAATTATTATTATTACAATAATAATAATACTTATTATTATTGTTATAATAATACTTATTATAATAATAATAATAATAATACTTATTATTATTGTTATTATTATTTTAATACATTCACGTATTTTTTTCCCATTGGTTGGGCTATTGTGTGTTGCACTCTGGCTGAATAAAGTGCCTGCATGGGGAAAACAATTAATTGCCTCTGAAGTGGCTTTTAATTCAGCCATGTTAAATTGCCCCTAATGGTACACTTGTGCATAGTAGCCTTCAGGAAAGGGGGAAGCCACTGTAGAACCCATATAACCACCGCCGTCCTTTCATTGCCAGCCTGCATGAAATAAAAAGCCTGACATGTTCTGCTGAATAGAGGTCTGAAAACGTGTACAAAGTGTAGATTTGTGCACGTGACAAAATGGATCTGGTGGATTTAACCTCCGGGGAAAACAATAGTTGTATGCACATACATGTCTTAACAAGGCAAAAGAGATTTTTTTTCTCATGGTTTCTTTCTTTTAATACTGGAATGACTTTGCATTATCAAATGATGTATTTAAGGGGGGGTTAAACTGTGACTTTTAGAATAGGCCCCTGCAGGAAAAGCATTTAGCTTGCCTTCAGACTGCACCTTTGAAAAATTGAGGTTTGAATGCAATGGTCAGCACATACATTTCTTCTTTCTTTTCCTCCTTCTCCAGTGTTATAGCTGTTTCTTTGTTATTTTTTGTTAGTTCTTTGTCGCCCATCTGGTCTCCTCTGGTGTGGAGAAAATCACTGAGTGCTGACTTAAAGTGCGACCAATGAGCTGAGCAGGGCAATGATTTATGTAATGATCCAAAGCAAAGGGTTAAATTGGGATGTGAATGGTACTGCCCTCTTTTCCTCCCCCTCGCAGCCTCCCACCCCTCCTCCCCTAAATTGCTGCTTTTGAGGACCTCGTTTTTAGGTGCCCCTCCCCTCTGTGTGGCTGTGAGCCCTTGATAACGCAGTAATTCTCTATCTGTCAGCAACCAGCCGCTTCATGTCTTCTGATGCTCGCCTTTTAAAAGCAGCATCTTTTCACTCAATTAGATCTTTAGGTTGCATGGCGTGAATCCAAACGGCTAATTAATTTTAAGTCCTTGCCCGGGTCATGAACGGTGACATACAGTGGAAATGGGCTAATTCAACATGCAGGGGCCTTAGTGTGTTCATATTGAATCATCCCAAGAGTCATTCTGGATATTTTTGTCTCAGCACGCGACATCACTCGACCTCATGTGTCTCCTCCTCTGTTTCCAAGCAATCGAGCCACATAAAAAAATATATACTCTAAAACAGTGTTATTGTAATTATTGTTATTCTGTCAGCCCTATTCTGTCTAATTGATTTCTTCAATTACTTCAGGCTATGATGCTTGGTGTGGAGTTGCCCATGGATGTACTAGAAAATTGGGAATGAAAATATGTGGTAAGTTTCCGTTTTTTCTATTTTCCAATACATGTTGATTTTAAGGACGAGATCAAGTGTTAAGGTGTCTTGTGCACATAAGCATCACTCAAGGCTGCACGGCCTGCAGCCTTTTCCTCGCGGCTCAAAGGGAAATTATACGGATTTAGATTAAATGGATTTTGAAATGTCTTCCAAACAAAGATCAACCAATAAATGTCACAATATTTTTTAGCAAAACCACACAATTGGTCATGATATTTATCCAATATTGTAAAATAAATAGGAGCAATAAAACCATGTTATAGGCCTATCCCTGTGCTGCAGCTGATGAAATTACAGAATGGTTTATGTAGGATAGATTTGCTAATATTTCCTCTGTGCAAGTCTACTTTAGTCTCTGACTACACCAAAGACGGGCTGACATTCACCATCATGGTGAATGTCACGCGTCAGTGCGCAGCGCAATATCCAGGTATTTTTGACCGACACGTTCTGCTGGTTTCATTAAGGACATTTAATTAACATAGAATATAAAAAAGCTACAAAACACCATGTGTGGGGAACACAAAACTGCAATCTGGAGGGGGGTCAGTAGATTTGATGTTTCCAAAGTGCGTGTTGCATTTAGCCCTTTTCTGTAGAGATTTATGTTAAATGCATTTCATTACAATATTCTAACTAACAGCAGGCTTTACTGATAGTTTCTCATATTTGTCAAATGTGCATCTGTGCTGCATTGTTATCAGCTTTCTGTGCTGTTTGCTGTGCACATCATCGGAGGAGCTGTAATAAGAATTTACAGCCTCTACATGACAGCGATTTGTTTATGCTTGGCTTCAGTTGGATGCTGATGTCACAGGGCTCAACACCCCAAAGGCCCCCCGCCCATAAATAGGACTCCCTTTGCAGGATAGGAATCTTTACTCACAAGACTCATAAGACGAGAGAGCGTAGATACCCGGAGTAAGAGATATAGAGGAGATTAAAGTCAAACATGGGAGAGGAGAATGATTAGAAAAGGCCTTTTTCGTAAAAGGGAGGTAAAAGAAAAAGTTTTAACTCTCATCATGTACGGAAATTGTAATCACCCTGCGGACTCCTCTTCTTCCTGTAAACGTTTAGGATTTTTGCAGAAGAACAACAGTCTGGAGGAGAGGAGCAGGATCGTGAGTTCCTTCAAGGAGCGCACAGCCAAGAACATGCTCTCCTGCGATAACGGAGGCGGAGAGGCGCGTTTCAGACACACAGAGACCGACTTCTCCAACCTGTATGCCAGAGGTAGGCTTGAGAAGACAAACTTTTTTCTATCATAATAAAAATAATTCACTTAGCATAAAACTTTGAAAAATGTACGATGAGAAATTCAAAATAGTTTCTACAGAAAAAGCAAACTTACAAAAGACGGCGATAAAAGAAAAAAACATGCTGATTACTCATTACTGAAAAAACAGTTCTAGTCGATTATTCATGTCTTTATTGCATTTGTTGATCAATTAAGTCTTCTGTGCTGTTTTTGACTGTTTATTGTGCATTATTATGCATTATGAGAAACATGTGCAATATGAGTGGGTTCATTGAATAGACTTTAAGGCTCATTGTCAGTTATTTGTAGTTATGATGAGCATTTACTTCTTGGTTTCCTTTTTTGGATAGTATATAGTATTTTTATTATTGGGACTGTGGAGACAGCAACACATTTGCAGAATTCGGGTCCAAAACTAATTTACCCATAGAGACAACAGTGTTCATTGCATCACATTGTGTTGCTAGTGGTGTCATGTTGTATCTATTGATTGGATCCCAACGTTTTTGAATTTGAACAAAAAGTAATGATTCAACATGTCAAGGAGAGGACAGACAAAATTACACTCAAAATGTCTCCATAGACAATGTTTAGATTGAGGTTGAACAGCACATATATAAACAAACATTCATTTAATTGATGCATTTTGTTTTTCAGATCTGTTGCCTGCTAAAAATGGAGAGGAGCAGACCATGCAGTTCTTGCTGGAAGTTGTGGAAATCCTTACCAACTACGTTCGGAAGACCTTTGATAGATCCACCAAGGTCCTGGACTTCCACCACCCCCACCAGCTGCTGGAGGGCATGGAGGGCTTCAACCTGGAGTTGTCCGACCAACCCGAGTCACTTGAGCAGATCCTGGTGGACTGCAGGGACACCCTGAAGTACGGAGTGAGGACAGGTGAGAACAAAGAGACCTGAAGGCGCAGTACGGCCTGCTGCAATCAATAACTCTCATTAGATTACATGCCAGAGTAATGATTACAGATAAGCAATTTTCTCCCTCAGATTCTCTCATGATTAATTGTTTTCTGGGGATTACACTGCTTTGTCTCTTTATCAATGGCAGGACATCCCAGGTTCTTTAACCAGCTGTCCACTGGATTAGACATTGTTGGGTTGGCAGGAGAGTGGCTGACCTCCACAGCCAACACTAACATGTAAGTACTGATACAGTGCCATTGATCAGTTCATAACTTAATTAATCTTTTCACACAATCAATGAAGCTAATGACTTGGATTAAAACAATATGAAAGTCAAACGGTTCATTTTATTCTGCCTTTTTTGTCCTGATCTTTAAATGGCCCTTGTAGAATTGAGGCTTTAATTCCGAGAAAGAGAAAAAAAGAAGTGGCAAGCATTAATTAGCGTCTTTGGCTAAAGAGCCTGTCAATCAAGCAGGAAATAAAAGCTACAAAAGGCAATATATGTAAAGCCATCTCTCCAATTGCATTGTCCTCATGTGGTCACATCATTCAGCCCTGCAGGCAAACTAAATTGCATATTGATTCACATTCACAGTTTACATGGTGTCTTTGTTTCATGAAATGCTACTCCCGTGACATAACAATGCCAGGAGGGGACCCAGCATGCCCTAAAGACCATCTGTACTCATTATGAACTGCTATTAGTGGAACCCAGTTTATCCATTGCAATGAATCCTGGCTTTTGTCTGTCACGACTCTGCAGTTTGTGGACACACTGTGTGTATACGATACATGATTGGTGCCTCAGTGTTTGTCAATTGTGTTGAACAAAATACGTTTTCTCAAGGGTGTTTGAATGCATTTAATTATACTACCTTTTAAACTTTAAACTTTACATTTTAACACACAGGTTGAACACTAACAAATAACTTAACTAGTGGTTCGGTCACATGCAACATTGTTGATAACTGAAGTTAGTAAATAAAACTTGCAGTATAATGCAATTATAGCAGAATCATACCAGTATAAACTTTTATAACAAATGCTAACTTTATGTTATGGTACCTCATGTTTCAGCAAAGTCGCGTCTCCTCCTGACAGTTACGTTTATACAGTATACACCAAACATTTACTGTAGTTTTATCATTTTCTTTTGTTGTCTTCACTGACGATGACTTGAACCAGAGGGTGGAGGTTGTTACATACTTGTAATTTACCTTTATTAATTACTCCATCAACCCTAATTACCCCTGCCAGATATTGACTCACACTAATAGACTGACAATCACATTCAGGTCTTACATAATCAGAATGACTGAGTGTCGTCTGCATGAATGGATACAGTGAAATTAATGTGTGACATCTGCGACGTGGCATCTGACTTGTTTCTACTTCCCCTCCATCCATACTGTATGTGTTTGTGTATATGCTGAAGATGCTGAGGGGCACAATGTCACATTCTTTAATGTCCCACTGATTAATTTACTCTCTCTACGCTTGAAGAGAAAGATACTTATGTAATTAGAAGAATATTGGCCTGGAGAAGATGGATGAGCCAGCCTTTGCTTTAACTCTAAATAGATAGGCTCTTCTCTGATGCACAGGCTTTTAATGGACTTGTTTCATATAGAAATAATAAAACACTTTAGAGGGTAAAAAAAAAGAAAGCCTTCCTTCGATCACCTCAAAGTGCATCTATGACGACTGTGTTTTGTGATTACAACATCCAACTGTGCTCAAAGATCACGTTTCTTGCTCATTTTCTGCACAAAAAAACATCCCTATTTCCAGTCTATATGATTCTATCCTCTGAATCATTTCACTGCAGCAAGGCCACTTCTATAACAACAAGATGGTATTGTTACTGAAGTGTGACCGTGTACAGAACGCTGTATCTATTACATTAATACTAGAAGAGCAGCGTGCTCAGTAAATAGGCTGTGCAAGTGGTATCTGATGGTAATTGATCATTGGTATGTATGTAAAATGATTGTTATTTTACTTAGAGTGCATAGAATGAACTGTTTTAATTATACACCGTGGTTGGATTAACACACAATGAAACACTTACAGTCTATAAAGACAAGATCTTTCTGTATCTGCTCCAGGAATGACATCTTTAACACATATTTAAATGTTGTTATTTTATTTATTCTTTTTGTTGGCTCCAGGTTTACCTATGAGATTGCGCCTGTCTTTGTTCTCATGGAGCAGCTAACACTGAAGAAGATGAGAGAGATCGTTGGCTGGAGCGATGGAGAGGGTGATGGAATATTTTCTCCAGGTGGGAGCCGATCACGTGATGGAACAGGAGCTCAGTAACTCTGAGTCCTTGTACATGCATGTCAGAGTAGTTGTGTTATTCTTGATCAGAAACCAGAAACAGTAAATTATATATTGTTTTGAAGAATGGCTTACACTGAGAAGAGTTCTTGTGATGCAGAACAGAACATTTCAGAATGATTTATATATTTGTGGATTAAAATTGCATCACTCTAATGATGCAGTCTGAAAAGAAAGTGCTGATTTAACTACATCATGTTCTGCTAGGTAGCTTTATCTATAACAATGAGTCATAGTTTGATTACATTGGATCTCTTATAGGCAGTAGCTCAATCTTAGGAACTCGGGTTGGGAACTAGAGGGTCATCGGTTTAAGTCCCGGTATCGACAAAATGTGGAAATTAAAGCCGGTTGTTGGAGAGGTGCTGGTTAATTTTCTTGAGCACTGTCCAGGTGCCCTTGAGCGAGCTACTGAACCCTCAACAGCTCAGGGTGCCGGTCCCTGTTCGGCCCCCTCACTCTGACATCCTTCCATAAAATGTATGTCTACAGGTCATGTTTGTTTTTTCGGGCCTATATGTGTGTGTGACGCGTGTCTCACAATAACACAGTGAAAAGTGGATTGATAAAGTGTATGAAATTTAAAACAAAAGATCTTCTGAATTTGGACACCTTTTTTAAATTGTTGTGATTTTTCCATGTTGTGTAGTTTATGTTCTTTGTTTTTTTTGTGTTTCTGAATTTGTATGGCTGCTACCTTGACCAGGCCTCTCTTTTAAAAGAGATTTTACAAACGAGTGAGACCTCCTGGTAAAATTTAGCAATAAGAATAAAAAAGAATGACCTGAAACTGTGGCTGTCAAATGAATGAAATGTGGTATTTTTGCCCCAAAATGTGTGGATTTTAAGAATGCAGTTCTATAACATATTGTTATTGTGTTTGGTAGACTGTATCATATGTTTACTTAACTACAGTACTTACTTTCTTCAGGAGGAGCAATCTCCAACATGTACAGTGTGATGATTGCAAGATACAAATTCTTCCCTGAAGTAAAGACCAAAGGCATGGCCGCTGCACCACGACTGATCCTCTTCACCTCAGAGCATGTAAGTCCATCTCTGACCTTGTACCTCTAACTATTCTGAACTGACTGTTTAAGTTTCTTTTGCACAAAGTTGAATAATTACTGTCTGTATTGTGATTAATGAATGTGTTCCAGAGCCACTACTCAATCAAGAAAGCAAGTGCAGCTCTGGGTTTCGGGACAGAGAACCTGATTCTCATGAAAACAGATGAAAGGTTGACTTTGTTATTAAAATACATGCAGCCAATCTGTTGAGAAATACAACATCTGGATGACTGACTCTTTTTGTTTTCTTCTTTGCCAGAGGAAGAGTCATTCCTGCGGATTTGGAAGCCAAAGTCATAGAAGCCAAGCAGAAGGTGAATGCTGATAACTATTCCATATATTCCTTTCAATGAACCAATACAATAAAGAAACCCTGCTCTGAATTCACTTGTAGGAAGGCAAAACATTAATGTGAGTTAGAGTGGCGAGGTTATTTCATGAAAGTGCTCACATGTGATTCTGCCCACGGTATAAAGTGCAGCTCCTGGAGCTAATTCTTTAAAGGCGAAGCCATGTGCAGGCTTTAAGAAATGGTGAAGCAGTGGGTGCAGATTGAAAGAGTGCATTATTTGAAAGATGTGTTTTAAGCCCATCTCTTTGATGTCAACAATTAGAGAGACGGGATGAATGTAACATCTTCAATTCAGCCTAGAGTTCTAACCAAGTCTTTCTGATGCTTTTATTTTGCAGGGGTATGTTCCCATGTTTGTGAATGCCACGGCTGGTACCACCGTCTATGGAGCCTTTGATCCCATCAATGAAATTGCAGACATCTGCGAAAAGTACAACATGTGGCTTCATGTGGATGTAAGAGATTATTGATTATCTTCTCTATAAAAATGAACATCCGCTGTGGATGTCAGCTCCTTGTTCAGATACTGTAATGGACATAAACAACCTGACTGTAATAAATGTTTTGTGTCCTGTGCAGGGTGCATGGGGGGGAGGTCTGCTCATGTCCAGGAAACACAGGCACAAGCTAAATGGAGTTGAGAGGTAAGAGAGTAATTGCAATATCATATGAACGTCTTTTTTGTCCCGCCTTTTTTGACTTGGGTGGCCAAACTGGGGCAATGACCTATGCAGGGGTGAAGTATGTGTGCACATACAGAGGAATGAATAGCGCTAATTTGCCTTCTCTTTCTTCACTAATCAGTATTTACCTTAACCACTATATTTAAAGTATCTATATATGTTATATCCTCTGTATGAACTTACCACTCAGCCAACGACTACCCCAAAACGCTTTGCTGCTTTTTAGACTATCCAATCGACGGAGCATGCCAGCCAGCCAACACATTTTACAAACAAAAGTTATTGTACTGTAATACATTTTATATGTGGTCAAACAAAATTCAAATAATTACATATTTAAGTGGTAAACGTTTTTATATTGTTGTTAATGCTATTTACAGCCCGACCATAATGCTACCCTGGTGCCAGCTTGTTCAATGTAAAATAATATGTGATTAACACGGAAATACATGATTGATGAAGTCATGTGACGCAGAGAGGACATGGTTTTGTGTTGCTACAACTATACTATTACTATTCTATACATATATGCAGTGTACACTTTGAGTATGTTGTAGGAAGTGTGTTAGTATGTGGTTTCGGCAAGAGGTAAAGTAGAGGAGCTGGAGGCAATCAGATTTCAAGGGGGGCTCAGGGCACCCATGTCCATCTCACGATCCTCCCCTGCCTTTTAGTTAGTACTTTTCTTGAAACACACACACACACACACACACACACACACACACACACACACACACACACACACACACACACACACACACACACACACACACACACACACACACACACACACACATATAAGAGCTGTGTTTACTGTTTCAATATCTGTGCAGGGCCAACTCAGTCACCTGGAACCCCCATAAAATGATGGGAGTGCCTCTGCAGTGCTCTGCCATTCTGGTCAGAGAGAGGGTAAGACTCTGCTGCCTGCTGCACACAATTCCATACTGCTGCACAATTGCATGAACTTACAAAAATTCCAACACACATTTAATGTTTTCTACTGGTGTTTAATTAACCCTACTGTTTCTTACCACCACTTTGTGGTTTGCAGGGATTATTACAAGGCTGCAACTCCATGTGTGCCGGGTACCTCTTCCAGCCAGATAAACAGTACGATATCACATACGACACAGGTGACAAGGCCATTCAGTGTGGACGTCATGTTGATATCTTCAAGTTCTGGCTCATGTGGAAATCAAAGGTGTGAGTTTTATCAATTTTTTTCTTAGAAAGTTTCATATTAGCCTCAATTGTGATGGTAACAATTCCCTGCTCTTTTTCTTTTTTGTTTGTTTGCTTTATGAAATGTATCCTATAGGGAACTGTGGGATTTGAACAACATATTGACAAGTGCCTGGATCTGTCAGCATACCTCTACAATAAAATAAAAAACAGAGACGGCTATAAGATGGTTTTCGATGGAGAGGTGAGAACACTTATTCCACATTTTCTAAAACGTAAAGACTCGCTTCACTGAGCCATCACATTAATTTAATCAGTGATCAATGTCTGCTTAACATCAACTGGTCGTCTGTGATAATAAATATCAGTTTGTTTGCCACCTCAACTTGGTTTTAGGATTGATTGCATAATTTTGCATTGCTGACGACATGACAAGGCAGTTTTTCATTGGCACTCATTACAAATGTTGTTCTCCTTTTCTGTTATCAGCCGCAGCACACTAATGTGTGTTTCTGGTATCTTCCACCGAGTCTGCGTGGCTTGCCTGATGGCGAAGAGAAGAGGGAGAGGTTGCACAAGGTAATGACATGTCAATCTGCTCTTTGCGAAACATTTCTATTTACTCAGAACAGACTGATTCAAAACGGGTGTGTTTGGATTAAGGGATTTATCCAATACTGTGACACATATTGCATATGTGTAAACTGGTGTTTTGATGCTACCATTGAATGTTTTCCATGACAGGTAGCACCAAAGATCAAGGCTATGATGATGGAGTCGGGGACGACGATGGTGGGTTACCAGCCTCAAGGAGACAAGGTGAACTTCTTCCGCATGGTCATCTCCAACCACGCCGCTACCAGGTCAGACATCGACTTCCTGATCGAAGAGCTGGAACGACTGGGGAATGACTTGTAAGAGCACACCTGAACCCCTTTCCCTCAACTAAGCCATGACCTTGGCTTCATGTCGCTTTTGTTTCATAAAGACGTTGAAATTTTTGCTTACAGGTCTTATTTGGCAATGCACAACAACAAAACATGCCCTGTGTGTCTCTTGTTTGTGTCTTCTGTCTTTAGCAGCAATGACATTTATTAAAGAATTGTGCACACATGGTTATCTGAGTAAAAAGGACACAAGTCAAAACCGGAGAGAATCACAAAAGCACACTGGTATTCTTGCTAAATCATATGTTAAGACAAAAAAATTAGATGATGTCTATTAAGTGCAAAATAAAGAAGTTACCTGTCATGGGAATATGATGTAGCAAGAATATCTGCACACTTGAAAGATTCTGTCGATAAAAATGTAATTTAAATGTTGTAATTTATTAGAAAATCAGTTCTAGAAACAGAATGAAATCAAGATATTTTTTCACAGTCACAGAGCACAATGTAGGAAACCTTTTAGCATTGAAAGGAACAGTATTAATGTCAAATATATATATATATGTATATGATGTACTGACTGTTGGTGCTTCATGTCGTCTATGTGATTACAGAGCCTGATGCACCGCCACATTGTACCTTCGCTGTTATTTCCCTTTGATATTCCATAGGTAGAACAAAACACACAACATACCTGACTGCTGTGTTTTTAGAGATTTTTGTGTAGATTGTGTATAGTATTGTTACATTGCCTTTGTGCCAAATGTGTCCTAGTTTTACAGTGAGAAAATCCTATATGTAAATGGACACACAGTATAAGTATGTACTAGATGAATCACTTTATTTATACCCAGAGATTATAATTATGTATAGGTTACCTGCTGTCCATTTGTGATGTATCCTTTTTTTCCTATTTGGAAGCTGTATTATATCACAATGTTTTAATTGACATTGTATTCTTTTAGTGTATTGTGAACCAAAGAAGGGTTGCATCTATGAACACATTCACAGCCTTTATTCTCCCTTACATTCAGACACTTATGTAAGAATATGTAACTTAGTGCCCTTAAATTGTGTGCAATCTATGTTGTGTAAGTGTGCAATGTCGTTGTGATTCACTGACTGAATGTTGTCTTGACAGAAGGAGGAGGCAGGACTGGCAGTGCACCTCCTATTGCAAGTGCATTGTTATTGATAAAGAGCACAATGCTGGGGCAGCTTTTATTCTGTGGACATATGATTGTCTGTAAGTGTTAAGTGAAGTTAAACTATAATATGCAAAGTTCTGTTAGTCTTAACACGCTCTCTATAGGCACACTCTTATGTTGGCTTTATTTATCAGTGAGAATGCAGTGTTTGCTACTGTATTGAGATCGGTTTATTTATTGAACAATTGTACATTCCTGAATTAGTGGGATGAAAAATCCCTTTTAAATTAAATGTAGGCACTTTAACTTAATGCCATTGTTTGCAGAGTATTACTGTAGTATCCACAGCACTAATAAAGACATGAGCTGTAGATCGTCAGTGGGCACAATTTTTTTTTTCATTGTGTAAAAGGACAAATACTCAAATAAATATGTATGGAAAACACACTTGAGAAAACTCGCTTCTACTCTTAAAATCTACGTCCTTAAAGTTAAGGTCTAATAGGACCCGAACACAACTTGTTTAAGTCTAAATCACAAACTTCTGTTTAAAGTCACAAGTTAAAAACTATTTCTGTAGCAAATCTGAATTTGGGGAAGTTATAGAGCATGAAAATGACAAAAAAAAAGTTCAGTTTGTTTTTTGAGCTGTTAAAGATTCACGAGTGCATTAAGGTGTTGATGAGTTCACAGTTAAACTGCCTCTGTTCTGTTATCCGACTTTTACACTAACATATATAAAATAATCACAATATATGTGGAAAGATCCACAGTATGGTAGATTAATTAACCATTCTCGGTCTGCTAGTATCCATATACAACTGTCTACATCCTCTACATCCACCTGGCTGTCACAGTCATTGGTCAGATTAATCACCCTGCTGGGACTTTTTTATTGGCTGATCATCTCACAGCTGAGATTTCACGAGTCTCTCCTGCCAATTCCTTCACTGCTCTCATTACTCACACTTTTAAGATATTTATCATAAAACGCATTAGACTGTGCTGTCTTTACAATTTTTTTTCTAAGGGGCCTATTTGGAGGCTCTGCCTGGCTGCTTTTTATCTCGACACAGCCATTGAGGGACTGGCTGTTTCTCTCCTCCCATCCTCCACCGGGCAGAAGCTGCTGCTTTGTTTCATGCTTCAGTGCAGGAATCATTACAGAGCCGGTGTCTCTGCTGCTGTGTAAAGTTACAAGGAACAAAGGAATCAAGGAATAACGGCTCATCAAATGATGTAATAGAGATTATAACCCCTGAAATCCTCCCAAATCCTACAAGTGATATAAATAAATACATTGTTGGTTTATTAGTTGCTCTGCAGAAGCATCATGACATGGCTAATCTGGAGGAAGATGTTGGAGAATCTTACAGTGATTGAATGTAAATGAATCCAGGCCTAACCTGCAGGAATGACCTTTCCAAAGCAAGTAATCTAATCAGTAAGCCAATCAGTATATACAAATATTGATCAGTCTATTCAGTAAATGCCAAATTGTTCAACCATTGATTTATATTTGGTATTTAACGGTAAATATATTATAGGGGGGAAAAGCTGATTAAAATATAGGAAATAGAAAATAAAGTTTATATTTCCTATACTTCCAATGTTGATAATATTATCACTTAAAGTATAGAAAATAAAAAAGTACAGGTTTGTAGATTACAAAAATCTGTCATTAATTTCTATTTCTAACCAGAGGTTTCTTACTTATTTACATAATCAGTTTGTCCTTCTATTGTAAAAAGTGTAATTCAACTCTTAAAAAGGAGGAGATCAGTCCAGTAATATATTTAGGAGCTGGAGCAGCTATGGTTTTGCAGTATAGGCTCATGAGTGGGGGTGGGTGGGTGGTGTGGGTGTAGGTGGGGTGGCTCTGAACACTAGACTGTGAAATGTCTGTCTCTGCGCCGGTCTCTTCACCCTCCATTTCACGTCTGGCACACACACACTCTCTCCCTCTTTGGAATACTGCAAATGAAACAAAGACCATCAAATTAGTCGGGCTCATTGCTTTGCCTTTCCTGCTTTTGTGTTGTGTTCTCCATTACCGACTTGTGTGTTGTTGTTTTTTGTTAGTGAATATTTTGAAGTCAAAGTTTCCTCTCACCCACAACACATTTTACATTTCCCTTTCCCCTGTTTTACTCCTCTCTCTTAAACGACCATGAATCTTGTCAGTGGTTTCACTGATGTGCCAAATATATCTGCCGCCCCTGGGAATCACTGCCACATTAGCTTCCTGATAGATACTGACGTCCCCATTGTGCAAGGCAAGTCTAATGAAATGATGATGATGATGATGATGATGATATTGACTGTGGGATTCTTGCCAACCCTTCCCCCCTTTTTTCCACACACCATTAAAACAGACATGCAGCTTGGGACACAATTTAGCATGAAGAAAACAATTTCTTTTTCCAACCTTTTCTAACTAATTTACATTACCAAACACCGTCAAAATTACTTCGCTTTTTTTTTAGCAACTTTAGTTCGAAAGGTAAATATTGACCTTTTAGTGAAGGAGATAATGTGCCTCAACATCTTGTTCTTAAATTCAAGCCAAATAGCAGTCATGCTGGACAAATTAAAAATAGTGATAGCAGAATCAGTCGTAGCACCTTAAGGTCTCTGACTCCTAAAGTAATTATAATGGGTTCCACTTATCTAAATAGCCCCTTTTTATTGACTGTGTGTCCATGGCTTGATTAATCCTGGCAGAAAGTACATTTTAAGCAGGAGATTAATAGTACAGGGACTGTAACATGCCTGTCTTCTTAGCTGGGGAGTGTAAAGCTAATGTGGCGCTTGTTAAAGTTAAAAGGCTACTATAGTAAATGTCTCTGTTGGATGTTTTCTAAAGAAAAAAAAAAGCACAAGCCCAGGAGCAATTACACTGCAGCTAAGCAAGCCTCTGAGTGGTGATTGCTATCATGCGTGCTAAATGAACAGAACAACCTCCAGTATGGCATGACAGTAATCCTGAGCTCTTGTGTTTTCAAGTAAAGTCTTGAAACGGCCATTTTCCCTCCCTGAATGGGGACTATGGGTCAGGACAGGAACATCTGTCTAATGGTACCGGAATTAAATTGATAAATAATAACACTAATGTGGTGTTTTTGTCCTCTTGACATAGGCTTTTCTAATTCACTTAGCATTTTATCTCTGCCTTCCAGCACAGGGGACATTATGTCAGCACGGAGCATCTTTCACCTGGGAATAATACTGTAACACCTCACAGAGTTATGATGCTAAACATTTAACCCTTACATTTGAACTTAAGATGTTAGCTGCTTTGCTTAAAGTGTTAAAATGTTAAAGAGACACACAATCAGAAATGTGTGTTATTTTTCTCCTCATAGTGGCAGATATGTCTGAACAAAAGCACTGTGTTTGAAGCTTTAGTTGTAAATTCTTTGTAGGACTGTACAGATATATAAATCTGAGAGATCTATCCACACCAGTGATCGCAGAGTTTTAAGGCGTCAGCAAGCTTCTGCTGAAACACAGAGTTTATTTATCTGCTTCTGAAAGGAGCAAGTGTCACCATATGGAGTATGTTTCTCTCTGGTAGAAAACAATGGGTAAGAAAATCTGTTACAGTAAGGAACTATGATGGATTACGTCTTTACATTTGTGTGGTATTAATATTCTGTAAGAGTTGGTTATTTCATCTTATTATTCAATAAGTAATTCAATAAATAAAACGTGAAAAAGTCATGAGGCTACATTTCTGTATTATCTTTAGAACAATGACATTTAGAAAAGTCATGTGAATTTGGTTTTAAGCCGATGGCTAACATTTCTTCTTTTTTACGGTCTAGTTAATAAAAGTACCATTCAAAGCCACTTTTCATTCTTCAAAGCAGAAGACACAGCGTCACATTTCAATTCAAAAAAATCATTATTCCTAAAAATGTAGAAATAAATCACCATTTTTGTACGTGCAACAATGATAAGAGTATAATCCCTTTGTCAAAATGTATCCCACCAGGGCTTGATCTCCTCCTTTGAATGATGTATTTTAAGCTGTAAGTATCATGAAGAGAAGCCTGCAGAGACCAAATCAAGGTGAGTTCTAGTGGACACACGGACAGACAGATAACTGATGATTGATGAGACAATCAAAATGCTGAGCAAGTTTATTTTGAATGATTTGATAAGAGCTGCTGCTCTACAGAGATATTCACATACATATGCATTAATCTAATACGTGAGTCCATGTTCTTCACGACACTGATAACATAACTATTGATCAGTGTGATCACAGAGACAGTTTATTCTCTTAGTCTCTGGCTGCTGTTTTTACTCGAAATGATTACAGGATCAAATCAGCAGCAGCTGGGACCTGAAATAAAAAAAGAACCTAACTAAATAAAACGGAGGTTATCACTGTTATTGCTCAGCTATGTTGATGGTTATAGATCATGGCAGGAAGGTAAAAGCTATGAGGCTTATTACTCAACTTATGGCAAGTTTAGGTAGGGTGTCTGTGTGTGCGTGCGTGCGTGCGTGCGTGCGTGCGTGCGTGTGTGAAAGAGAATAGGAGAAGAAAATTCCTACAAATCATTCACTGCGACATGATGTTTTTCCTTAAGAGGTAGAACTATAAAAACCCCAGCAGATGGCGTTGCTTGGGCCTATTCAATTAATCAAAGTGAGCAGGTTAGCACACAGATAATGAGGTTCCACAAATATATTACCAGCAAAATGTTCCCAAAACCAAATTAATGACTGAATACAACATTAAGACTGTTGAACAGCTTTATTTCAAACTGTCTGTCCATAGACCTGCATCATAATATTTCATGAGCTTGTCATATTTTAAACAAAAGTTATAAAAAAAAAAAACATCTGCAAAGTTATTAAGAAAAAGTGATTCGATAGGAGAAAAAAGTACATGTTAATGCTGTTTCTTTTGTACAAAGACAAGAAGATATAGCCAACTACATCTTGTACTTAACTATTGTGGTATAACTGTAAAAGGGTGTGGCTTTATTCAGACCAAAGAGTTCTCATTGAAAACTTGGCTAAATGCAAATATCAACTTTGCCCTGGTGAGAACAAAAAAAGAACTGAACAAACAAAACAACATTCCCAGACAGGCTGCACCTTTCCACAAACCATGCTGTTTGATTCAGGATGGATTGGACCTACTAGTTATTTACTTAACAATGTAAAGCATGATATTACTCAGCTTTAATAAGCAGTATTAAATCTCTTGTTATTTTATTTGTCAAGAAAAACTAATTAAGCCTATAACACTGCATGTTTTGAATGTTATATATAGATATTTCAATCAATGACACGCAGTCTTTCTTTTAAATGAAATGTAGAAATGTAGAAAGAATTGTCAATATTAAAAACATTTCTGAAGAGTTTCATCACAGTATAGTCGTGATTTGGTGAATAAATGCTAAAATAGCATATTTAAGTTTGAACTACCTATTTGCCGTATCCGTGATGCTGTCATCCTCTAGCAGAGATGCACCACAGCGGAAGTGCTGGAAACCAGGAACCGCAGGAGAAACACCGCACTGTGAACGGGCATGACCCGGAGGAGAACGGTGTCCTGCTAACGCAGCTAGCCCCCTGAACAAAAACACAACAAGGGAAACATGGGAGGGTCTCAGAGTGTCGAGATACCAGGTGGAGGAACCGAAGGGTACCACGTCTTAAGAGTAAGAGCAGTTTTGCTGCAGCATGTGCACCATGAAGGCTTAGTACGCTGCAGGTTGTAGTTACAAAGATGAAAGCTAACCTTTTAGTTATGGAGTTCTACTATTGAAATTGACATGAATATATAGTTATACAGTGGCAAACGGTTATTTCATGTTGTAGCCTACTCGTAGAGGTCTCGCTCATTTTAAAGCTGCGTACTAAAGCTGGCTGTCAACACGTCACGAGCCTCTAATGAGCGCTCGCGCTGCAGTGTTGTGACTAAGTTAGCTTCAGGTGTGACTGTGTTATCATTGACATGTGAGCCTGTTATACGCAAACTTTAAACAACTATTTCGCATTATGGCTTGTTTGTCAGTTAATTTACAGCTGTAAACATTTATTTCACTTTACGTGTTAATAATTATGAAGCATGTTCAGGATATTCTTACTATTCTTTTCCAGAATAACCGGTGTCACTGTAACGCATGAGGCAAAGATGGGTGTGTACCATGGACTGTAAATAGTAGCCTACATTCATTCCGAAAAGCCACTTTATAAAAGAAAGGTGATGAACTCTCCTCTTCATGCTACGTATCCAATCTTTAAACGTTTTCATAGAATTTAAATTTCAGTATGGAGTATTGATTTTACTATAAATTAATTGTGCGGACCCAGGAAATCCTCAAAAATATTCAGAAAGCGTATTATGATTTTCAAACAAAGATATGTATTACTCTGAATATTAAACATGTACTTCTAAGTAACACTAGTCGGCAACGTAGGCCTTAACGATAACAAGATATTGAGAAAGCCAGCAAATATGACAACCTGCACCATGGTTATAAAAAACTATTAGATGACTGACCAGTTCTTGAAATCTAGAGAACCCATGATTGGATAGATTGTCATAATCACCCATGTTGATTTATTAAAGTGTATTAACTGCATAGGGCAATTTCATTCTCATTATAAACTTCCACTATATTGGTATACAGTAACTAGGGTAATGCCACAGGTTGTATAAACTCTTGTCTGAATAAGAACATCTGCAAAAGGCCTACTTCTCAGATAGTGGTTAGTTGTAAGGTATGAATGAAGTGTGGATCATTGTCAGGGGGAAACATCAGGTCAAAGTGCTCATCAGGGGACTACTCTAAGTAGCGAGATATCAGGTTAAAGCAAGCTTACTTCAACTGAGACTTGTGATAGAAAAGTGGGACTTCAGGTTTAGGATTCTTCTTTTCAATACGTCTTGGGCCCAGACAGAATCCTTTTTTTTTTACACTGCAGAAGCAAAGATTTCTGTTACTTATTATGTTATAATGTCAGGAGTCCCTGCTTTAAACCAACTGATTTTTGAGAGAAATAGATCATGGTAGAAGAGAAACATGTTACTGTAGTAACTCTAGTAACTGTTCTTCTTTAGGAGTGTTTTGTCAATTTTAACATTTAAATTGTAATTTTGCACCGTTAGCAATTAGTTAGGAGTAGGTCTGAACTTCTGTGGATGTGTTAATATTCAGCATACTAATCCAGGGTCTCATTCCTTCACAGGAGACTAATAATAACTTACTTCCAATTAAAAAACAATTACTTTTCTATCCCTGCTCATTATAGCCTCAGAGTCCTGAGCTTACAATACTTCTTGTGCTGATGTAGGCATCCAAGTTAGATATGTTGTGCATTCAGGGAAGCATTTTACTGCATACCACTGTTGCAATGTGTGCTTTTGTTTTGCACCCTTCTCTTTCAACTCTAGAGATGTGTGTATTGTGTGTAAAAATCCTGCTGATCAGCTGTTTCTAAAATCCTCAAACCAGTAGGTTACATCCGATTCAACGGACAAACACACTTAGATTGTATTTTTGTTGTTGCCACACGACTGGCTGGCTAGATATTTTTATAATGCAGCAGGTGTATTTGTTTACATGATCAAACACGCAGCAGAAGATGCAAGTAGCAGAATATGATACTGAACTGTAGTGTAGCACAATTTTAAACTGCTTTGTTAGTTTTTATTTATAAACTATCTTCCTTGCTGCTTCTTAAAATAAATGATTTCCATATAACATTCTTTGTCACAGCTTGCAGAGCTTTGTTGTCTTATCTTTGTGATGTTGTGCCTTACAGGTGCAGGAGAATTCCCCCGGTCACCGTGCAGGGCTGGAGCCATTCTTTGATTTTATCATTTCCATTTGTGACACTAGACTTGTAAGTACACTCTAATGGGAACAATCAAACTCGCTCTAGCTATTTGACCTGCTCTAGTAAGTCTCATATAAATGCTATGACAATGATGTAAATGCTTTGATCTCTCCTAGAACAAGGATAATGACACGTTAAAAGAGTTGTTGAAGATAAACGTGGAGAGGCCCATCACGATGCTGTTATACAGCAGCAAGACGCTGGCAGTGAGGGAGACAACCGTCACACCAAGCAGCATGTGGGGCGGACAGGGGCTTCTGGGAGTCAGCATTCGCTTCTGCAGCTTTGAAGGAGCCAATGAAAATGTTTGGCATGTTCTGGTGAGTGTGGGGGTCTGACTCTGAATGAGGATTGAAACATGCACGCTTTGTAGATACACGTGGTTTCAGTGATTAAAAAGAACATCCAGAACCGAAAGTAAACGTATTTTTTTGCAAATTGTACCTGCTATTAAGAAAAATGGTCCCTATCTGTGTGTTTTACTATAATTTATGTTGATTTTGGATTGTTCTTATTGTTTCATTTATTTGTTTGGTACACTTAAGTTTTAAGTTGATCTATATTTCTTTTTTATATATAAATACTTGAAAAATCTAATCTGTAGCAGTGGATCATTTTCTGTAAGAAAAATCTCGTTTGACGTCTGTCCTGTGACAGACGTTTTTGGAAGTTAATTTAGTTTATAAAATGGGAGGATGGGGCGCTGGTGGCCTACGGGTTGGTGTGCGCGCCCCATGTACGGAGGCCAAAGTTCTACAAATGGGCGGCCTGTGTTCGAATCCGACCTGTGGCTCCTTACCAGCATGACATTCCCATTAAAAAGCCCCAAAATTTACCTAAAAAAAGTGAGAGGAAAATTGCCACATAAAAAAGAATATACAGTTTGAATTGCCCATGAAGGGGATGACAAATTGTCATCTTCAAATGAACTTGTAACAAAATACAACAAACAAATATAGTTGAATAAATAGTATATGTCTGTGAGATGTTTCAGTGTAAAAGCATAAAACAGGAACTACTCATGTGAAGTACAAATACCTTTCATACGTTTTTGTAGAGCCAGCAAGTATCACCTGTTATTCCAATTATCATCAATTATTTTAATACATGTTGTTTGTTCCTAGGAAGTGGAGCCAAACTCTCCTGCAGCCATGGCTGGCTTAAGGGCCCACTCAGACTACATCATAGGAGCAGACACTGTCATGAATGAGGTACTTTTTAATCAATAACTTGAATTTGTGTCTTTGATTGTGCAATAGGCTGATCTGCTGTGTATCTTTGCTCTATCAACAGAGTGAAGATCTCTTCTCCGTCGTTGAAACCTATGAGGGGAAGGAGTTGAAACTTTATGTTTACAACACAGACACAGACAACTGCCGCGAGGTGGTCATCACGCCTAACTGTGACTGGGGCGGAGACGGCAGGTATTGCAGTTATCTTCTGCTATCTGGAACATCCTGAAATTTGACAAGATATTGTTTTCCTTCAGTTCGGAAAATGGCGAAACCCAAAGATGAATTTGTCTAAGCTGCATAGAGTGTAATTAAGCAGATGTTCAAGGTGCAAATCTAAACCTAATGACTTGACACATGACTAAGCAACACCTCCAAACAAAGGAGATTATTTCAACCATGAATGTATATTTGACCTGGTCAAATGTCAGGAGATGGCCAGGACTTTTTTCCATAGCCGTGTTAGGAGAATACATGTTTTATATTTATACAACATTAACACCTTTGTTCTGTTTATGTTCATATTTTGTAGTCAGATGTAGTTAGTTACTCCTTATTCATTATTTGAAACACTGCTGTTTGTTTCTATATTTGAAGTAAAAGTATTATTGTAGTAATTAATACAATTATTAGACATTGTTAGTCTTCAATTAGAATAAAAAATAATTCTGAAAATAAACAAAGTAACCACAAACAGAAGTTTTGTTTTATGTGCACTGGTAGTTTATAAAACTTTCTTATTTTGAGTTTACTGCAATCACTGTTACATGGAAACCAAAATAAAAAGTGGGCTAAAGACTGCTCTGTCCTGGATTTAAAAAAAGAGCAATGTTGTAGAAAACATCACTGACTAGACAGGATTTAAAACTGAAGCTCAACATTACAGCTACAACACCAGATGATTTAATTTGATTACATTTTGAAGTTTTTGAAATTCACGTCTTTGCATTTAAATCCCATTAGGGTTGTTTAACATCGTCTCTAAGGCTGCTTTGAAGTGTTTCCTCACCGTGCTGTTTGGTTTGCCTCTTTTCAGTCTAGGATGTGGGATTGGCTATGGCTACCTGCACAGGATACCTACAGCGCCATTTTCAGAGGGGAAGACAGTCAGTTTCCCTTCACAGACTCCCACTGCACCAGCTCCTCCACTTAAAGATGGCTTCACAGAGGTAGCTCCCAAAGACCTCATTGCATCCACATAAAAATGTTTTGATGTCATCCGGCTTTAAGTTTGGAACATTTCCTTAAATGAAGTGATTTTTGCTCACCAGGTCCATCTGTCTGCTGTCGTTCCGACCACTCCAGTATCTGTGTCTACTAATTCAACTGGTTTAGAGCAGTCTCTCACTGGATTATCTGTGAGCTCTGACCTAACCTCTGTGGTTAGCAGTCTACAGACAGGTAAACTATTATCTCTGTATAGCTTTGACATTTTGTAAAATTCTTTTATCTCCATTTAGACAAGATCTAGCTTGAGGAAATGAAAAGAGAGAATGTAAAAACCTAGACACACTTAACAAACCGGTTTATCAGACATGTGTGACATGACTAACAAGAACTGTCCAAACATGTTTCAGGAGCCCATACTCTCCCAGCGTTCAGTCAAGTCCCCTCGTCACAAAGTTTCCCCTCCTCTGTTAACCCTGCGTCCCCACAACAAGGTGAGTAGTAGTAGTAGTAGTAGTAGAGATAGTAGTCTCTAGACCCAGATAAATCTTATTTATATTTGACTTCTTACACAGGTTTAATGCCCCTACCTGGAGGTATACCAGTCTTTCCTAATTTACCAAATCTCAACATGACCTTGCCGGATGTGGGTCACGTATTAGCACCTGGAGTGAGTGGATTACAACATGCAGGTATTTTGTTGTCAGGATTATGCTTGGCTAGTTGTTAATAATCTTAAGGGATGGATCCGGTTTTATTTGATACTTTTTCTGTTTTCTTTAAATCATAGAAAGACTAAACATGTATTCATCAAGTGCACTAAAATGTTGTACGTGCAGCCACATCTTGATAAAACTAATATTATTTGTGTACCTTTTGTCTCCTTTCTATTATATCACTGAGCCATACTGTAGCACTGAGGAACATATCCGCTCAAAGATGTATGTTTGCAGCTAAGGTTAACTGACAGCATTCAACATCATATAGCAAACAAAAATTGATGCAACTTATGAAGAGATTTAGTGTGAAACTAGGCAGCTATTCATCACATCTAAACTATCAACCAAAAAAGCAAGATGAGATGAAGTGTAACTAAAGTGTTGCCAATTTGAAATGTGTAATACTTCTGCAGGCAGTGACTTGAGACACCTTTGAAAAGAAGACAACAGTTTTTGTTTGTATTTTGCTCTCCAGGTCTTCCACCCTTTGCCCTGCCTGCTGGGTTCCCCGGTATAGCACTACCCCCATGTGACTTTATTCGCCCCCCCATCACTTCTAATGCTGCTCCTGCTGTTACACAGGATACCACGTCTCCCTCCTCCACCCTCATAATGAACAATTCACTGACTGAAACCCCTATCCCATCTTCAGTGACCACCTGTGAATCCATAAATATCACAATGACTGCAGACTCCTCTTAGCAATGAGAACACTTCAAGGTAATCATTAACCATTCAAGTCTTCATTCAACAGAGCCAGTTTATTAGCTGCATGGCTACATTGACACATTTTTCCTTTCCTTGTTACGATTTTTGTCAGAGTTCCAGTATTTTGAGGTTACAAGAGCTACTTTGCTGCTCTTCTCATAATCCAGCAAAACCAAAGTGTTCCCAACAATGTGTATCCATATACTGCAGTCCTGCATCTTAAGTGCCGTTTGTTTCAGCAGTTCAAATATACACTTAGTCGCAGAAACACTTTTAACTGTAAAGTATGAGGGGAAGGAGCTTACTTTTAGTGTGCAAGTCTGTATCATTGCTTTTTTTTTTGGCACAGAACCCCTGAAAAGTTATGTTACAAATACTACTAGTACTTTTGCAGATCCTTAAAATGAGTTAATGAGTTTATGTCTTATCAAGTCATAACTGACTAACAATTGAGGGCATCAGTGTGCAGATATCACTGTGTGGAAAGATGATCTAACACGTGTATATTGTTCATTCCCTTTTCAAAAGCAAAGCTTTGACAGTATGTTGCCTGTTCTGGTTGAATCTGTTGCTCTTACTCACAATAAGGCTGTGTTTGTATTTGTTAAGAAGGAAAGCAAAAGATACTGTAAGCCAGTCACAAAAGCAAAACCACAGTAACCTTTGAGGGGCTCTGTAAGATACTTGAGGTCTTTGGGGTTAAAGGTGAAACAACTTCTACTACTAGGGCTTCTCCTCTTCTAAAAGCAGGTTAGCTTGCTGAATTCATTTAATGGGAAAAAGGGTTTGATTTTGTACAAAAAACATTTGTTAAGTGAAATATCATTGCCTTGATTAAACTAATGTATTTTGTCTATCTCAGCCTCTGCTTTGTATTTCATCTCTGCATTGTTTTATTTTTGTGGGCATCCTAAACACTACGTGTAACAATGCAGTACCAAACAAAGCCACTGGGTGTCAGTATTATGTCAGAAAATGAAGACAAATACTAACAGATTGCTTCTATAATGTTCAGTCTTATCAGGTGGATGTTAACTTCAGAACGAAAAGGCAAGTATCGTCTTTTGCACCACTCACTGTGAGAGAAAACTGTTTCCTGGTGTTTATTACTCACTCTTAGCAGAACTGCACTTTGTACCAGAGGAGGAACACAGCCCTTGAAAAAGTAAGAGCATCAAAGCAGCATAATGAAACAATCCAGGAAACCAGTTTGACATGGGGACATTTGAACTTTGTACATGTTACTGCTGCAATTCAACTTTGAAAAGTCACCTGTACAGCATAATACACTTTCCAATTTATGTTAATTAATATTCCTGCATAGGATTTTATACATTGTCATTTTTCTACATTTGGTTACTTTGTGCATTAAACGCAAGTACGCTGCCCCACCCTACATCACTAGTTGCCACTTGTATGCTACACATTACATTCTCATGGCTAAGAAACTCAATTTAAAGCCTAACACTTGTGAAAAACAAAACATTTAGCCAAATCAATAGTGAAATCTTTGTAGTTCTATATATCTGCCCTCTCCTCACAGTAAATTAACATCTAGCAGCTGAATCATTTGCTCCCTGGCAGGACCATGTTATTTTATCTAAACGGCCGGCTGCCAAGTCTCCCTTCGGCCCTTTAAGGCTTTATCTGTCTGCAACTTCAGAATAGTGTCCAGTCACATTTTCTTCAAGGTACGTTGTCAGTTTCAGTGCTTTTGTCGGACCCTCAAATGATCCTTTCACCCATGTCCTTTTAAAAAAAAAAACTCCCTCCACTCTCTCTCCATTGACCGAACCTTGTGAATAAGAAGCCTGGCACAGGTCAGAGGAGGCCGGCAGAGATCTTCCCTTGTGTGTCCTGCTCCTCCTGTTTTTGGCTTCTCCTTCTCCCATGAGCCTTGGGCTCAGCAGGCAGAGGGAGACACTTGGTCAGTTTGGCTTTGTTGTCGTCACAGTACGAGGTTGTCAGTACGAGATGATACTGGAGGAGGCGAGTCCTGAGCCAGCAGCACTCATCTGCAGATTTCCAGAGGAGCTTGACCTTCTCATGTGAGGGAGCAGGTAGGGGTCGCTCCCCATTTGGTGAACATCGACCCGGTCCTCCTTCCTGTATGCCAAGCACCGCCTTATGAAGGCCTGTAGGAATGGAGGATTGTTTCAAACACTTGCAGGCCAAACTGATGTGGTAAGGAGTTAAGATTTTTTTGATACAAAACTTTTCCTTTGCATACTGTACAAGTTCACTCACCTTTGCTTCATTACTAGAAACTGGCTTGACTGGGAACTGAACATCGGTAGCTTTCAGTATTGTGTTCTCCTGCAGGATGTCCTGTTGTGATTGATTGTGGCCAAAAGGCTGACAAGAGAGGAGACATGCTTAGTCGTAATGCAATAAAGCGTAAATAAATAAAAAAACGGGTTAGGATCTGTCTCCTTACCTTCCTTCCATAAAGACACTGAAAAAAGATGACTCCCACAGACCACACGTCCACCTTATTGGAGATCTTTGGAGGTTCTTTTCCAACCACAAAACATTCAGGAGGCAAGTACCTGGTCAGAAAAAACTAAGTTGTTAATATCCCATTAGAAATACTCTGAAATATCAGATAGATGTATATTTTATGTTACTTTGTAATTCTTTACTCCAGTACCACATTGAACAAATACTACTTCTCTTTTATTTACAGGACCATTTTGCATACTTTTACTACCGCCCATGTCCTTGTACTGCATGTACTGTATACGTTAATGTGGGAGTGTGAGAGATATCATACCAATAGGTCCCTGCACCCTGTGAAGTCAAGTCCATCCCATCTACTCCATAGTTGTCATCATCCATGATTTTGGACAAACCAAAGTCAGTGATTTTGATTTCCCCACAGGCTGTGCCGTCCACCAATAAGATATTGCCTTGAAATCAAAGAACAGAAAGTTAGCGTGAGACTAAACACTTACTTGCACCATTTTGATGTAATGGAGGAAACTGATATTAAACTGATACTGAATTGACACTTCACCCGAAGATGTTTTTACCTGGCTTAAGGTCGTAATGGATGATGGGAGGTTTAATTTCATTCAGGTATTTTAGTGCATTCACAATCTGCATAACTATGGACCGTGCCTCTTTCTCGGACATTAGCTTATGCTGCTTCAAGTAGAAATCCAAGTCGTTGCCTTCGCAGTACTCCATGACAGTGCAAAACCTGTTGAGTTATAAGAAAACACTTGGAATTATGGTCCATATCATGAACCACCTGAAGCTCAAAAGAGCTGTAGTTGCATGAAGAAGAGTTCATTAGTATACTAACGTGTCTGTGTCCAGTGAGAAGTAGTCATATAGCTTCACAATTCGGGGGTGGTCCAGCTCCTTGTGTATTCTGTACTCTCGACATGCATGCCTGTGGAGAGGGAGGTAATTATGCCTCTATTAGCAGCCCAAGCATGAAGGTGCAGATGCTCAATAATGCACTGACAGTTCTACGAGGCGGTTTATGGAGAAGAGTAAGAATGCACTGGAGGAGAGGGGCATCAGAATAGCTGGACATGTATCCTTCAGGTGAGGTTACATATTTAACCAGGAGCCGACATACTTGTGATAGTTCTCCTTCTTCTCTTCTCGCCAGTTTTTGTTGAGTTGGTGGATCTTCACAGCAGCATATCTTTGCTCAATCAAGTCAAAAGCCTGTGCAACAATAAACACAGAGTTGGCATGTATTTAAAAAATGACCCTGATACAAATATTAATTCATTTGGGATCCCTGTGATATTGAAAAATGAATGCCACACCTTGTAAACTTCACTGAAGCCTCCTCGTCCTAGAAGGTGTAGGAGTAGATATCGTTCATTCAGTGTTGGATGGTCTTTAAATCTTTGGATGGAAACAGAAAGGAGAAAATCTGAATAACAGATTTGCGATAATTTTGCTTCAGCAATACACGACCAATTTAAACAAGAATAAGTAAGCTTAGTGTGTGGTGACTTAATATAACCACTGCAGTTAAGGATACTGCGCTTGTGTGTACTTGGTACCAATGTCAATGCAGGAAGTGTCGGAGAAATTGATTCAGACTCACTGTGAGCTGTCCTCGTTATTTATTCTCTTCAGCTCCCGTATGTGAAGGTTGCGCACTCTCTCCAGGCGCTCCAGCTCTGCCTGGATCTCAGCTTCTTCCTATGAATGATTGAAGCACACAAACACAAAAAGGCACACAAGGAATTTCAGAGCTTTGGCTACAAGGAGAGGAACTCATCAAGACCCACTTGCACACAGCTGACACGTTCTGTATTTAATATTTACGGTTGACTTGGTGCAGATTCTGTCAGGCTCTGCTTGTGATACTTATTCATCAACAAAACAATGAGTACATCAAAAAAAAACTACAGGCTCACAACATCCTGGGGGGGGTTCACACAAAAGGAACAGTGTTTGAGCTTGAGGTGGACTCGACATTTAATTATCTGCCTAATGAAGACGAAGATTTGCCAGATTGATTGGTTTACTACCTCCAATTAGGTTACTTTATGAATTGTGTAAAGGTGCCCTTTACCCTTTTGTAAACTGAGGCCTGGATACATTGAATGACTTGTGTAAATAATTACATTCTTAAAAAGCTCTGTGCAGCACAGAAGAACAAAATGAAAACAAAGTTCCAGTATTTTTGCTGCAGGTTGAGCATCGTGCAAACCTTCTTGAGATGTCCAAGTCGCAGTTTGAAGATCTCTTCCTGTTCATGGTACTCTGCTAGTGTCAGCCTTTTTTTAGGATTTAAAGAGACAAAAGACATTTGATGTTAGCCACAACACCCCCATATTTTTTCATTAACTAACATATTCAATTATTCACTTCTGTAATCCTGTTGAAACTTGCCTTACAATAGAATACAGATAGAAACAGGTTACATTTAGCTTGAGGACAGCTCTAGCGATATGTGTGATTTACTAAAGGCCTGCACTTACAGCTGAGGTAGGCTGGGTTTTAGAAAGGGATCACTTTCTGCTCCGTTCACGGCCTTGGTTTTGCGTTGCTTTGGTTCTGAGTTTGTGGTTGGTGCTTGGGAGTTGCTCGAGGATGGAGGTTTCCTCTTGGCTAGAAGTTTCCTCTGCCTCTCGATTTCCTCTCTCTGTTGATTTATCAATTCTTGCTGTCTGTGCATAGAAAGAAGAGCTTTATGTTAGATGAGAACCATTTCTGAACCTCCATTCATCAACAAATTGAAAATACGAGAGCCCTAACATTATTTCATCATGTAGATGAGTCTGAATCCAACATTTGTGCCGCAGAAATGTTTTCACTACACAGACTTTAAAATATGAATCACAGGTAAATCACAAGACCCATGTGGGCATCCACATATATACAGTTTGAAAAATTAAGTACTAGCCCTAAGCAAAGCATCAAAATTAAACATGATAAGACTATCTCACTTAAAGCCTCTTACTTGACAAGGTTTTGGAAGGCATAACCATCAGTCCACTGCTCTGTGAATGAGGCTCCATGTCTCACTGTAGTGAAATGTCCTAAACGAAGTCTATCCTGCATGCTTTTCTCCCGACACGCCTGCTTCTCCTGGGTGCTCTAAAGAACAGTTCAAAACAAAGCCATGCATGTGAGTTTGCAGAAGCAGGTAAATGTATACATGTTCACAACGGGTTAAGAAAAGAAATTCATTTACCTTTTCTATAAGCAGCTTCTTGCTCATGGTGATGCATTTATTCAAGCGTTCCTTGTACTTTTCAAGTAATTTTTGTTGTTCATCTATCTGTCTCCTGAGATCACAGTTTGCCTATAAAGAAGAAAAAAATCTTAATCAGCATCAACACAGATTCATTTTTCTCCTGATCCACCGATTAATCAAAACCTCATAAATGCTGTTCAGTATTAAATGACTTTGGCAAACATTCTCTCATTTGTTTTGCACTGCAGTAACATCACAGCTCAGTGAATTATTTTCTGTAAGGCCGTAAACAGATGCTCTCCTTACCCTTAACAAATCATCTATTCTGCCCTCCTTCTTCTCGAGGTCGAGATTCTTAGTGCTTTCAAGGGCAGCCAATTTCAGAACTGTAAGGTCAGTCTAGAGAAGGAAAAACACACCAAATGTTGGAGGAAAGAAATAAACAACTTTAAATCTAAGACACCTTTAAGAGCATTTAAAAAGAGGGAGTGGGGTCTAAACTATTAAGAATCGTTCCCCTGACCTGAACAAATTTGACTGCTTGTTGCTTTGGATGCATCATGTGGTCCCCAAAAGACAGACTAGTAGGAGAGGAACTATTTTGTCTAACCTGGGAAAGAAGGAAGAGAGAGAGAGAGCACTTCATTTATTACAGGGCAACAACAAATGGAACACATTACAAAATGTTTCAAGTTCAAATTTTGCACTAACTTACAGCTGTGCCCTGAGCGGAGTGGGAATGTGAGTTCTGAGGCGAACGGATCACCGGTGGGAGACCTCTGACGGGACTGGACCCATTTCCTCCCTGGAACTTAAAGTAGGAAAGGAAAAGTGACTTCAATGACTTAAGGTATCAAAACAGTCGACAAAAGGGCTGTCTCACTGGTATTTAGAGATCAGAAGTGGATTATGCTTTAAATATTGGAACAGTAACACAGAACACATCCCCTCCATCTATTACAGTCACACCAAAACTAAGACTTACATCAAAATAATCACTTATTTTGGGTCCTCGTACGATTGATTTCCCTGTGAACAGAAAATAGGGAAAATAGTCCAGTGATCTATTGAAAAATGTTCAAAGAAATTCAAGCTGAAATATTACTAGTTTAACACTGAGACACACCTTGGCTGCTCTCTGACTGGATCTCAGGTTTCCTTTTTCTGCCTCTGGTTTCAGACTGTTTTTTCTCAGGGGTCTGAAAGAAGTTGTTTAATTAAAAATGTATTATTGCACTTTCATGGTCAAAGTCTGTGAAGCACTGCCTTTATAGGATAGCGTTTTATTGGAAGTTTTTCTTTACTTACAGAATAAGCAGGAGAGCTGCCTCGTTTCACTTCTGACCCCTATGAAGTAAATACGACAGAATACCATTACCATATTAGACACTTGTTATGTTGTTTGACTGTAATTTATGTTTGTAATACATTCTATGTTTTCCCATGTCATAGTACTTTTGATTGTAAATGTGTAATTCTAGGACGCCTAACAACAAGTCTGATTAAAAATAACCTTTCAGCTAACTCGAGTGCATTTACATATGTTTGATGCTACCATGTACTTTTCCAAAAGAGGAATAGCAAGAAATAATGAGTGATTTACAGATATATCTGGGTCTCGATGGCAACAGGCGAAAGAAGTTAACCCAGACTTCCTTCTCCCCGGCAACATTTTCCAGCTCCTTCCTTCCAAGGCGTTCCCAGGTCAGATGGGATATATAATCTCTCCAGTTAGCTCTGGGTCTGCCGCCGTCTCTAAGGCTGAGCCCAGACACCCTCCGGATGAAACTCATTTTGGCAGCTTGTACCCGCAATCTTATTCTTTCGGTCACTACCCAAAGCTCATTGCCTGTTGCCACCGCGACCCAACTTGGATAAGCAGAAGAAAATGGATGGATGGACAGATACATTTTAAAAAATAATAATGCAAAACCTTCAAAATTAAAAATCTATTTGATCACAATCTTTCATTGTCCTCTATGACAGAAACATCTAAATACATGTTTAAGGTGAAGGCACTAAAGTGCTGGTCTGATCTGTAATGTCCTTTATGCATCACGAGGAACAACCACATATTTGTATGTATAGCAGTCAGAAAAGGCTAACTCATGTGGTCATAAATTGGAGGAAAAATATTCTGCACAACGCAACAAAATGTATAACTGCAGCCTCATACTGCATTCAGACAAACAATAGTACTACAGTGTGGTGTGGGTCTGCTGCTCGAGCTTGCAGAGAGAACATACAATATGAACATGGAAGTCCAGTTGAATGTGTATTAGATATCAGGACACAGCGGTGGGTGTGGTATCCTAGATGAATCCAATGCAGTGGTCTTATCAAAATCAATAAGAAAAAACCTTTGCTAGTCTAAACGCAGTCTTACACAAAATACTCAGTGGGGACATTCAGGTTTGTTGATAATGGTTAACAGTGTTTGGGATATCAATTAAGTATCACTCATGCAAACCTTTGAACAGAAAGCTATTTTAAACATAAGTCTTATTGACTGCTATTCTTATTATTGTAATGTAAGGTAGGTAATTATCAGGGTAAGCAGCTGCAGTTGCCATGGTCACTTATTAATGGGGTTTGGCCATGAAGCATTGAGCCAGAAAAATACTGAAATATTAATGCACACATATTTTTCATAATAATCTATTTCTAGAGATGATGTCTGAATATTCTAGAACATGTTAGTGTAGTGTTTGTCTGTGGGTTCATGTACCTCTGATTCCTTGTCGCTTGAGGATCCGAGGCTTCCGAAACTATGATTTGAACATTCATTATTGGTCAAGACCTGAAAAACAACACACACAAAAACAGTTATGACGCCACTAAGCGCAGACACAAAAGAACATATTCTGACCAACTATTATTCCAAACAAAGACGTTTTCAAGTTTTTTTTACTCACTTTGGTTCCCCCGCTTGTGCTACCTGTGCTGCCCCCTGTGCTGCCGCTGACCCCGCCCATGAAGCGGGCCTCCAGCAGCTCCTGTCTCCGGGGATCCAGGCTGTTCAGCTCCTCCATGGTGCCTGGGAGGGTTGACAACAATTCACAGGGAGTGTTAGTTATTCAAGGATCAGCTTAATTGCATCATCTCAATGCCCACTCAAAAGAAGATGAGTGGGCATTGAGAGGGGAAAGAGCTTGAGAATAGAGTTATGATCAATGTTTCATGTCCCGACAGGTGACATTGAAGTCTAGAGCAGAATATAGGCCCAGTTAATGTATGCCTATTCCCCAGTGACAGGACAGTTTTCACTCTACATTTGTGCAGTACTGAGGAGATGACCAAGCGTTTCATTACATTGATCTTGTTATCACTGACATCTAAATGTAGCAGCTTCATACTACTTCCACAAAAAAATATGAAGTCAAAAAAAGTATTTATTGCTGTCAAGAAGGCAGAAAAGAAGTTCATTAAATGTGGCTTTTCTTTGCAACCAACGTTATTATTCTTTGAGTCTGAGAGCAATGTTTGGACTGCTAGTCGGTACTGATGAATGATGCACTGCTGTGGAACTGTTATGTGAGCTCCCTGGGCTTCAGTGTTGCTGAACACTCCGAGGGGTCTGCCCACTAAACCTGTGCTCGAAAGAGAGACAGCCATTTTGAATCAGCAGAAGCAATCCATTTAACTGAAAAGTAAGTCAAATCATGAGAGAGTCTTTAAAACAATACAAATGATAAAATAACTATGAAGAGAACCTAGTTTCAAAATAGATTCAGATGAAGACTTTGCACCAAATAGATCAACATACTAACTCTTCTCATCCATTTAAAGCCACACATAAATAAACTAAGACATCTGAATATGCTGTTAATCTTCACCTCCAACAACTAACTGCAACATACCAGAATTAGAGAAATGCTGATGAAATACACTTTACAGTAGGGTGTGTGGTAAACTGGTATCAATACTGGCTACTGTATTACATTCTGCCTTAACATGGACATTTTGCAATACCGCCTTCACAAGTTTAAATACATGGTGTTGTTGATTTGGTCAGCAGCATTCAGAATGTCTCCCCACCAAAAAACACATAGGTGTTATATGATGATAACATAAGTAATAAAAACAGTGAGATGGTGGGTTAGTAGTCACATCGATTCACAATTTGGTTGAAGTGGTCACACGAGGCAACACTGTTCGCTCAACCTACCATCTACAGTGGCAGGAGTGATTTGTGGCAGACAACGGTTCAGATCGAGTCCCCCAGTCTTCTGCATGTCTTGCTCTGACTCTCAGAGCAGAGCCAGCTGTCTCACACGCTCACTGACCAAAGGGCACCGCTTCCTCCTCGTGTCAGAACGGGTGTCACACCCACTTAATGTTGCCGTTATTTGCTGCAACTATAGGAGAGGGAAGAAAACAAGTTCACCTGATTAACTGTGCCACAATTGACTTTCATTGTAAACATTGACATCCGCTCTGAAACGAGGCAGAGCCCTTTGGTCAGAGAGCGTGTTAGATGCTGGCTCTGCTCTGGGGGTCAGAGTGAAACATGCAGATGACCAGGCAGACTCAAACTGAGCCGTTGTCCGTCACAAATTATTATTTTATTCTACCCTTATTAACCCACCACTGTGGCTGGTAGGTTGAACAATCAGAGTTGCTTTGTGTGTGCACTACAACCATGGGCATGTGTTTAAATCAGAGATGACGGTATGGCAAAAAATCCATGTAAGGGGCAGAATGTAATACCAGTGCTGGTATTGATACTGGTTTATGATTCAGTTAGAAGCTAAAACTTACTGAGAACTGAACACACAGTTAATAAGAAAAAGCATCTTTTTCTGGTCTCATGCACCAAAATGATTCTGTATTGCATCGCAGGCTTGTTTGAAGGGAAGAAGGGTCGTAGTGTGTCAATATGCAATCATATGCGAGGTCCCCGAGCTGTTACCACAAAATATAAAGCTTGTGTCAAATTGCCCACCACTACTGTACAGACATGGGAAAGCAAAGCTAGTGTATCATCTCATACTAAATACAATCCATGTGATTTAAGCAGTGATGACTTATAATGATAAATAAACCTTAAAAGGAAAAATGCCTGTAATGAGAATGTAGTTACCTACTTAGCCACTTAAACTTATTTTGTTTTACGTACCATTGTTCTTATTTAAGAACCACAGACTTCTCAAAGTTCTCAATAAGAACGAGGTTAACAAAGTCATAAACTGTGTTACGTCAACTTCCTTGTTGACATAAAATATAAAACCAAAAAGTATTCATAAAACTTTATCATCTCAAAACATCTTCAATCATTCTTGAACAGGACTGAATTTAAACCAGAGCTGCATTATTAGACAACAGCTTTAGCTATTTTTATTACTTAAAAGGTATTTCATTGTGCTCTCAATCAAATATTACCTACTATTAAGTTATGTACTCAATGCCATGGTTGGCTCACAGGGCCAGCATGGATTTGGAGAGGGAGATTGGGGACATTTCCTTAACATTGTCTAGACATACGTGAAGTGAAATGTTTATTTTATGCGAGACAAAGACCAGGAACAAGTGTAGTGACATTTTCCAAATCAAAATACAGAAAGTAGCCTAGCGGTTCTGTTGCGTGCCCCAAGTGCAGAGGCTATCGCAGCAGCTATGGGTTTGAATCCAACCTTGGCCCTGTGCTGCATGTCATCCCCCACTCTCTCCTCCCAACATTTCCAGTCTCTCTTCAGCTGTCCTATCTAATACAGGCAAACATATCTTTAAAATAACAAACACAAACACAAAGTAGCTCATGTCATAACACCAAAGCCTACAGTCAATTAATGTCATCCAAAAAAATAAATAAAAACAAACTGGACTCACTAACCTCACACAGACCTCACATGGCTCAGAACAGAATTGAAACTAAACCAAACGGATATATAAGATGGATTACATAGCAGCAGAGAAGATGTCTAAATGCATGCTGATATTTTTAAAGACTATAAAAAAGTTAAGATTAAGTTAAGGACTCTGTGGTAACATACAATGATACTTGAGAGATTTAACAGCAAAAGAGCAATTCACATAGTTCTCTAACACCATGTTTCAGGATGGTTATGCTTACAGATCATTTTCAGTTAATCACATGAAGAAGTAAACAGAAGAGTAATAAAGTTAAAAGTAAAGCAACAAAAAGGAGACATGTCTGAATTTGTCACACTTAAATGTAACCATAGGATGCATAGTATTTTCAGAAAATTAGGAACCATCTTAATCTTCATTCTCCTGACGGCAAATGCATAGCAATGAACCCCACTGTGCCTTCACCTCATACAAAGGCAAGTTTGACAACAGTTGCTGCTCCCTGTTACCCGTGACACAAGAAGACCACATAACTATCACTACCTTTCCAAGCATACTCGTGTGGGTTAACATTAACAGTACAAATCTGAGTAATAATCATGCAGCAGGTCCATCTCCTCTTCCTTAAACCAATTTAGAGACAATGAAGTAGGCTTGTCACATTTCCCATCATGGGTCTGTGACTTCATCATATTTGAATTCATTTTGCAGTCATCAGTTTTTTTGTAACTACGGTCAACTCAACTATGGTATAGCTTCCAAAATGTAAGAGCAAACTTTGCATGATGTCATTAACCAGCAAAACCACTTTGCAAGAAGTATACAGCAACACTCTATACCCCACATTTCTCCATGTAATCACTGAGACTAACAAAGACTGGTTTCCTCACTATCTTTCCAAACTATTTAAATCCATGAAACCATTTCACAGCCTACTCTTTGACTGAGTATATTTTAAAAAGTGTTTAAATGCCTTGAAACTTCAACATTAACAATGAAAATTCACTACAACCAAAATCCTTCAATGTGCTTCACGCAACTAAGACATCAAAAGCATCAAGACAAAGGGACAAAGAAACATTACTGCTGTTATAGGGACAATCTTGGTCATGCTCAATAAATAACTTTTTACACACAAAGTTTATGACAATGTCCCTTAATATTTACAAAATCAGCTAAGTGGTGTTTCTCAAAGATTTTCCTGTGTTTCAGACATGAAGGCCACAGTGCGTGAGTATTATTTATATTCAAGCCCCTGCGAGAACAAGTGGTTGAACCCTTGCAACCCTTGCTGTGGATGTCATTTTAACTCTGTGCTGCTCAGCAGTGACCACCTGTTTATGGCAGACACATGTAAAACACATCTCTTACACAAAAAAAGCAAACAATATTTCTACATAGGTTCACTCATTGGCAAAGCTTTAAAAAACAACAACATAGACAACAAAGTCTACCCATTGTGTTACATTTACAAGTGGCATACTGATGTAGACAGTCATCACTGATGAATGTCAATTACTGCATGCCACACTGGCAATACAAAAAAAAATTAAGAAGCTATATCAATGTTAAAAGATATGTAAAAGTCTACCATTACTGAAATATTAGTTGAAAAGTCCTGATTATCCATTCTGTGTTCATACGTATTGCATTAGGTTAGCAAAATAAACATATGAGCACATTTGATTGCGTTTTGTTTAGCACGCTGCATGTATACTATGAGTTTTCCTTCATTCGTGTGGGGCATCTAGCATTGCCTTAACACTTAGTTCATTACTTAAAGTTAGTAATACTAAAAGGTCAAACAAGGCTACCTACCACCCTGTGCAGTAGCATCCATAGCAAAGTGCTACCTCAAAGACCATAAGTGCACTTATAACAGGATATTCTCATGTTTAATGCCTTCAACGAACCTTGGGGACCGTTAAGATGAGGATCAACATCAGTTATGCTACTAATGTTGATATTATTCAGAGAAACACATACATGAACTCACAAAGGATTGCTAACAATACGTTGCACTGCACACCTAAGTTATTCATTGCATGCTAACGATCCAGTGACATACCGTTAACCATAGAGGAAAAAGCTTGATTCACTCCTGGTATTTCCTGATGTATCGTTAATTCTTCATCTATCAGTTGTTGGACAAGTGTTTACTTATCACAGCAGCGTGCTTTGAGACAGATGCACCGACTACAGCAGTAACCTTTCAGCTCCATAAAGCTTTATCGCCATTATGCACGTATTTGTCTTTAGGTTACTGCACTGGCCTGAGCACAGAAATACGGTCCTGTGTCCTCGGTGCTACTAGCTAGCCAAACAGGCTCAACTGACTTTGGATTTGACGGGTTACTGTAACGTTAGCTAGCAAGCAGGTTTCTCCACCAAGATGTGTTCAGTCATTTTAAAACAATTTCCTTTCGCTGTGCACTAAACGACCGAAACGAGCATGTAGACAACAAATATGCGGCTTAAAATGTTTCACGATACCTTCCTGGGCCTTCACCACTGCCGTGGGATGTTGCTGCAAACACAGTCCGTGTTGGGGACGTGGAGAGCTGGGACCAAAGATGGCGTCCCCTCCAAACTTCCACTACTTTGGACACTCATCAAGCTACTTTTCGTGTGTTGACACTGCCGCGCACACGGTTTATCTTTCACGTAGATAGTGAAATTAACGGACTTACATACCACAGTTGCTTTGACGTGGCTACAATAACTTAAACTGTGTCAAAATGTGTAATTGTAATCTGTTTTAGGCACAAACCTCTCCACACCCCAGCAGTACGTACTCCTGACTCCAGAGCCACCTCTCCGTCTTCAAGTGGTTGCCTATGAAACGTCATGCATCGTGTGCAAAATCCTTATCGCGAGGGTGTCAATGAAAACAAGGAGAAAATATCACAAACATCATGCACTCAAACTACACACAAACAAAGCTTAACCACAGTTAACAAACAATTTGTAAAATTACGAGTGTTGAAACTTTGAAAAACATTCAGCAGTAGGCTATCTGATGCTCTCCTATAAAGAAGAAAGATAAAGGTTTGACATTTAACTAAGTCAACAATCAAGTTAATAGATAAACAAATACGTAATTACAAAAACAAAATGTTTAAATTGCGTTTTATAATACGTCAAACTAATGGCATGCTGTATTAAGTTAAGATACAAGATATGAGTCAAATGTAGCCTTTAAGTCATCATTTTGACAAATTAAATAATTCACTGCCTCATTAGTCAATTTATTGAACATGTTAAAATATACAAACATAAAATAAATCGGCTATTTTAATGTAGCCTACGATCTACATTTTTTACTTATCAAATATAAACTCTCTGTTCTTCAATAATCATCCAAGATGTAGTTACTTTCATAAATGATGTACTTCTTCCCCTGTCCAGTGAAAACCACTAATGCCTATCATGCCTAATTTCAAATGTTGTAATAAGCTAAAGGATTTAGTTTTTCCTTGAGGGATGAATTCTACTTCTTACATGGAATTTTACTTTTTAAAACCCACTTGTTTTGCTGAAAAGTGCATCTCAATAAGCTCAAACCGGTCTGTTTTTTTCTGAGCTCAAAAGGAGTTTTCAATACATTACATCACAAACATATCATGATTTAATAATTATTATGATCATATTGCCTACTACTATGTTAAACCACCCATCCGCATATACGGCACTAAAACATTAGCTAAACAAAGTACTACAAATATGATATCAAACACTCACAGGGACTGTTTTTTTCTGCCTTATGATTTTGTTTTTAGGCCCTGCTGATAAAAGGCCTACATCAATCCTTTTACAGAAAGTTATGTGTTATTTATACCTTCACTGGAAAAGGATCAGAATATTTCTTCCACTACAAACTCATCTGGTTCATCCCTTTTGTAATACGAAGCCTAACTTCAAGATGAAAATAAGAGACACATTCTTGTCAAGGGGTTTGGGTTCAACATTTTCCACAATATATTCACTGCTGTATTTTCTGACTGGAACTAAAGAATATATAGTTTATCAAATGAGCTAATGAGTAGTTAACGGTAATCTGAATATAAAACCCCATGACACCACAAGTCTGTTTGTTAAAATGCTTTGTAAGTTTAATGCAAACAATATCCTTGTTGAACATTCACTGTTGGTAAAAAAACAAAAAACAAAAAAACAACAGATTTTATGGCTTTATTTCATTAATAAATAAATTGAATTTATAAAAAAAGACTGTACATGGTTGGTTGTTAAGACGGTGAAAGGGGATTACGGTGTAATTTCCTGTACTTGCTCTGCATCCAAACACGGTGCATCACCACTTTCTTTCCTCTGTTCACCTGCAGTCGTCTGTCCTCCAGATTCTGAATTTCCTCCAGTCCAGCTTTGGAAAATAAATCATGAACCTCTTCTGCAAAAAAATAAAACATGTATTTGTATTTATTATCCTAACAGACATGAATTTAATATAAGCGGTTAACCTATTCCAGAATTGCAAACTCAAATGATAAACTCAAAAGTCCTAATACATCCTGAAACCTTTTTGGTAATAACAAAGACATGACTCAAATTTTCCAAACGGAAATTATGGTCCTGGCAAATTTTTACTCCATGTGGAAGAAAATACAGATTTTATGTCTCAATATTACCTTTGCTAAAAAAGTACACACAGGTTCCATCTCCACGTGTGTAGAAATTCTCTGATAGGCAGCGTCCTGATTAAGAGAATGAAAGAAGACGATGAAATGTTTGATACTGTCAAAAACACAACTGCACACACAATTAGGGATTACAACAAATTATGAAACAAATCAAACAGCTGCGTTCAGGAGTACATAACGACCTTTCTTAAACCTGAGCTGTGAGAAGTCGTATCTCCCATAGTCACGGAAAAGAAATATCCCCCCATGTTTCAGGTATGATGACAGGCGATTCACCACTCCTTGAATTCTGTCAATGAAATGGAAAAACAAGGTTGCATGACAGGACTGAAGCTAATTAAGATCCAAGTAATCATTCACAAAACCAAGATGGAAATACATTTGTGGCCTCTAATCAAATATCAAAGGGCTTAAAAGGAAGTGTGAAAATGTCTTTTATGGCCAGAGCAAATTGTAAGCATGCATATATGAAAACTACAGGATCAAATTTATATGATGAATGCATCCATCTGACATCTTCAGTTACCCGCTGCTTTATGTCATTATGTGGATTTCCTTTCCATTGTTTAGAAACATATTATTATCTCTGTTGGATCATGAGATGAGGACATGCAAAATGGGTAATTATTAGAAATGTACCTATTTATATAGTATGGCAGTAGCTCAGTCCGTACAGACTTGGGCTGGGAACCATAGAGTCCCCGGTTCAAGTCCCTGACTAACCAAAGTATGGATGTTGGTGTGGTTTTCTGGAGGGGAGCCCTTTCACTTCCAGAGTGCTGCTGAGCTGCCCATGAGCAAGGCACAAAACCCCCAAAGGCTAAAATTCCCCCTGTGCGCAGCCCCCTTATTCTGACATCTCTCCATGTATATATGTCCATAGGAACCCGTTTGTGTGGGTGTGTGTTCAGGCCTCTCCGTGTGAGTAGCATGTCTCTCAATAACAAAGTTTAATAATGAGGTATATTATTAAAAATATATATTTACTCTTTATTAAATCTTTGCACTTTTGACTTTGCTTGTTTGTTCTCAAGCACTGTGATTGTTCACCTATAGCTCTGAGTACTTTATCGTGGCATTTTTCAGGTTATTTAGACATCAGTTGTAGTGCTAAACACGCCACTGTCAATATGTTTTACTGTGTGTCACATAAAACCGTAAGGATTATATCTGGGTTTGGGTAACGACTGTCAGGGACACATGGGGAAAAAGAGGTTGGGTTACAAAAGTGACAACAGTGTTTTTTATAGGGGGTGTGGAGGATGGAGGGTCTGGCAGGTAAAAAATGGTATGAAACTCTTCATGTCTTTGTCTGGTAACCTTCACCTACCGGTCTGGATGAATGGAGGAGAGGACAAAGACAGCCAGAATAACATCCAGGCTTTGAGGAGGGAAGGGTAAGGAGGCCATCTCCTCACAAATGTCATGGACAAAGGCATGACACATGGAGTCGTCATACTCTGGATGTTCCTATTAAAAGACAAAATAAAGTTCATTTGTAACTGGTAGCTCAGATACAGATGTCATTTACTTTTCAGTACTTGTATTGCAAAATCTAGTTTCCCTTTTCTCCCTTTCTATCACATCTCTATCACACTGAATGTGTCCTCAGTTACATTCGCAGGTGACTTTAAGCTCTACACTCTTTCTGAAAGTTACTGCTTATTATATAGGTATTAATGCACAATTAAGTTTCAAAAAATTAATATAAATGTGTAACAATATAACAAAGAGTGTGGTCTAGACCTGCTCTTTTTGTAACTCTTCCTGAGTCACGTTTGTAGAAATAAATTCTCACATGCTACAGATCATTTAACTCTTCTGACTTTCGGCTTCCATGCACACACTTCACTGAACACAAAGTTATTTGTAAAGTTACTTCCAAAGCTTAGAAAACAAAAACAATAAATAGTCAAATCCTGTGCATGAATCTTAAACTGAGAGTAAACAACTGTCCGTCCTACAACTTCTATGTTGAGTCAATATTCTGGAAGGCTTAGAGATAGACACTAACAACAGCTTTACAATGAAGGAATTGAAGGTTTATTTAAGCTGACTAAATTTTTTAGCACTTAATGCTATGGGGGACTTAATCGTAACCTGATATGACTGTGAATACCTTTAACATGTTGTCTGAATGACCATATTAAGTACTGTGTGTATGGCAAGGGCTTAATATAACCTTGGTGGTTTGTAATCTAAAGTGATATCAGTCAGTGTTTGTTTGAAGAAATGTATTGACCCTGATATTCAACTCATGTCAAACTTTATTACAGACTCAAGGTCCAGATAGAAGACAACACTATCCAGAGGAAGAAAGCACATAACATAGAAATCTACAAAAGCCCAAGAAATAGTGCAGTAAGAAAAAAAGCGTACCTTGACCAGCTGAATGGCACATTGGGAGAAGTCACAGCAGTACAAGAAAGCATCTGCATGTCTATGAAAAATGACAGACGGTGAATCAAACAACTGTGTGATGAAGCCCATATCTTTCACAGAGCTGCTATTTGACTCAAGCTGGTGAAGTCGGGTGTTTGAGCTTGATTTATCACTTCATTTTTCTGAAAGAGATGTAGACATTTTAGAATATAACAAAAAATGTTCAGCAGTTTTGGTTTGAAGGAAAACTCCAAAAAGGACATATTTGTGAGGAGCCACAGTCTCATGATATGTTTGGGCCGCTTACGGCAGCAGTAATTCAGTCTGTAAGGAAATGGGTCAGTAAGGGGAGGGTTGAAGGATCAAATTCCCAAGAAAAAGTTGAAACTTCGTCTGGATTTATAAAGGAAATAAAAAATAAAATGTTAAACAATGACATATTTTGTTGGCCAGTGTTTGGTTTATTTGAAATGACTCCACTGAAAATTGACATGATCAACATTAAACTGTTAATTCAAAAAGAATTTGTGTTGACATCTGAAATGTATACTCACTTTATTGAATCAAGGATGGGAAATACACTGTTTCCCACTCCACATCCAACCTGGGACAAGAACATATATTTTACTGACACATGGCAAAGCAGTTTTGTTAAAGCTGTTTGTAACACTTTTAATATAGCAACTTATCATTTGCAAAAAAATATGAAACACTCTGTAGTAAAACAATAAACAGAATTAAAATCAATAAGTGTTAAAAACCTCCAAGATCCTGAAAGATGCATGCTGGCCGGGGAAAACAGTCTCATTTTTTTCCACAGCTGCTCTCCGACAGGACTCCTGTGGATTGGAGGCCACTGTCCTGTGATGGTTTGAGGAGATTTCATCATGCTGGTGTCTGGTCTCTGGGTCTGTGCTGGATCCAGTCCTATGTGGATAGGCTTCCTGATGATCATTCACACACCTGTTTGTGATTTCTTCTTTTGAACCTGGAGGAAGCAGTTCAGGGAATTCTAAAAACAGCCACTTGCGATCTTTGAAGAACTTATCCTGGTGCGTCTCGTAAAACTTGTCCCAGTAGTGAGACGCCTCTGTTGCAAATGTACCTGTGTGAAGGGAGATGTGAGCGTATTTAATATATATTTGCTTAGTAATCCTTACCATAAATCTTATTAGAAATAACATTTTCACAGTAATATCTTGCCTTGTTCCATTAAAGGAATTTGTACACAGGAATTTTCTTCTGCCTTCTGCCGTGCATTTTCTTTTTCTTCTTCTGTCCATTGTACATGATCCCTGATATTAAGAGGAATACACAAGCAACTGTTGATAAAAACTTACAAACTGTATCTAATAAAAGAAAAAGAAAAATCTCTGACATATTGACATTTTAAGTTAAAGCAGGCAAACACATTATATACAATCTGTATAAAGACATCATACAGATTGGCGACAAATCAAAGTACATCACTGACCACATGTTGTGCTTAAAGACGTCATCAGGATTGGTCAGAATCCGTGTACCCAGAGGAGCTGAAGGTCTTCTTCCTGTGCTCTTTAGTCTCAAAGATAATCTGATGAAAACTTTAGCCAGTTTGGCCACAGAGAAGCTCCGTAGGTGATGCATGTACTCTGAAAAAAGGGAAAGGAAGAATAAGTACAGCTTATGACCAAAGTACGTTTTAACACTCTGTTTGTCGGTATAACTGACTGATGCAGAAACCAGAAACATGTCATATTTTCAATTTATGGAAAAAGAAATAAAAGAAAATTCAGCTTGTTTTGTGTGTGTGTGTGTATTTATGATACATTTGTTATTTGTAGGCCTATGTACTTTAAAAACACATTTTGAGCTTTTGATTATTTTAGTTTTGTCCTGTGAAAATATGTGAAAACCCTTGACTGTGACTGTGTGAATTTTATCTTTTGAAATGGCTTCTTTCTAATTGTGTGGAACTGTACAAGACTGATTAATGATCGGTTTCAATGATACTTGTAGAACAGATCTCCTTTGTTTCTGATTTCTTCACTGACTAAGCGACAACATGGGGACACAGGATCAATGAAATACATGAGATAGTCAGGAACATTGAGAGGAATGCTCCAAACATCTGTTAACCACTGATCTGCTTGTGTGTTGGTTTATATAACAAAATCATGCTGTCCATCAAACCCACTAAATTTTCTTTCAAATTCTTATCAGAATCCTAAATAGGCTACACAAAATGAGATGCGAAAATGTGGATAACGTTTTTCAAAATACAAGTGATATATTCTGATATATGTGGTGGAACGCTGCAGCATTGAAGGGTGTTTGGGTTTAGTATTTCATTCCATGTAAATACCAAAGAGCTTCAATTAAAAGCTGGAACGAGCCAACGCTGAGAGAATAAATGTGTTACAGTAACACAGTGTTAAATAAGATTGTGTTTCATACTTTACAGCTTCTTAGTGGAAATAAAACAGCTGTTGAGTTGAGGGATGTTTTACACAGACGTGCTCCATTCATTGCCAACGCTTGTTAACGAAGGGGGGCGCTAATGTCCCATTCTCGTCGCCGAGTTTCCTAATTTCTGTCGTAGAAGAAGACTCATAAACACAACACGGGGTAGCGCAGCTAGCATTGGAGGCTAACTTAAGAAATGCCATACCGGTCAAAGCTTAGTATTGTCCATTGACAAACATAATTCGATTTTCTCTTATCATATGGCAACTACCAAGTTCAAGCTAGGTACAACTTTGGAAAGAATTAAAAGAAAGAATTAAAAGAAGAAGAAAGAGATATCTAAGTGTTAACTCAAGTTAGCTGTTAACTTTTGGTTAACCTAAAGCTGGAGGTTCAGTGGTCTCGAGCAGACGGAGCTGAAGGAGAAGTTCTTCTAAAGTTTTCGCTACCTTCAACTAGGAAAACATCCCTCCCTTACCTGGCTCTGTCTGTGGTCTTGGAGTCAGCTCAGGTTGTGGTCTCCTGTCATGTCCCTGGACATCCTCTTGTAGGAACAAGGTCTGCCTAATGATGGCGCCGTATCAGAGAAAAAGATCCGTTAGCACTACTGATTTGTTGAGCCGAAGGAGTAGAGGTATCAGGGATGCTGGCACTATCATCAGACACAATATGAAACTCCTAAGAGCTATCCTCCTTCAGGTAATGGGAAGATTATATTGATTTACATACTCACTTTGACTGCAAGATTGTTTCCATTGTTTCTGTGTCGATATGTATTTACCAATATACTACATTTTTACATTCTAGGACAACAGGGATTTTATTAAAGTCTGGAGTAAGACGTCAAAGTCCACAATAATGTATGAGAATGGTAAAATCTACTTTGAAAATTACCAGAACTGCTACAGCTGGTGAGTATCAATTATTAACCTAAAAAAATAAACTAAAGCGTGCATACAAATAAAAAATGTCACAAGACACTAAGAAACTTCATAAGTATTGTACATAATTGTATTGATGTCTGAAGAAATGTAACCACTGCAGTAACTCTAAGGTGTTAGCTGATGTGAGACATCACATAACATTTGCATATTTAGGTTTAAACATTATGTAATACAAAAAATTCACTCTCTATGAAAGTTGGTTAAGGTTTTGAATTCAAACCAACAATCAGTGATTTCATGTTTTTGTGCCAGTGTTCATTCCCAGCCTCATATTCTCTACAAACTTCCCAAGAAGTCTAAAGTAGAGAAGTTTGAAGATGCCTTGCTGTGTCAGAGCCCACTCGTAAGTTAATTAAAGCAAATACAAATGTCAAATATCTTTTTTTATTTATGCTAAAGTTGATTTGAACAGCCCAGGTTCAGACTGTTGTTTCATTTGCCTTGTTAACAGGACAAAACGTTACCTTCTCTCTCTGACCACAAACCCAGCCTCTTGGCTTTGACAGCCAACAATTGGCTGTATCGTCTCTCACCTGAAACAGGGGAAGAGCTGCAGAGGGTTTACCTCTCTTCAAAGCATAAGTTCAGGTATTGTCAGCCTCTGAGCTCTCTGTTGTTTGAGTGAAAATGATTTCATTTTCTGTTTAAGTTCTTTTGAAAAAAACGTTTAACCTTACTCTACGTTGATGTTTCTTTACAGGTACCTTAGCTGGGATGTTTCTCAAGAGATGTTTTATGTGAAATCTGTTCAAAACAAAGAAACATCACTTGCACGACAGGTAATCTATTTTATTTATTTTTTTAATGGGGAATTTATTTTTAAGTGGCAGAACCCTTTAAAGTGTAGAGCCTGGGATCATACTGTACCTGGAACTTCCAGAAGGATCTGCTTTAATGGGTGATCTGGCTTTTCCCTCTGGCTGTGGAATGCTCTCCCCGACCATTTAGGGAAGGGATGGGCAACTTTGGTCACAGCAAGGGCCACATTCATTTCATTCTCACTGCCAGGGGGCTAAATTGTAGGATACAAAAATGATTATGTCTTTGTCCCAGCAGATATGGATGGTGTGGAGGAGATGTGACAGAATTGTTTTTTTTAATTCACAGGCCGGTATAACTCAGGATATAGTGATGCATCTGGCCATTTTTCATGTTTTCCCCTTGAAAATTGTGGGCATTTTGGAGATCAACAAAAAGGTATTCAGATTACTTTTTGTTTAAGTACATTGTGTCTATGTTGATATGTTATTATAAAGATGAAGATCTGTTTCTTTCAGGTATTTGGAAGCGGTGTCACAGATGTCGTCCTCTCTCAGGGTGTCCTCGTGGTGTCTCACAGCAACAAGTCAGTGAAGCTGTATAGCTTTGAGCACATCCTCAAAAAGGTTTGTTAGGTTTTATCCCAAAAGAGTTTTTTGCATTTTATTGAGCAGGCTGCATATTTTTGTCCAAGCTAGTGAAGGCTGCATCAAAGAAACCTTTAGACCAGGAAGATTAGATTTTGCCCCCCCAACCGACACCAAAGACCAAGCCTCCAAACACCTCCCCTCCCCAAAACAGCGGAACATTTTGGGGAAGGGAGTACAGTACATCATTTTCATCAGTTCTCTGCCATTTTTGATTTATTAACTGGTGTAAAGATAAAACAAGGATTTCAACACTCATAAAAAGTCCCTCTAAAACCATTTGACCCCCCAGCTTTGAATCAGATAAACATTGTTGTAGAAATGCATCTACTGATTTTGATGTACACGTTTTATTTACATATATTCAGCATCATTTCACCCTTTTTACTCATCTCGGTGTGTTTGATGATTATTTTCTTTGTATTCAGCACTTGACAGAGAAGTTAACTCTTGGACAGCAGAGTTCCCTTCTTGGAGGAAAAACAGTGGGAGACGTTCCGTTTGGTATCCCAGTAAATATCCAGATCACAGGTGGGTGTGTTTTTATTTGCAGACCTATGATCTATTAGTGTTAAAGGTTGTTGTAGACTTCTTTGACCACAGCAGTAATGTTTTTCTTCACAACGTTAACATGATATTCATTATTTCACAGAGTGCCCACCAGTGCTTTTTGAGGTGTCATGCTCTAACAATGCTATCCAGATAGGGGGTTACCCCTGGCACTACATCTACACACCACCACATAAACGTCACAATGGGACTCACCACATCTGTTCACTCAAGGACAGCACTCTGGTAGGTTCAAGGACCTACACTACACACTATGACCTCATATTTCATCCATGGTAGGGTAATTGAAGTAAGCCTCCATCTGGCTCTTAGTGGTAAATATCCCAAATCTTGTTTGGTTGTGGACTAAACCACCAACAGAATGGCCAGAGCCTGTTGAAACGATCCAACTAAGGAAGGTCACAGATGTTTGTGACAGTCTTTCTATTCAGCTGCTGAAAAGAGCACAGACAAACCAACATGTAATCACTGTTGAAAAACCACCAGGAAATGGTCCAGATTTATTTTACTAATCTTTTCTGCACGTATTTCTTAAAAGAGATATTTGTCAGGAACTAAGGCTGCATAATAAACTGTGTGGGGGAAAAACAAAGATTTAACCACATTTAAGATTCCAGTTTTCAACACATGAGAAACCACCTTTTTGTGTTTTCCCTGAACCTATGTGGTGTCCTTTCACTCTGTAAAAATAATGCATAGCTTATAGTGTGAAAGAAAAATAACACCCATACAACACACATCATAGTGACTTGATAATTAAACCTGTCCTTAACCCGAAACAAACAGCACTATCACCATCAGCTCTAAAGCTGCACCAAATGGAGAGTGTCTGACAACCAGTTAAAGTTTGATGCGTACCCAACTTTTACAGCTTGGGTAGAGCATCATTTTATATATTGAGTGCTGCCTTTTCCAAAATAACGTTGGTGATTGTTTTTGGATTGCGAAGCACGAATACAGTTACACAACACATGTAAGCACAAACTCGAACATATTTCCTGCTTTAAGAGTTCCTGGAAAACATTGTGATTTTATGACATTAGGCAACAAATGGAATTCAAAACATGAACTGCTGCTCTCTAGAAAGTGATGGGATCTTCTTCCACCCTGATGACTCGGGAAGAATTGTTCATCTGGGACCAACCAACATAAAGTGAGTTATAATCATCAACTTTCTGTTTTTGTTTTTTTTACAAAATGATGACTACAAAAAAATAGTGGTAAAATACAGTTCTGCCCATTTACAGTAGTAGATGTAATGAATCCTATGATAAAAAAAAAAATACCGAGGTGTCTTGCATTTGGTTTGCATTGAGACAGAGCAATGCAGAAGCACCAGCTTGAGAGGCTTTAAACTTTAAAACCCCTCGTTGGTTTAAGTGATAATGTTATAAACAGCAGTAGAGGAGAAAAGTAGTTGGATGGGATTAAAGCAGTCTCCCAGTGATTGTGGAAAACTGGACAAGCAGCCAGTAACATGTGCTGTGAAGGCAAATAAACTAAAACACACGATTCCTGACACATTTGTATTGAATAAAGAATTAGGCCTCAGAATTTGGTTTTCATTTACTTCTACCACAAAAATCAACAATATCCTGTTCTCTGGTAATGCATACAGTATGATACATTTCCCAGTTTCTAATGTTATTATTCTTAATATATTCCACCTGATTTCTTTTCTTTTAGTGTCCTTAAAATCCTGGGTGAACTGAACAGTGGTTTGCCATCAAAGGTTGATATTGATTTCTCTATGGAAACCCATCGAAACAACCATGTAAGTATTATGCGTATATACCGAGTAGACAGACTTCAGTTTGTTGTGTATTCACTGCATGTATCATGTTTCACATAATTACTCATTCTTAAAAATAGAGCTTCCTGTGCTTCCATTAGCCTTCCTCACAGGTGACTGTCACGTCATCGGGCCGCACAGTGAAAAGAAGATTTCATCAGCTGGACGACGACCCAGAACACGAGGTACCGTGCTTCTTATGCTTACATTGATCCAGAATATCTGCAAAGAAAATACTTACTCAACTTTTATTTTAAATAAGTACCAGAACACAACAGAGTTTAAATAATAATATTGCATGACACACTGTTTGTTTGTAACCAACAGAAACATTTCTATGTATACCTACAACTGTCCGCAGCTCATGTGAAGAGAAAACTTAGAAAATAAATTTTGTTCACAGACTTTCCGTATGGTGGAATATGAGGATGAGTTGGATCTTCTGGCAGTAGTAGTAACTAATGGTGAGGAGGGAGAAGGAAGAGCCAGCATCCGTCTGCATGACAATCTGAGCGGGAAATTACTGCGTACAGTTGATCTGGATGAACCATGGGATGAGGTGAGGGACTGGACATGAATGCAAAAACATGAAATCTTAAAGTCTCTGTGTACATGAATTAACTTGTGGTCCTCTCTTTCTGTTTCAGACTTATCGACATGAGTTGTTCTTCGACAAGGACACCATAGTTCATATTGCACAAAAAAACACTAACTTCTGCTGCCATGTCTACAAACTCAAAGCTGCCAGAAGATAAGAGGCTCTAAGGTTAATGAAGCTCCTGGAGAGAAGCTACCATTGTCTGTTTCCAACTTCTTTGCGCTGTAAAACTCAAGTCTTGTCTGGGCTTTTCGTGCCTTTATTGAAGAAACCGGACAATGGAAATAGCCGGAAATCGGGGAAAGAGAGAGTGAGGAATGACATGTGGAAAAGGAGCCACAGGTCGGATTCGAACCTGGGCCGTCCGCTTTGAGGACCACAGCCTCCGTGAACCAACCATTCAGCCACCAGCGCCCCCAAAGTACTGTTCTTAAATCCAGACTATCATGTCATTTCTTTAGTTCGAGGCATGCTTCATAACCAAGTTGGTTGTAAAAATAACTGAGGCTTTGTATAGTAATACTGTTAACAATGTTTTGTCTCACAGCCTAAACCCTTTTAAAACAGTCTCTCTTATATTAAAATTGTACATTTTTTAAGTTAAGTCTATTTCTATCTCCGGTGTTTATAATATGCATGTTTTCACGTGTTCAAATTGTGCATAAAAAATGGGATACGACATTACTGTTTCATATATCAACCTTGAAACATAATTTCTCAGCTTCTTGCTTTGCTGGGGTCCAACACTCCAACTTGAAGGCCCCCCCTCTTTCTTTTTTGAACCATGTTACCATATTAATGTTATTCACATAAGAGATTTGTTTATCTGATTAAATTACAGAACCAGTCATGATGAGGTAGAAGCGTATGACACACCAGTGGTTTGTCAACAGTACTTTAGCACAGGTCACAGTTCATCACAAACAATTGTTTTTTTTTTACATGGGTCGCAAATGTTTTTGTTTAATAAATACATAAAGAAAAGGACAGGAAATAATGTTCTGTTGGAAATGTGTGCTTGCATGCAGCTAAATAAATTGACATACAGTATAACTGTATACTTCATTACTATGTTAATTTTAAAGTTATAATGTTAACTAACACCAAGAAAACAGATTGATGATTCTTGTACGACTATGCCAGAGTTCCTAAAAGGTTAACACAATCTGTATTAGTTTTTACAGTAATGTTCCCAAAGATGGCCAGTAAACAGAAGTGATCGAGAACATCATGTAAAAGTTTCAACCTCATAAGCATTCATGTGTTTGAAAAGCGTAATTGCAACATTCCTGTACACACTTCTGTCGATTTTGAAGACATAGCCTAAACACTTAGATCATCTCTGGAAACATTTTAATAACATAATCGATGCTACTCGGAGTTCTAACTTGTGTATGACATTGTTTATATCCCGATAAACTTCAACTTTAAAAGGGGATCGTAGATTTAATCTTAGAGAAAATGATATAGTTTTGAGACCACGTTTTAGTGGCTTTACGTTTGTTTCTCCGTATCCTGCCTGCGTCACCTCAATACACACCTGAAGCCCTAACCAAGTAGCCTAAGCTCCTAACTGTAAGAAAGAAAAATAAAAAAACATGTTCGACAGAAGACACTGGACAAAAATAGTAATACAGCTTATGTTTCCCTGTTAGAAAAAAAATTAAATTCGTAGGCTTTTTTCTCCCCTTTCACAACAACGAAAGTTACAAAACGCCTTTGCCGTGGGTCACGTGACCCTGCTCCGTCCTCTTCAGACTCCACTTGAGACTGTTGTGGTTGTTGTAAGTGCTGCTTCAGTCTAGTCGCCCTCTGCTGCAGCTCTAACACGGAGGCGATGGAAAGTTATAAACATTTCCTGGTCGTTTTGTCTGCCGCCGCTGCATTCGGGATTGTCTCCATAATATTCGTGCTAAGATGGGTTCTGTACTACAGAGAAGGTTTAGCCTGGGATGGAGGACTTGGCGAATTCAACTGGCACCCCGTCTTGCAGATCTCAGGCTTCATTTTCTTGAATGGAGCAGGTGAGAGGAGTTTTTTTGTTTTAGAAATGTAGTACGCTAGATACAGATAGGCAGCGGCTAATAAACATTAGTCAGATGCACAAGGTTAGCTGTCTTCAGGGACTTAGTGGGAGGTGACAGGAATGCATACAATAAAATAACTAAATGGGCTAAACTTCTTCTGAGACTGTTTTCTTTAAACTTTGCAACCACCAGGGGCATGTAATGTAATGTGAAAATCAACAGCAGCAAACTGTTTAAGAGTAATTATGTTTGAGGCATTTCACGTTTTTTTTTTTCCAACCTGAAAGTAATTGATAATATTAACGTTAGCACCAACAATCACACCTTTCACCGATTTTAAAGAAAGTCAAATGAATAATAATGTGAAAGTGTAGAAACCTGCATCATAGTTGAATAAAGAGTTTGTCGATTGACCCTAAGTGACCTTTTCTTGCAGCCATCATTGTCTTCAGACTCCCCTGGACCTGGCGGTGCAGCAAACTAATAATGAAGTTCATCCACGCAGGCTTAAACTTGGCAGCCTTCATTTGTGCTACGATATCTTTTGTAGCAGTTTTTGATTTCCACAATGCTGCCAAAATCCCCAACATGTACAGTCTGCACAGCTGGCTAGGCCTGGCAGCTCTGGTATTGTTTTGTCTTCAGGTAAATGAACTACTATTTCAAATTATTGACTGTAATGGATGATCATGTCTTCTGATTTTGTGGCTGAGTATTCTCATTATATTGCTACTTGTGATAAACAGTATAAAATTCAAATCACTGTATTTTTTAACCCTTTTATTTTTAATTGAGTCCCAGTCTTAACAACTGGAACCTCTTACAATACCGAGTCTTTCCTGAAACATTAAGTTATAGTGAACAACAATCTTGATAACCACATACAATATTTAATGTAGTAATGTATTTTTTGTGTAGATTGTTCTTTCAGTCATTATCTACTTGATGCCATTTACACCACCATCCTGGAGAGCAGCATTTATGCCCCTTCATGTCTTCTTTGGACGGTCACTCTTTGGCAGTGTAATAGCTGTGGCACTCATGGGCATAACAGAGAAACTTATTTTTGGCCTGTAAGTATTACAAAATGAAAAACAAGACGTGGTGTAAAAAGTGAATGTGTTGCCTTACTGTGGAACCATTTTTTCCGCCCTCATTAAGGAGCAACCCTAAATATAAGGACTCTCCCCCAGAGGCAGTTTTTGTGAATGTTATGGGAGTGCTCCTTGTGGCCTATGGAGTTGCGATTCTCTGGATTTCAACTCGAACATCTTGGAAACGTCCCAGCGACCTGGCTTTGCATACTCAGCATACCGGTGGGGGAGGTGAGGACAACATTAAAGTCGGTCCCTCTCTGTCTCAGTTATCTGATGAAATTGAAGCTGAGGGCCGTGTGGATGTGAGGAGGAGGGGTAACAAACTAGATGATCAGGCCAACTGATAATAAAGTAAAACATTTGGAGCAATGTGTTGAATCTATGTATTCCCAGTGTAAACTGGGAAGAGAAAGGCTAAAAGAAGAAATCTAAATTTGCCATTCATAACTTTCTCTCTTGCACCTTAAAGTATTGTATGTAGACTGCACTTTCCACTTGTTTACTCTAACATGTATTATTGTAAGCACATGCAAAATAGTAAGGTTTTTTATAACAAGATCTATAGATGATGCTGTTGATTTACACTGTTTACAACCTGTACAGACAATAATGTCAGATTGTCTTTATTCTAATTCTTTTGTATTTTGTCATTTTGCATTTTTTGAATAAAATATGTTCAGAACCAAACTGCAGTTAACAATTAACTGTTGCAACAACTATCTTTCATTTGATATTCTTTGAAAAGCTTTTATATGAATGTATTGATATTGTAACTACATGCAGAAGGTAATCACTAGAAAGTATGAGCAAAGGTGTGTGTTATTGTCTTGGTTAATGCTTGGTCATAATGCCCTAAATAGATAGTGTTACTTTAATTGCCATTATTAACCATGAGCATGAAGTAGTCTATAATACCCGAACGCTTCATAGAAAACTTAAGTCTCCATCTTTGACCTCAGATGGCAGCAGACAGCCACGTCAAAACTAAATGCTTCCCATTTTGAACTTCCCAGCATCCGTAGAAAGGCTGGCAGCCCGTTTGTTTTGGCTGTGTTGTTGATTAAGAGGCATTTGCTGTCAGGTCGAAATCCTGATTCAAGGTTTGTAATCTATACGTCAGTGTTTTAGCAGTGGCATTACAACCTTCGGACATATTTCTTTACTTGTCGCTGTGTTTGTTGTCCAACTTGCTATTATTCTTTGTGCGGTCAGTAAACATGTAGGCGCATGACAGCACTACGGACCTCGGGCCGGTTACCCGTGGCTGCTACGAAATAAAGCTAACTCTAATATATAAAGTTGGGGTTAGATTTTAGAAGTCCCGCTTCTTTGATTCGGAAATATATCAACTCAGAACTCACACTTCACTTAGCTTGGTCTTTGAGGTTTATTAAATTGCATCCTTCAATATTTTAACCAGGAAGGCTAAGCTAGCTCCGCAGCTTGTTTCATCAAGGAAGGCTAACGTTTGGCTAAGGCCGATTTGATGCTAACGTAGCCTGAATTTATACAAAACAGAAGCGAGATAGCGTTAAGCCAATTAACATCACATTAATTTGACCTAAAACTGATATGAAGTCTGAAAACGTTTACGACAAGCTCATAAGAAAGTGCAAACAAAATGATAACCCTTTGCTAAGCTAACCGGGTGTTGTACAAGGGTGGGGCTCTGCGTTATCTAGCTGACAATGAGTGGCTAGCTTGGCCGTGCTTTTGCACAGGATATAAGGTTGTACAAAGACCCACGACTTCTATGTTAATGAAATCACCGAGCTGCGGAAAAAGAGACTGCACTTATTTTACTTCTTTTAACTGCATATATTGGGCTGGGTGACGTCTTGCAGCGAGATGTCCTCTTGGCCGTGCAAGGTGGTACCTATGGGTGGTACTGAAGCTGAGAGCATCGGCCGTACGTGGGTGACTTAAAAGCCCTGCTCTGTCGGTAAACAATGCAAACACGAGGACAACTCGAGCGCTTGATACTTAGCTTTTTCTTGATACGGTTGAGACTGAAGTACACAATCTTTCCACAGGACAGGTGTTCTCTTTTGAACAAGAAAACTAACTAAATGTGTTGTGTACACACAGCTGTGGCATCATGTCTTCCAAAAGTGAGCTGAAAGCGGAGCTGGAAAGGAAGAAGCAAAGGTTGGCACAAATCCGAGAGGAGAAGAAAATAAAGGAGGAGGAGCGCAGAAAGAAAGAGGTATGTTTAACATGTTGGCACTATTTGAATATTCACTTATATTTAATGCATAAAGTGAATATGAGGCAAACGCGTGTCCGAAATTGGGCAATTTGGATGTTACACAAACAGTGTTACTGTTCAAATGCTTATTTAACCTACACTTGATTTGTGTGAGTTTTGTTACTCAATATGCTGAAGGGGAGAAGGAAAAATAATCAAATCTTTATAAATGTGGCAAGTTGATCCTATAATTACATTTTGATAAAAGTCCCAAAATAATTAATGAATTACTAAATATGGTAAATTCACACGATATTATCTTTGGTAGAAGATCTGTTAGTTATTAACAATGATATATTACATAAATATCTGCCAAATGATGAGCAGGTGGGATGTGAAGTAACAGTATTACGTTTATTTTCTTTTGCTTTCTCATTATGCGGAATCAACTCTTAGGCCCCTTGACTCTGTCTATCACTCTGCTATCAGATTCATCACTGGTGATAGATATGACACTCACCATTGTGTATTGTATGATAGGGTTGGTTGGCCTTCTCTTGCGGAAAGACGCAAAAAACATTGGTACTTGTTCATTTTCAAAGCCCTTACTGGTAAACTGCCTCCATACATCACAGCATTGTTGGAGTGGAATAGTGGAACCTATTTCACTCGTTCCAGTGATTGGCTGGTACTTAAGGTCCGCCGGGCACATTCAGATTTGGGAAAGACTGCGTTTTCATTCGATGCTCCTGATTCCTGGAATGTCATCCAACTAATTTTAAAAATTAGGACTCTGCCCTCACATGCAGCCTTTAAGGCCATAGTAATGGACCATTGTTCATCATTTTGTAACTGTTTTTAACTGTGTTGCTGGCTTTTTTTTACTGTTTTCTTTTGTTTGTTTGTTTGTTTTTTAGCTGTATCTCCTCTTCTATGCTGTGAGCTCGACGTCACTGTAAATGAGGGAAACCTCAGTGTCTTTCGAGTTAAAATAAAGGTTTTGAATTGAATTATGTCATCAACATTTCAGATATTAATTGTGCATCTACGTAGGTGATTTTGCAGCCATTTATGTATTAACATACAGTACATTATGTGGAAAGAAAGTTAACTGGAGCTCGTTTACAGGATTTCATGTAGTGTTTTCCCAGTTGATTAAGATGATGTGTAATGCTATAAAATTATACATTCAGGAAACATATGCAAACAACACAAAGAGATTCCAGTTCAGTAAGTCTGTGTTTATTGTCATGTAATAGTAGCAGTATGTTGTTGGTCAAACTAACTTCTACTCTCTGATGCTTGTTAGTTAACATGTTGGCATAGTGCAATGGATGCAGATCGGTCACTTTATTAGTTAATATGTGGATGTTTGTGTATGAGGATGTGCAAAAGAACTAGAATTAGGACATTTGTAACAAGACCATTTTCTGCAGAGTTGTTGCAATACATCTCAAATGCACCATTTGGGATGAGTTGGTACTCCAGTCAGTACACTGATCAGTAACTATTTTGTGCAAAAAGCCCAGATAAAAATATGTTTTCTTTTCCACAACAGTCACCTACACAATGATTTCAATTCTAGCTGCCACCAGCAACTACTGTTTTAGAGTGGCAAATAAAAACCGGTTTCAGGTGAATAATTTTCCAAATATTGCAATTAACAACCGTACACTATTATAAAATAAAGCATCATCAATCAAAGCCAGCAAAATCTCAGCAGTCAGTGTGTCCTTCACATATTTAACACCATTTTTTAAAGCTTATTGTCTGAGATCGTTATTGTCTGAGATCATCGCTACATATTTGAGATATTTAGACACTGTGTTAACAGGTGATACATCTCTTTGTTTCCAGGCGGAACAATTAAAAGATGCTGCACCTCATCAGGATGATTCTGACCTCGAGAGAAAAAGACGAGAGACTGAGGCTTATCTACAGAGTATGGGCTTAACCTCAGATGTTCCTGTTGGTACGTTTCATATGACCTACTCTCAGACATATGTCCATCTTTAATCACCCCCCCAAGACGAGGAAAAGCAACATATCCATACGTTTCCTAGACATAACATTTTCATATCTTCTGTTTTGTATTGCCTTTTAAATACATGTTAACTAAACTGTTGCAGAAGCTTATTGGCCATTACATCTCACCTACATTCACTTTGTCGAGACATTTTTGCCGCCAGTGTTTTGAACTTTTGACCAGGGTTTGTGGGTGTTCACATTTATACTGCACTCATTATTTGTTCTTCCCAAAAGTAGATCTGAGCACGAGGATAATAATCAGAAACATACAGTGGAATGTTGTTTACATGTCGACTAAGTCCCCTGACCTGTGACCGGTTGATCATGTGTTTGACTCCTTAAAAGCGAGACTATAAGCCAAGAAACATGCAAGTGTTCAACACGACTACATCTAGAGTCTTTGACTTGAATATAGGAACATATTAGATGTGATTACTTTAAGTCTGTGTGTTCTTGTTCTATTACATTCTGTCTCATTAATCACATTCATATTTATACATATTGAAATATTAAAGGCTGGTGACTGTGGAGGCAAAGATACTCACCATCAAACTTTCAGCCATTATTTTCACAACATTCTCATAACTCCAAATGTTATTATTTCAGAAGATTCAGCGTGCAGGAGTTTAGAGGTGTATCAGTAGAGTAGCGTTACTGTCCTAATCCACTGCCTTCAAAGAGTTTTTTTTCTAAATGAATGTCGTAACTAACCAATTGGAGAAGAGAACAAATTACTGGAATATGTTGCTGAAAAATGTCAAAGCATATTCCTGAAAGAGTCTCCCATAAATAACTTGAAAAGTATCAGTCTTACGGTTGATGTTTTTATATTTTGATATATTTCACTAAGTATTACTTTTGACTATTAACAGAGTTTAATTGAATTTCTAGTTTAAATGATCAGTTAGAGTGGGTAGAAAAGAGCACTGCTACGTTGCTACCAGCAGGTGGCAGAAGAGGTCCATTGGAAAATGTTCACTTACAGGATGCAAACAAACTTAGAAAAGACGTGAAAACATAAAAGGTTTCCATCTGTTCTGATTTCATTGAATTTATTTAAACATTCATTTAAGAATGGAAACAAATGAGTGTTATGGTGTTATTAAACATGTTTTCATAGTGTGTGACGTGTGAATAGATAATCTGCTTTCTGACTTTACATTCATAACAACATTCTGCTTAAGATGTAGAAATTGATTTACATGACAACAACACACATTGAGGCATTTTTAACTATTTTGTGATTTTGATTATTGTCTGTCGGACCATGTAGCCCCTCCTCCCACATCTCCAACAACCAAATCGGCGGGCACCCCAAGTGAGGCAGGGAGCCAAGACTCTGATGGAGCTGTGGGACCCAGGTACAAACACACACACACACACTGACACGTACACTCCCAAGGAAAGTGTGTGTAACAGTTTTTTCCTGCCTCCTGTACAGTACATTTCAACTGTGGAATCAATCAATCTCTGCTCTTGAACTTGTGGCTGTTTTTCTACCTTAGGCATGATTTTTCAGTGCTTCTTACTTGTGATCTGATCCTTGCTTGTCTTCTCGAAATGTCTGCGGGCATTTTGAAAAGCTTATGCCAGCAAGCATATGATTTCAGTATTTTTTGGGGTCAGCTAATTAGTTCAGAAGTATTTTGATTTTGCTTTGAAAAATGCAAGTGTGTGTTTGCATACAAAGCCATACAAAGCTTATGGAACTAGTTAAAGAATGATTACATTAAGAACAACTGAGCTTAAGTCTTTAATAAGTCTTATGCCATTAAAGTGAATGATGACGAGTTTATGCCAACTGAGTGCATGTTTATTTAATTTGTGTGCCGTTGAATTAGGACAATCTTAAATTAACAATAAAACGGCAGGCTGCTGTGAAGCCTGGGGGACTTCTTAACCCCTAATTAGAGCCCCTTCCCTGGGCTGAAATTCAAGCTCCCCCAGTGTCCCATCAGGCCCAGGGAGCTGTTCCCCCTACGTGTTGACTCATTTCCCTCACCAGCATGGCCATTTCCTACACACATGGAGGTCATGTTTTCTCCCTGAGGGTTCTCTCTCTCTCCCTCCCTTTCTGTCAACACAGCACTCAGAGCCTTTGGTTTGACACACAGCTCTGGCTTCACAGACCTGCGGGCTTCACATCATCTCACTCTGAGAGTCTGTGCGTCCATGCATTTTAAGCAGACACTTTTATTCAACTTCAACGATTGAAGCGTGATATGCAGTGAAAAATGACAAAGAAAATCCAGTCATAAGTGTGTTTTGATAACATGTGAATTGAACAGATTTGTTACCTCAAATCCAATCAGCATGTTGTGTGCCACAATGCTAACTGTATATCCTCTCCTCATTTGTGCTTGCTTGTCTCTTTCACTAATGCTGCCTTGTTGCTGTGACACTAACCAGGACTCTGCACTGGGACTCTGACCCGTCCACTCTTCAACTTCACTCTGATTCTGAGCTGGGGTACTGGACACTCTCTTCTCTCCTTTTCTGGTCATTTTCCCTTCTCTCAATCTACGGCATGATTACTATGTCTTCCAAAGTCATAATTGAGACCAGGAAAAGCGTCAATTAGTGCATGCTTAAGACAAACGCTTTTAATAAATTCACACTGGGTGTTAAACTAATCTGAAATCTTTGCCATCCCATGGAACGCTCATTGACTTACTTTGATCAGCACCACATTCCTCTCCGATGAAGCAAAAAGAACAATGGATGAGAAAAGTTACAGTCAATAAATTGTTTGTGCAATGTTTTATTTTGTTTTTTTTTAGTGATCCCAGGCTGTGCAAAGTTTGAGATGTTTTGTGTTTTTAGGCGTGCGACCCCTAAACTGGGAATGGCCAAAATCACACAGGTGGACTTCCCGCCACGTGAACTTGTGTCCTACACAAAAGAGACCCAGACACCTGTTGTGACCCTGCAAAAAGAAGGTATTTCTGACTTAATGTTAAGCCTTAAGGTTTACCTTGAAATATTGACAAAACCCTTTGAATCTACTGAGAACATGTGGACGCTTACAGAGCTTTATTAAAGTGTAGTTTTAAAGCTTCTTGGCCAAAAAATGTCTTGTTTTGCTGCACAACAAGAATTATGCAAAACAGCAAAGGTCTTTTGAAGTGTACAAGTGGGTTACCGGAAGTGACCACCACATTGAAGAGATCTGATTTGAGATGAAAGGATAGGGGAAAAAACGAGGTCCAGGAAACACAAGAAGCCGAAGGAGAGATTAAATTCAGACAAGCCCTGCTCTTCTGAACCTAAAGCCTGCTTTGGGATAATTAATGAGCAGGATGAGAAAACCAGTGACAGGAAGGAGAAAGCGATTTAGGAGGGAGATATGAAGCGCTGCACATACGTCTGCCCACTGCCTGTGATGCATGTCGATATGTATGTAATTGCTGCACTGGAACCTTCATGTGGTCAGCCATGGAGAATATTCAGACTACTAACATCCACATGTTGAACAGATGTTCGATTAGATATGAAATATTTGTGGGTGTGCTGCCTGTTCTTGGTAGATTTACGTAATGACAGATGGCAAATCATGCGCTCGACTTAAATCCTGATTAGAATTTTTTGTTTTTTTGTCCTGATTTTTGTTTTTATTAGACAGATCTGACAGAACTGCAACTACTGGAATGTCTCCTGAGCTGTTCGCTCCATTTGTTTTGCCTGAGCTGACACGTTTTTATAAGCATTCTGAAAGCCTGTTTAGGATTTTAAACAGTGTCCTGATTGGTGGTTGTTGTCCCACCAGGTGATGTGTAGAAAATTCTGATGTGCCATGCAGCGAGAGTAATAAAAAAAAAGTGTGATTTTGTGGAAAGACTACAAACAGAACTAGCGAAGGATGAAGAGCATCCCTCCGTTTGTCGTCGCTCTTTACTCCGGACTCTACTGGGCATTGTAAAACTGTGTTAAACAATGATGGTTTCTGCCAGCTGTTCAACACGAGGCCCCCCTTCCCCTCTCTGCCGCTATGTAATCATGTCATCAAGTTCCCTCGCTTCCCTGTCTTCTCCCTTCACCGAGCAGGCACATAACAAAACACACTCAGTGACATTGTGCATTTTCACACCATCACTTCTGGCACTCGATGAGGCGGCATCCCCCTTCCCTGCTCACTTGCTCCCCTCGGCGCATTTTTGATGCGCGGGGTGGCTTCAGGCCGGTTCTCTGATTGAGCGATTTATCATGTTGTCAAAAGGGAGGCAACGGCGCGGCACTCTCAAGGTCAGCGGGCGGTGGCGTTCGAGGGATTGTTGTGTCCTGGCGGCTGCACACCGAGGGTTTCAACAGAGTCTGCTGGACACAAGAAAGGAGGCGAAGATTTTAACATCACCTGCCCTGCTGGCATTAAGAAAACCCCTGATCGTTCAAGGAGAACACATCTTTGTTAATATGTGTTTTGTCTAATGGAGCTGTATTGCTTCATTTTACCATGAACAGAAACTGGGCTAGTTTTTTTTAGCTTAGCGTACCCTGAAAAGTCCTCATAGATGTCTTTAACTGTACAATCTTTATTTGCTAAGTTTAATACGATGGAACAGCTGACTTGCTTTACTTCTGTCCAAGTTAGTGCTAATCCTCTGTGGGTAATTTCAGGATTTAAAGCCCCCAGATGGGTGAATTTCTGTGCCCCAGGTACAGTATGCCCACATTGCACTAGTTTGTAATATGCAGCATTAGTAGGCACTCTTCAACAAGAGGCAGTAATTATGGAGTAAGATATTGTTGGAGGTTGGTGTGTGTGGAGTGGTTGGTGTGGTGTGGTGTTTAAAAAGGCTCGTCAGGATTATGAGTGTCGAGCAGTTCAGTAAATCTGATATTTAATTGAATATGATTGTTTTAATCACTCTGAATTCAGAGGCAGGTCAAAACTTTTAATCACAAAAGCCCTTTAATGGCCTTCTTGTGTGGAGTGCCACTTGTAATTGTGGTCAGCTTTTATGCTCTTGATGATTAGTACTGCGAAATATCTATTGTATTCCCCTCCCCTTATCATACAGTAGCTTCTCATTTCTAACACGACATTTGGTATTTTGTCCTTTTTTTTTCTTGGTTTACATTTTTATAACTTAGTCCTTTTCTCTGTTATAAGAAGATTACAAGTTTGTTTATTATCTAACAGGCGTTTGATTTTAAGGAGGAGAGTCCTAGTTTTGGATTTCTGTCTGTGATCTTTGGACCTCGGTGTCATCTGAGACATGTGTAACCATGTGGAAGACGACAGTAGACTCCTGTTTCACAGATGACCACGTCTTGAACAGTGTTATCAGAATGACAGACAGTCTTTATTTTTATTTGCCTTTAAGCAATTTCTCTATTTGCTACATTTCTATACACCATTACAAACATTGTAACACTTTTTGAAGTGCATTTTTCAAGATGTGTTTTAGGAAAGGAGAAATGACAGTGCACTTATTTGCGTGTGAATGTAGGGCGGGATCTGTCTTGTGTGTGTCATTGCTGGTCTTTTATAGGACAGCAGAACCCCGCTGCACGTGCTGAGGTCAGACTCTTGTTTGGTGTTAACGTATAGAAAACGAGAGACACCTGCAGCGGAGGGCAAAGGTCATTTAGTTTTGAACTCGTACATCTTTGGCTGCATACCGTGTTTGCATTAATATATTTTCCATTGACTAAGACCTGTGATTACTAAACCCCCTAACCCCCCCCCCCCCCCCTCAGCCCCCCAAAAGCTTTTATTTCTTAAGTGGTACAAAAGCTGTAATTGGGCCTGCTTTCAGAGGAGGTGTCAGTGTATGGGACATCGCTGATCCGGGTGAATTCTGTTAAATGCAACCCCCCTCCTCCCCACTTCCTCCACTGCCACCCTAGCTAGGCGCTACTAGCCCCCCCCTACACACACACACACATCCACAGCGGGGTCACCAGGATCACTAGCTTTTCTCCAAATGGCCATTTTGGCTGGCAGGTGCATTATACCCTTTATTTTCAGATTGTCTATCCGCTCCTAATGCCTGGCAGGTTGATTGCTCTGGCTGCCTCACCAGGGAGAGGGCTGACGAGCACGGCCGGGACTATCTGAAAGACAGTGATTACTGTTTTCCTTTAAGCCTGATTGAGGCCCTTGAAAGGAAAGATTTTAACCTTGTCTTGTTGGTTGCAGGGTATAGCCGTACATTGAAATGGCTCGTGTCATCAACCCGGTTTCAGTAAACTCATCAGTGCACCCGATAACCTTCTTCCCCAAACCTCCATCTGATAAAAAAGGGATAAATCACTTTATGGACAAAGTGACAGATGACATTATCATTTAGATTATCTCAGTAGGAAGGAAATTCTGGCATGCGGTGCTGTCATCTTAGATTAACTTTAAAACTCATACCAAGATAAACGCCCGGAGGAACCAGGCGAGTATTTTTCCTCTTCTGGTGAATCTGTTTTGTCCGGCTTTTTCTATTATGCTTTACATTGAAAGCGTAGTCTATATACCGTCTTTCAGAGATGTGTTTTGAGGGAAAAAAAACACGTTTATCTCCTCCGAAGTAGAACCGGTGTGCTGTTTGCCAGCTGGTCTGGCCTGTATTTTGTTGTACATTCTCTGAGGATGAATAGGAGTTGCAGGACCTCCTGCTAGGACGGTAATTGCTCGGGTTTGCTGTTCAGGGAGAAGCTTGTCTCGGGGCAGCCAGGCGGAAAACCTCTGTGCCATCCCCATGCCACCTTTGAAGAGCACAAGACAATCCCAGCATCGCCATCTGCCTTTGCACCATGCCGTCATCTGGTCAGACCGATGGGACGGGGCCGGGGCAGCTGCTCCACACCCTCTGCCCCGCTGCCCTGTGTGTCCTAGGAGGGGTTCAACCTGCCACTGTGACACAGAGGAAGCGGCAACACTGACAGCTCGACTCTCTATTGAAAGGCTGCAGTCTCATTAACAGTTAGGAGAGACAGGGGTCCCTATGACAACAGCACACCCGCTGTGCTGTGTCCCTTTAACACAAATGACAAACTTCCCCGCTTTAGAGGAACAGGTTCTTTTTGAAAGGCGACATTGTGGCTGACAAACCAAACAAATGCAAGGCAGATACAGAATCAGTCTTTTTCAGTGCACATAATCACCGGGTGGAGCTTTTATTGAGGAAAGAAAATAATGGAGATGGAAGGTGTAGTGACCAAAAGGTATGAATCATCTTTAAAGAGGCTTGACCGTTTGTTGTGTGCAAGTTATTTTGAATTAGAGTTATGCTGCGTACGTTTAAAATGTTGACAAAATGTTTTTGGTTTTCTTTCATTTTCTTGTTAAGAACGTTTATTTAGAGATGAAATATCTAACACAGTTTATACTAGGTGTTTAACATAACTCACTCTGTGATCAGCAGAAGAAGAAGAAGAGGAAGAAGCTGCTCCACCTCAACCTGTGATCGAGACTCAGACCGAGAACCTGGACCAGAAAGAGGAGGAGGAAGGTACTTGAAAATGAGAAAATAAATAAAATCAAGCCACTTTATTTATCCAGGGATTTTATTTGTTGTGCTCCCAATCAAAAGATAACTTTTCAAATTCTGATGGGAATCAGAAGAAGGGACCGTTACTTCTTTTTTTCTTGTGTTTGTTGTGTGTCTGTGTGTAGCATCCCCCCACGAGCTGACAGAAGAGGAGAAACTCCAGATCCTGCACTCTGACGAGTTTGTGAACTTCTTCGACCACAGCACTCGCATCATCGAGCGAGCTCTCTCAGAGCACGTGGACCTCTTTTTTGACTACAGCGGCCGTGACCTGGAGGAGAAGGAGGGGTAATAATTGGACAACTTGTGTGCTTTCTTACTTGTAATTGGCTTTTGAAGAAGTGTTTTTATTGATTTGTGGTGCTTTGTTTTTTTTTGTCCAGTGAAATCCAGGCCGGAGCAAAGCTCTCGCTCAACAGACAGTTCATGGATGAGCGCTGGTCTAAGCATCGTGTCGTCACCTGTCTGGACTGGTCCCTCCAGGTCTTCTTCTTTTTTTTTTCATAGCTTTTTGTTATTAAACCAACAGACAAACAAATTTCTTAGAGAAGCATTTAAAATGTCAAATGTCTGCAACTGTCAAAATTCCAATTATAACAAATTTATTGTTGTTTTTTTCTTTCAAAATTCTCTAATAATTGTTGTTAATTGGCTGTTGAAACAAATTAGCTTTGGACAGCCGTAATGCTTTATGATTAGCTAGCTTGAGTTTGACAGCATTTACGTTCAGCCAAAAGTCCCACAGGAAAAGTTAGTTATGTCCCAGACAAATTGTCACTTAGTTGGAGGCTGTAATGATTTGTTTCCCCTGGTGTCTAAGGTCATTGAATCCATGATTCTGCAATGACTTCTGACAGTGATTGAACACCAACTCTTTGTTAACAGAGTTTACTAACTCAGAGGGACACTCATACCTCTGTTATATGAAATAATGAATACATAAACTATAAATCTCAGATGAAGAATTCATGGTGTTTCTGGAGGAATTCTTCTGTCTGTGTTTTTTAATGAAAGAACTTCAGGGGGTTTATATTTTCATCTCTCAATGAGTTTCTCTGTTTTACTCTCCCTCTGTAGCTTTAAGTTGATAGTATGAAAGGAAATTAACCGTAAGTTACCAAATTTTGTAAGGGGGGTGGGGCTAATTAAAAGGACCATAAATCTTGAGAAAAGGGTTAGTCATTCTTTCAGGCATTCAGCAGCACCGCACAGGGCAGGGTGGGCTTGTCCACATGGAGCCAAGCCTGAGGGGCATGTCTACCACCACCACCCCCTTCCCCAATTCATTTGCCATGATTCTTTTTCTCTGTCACCAGTATCCTGAACTCCTTGTTGCCTCGTACAACAACAACGAGGAAGCTCCTCACGAGCCAGACGGCGTGGCCTTAGTGTGGAACATGAAGTACAAGAAGGCTACGCCGGAGTACGTCTTCCACTGTCAGGTATAAAGAGTATCTCTGCTTGTTTTTCCTTCCCCTTCCCCTTGTCCTCACTGGTGGTTTCAAAAAACCACCAACCACCCCAGTTAGTTCACCCTACTGGCATCCACCTCCACCACATCCATCCACAAATACATGTTTGTGAGGCTCCGTAGAAGACCTGTGGTGCAGAAGTTGAATGGAATCCGAGCACTGCAGCAGGATTACGTGTGTGAGGCAAGACTGGTTATCATATGCATCCAAACAAGGGGCCTGTGTTCAGACGAGCTAGCAGGGAGAGCAGCACAGCTCCTCCGCTCTGCCCAGCCTTATTATAATGCCTGCCCCGGAGGCTCCGTCACCGAGACAAGTAGAGTAGAACCACATGTTACTGCCTCCAGAGCGGATGTAGAAGCAGGCGTATTGCTCAGATGGATAAAACTGAACAGAAGTGTGAACGCAGTTTACTCTGTGCCTCCCAGTCGGCCTTTAATGAGATTTTCTTTAACCGTGCGTCACACTTTGTTAAGAAGTCAGTTTGGTAAAAAAAAATATTCTGTTGAGATGATGTTAGGTGAAGTGATGAGTGCATGTAGGCCACCCAAAACCCAAAGTCAAGTAATGAAATACACGGATCAAGTCGTCGTCCAAGAATATATAATAATCCTGTTAATGAGTCTTGAAGGTTTGTATATTTCCCCCTGAAAAAACTGAAGCATGAGTGATGAAGGACACAACCAAGCATGTTTAAGGAAAAGAGGTAACACACAGAACACATCGTTTACTTTGAGATGAAGCAGAAAAACAACTGGTCCCAGCTGACTTTTGTTGAAGTCCTGGTAATGGGTAATAGTTTAGTGCAGCATTTATCAAAACTGTAGCTGGTATTTGATTAGTTCCAGTTTTTGCATTTTAACATCACAGCTGAGCAAACAGTTGACCCCTGACAGAATTGGTTGATAATATATGATCAATTTAAAAGTTCTTATATGGAGTCGTTTATTGAAAAAAGCAGCGTTCTCACTACTTTTTATACTCATATCCATGCAGCATGGGATTACAATCCCAGTACAAAAGATCCAATATCATTTGAGCTTGAACATTCAATATATCAGTTTCCAAATGTTTCCTCTGTAAAATGATTCTTGGTGGTATCAAATATCTGTCACGCTCTGTCCAGTTGTCACGGAGATAGCAACGAGTCGTTGTCCTAAGGTCGACCTGTATGACTGAGGCCTGTATGCATATTTACTCCTCCTTAATAGCTCAACCTTACCTGTCACTTTCTCTGGGTTTTTTTTCTTCTCACAGTCAGCTGTTATGTCGGCTGCGTTTGCAAAGTTCCACCCTAATGTCGTGGTCGGGGGCACCTATTCCGGGCAGATTGTTCTGTGGGACAACCGGAGCAACAAGAGGACCCCAGTGCAGAGGACTCCCTTGTCAGCAGCAGCACATACGGTAAATTAAAACTAATAAGTCATTAACCTCTTAACTTTATTTAATCAAAGCCGAAGAGTACAATTCTCCCCTGATTCTGTTTGCAGCACCCAGTCTACTGCGTGAATGTGGTTGGCACCCAGAACGCCAACAACCTGATTAGCATCTCCACTGACGGCAAGATGTGTTCGTGGAGTCTGGACATGCTCTCTCAGCCACAGGTAACATACAGTTTATTTTAGTGTGTGTGTGTTTAAGGGGCTTCTGAGGCTAAATGTGTTAACGCTTTAGGATTTAAGATTCAATCATAAACTTTAATAGCTCTGTTAATAAAACAACACATCTTAAATAGGTGAGCTTTTTTTTTTACATGTTCTGTCTCCTCGCTGTCACATTCCACTCTCTTCCTGCCCCCCCCCCTTTCACATTAAATGTCAAACATTTCGGCCGGGCTCCTCCTTTTTTAGCTTTCCAGCTTCCCCTGGCTTATTTTTTCTTCAACTCGTTTTTCACTTTCCAGGAAATTAACTTTGCTAGCTGTGTCATTTCATCCGAGCTGCCAAGACCTCAATGTCAAACTTCCATTTTTATGAAGTGCTAGTTGAATATAGATTATGCATTAATAAACTGTCAAGTGACTTTTATAGGTTGTGCTTGGCAGCCATGTGTGTTAACATTATGCCAGAGCAAGGCGCTTGTTAAAGGATGTTGTTCCACTGTGGCTCCTCCTCTCAACAGGACAGCATGGAGCTGGTGTTCAAGCAGTCCAAACCCGTAGCTGTCACCTCCATGTCTTTCCCCGTCGGAGACGTCAACAATTTCGTGTTGGGCAGCGAGGACGGCTCTGTGTACATGTCATGCCGTCATGGAAGGTGCGTTCATAAGCAGCTCTGGTCCCCGGTGTCCCCCTCCCGAACATGGCCAGGAAACTGAGGCAGCCTGTCAGGGCCCACCTTGCAACGAGTGTCAAATAAATATAGCCCACTCACTTCCCAGTGCAACACAAATCCAACACTTGATCTCCCGCTGTTTGAGGTTTCACTCCTGACCAGCCATCCTGTTTTTCCTTTCCGCTTGTCAGTTGTGTTTGTAAAGGTCGTTCAACATAAACAGGGCACACATGTAGGGGAAACAAATCATTTTTTCCCTGTTCACTTTTTTCTCTCTCTTCTTTACAGTATGTTTCTCTGAGTGAGAGAGTTTGTTTACAGTCAGTCGTCCCAGCTAGTTCATCCCACAATGTTCTCAATTGAGAGTCTCCCCCCACCTCCCCGGTAATATGGCTTAAATCAGAGCTGCCAGTGAGCAGTGTGTTGGCATGTCCTGCAGTGTGCCTGCCGACCACACTAAGGGGAAAGCTGCTAGGTTTAGCTGTGCAGAATCTCCTCTGTAATAGGGGGAATCATTTCCCACCTCATTGACGATGGTATGATACTCTCATCACAGTTAATAATGCATAAGCATCACTCACGCTGAGTATTTACCTCTCTGCGTTAATTATCAGAGCCTCAGTTGGTTAACAGCCCTGCAACATGTGGTTGGGATGTAGCAGGCACTTTAGCTGCCCTGTTTGTTATCACAAGATATTTAAATGAGAAATGAATGTGAACATCCAACAGAGGCACCTCTGACTTTCTAAAATGCTTAATGTACCTCACAAATGATTGATTTGGATTTTCATTGTAGTTTTATGCACAGCACACTGTATCCCACCTAATTATATTCAACATTGAGCTGGATTTGGTATCTCGCTCTGTTTGCACTTAACACTCTGCGTGTGTTCTCCACAGTAAAGCAGGAATCAGTGAGATGTTTGAGGGCCACCAGGGGCCCATCACAGGGATCCACTGCCACACAGCTCCTGGGCCTCTGGACTTCTCCCACTTGTTTGTGACCTCCTCTTTTGACTGGACTGTCAAGCTGTGGAGCACCAAGGTACCAGACATATCTAGGCTGATGTGTTAATGTCCCAGAATGCCTCAGGATTTCTTGATGTGTTTGAAAGAATCCGTGTGTGTGTGTGTTTTATGCCCCAGCTAAGTTTCATATAATCCAGCATTTCCTCATTTTTCAACAGCATTATGTTGATTTCCAAGTCACATACATCTCTTAAAAGGGTGGTGAATGGATTTGGAAACAGAAGTCACAATACAAGAGCATTCTTAAGTCTAGAGGACTATCATGTTCCTACTGTTATGACAAGACTTGGTTAATACAGACACAACAGGGGGAAGGGAGAAAAAGGTTGAATTCAAGTTATTGTTCTTTTGAAATCATTAGCAGCTGTGGTAAAGTAACAGTTGGAGAAGAAGTAAGAGTGAAATAAGGAGACAATTACCTTTCATATGAATACGATGAACCAATGAAAAAGTCTTAACCATGGCATGATTCGTAGTACCTGATTAGATTATCTCAGATTGAGCATCATACCTTCACGCCTGCACTGCATTTCAGCAGCTTTAAATGCCCTTCCTGTCTTGTTCACCATATAAGGTTTACAAGTGCAAATTAGCATTCAGCACAAAACCCACAAGAGTGTCATTAGTTTGAATGTGTGTGATGATTAAACGAAAAAGAATGACAAATGAAGATTTAGCACATTTTGAAAGGTTTACAATTCATCCAAAGTGAAACATGAAAGGCTGTTCGGAATTTTAAATCAAAGCATCCAATAGCTGTCAGGAACTTTGACCAGAGTTTACCTTCATTTCTATCTTTCAATTCTGTTTTAGTTGTGTATTGTTTGCTCATTCCAACGTATCACTCAAGTCTTTAATGTGTTGTACCTTCAAATCTCTTTGCAGAATAACAAGCCCCTCTACTCGTTTGAAGATAACTCAGATTACGTGTATGATGTCATGTGGTCTCCCACTCACCCTGCTCTGTTTGCTTGTGTTGACGGAGTCGGCCATCTTGACCTGTGGAACCTCAACAACGACACAGAGGTATAACAGTCCTCTGAGCAGCACAGCCATATTTCATCACACGTGTTCTCACTGTTTTACTTTGAGTCACCAGACGAGAAACAAATGTCAATTAGACGTCCTCCTTTGCTTTTGTTTTAATCCAGCTCCCTGTTAGGGAGTAGTACAGAGATAAAAGCTTGTTTCCATTCTTTATATTTTTTTATTTTGTTGTGTACTTTTAGGTTCCTACCGCCAGCGTCACAGTAGACGGTAACCCGGCGCTCAACAGGGTCCGATGGGCTCATTCAGGCAGAGAAATCGCTGTTGGAGACTCCGATGGCCGAGTTCTTGTGTACGATGTCGGAGAGGTGAGCAGCCATGACTGGACTTCCTATCTATTAATTTCTCTCTTTACTTTTGAACCTAATCAATGAGGCAAGTTGTTGCAGAAATGATTAAGAATCTTACCTACTGTAGGGATTAATCACTCGACAACTGAAGAACTCAATTTAAGATTTTCTGAGAGGTTCTTGTTGATTTTACTTCAACTATTTATGGTTTGAGTTTGTACCAGTTTCAATGACATGCACACAGAGCATTATGAGCGTTTTTGAGATTTGAATCATACTCTTTTGTCCCTCAGCAAACTTCTGTTCCACGAAACGACGAGTGGACCCGCTTCGTACGCACACTGGCAGAGATCAACGAGAACAGAGACGATGCAGAAGAGCTGGCAGCTCAGCGCCTGGCCGCCTGATCCACTCACTGTGGACGAGATGTTTTAAGGGACCAGTTGTGCGTTTGTTATTATCAGCCTCAAATTTGAGGGATAGGACAGATGTGGTGACAACTGAACAGAGGAAACATATGATCCCACAAAAGTACGGACGTCTTTTGTTTATTCCACTCTCTTATTCAACAACGCTGTTGAGAAGGCAGCCACGACGCTGCCTTCTCAGTTATCTGGAGTGTCTTTGGATTATCACAAGCGACAGGGCTATCAACCTCAGACACTTACAGAAAGCCATATTCACAAACACAAACAGGTTTTCCTGTCTTTAGCCAGATGCCTTAAACTTTCATTTTATCTCGATTGTAAAATCCATCCATTTCTACCAAAGTTTGAGTAAAGCAATCACATCTTGAAACACCTGGGAATGTAATCCTACTATCACTGTAGCCCATGTTGCCACCTGTTCCTTTAAGACTGATAACTGGAATTTTCCCCAGCTTGTAAAATACTGATATATCAAAATCCAAATTTCTTTCTACTTCTGTATAGTTCTATAATGCACTAGTTCTCACTTATTTAGTGGTGCTGGTTAGATTTGAGATTGTAGGAATATAATAAATGCCTAAGAAGATGATCATGTATGCTGTTACTGCTCAGTGATATGTGTAATGTTCGTAAGAGGGGTCTTAACAGAGATCGCTTGTCTCCTGAAGCTTGCTGTTGAAGCTGAGAATGTAATTTTCACACAGAAGAAACAGTTTGATTGATTTATTTCAATAAAATACAATAAATACATTTAAATTATTTGCCCAAGTCCCCGGCCATGATTTCAAAACGAACACTTCCGAAAACATTTGTACATCCTGGTGTCTTTGAAGTTTTACTGACACATGCACACCAGAAAAGCCATCACACACCAGAAGAAGCAGTAACAATCCTTTGTAAGGCCATAATGTCCCTCTATAGAGAAGTACAATATGTACAATAAAGTTGTGCAAAAAAAAAAAAAAAACACAAGAAAGCCAGACTCATGCAGCATTCAAAGTAAGATAAACGCTCAAAGGCATTGATTTGTACTTGGTTCAGTTTAACGCGATTGGAGGAAACATGACTGTGGCAGCATGCAGCCCTCTCAGGCACATAAAGCAGATGTTTTATAAAGGCTGCGGCTTCGCTTCGGATTCCACTGGTTTGACTGGAACCTCGCTGGAAGGCTTGAACTTTGGCAGGTGGAGACCAAACTTCCTCTCCACACCGGCGAAGGTTGCAGCAGCCAGGTGGTAGCCACCTACGTGGTCTGCAGTCACAGAAGGAAGGTCCTCGAGGGTTGATTTGGCAGTGGGCTCTGAGCCCATAGGACGACTGATGAAAAGAGTCGGATTAGATTAGCACTATCTGAAGGTATTTAGATTTGTGAAGGTGTAAAGTACTTACTGTCCTCCGAAGTCTATGTATAACCATCTCTGCAACAGCTCGTAGGTCACAAGGGTTACACCAAACTGTGGCGAAGATCTGAAAACGCGAGCTAACAGAGGATAGTTTGGAATTTACAATATGGGATAAAGTAACAGCCATGAAACTACTTATAGAACTGTTGATTGCGGGTTTCTGTATTTACCTCCTGTACCCTTCCAAAACGCCTTGAAACCTTCCTCCTTGAGGATCTTCCTGAAGCAGTCGATGACTCCGTTATACGTCGTCTGGCCTGCTCGGGCGGCCACCTGGAGCCTGGTCTTGATGACATCAGCAGGGGTCACCAGGGAAGCCGCCGGGACACCTTAAGATTCCCAACAGGCGTAATGAAGCACAGACCGTTCTAACTTCCTAGCTGCAGCATCATGCAGGGCTTAAAATGGGTGTAGCTGTATAGTATGATGTAAAAAAATGCATTGCAAATAAGTATACAGCCAGTGTTTTTTAAGATTCAAAGGACAAACAGAGGAAACTAAACTTCATTCCTTATATTTTTTTGTAGCAGAAAATATCCCACATCCCTCAATTAAAAAACAGAGGCAGCTGAACTTTGCTGTTGTTTCTTACCTGCTATAGCTCCAGCTGTGAGCAGCTGCAGGGCCCCCAGCCTTCCGTCCTCATCAGCCAGTTTAGTCTTGGTGTGGGCATAAACAGGGAAGTAGATAGCGGAGAAGGGGATGTCACGCAGGAAGCAAGCTTTGGCTCCCTTTAAGAAAAAGAAATATATATATAAACATCGTGTGCAGAGGAGGTTTGCCTTGAGATTAATTGACCTCTGAGCTGCTTTGTTCAACCTACAGGGGGGCTTTAGTGTTGATGATGGAGCCAAAGAGCCCCAGGCAGACCAAGCTTAAAGAGAGATCCATCACACACACAGGATTACCATGGACCCTGATGTGCAATGCTTCCTCTGCCAAGAGAATTAAGGGTTTTTCCTTTTTTTTTTTTTTTTTTACAAGCCACAAACTGTCTGCTCCTCATTAAAATATGGAGTTTGAACACACGAGAGGAGCTCCAAGTAAAGCCACAAGGATCTGGAAAGGAGCAGTAGCAGAGCGTAATGCTTCGCTAATTCACTGTCTGATGTTGGCCACGACTCCTTCACATGTTTAACACTGTTTAAGCAAACAGTCAGGAAAAAATGTCCCCTTCTGATCTTCATTATGTCTGTGTACTCATACAGCAGTATTTCATCACCCCAACAGAACACCAGAAACAAAACTTACACAGAGATATACAGAAGTGGTAACTAAAGTTTTTAATTTCAATACACTAATCTCACAAGGGAAGTATTGTACTTTAATCTTTGTTAAATTGACTGTTTTTTGGCAGCTACAATAATTTGATTTAACAAACAGGAGTTAGTTGTCACTGCCAAGAAGACAAGTTTTCTTGTTTGCTTAGTAGCAGGTTTATGAAAAACTATTGAACTCATATGTAAAACCTGGTGGATGTGTTCGGCATGGGTTAATGAAATACTCATTTCAGTTGGGACCAGAGCCACCTCATACACAAGTAATTACATGACAAAATGGAACACTGATCTCTAAATAAAAGCAGATTTTGTAAGCACTATAAACTTCTTTTTTTACAACTGTTTTTAAAAACAAGCTGACATGCGATTTTATTTGAGTCTAAGCATTTGGTATTTGTACTTGTGTACATGGTTATTAATTGCTTCTGTTTTTCACAAATGCTTAGAAGCAAGCAACAAGTATGTTAAATACTGCGTTTCCAGTTCATGGGAACATAAGAAATGGAAATCTCAGATGAAGATATTCGTATGCTGAATCATTTTTGTAATTCTGTAAATATATCCAGACATATTCTTGTTCCTCTGCACATCTGGAAGACTGGACTATTGATCTTGTTAAAAGTCCTGTTAATATATCTAAAATAAACGTCATCCAAACTATTTAAAATGTTTTTTTTAGTGAATGCAAAACATAAAACCTGGACAGTGTCACTTCAGTTCTGGTTCTGATGGAGGTGATTGCCTGTTAAAATGTAGTTTTTCTTTGTCACTTTTGCCAGATGTGAGGATCAAATCAGGCAAAACAAGTCATACAAAGTTTTTTTTGTTTTTTTTTCGAGGGACTTGGTGTTTACTGATATTGTAAAGACTTATCAATGAATTGCTTAATTTAGATTCATCAATAATGAAAATGTCTTCTTCCAAACTTCTCCTGTCTGTCTTTCTTGTTACAACACACCAAAGTGAACAGTCTGTTTTTTGTATTGTTTCTGAGGAGCATAACAGAATTCTCAATGCCCTTGTATGACAGTGAGCAGAGGTTGCTGCTGCAGACGTCATGGAGCTGCAGAGGTGCTGACCTACCTTGTAGAGGCCAAAGAAGCCCAGGTCTCTCACAACATTCAGGGCACTGACCCGGGGGCCTGTGGTGATCTCTCCAGCCACCTGCAGACGGATCTTAACAATCTCCAGAGGATTGGTGAAAATCACCTGGGAACCTCCAGCCTGCAGGAAACACCAGGGACAAGAAGCCGCTGATGAGTGTTTTTAAAAGCACAGATGTAAGTTTCTTAGATTGAGAGGTGAACTTTGGGTGATGATGTAATGATGTGTAAGCATTTCTCTCAAGTAGGAATTTTCAAATTATCTCTGTAAACTTAAGCACAAAAGATACTTTTTCCTCGTGATCTGATTGTATCTGGTAACAAGACGGCCTTGATAGAGGAGGCATTGATAGAAGAATAACTGAGGTCAGAACAGAGCAGGCGTCGGGTGAGTAGAAGCCCTGGCTCATGGTCGGGAATCTCTGACCCTGGCAGCGACCCTCTGCCCCCTCGCCTCCCCCCCGAGGCACCTCCTGTGGCAGGGTGAGCGGCCCAGCCTGGCCTTGTGCCGCACACTTCCCCAATTCACCCCCGTTCCCAGGGGAGAGCGCTGAATCACCCGGACGGCTCAGGGTACGGACAGGCAATGCCCTGAAGGCTTGGCACCCTCTGACTCAGGCACATTTATCACCCGCCCCAAATCGAATCAGGCCCCACGATGGCTGCTGGTGACATTCAGGGCAGGGGTCTTATCTGTAAACATCTGAGCAAAGGGCTAAAAAAAGCTCCGGCACATTTAGTCATTTTCAAAGTGGAGGGGGAATATCCGCCGCTCTGAAGATTGATGCACTCCCTCTCTTTTATCTTCTTCTCCACTCTAATGACGGCATCATTTAACAAGCTGTCAGTTTAACCAGACTTTGACTTCACTGAAATAAAGGAAGGATTTTTTGCCTGAATCATATTAACACATGTATGGATACAAGCAGGTCAAATATGGGATGTATTCTTAGGTGTTGAACATATGTATTTGAAACATCCCCGTGGTCCCGTGTGCAGACCTGCACTGCGGCCATGCCTCGGGTGTGTACTGCGTTGTCAAACTCAATCACACTGAGTCAAACCCAGCTTCATCCAGGACCCTCCGGGGCCTCTTCCTACAATTATACCCTGACAGGGGTCCTGACCCTGCAGACCCAGCTCCTCTGTGAGCAACCTGCAGGCTCTGCTGCAAGGCCTGCTGTTACACTTCAGCACAGCCAGCAGAGAGCCAGAGTGAAGGAATTGCATCTTAACTTTATCTCTGCACTTATAAGATGTTTTAGTATTTTACAATTTGGGCTTAAATAGAAAAAAGGTCCAAATGATACAATTTTAGTACAAATGTTCACTTATGTCTTCAGGGAACTCAAACAGGAGGCCAAAGATCAGCAACTGTTTAATGTTCTCTAACACAAACTATAGTTATGAGTTATAGGCAAGTGAAATGTTTCAGAGCAATTGACAAAATAAGACAATTCCCTATGTTTAAAGCTTGTGTGAGGAGTTTTTAGCTTCTAATGAAACATGCTGAAATTGAAACTGATGCCTCTATATGACCTTCCATCAGTGACATGATTGATTATGTCTATAAAGTTATTTTTAATGCCTGTCAGCCCTGCTGCAGGGTAGTCGTCAGTTGAGGTGATTAACAGACGTTTTTTTAAATTTTCTATGACAAAGATTAGTTTGAGTTGTGTGTTAGACCTTAAAAAATTAAAGAAGATAGACATTACTTACAGACGTACAGAACAAGATCAGCAAAGAGATAGTTCGTCCTACTTTGTCCACAGGGGGCGCCGTAATAAACACAAAATCATGTTTCTCACTGGACCTTTAAAGATACTGAAACTAAAAATACTTCTAAAGCGCATCTTCGGCTGAAACACAACAAATAAGTTAGTTTAGTCCACCTGCTGAGTCTGGCTAGTCTGATTTGTAGTTAAAAACTATTCGTAGGTTAATCCTCACCATACACAGAAATTATTACAGTCTTTTGTGCAGTTAAGGAATGGCAGAATGTAACACATTACATGAACTCAAATACTACAAATGTGAGGTACTTGAGTATTTACAATTCATGCTATTTAAGTCTTTTCCATGATAACTCAGACGTAAATACTTTTAAGTCTACCACACTTCTTAGAGTTTAAGGACTGTGCTGAATAAGATTTCTCATTCACATCAAATATTGAGCTAAAGTTGATGAATTTTGTTAAACTTTGTTGCTTACTAAATTAAAGACTTAGTAAGAATGCAGTGATGTAAAGTTTAACAGCACAGACTCTACAATAAGATATCTTTTAAATGTGCTTCTTTAAGTCGTTCTGCTTAAATTACTGATGTTTGTAGGTGCTTTCGCACCTGTATACAGTCATTAAATTCAATGCTGACAAGAATATCTGTCTAGAACTTCAGGTATTTGAACATTTATGTAATACAGTAAAGGAAAATACAGCTTTGTGCGTGGGGAAAATGTTGGCAAAGTTTACCTTACATCGAAAATGCATGAATGTACTTCTATTCTGTTCAACTTATCGATTTACTTATTGAAATTAAAAATCAAAATCAAGGATTTTGTAATCAAAAACTCAAGCATTACTAGGGCTGCTTATAAACATAAGTAAATATTTACCCTCAAGCTAAATGTCCAGTATTTACCCGTATTAATAACTTGAAATCAGGTGTCCCTTTTTTGGGTTTTGAGTTCATTTACAGGCTGAATTTAAAATATCTCTAAAGTGCTGCTTACACATCCACCAGCGAGAATCTCTGCAGGCAGAGGGATGGTACCATCTTGTCTGGTGAACTTGTCTCTGACAAAATCATTCATCTAAAAAAAAAAGAAAGAAAGAGGGGCACAAATGGAGACAAAAAGCAGATGAGACACAATCCCAATCCTGATAGCAGGGCATTAATGTTAACTTGTGGTTTGCAGTCGCATCTTGATTGCGAGGAATGCGTTTCTCCTACGCTCTGTACATGTTTTTCACCCACAGTGAATCAATCTGAGCAACTTTCTGAACACTTAGCTACACAGTGGAATGACTTGCCGTGAGTTTGATAGCTTTCTCCGGGGCAACGCCGATGAGCTGCGGGAGGAGACCTGCAAAATATTATTCATAGATACC